>CM014276.1:54664954-54725671 GCA_004135705.1 Alloteropsis semialata
TGGCTCCTGGTCGCGGGGGCAGGCGGCGCTGGGCGCGTGGTGCGCAGCGCGCGCGCGGTCCCTGCAGGGGCTCGCGGCTCCCTCGACGGGCGGCGGTAGGGTGCGGCGGCGGACCTCCATGGAAGAAGCAGGCGGTGGTTGGGCTGCTCAGATCTGCGGAGTCGTCACCCGCTCAAGGTGGGTGGCGGCGCGGACGGAGGGGGCTCGCTGATGGGTGGCGGTACTCGGAGCCTACCTTGCCTGGACTAAGTTTCCGGGGAAGCGTTTGGTCTCCGGTGGCCGCTCCCGAGGTGAGTTTGGCGGTGGCCTGTGGTGGACGGCGGCTTCGACCAGCTTCGCGCTCCTGCGTGCGGATCTGTCCCGCGGCCTAAGTGCTGCGGAGGTTCGCTGGCGTGCGGTGACGGTGGCGGCTGGCGGCTGCTGCGGGTTGCTTTCATCCTCGACGTCCCCGTGTGAAGAGTTGGGCCCCACAAGTCTGTGTCGGTCCGTCGATGAGCTGAGCAGGGTGTCGCGATTATCGGGTCGCGGGTCGGCGGTCAGGTCGAGGGGAGCCTAAGTGCTCGCCCCTCACGCTACCGGCGATTGCGGCCAGGGTTGTGGTTCATCGTGCTCTTCGTCGACGTGCCGGCATTTGGGCGGAGCTTCGGGCGAAAGTCTATCCCGGCACTGGTGTCGGGGTCAGCAACGACGGCGTCTTCGGGTGTCGTGAACCTCCTTGGAGGCGTTGTTTGAGAGGCTCCCTGCTCGGTCTTTTGTTTTTCCAGGTGAAAACCTTTCTCTGGCTGTACGGAGGGGCGGCGACAGCGGCTTCGACGTCGTTTACTTCTTGGAGGCGTCGCCTAGGAAATCAAGTGATCGGCTTCAACTGTGGAGGAACGGATTGTTGGGCGTTTGGAGGTTTGATTTGAGCTTGGACGGAGAAGAAGTTTGAAGCTTAGTGTTCCTTTTTCTTTTTGTTAGTGCGTTTCTTCTTGTTTCTTGGTTTACCTCGGTGTGAGGTTTAGAGTCTAAGTGCTCCGGTGTCTTGTAACCTTTGGCCGTATATATCCACTTGTGGATATAGAGGCTGGGATTTTAATCCTTAATCTAAAAAAAAAAAGGGCCACGGCCCTAGGCGTGGCCCAAAATAACCTCTTGTACCTCATTTCCTTAAATTTTCCATGGCCCAGCTACAGCATCCATGTAATGGCCCTAGGCGTGGACAGCCCAGCCCGACAGCGAAGGCCCGTATAGTCGTCTGTTGCTCAGCCCACGAAGGCACACTTGGCTCGCTCAGGCTTCCGTTCCCGTCATCGGAGGGACACAGCCTTGTCTTGTCCCAGTTCGCGTCAAAATCGCCATTCGCTCGCTCCCTCCCTCCCAGTCTCCCCTCGTACCCTCGCAGAGTCCCGCCGCTGCCGCGCATTCTCGATGGATTTCCTGCACCGCGCCGCCGCCAAATCGAGGAGCCGCTCGAGTACAAACCCCGACGGCCGGCACGGGACGCTCTCTTGCGGCGGAGACGGAGCGGCCTAACAGCCTGATCCCCAACGCCCTTCAGTCACGCAGCCACGGAGCTGTCCTCTAGCGTCGTCGGCCGCCGCGGAGACGCGCTCGCTCTATGCTCCAGCATGCAGCAGCGCTCGAGCTCAAGGCATTTGTGTTCTTGCGATGCGAGCGTGAGGGCGAGCAGCAATGGTACCGTCTCCTGTCCTCGTCATATGTTCGATGCTTTGCCTGACCACCACCTGAAGCTATTTTTTGCTCTTTCTGTTTCCTTGTTGCTGTAGTGGGAGGGCACTTCTGAGCACATTTATAGATGCTAGAGCTATAATGAAAATGCGACTAGCTGACTGGGTAATTGAGGAGTGAGCTTATAATTGGCTTAAAATTTTGGATAGGTGCCCTGTTGACTGCTCGAGTAGTGACTATAGACCCATACTCCAATTTCAGGTGAAGATTTGCTTTACTTAGCATGAAATTGTTTTGTTCGTTGCCATGTGAGTGTGATTCAGTATCTCAATGGTTAGGAATTTGCTTTCCTTAGCCTGAAGCCAAAGCCTTGATATGTCATTTTTTGCTACTATATTTGTTGAATTTAAGGTACTGTGAGATCTTCACCATAATATTACCGTATCTTTGGTTATTTTGTACTTGTGTACCGAAACCGTATTTGCATAGTCGAGTTTTGGTTAGGCCGCTACTACTTTAAATAGCTTACAAGTTGGCCCTAGGCGTGGAAACTCGTCTAGTCCGCCACTGCTCATGAGGTAATGTAACAACAGCTCGAGTCTTTATCCTTCAGTCAAGAAGCCCTGTTTCTGTAAAGATCTCCAATCTGGTTTTCCTCTGAACTCTGAAAATTCGATTCTCCTCTATTACAATTATGCCGGCACGTTCTTCTGAATATATCTGAATCTTTGCATGAAACTTAAACAGGACAATTCCACCATGTTCCTGCAAGTGTATGCATCCGCGTCATCCGTGAAGTATGAATCGCATGATCGCACCATACTAATTTGCAGACGCCTGTAAGCAGGGAAAACTGGTCAATTGCCGTCGGCAATTATCTCCCATGAACAAATCTCAGCACCACGTGCACTCGCTCTTTCCTCCTATTCTCATTTTAAATCAGCAAAAACAAATTATAAAAACAAAAAGTTATGTACACAAAAACACAAAAAAATGTACAAATTTGTTCACATGCAACGGTTTGCAGTAAAATTTGTATAAAAACGAAATTTATATGAATAAGTTTTTTTAAAAAAAGTCAAACAAAGAGTTTAGAAAAAATCAGGATCGAAAATTTGAAAAAAAATTGACAAAAAAACACAGACAAGATTTTGAAACAAAATTTCAATAGAAAATGAAGCAAAAGTTTGGGGGAAGTGAGGGAAAGGGAGGAGAAGAAAGGTTGCGGTTTTGTGGGATTGACGGTCACAAACAATTATGAACTATCACATGTGGACCCCACGTGGAAGAGCAAGTGAGATCGATAACTCAATTTGGAAATAGCGGACTACGGTTCTTTCCAATAAAGCTACATTTCCTCCATCCTAACCCGGAAAAAAGCCACATTTCTCTTCTTCCTATACCGGAAAAGGCTACATTTCTGTCTACCCTATCTCACCATGTGAATTTCCTACCTCTCTTCTTGTCCGTTCTCCGGCTACACGAGCAATGGAAGGACCTACATCTATTCCGCCTCCAAGCTGTCACGCGCACAGGCACGCCAACTTAGATTTGCGGGGAGTAAAAAGTTTGAGAAAAAGTGAAGATGAAAAGGAAAGAAAAGATAGTGTTTGGTTTGTAAGATAGACAATTACAAGTAGCTATGACGTTGTCACATGCGAACCCCACGTGGAAGAGCAAGTCTGCCTTAGCAAGTGGGATCATGGCTCATTCTAAAGTAATTAACCAACTATGATAGAATTTGCACATTATTATGAGTCTGACACATGTGAACCTCACGCGAGAGAGCAAGTATGCCGTGGGAAAATGAGATCAATCACTCATTTTGGAGGTAACAACGGTAAAGTTGGCTTTCCTCTAAAGCCACATTTCTCTCCGACCTACATCACCTTGTAAATTCCTGCCCCTTTTCTTGTCCGGGTTCTCCGGCCACACAAGCAATAGAGGGATCTACATCTATTCCGCCTCCAGGATGTCACGCCCACAGTTCCACCAACTTAGATTTGCGAGGAGTAAAAAGCTTGAGAAAAAGTGAAGAGAAAAAGGAAGAAAAAGATAGTGTTTGGTTTCTAGGATGGACGATTACTAAGTAGCTATGACGTTGTCACATGTGAACCCCACGCGGAAGAGCAAGTCTGCCTTAGCAAGTGGGACCATGGCTCGTTGTAAAGTAATTAATCAACCATGATAGAATTTGATTTCCGCTAAACAAGCCGCATTTCTCACCGTCTATCCACCCCCCATAAATTTTCTGCCCCTTTTCCTGTCCAGCTCTCGACCCACACGGCCACAATGGATGAGTACAGGGAGCTGGTGCGGACGGTGCCGGGAAGCCTCGTGCTCGTCGTGGACGGCACCACGACCGGACTCCTCTTCCTCTTCGACCGCGCCCACGGCAAACTCCAGCGGGTCATCAACCTGGTGCTCAGTCTCCGGAGCGGCCTAACGCTCCACCCCAGACCCAGCGCCGAGCAGTGCCCCAGCATGGACATCGAGGACGCCCGCCGCGAGCTCGTCCGCCTCACCGCGCTCCACTCCAAAGCCGGGTGCATCTTCAACGTCTGCGGCTTGTTCCTCGGCCTCGGGGCCGACCCGCGGTGGCCGAGCTGGGAAGGCCACCGCTCCGCCGCCCGCGACCACGCCGGCGAGGCGCGGCGGTGGCTGCGCTCCGCCGCCGCGCACGCGCGGGCGACGATGGCCGCCGACCGCATGGCCGACTCGTTCCATCGCCCGTCCCCGGGCTGGAACGCGTGGGTCATCTCGTCCCTGAGCCACGCGCGCCGCACCATCTGGGAGGAGATGAAGGCGCAGTCCGCCGTGCACCGGATGCGCCACGCTGTTGTTCTGGAGTTCTTTGACGCATGGATGATTCTGAATCAGTGAGAACTGTATGCGAGTCTATGTTCGTCCCTGCAGATCTCTCCTGCATACTAAAGCTGTGTACTTGTGCAGCGTTTTCAGTTCCTAAATGCAAGTCGATCATTTTCTCAATACCAGTCAGTTGTTGGTTTGATGGCATCTCGCACAGCATGATTCTTCTCTGAAATGCTACTGTCAACCTGTTTCTAAATGAAATTCATCTTCTGAATGGTACTGAAATTTACAAACTGCTGGGAATCATTTTCGTATACTACAACAACAATCTCCTGTGACGAGTTGTTGGTGTGGTTACTTTGTGATGTTCCGTTCTCCCTCCAGCATAATCTTGTGGTGACTGATAACTAGTTGTACAGTCACACACTGAATAAATAGTAGCGAGAATCAACCGTTGCTTCGCACATTATTATGAACATTCTTCTCACAAGTTCCATTTCTGTTTCGCGTTTACATAGCCTCCCGTTCATGGCACTAGTGAAGGTAGGGATGTTTAATCATCGAACTTGACCACCAATTATATCTGATCTTTTAGATTCTCTGCTGAAACGCTATTGCCATTCAGTTTGGTATTAGTGTGAAATGTTTGTTCCTGAGTGCAGGCCGCTTGATATGATCAGAAAAATGCACCTAATACTAGTTATCACTTTAGGACAACTCGCATCAATAGTGGAAACGAGGCCAAACATTATCTGATTCGTCAGCTAAACAATATACGCAAGCCTTGGCAATCATAACATCTGTTGTGTCAAGTTTTCTGTTCCTTGCATGAAAGTCGTTTCCTGAACAATACTACATCTGTTGAAACACAACCTGGCAATCATACTGAAGAAATGCAGCACAAAATATTGCAGGTGTTTACAACTAAGAAGCACAGCACTGGGATTCTGCAGAAATAAATACTATATTCTGAATACCCCCATGTCTGAATTTTCTGAATCTTGACTGGCACTTAGGATACTCATGGCTATCGATATCATGAGACGGAAAAAACAAGGACTGAATCTAGAATTGCATCAGTGACAAATTAAGAACAGCAACCACCTAGCTAACGGAATTCCTATGCTAACACCAGCCAACATACAAATGCACAAGACATAAAGGTACCGTAAGGAGTAAAGACTAAACTCACATCTGGCTGTTGCAGTAACCAGGTCAAACAGTCAAACAGACTACAAGCACAAGCCTGCATTTTGCAAGTCAATAACCTACTGCCCTGTTGTAAAACAGTTGCTCCAATCTTGTGCTCTGAACTTACTGAATTGCCATGATTAGACAACGTTGTGCTACAGTAAACAATCTCTAATGATGGATTAATTAGGCTAATAGATTTGTCTCACGATTTTCCATCCATCCGTGTAATTAGTTTTATAATTAGATCATGTTTAGTCCTCCTAATCTTCGGTTTAAAATTGCTACAGTAGATTTCGTAAACTTTCTCACCGAACTAAACAAGCCCTTATATGGCTATACTGAAATTTCTGAATGATAGTGAACAGCAGGACAATGCCACCATAATCATACAAGTACAGCTATCCAAGCAGGACATAAACATACAAGTGTAACCACCATTAATGTTTCCAGTATTGCGAATCTAAACTGTTAATTAAATTATCACATTATCATCGACACCACATCAGTTGGAAAACCAATAAGGCCATGTTTAGTTCACTGAAGAATTCAAATTTGTTTGAATTCGCAATTTTAAACTCAAGATTAGGAGGACTAAACATGATCTAATTATAAAACTAATTACACGGATGGACGGAAAATCGCGAGACGAATCTATTAAGCCTAATTAATCCATCATTAGAGATTATTTACTGTAGCATGACGTTATCTAATGACCTAATTAGGCTCATTAGATTCGTCTCGTGAAGTTACCCGGGGGTTATGGAATAGGTTTTGTCATTAACACACGTTTACTACTCCATGCATGTAAGATTCCTTTTGATGAATAGTGAAGTTTAAATTTTGGTGTTGAACTAAACATGGCCTAAATAACCCAATTGTACATAATGCCATGGACTGCAGAGCCTGCACTCCACCACCATGTCCTGCCGAACAGGAATGCTCTTCTCAAACAACAATTCTTGGGAGAATAAGGCTGTCCGCACTCATCGTACTCTATTTTCATCCTCTAAAAGGAATATACTGTCCTGGTCATCAAGATTCTTTCCTCTATACCACTTTCTTCCGCACCCATCATACTCTATATCTCATACTCTATCCCAACTACCCTATATTTTATTCAACCATCTCCAACTACCATCTTCTCTCACCAAACATATTTCTTCATAACACAATCTTCGAATAGTTATTCTAAATCATGGGATAGAAACAATTAGTAATACAAGTTTTTAATTAAATAATAATTGTTATTCTCCTTTCTTTTTTCTTTTTTCTCTATTTTATTTTTTCTCTATTTTCTTTTTTCCCTTTTCTCTCTCTATTTCCCTCCCCACCCGATCCATTCCAATCCCACGGAAAACAAAAAACAAATCCCACGGAGAGGGATCTAGCGGCAGCGGGCGGAGGGACCCGAGCGGCGGAACACGGCGCGGCGTCACCTCCCTGCGCTGGTGCCCCTCCCTCTCCGCCTGGCCCTCGCGCAGGGCCCTCGACGCGCTCCCCTCTCGGATCGATTGCGGGGACCATTCGGCAGGAGAAGGAGGAGATGGCGGGGTGAGCGCCGAGGAGGCTAGATGCGGGGCGGAACAGCGACATGGGCGGCCATGTCTCCTCCTCTAGCCTAGCGGCGCGTGCCTGCTCGTCCTCATCGTCGTCCTCGCCGAGGGCGGCCGTCCGCCCAGCCACGCGAGGCCACAGCGGCGGTGGCACGGGGTAGCGGCGGCGGCCCTCCCTCGGCCTCCTTCTCCAGCTTGACGGCCACGGAGGCGACGGCCGTGGTCTCAGAGGCTTGACGCCGAGGACGGGAGCGGCTCCGGCTGCTGCAGCCCGTGGCGCGGCGGTCGCAGGGGCTCGACGCCGAGAAGGAGCAGGGGCAGCAGCGCGCTCGTCCGTCTCCTCCCGCGGCCGTTCTTCCGTGGGCCCATCCCTGCTACCCGTAGCCGTCTCCTCCCCGCTCGGATCTCGCCGCCCCCTCCCTGCTCCCTCCGCTGGTGAGCCACGGCCCTGCTCCCTTCCCCACCTGCGGCCGGCACGAGGGCGGTGGCGGACGGACAGCGGCCGGCGTGAGGGCGGTGGAGGACCTGCGGCGCCAGGGCCGACGGACGGCAGCCCCTTCTCTGCTCCCTCCGTCGGCGTGAGGAGCAGCTGCAGCCGCGCGCGAAGTAGTTGGGGCAGGCGAGGTGGGTCCGGTGCAACGCCAGGTCGGCCTTTGGCGGAATCCTGGGAGCCCGCTAGAAATAGCGGACGCCATCCCGTCCACTTGCTTAGCGGACGCCATAGCGGACGCCGCTGCAGGCGATTTTACGCAAAAGTGGTCCTCCAGGATGCGGTACCGGACGGCGTAGTGGATCCACTGCGGACAGCCTAAAGTCATTCAGAAACCACCCATCATATTTCATTGCAGTGAGGTGAGGCCAACACATCTAAAACATTAATACCACAATACATCACGGCAAGGAACGAATGCGCCCATCTAATTCTCGCACAGCAGAAACACGAACACAACAAAGACCCACGAACAGCAGAGGCGCTCTAAGCCCTCTCGCCCCTGATGCGGCGCGCGAGCTGGATGTCCTTGGGCATGATGGTGACGCGCTTGGCGTGGATGGCGCAGAGGTTGGTGTCCTCGAAGAGCCCCACGAGGTAGGCCTCGGCGGCCTCCTGCAGCGCCGCCACGGCCGAGGACTGGAACCGGAGGTCCGTCTTGAAGTCCTGCGCGATCTACCGCACCAGCCGCTGGAAGGGCAGCTTCCGGATGAGCAGCTCCGTGCTCTTCTGGTACTTGCGGATCTCGCGGAGCGCGACGGTGCCGGGGCGGAAGCGGTGGGGCTTCTTCACGCCGCCCGTCGCCGGCGCCGACTTGCGCGCCGCCTTGGTGGCCAGCTGCTTCCGCGCGCCTTGCCGCCCGTCGACTTGCGCGCCGTCTGCTTCGTGCGGGCCATCGGAGGAGAGGGAGCGAGCGAGCGAAGCGCCGGCGAGCGAGGAGGTTGGGGGATTTGCGGATTGGAATGTGATTTGCGGGGGGAGGATTGGGGTTTACTGGTGCTATTTGTAGCCATTGTAGCGGGCTAGCGGGAGAGGGAGGGATCGCCAAAAGTTTGGGTGGCGCGGGCGGGGGAGACGTCTTGGCCGTTGGATGGGGGGAATTGGGGAGGGACGGCCCAGGTGGCGCGATCCGCGTGGTGGGAGATGGTGCAATGCCATTGGCTGAGGCAGCTTGGGCATGGATCGCTGGCCCCACCAGGAGATTTCGGCCGGGGATTAGCAGGGGGCTCCTATATGTCTACCGGAAGGCATATAACCACATCATCTATAAAGCCCAATTACAATGATGAAGGCCCAAATATTAGGAAACAGTGCGGTCCGTTGGTTTTTCCGTTCCGTTTCGACGGTGCGGGACGTAACGACGCGCGCGCTGCGTGAAGCAATTTTCTTTAACGGGTCGCTACGAGCGCGCTGCTAGACTTTTTCTTTAACGGGTCGGTACGAGCGCGCCCAAAAAAATTTTCTTGCTATTAATTTTTTGCTGGGTACGTGGTTCTAAGTGGGAAATTAACGGGTGGGTACCAACTCACAAATTGAAGTTTCAAGTTGCAAAATTACTGATATAACTTCAGAAATATAGCTTTCAATTACACATTGTTCATAAGACAATCCACTACTATAGTATGAACTATATAAACAGTCAAGAATTAAAGTAGCTTTTGCTTTGGCACGTGATATTCCAGAAGAACTTGTGACGCAGTGTTGTAGCCGAAACCTGTCAAGAATGAAACTATAATTAAACTTTGTTTTAAATAATTTGAACATATGAAACCAAGAAATGTTGAACATTTCCACAGCTGAATAATATTACAGTAATGTTGAACTTTGAACGTATTAAAGTTAAAATAATGTTAAACATTTGCATTAATGATCATTATAGTAATGTTGAACATTGATTCTAGTAAAGGTAAAATCTACAAAAACATTTTTTGAATATAGTTTAGTTCAACCAGAAACACTTGAAGTACATGATTGATGACTAACTGAATCCCCATAATTAAAGTTAAATGTTGCAAATGCTTAAAACTAAATGCTGCTATTGCTGAAAGCTAAATGTTGAGTAAAGGAATAAATAATGTTACAAACCTGTAGATAAGCAAGGAATCCACATGAGCACAACTATATCAACATTTCAATAAAACTTGCAGAGAACTTGTTGTACTTGTATGATAACAATTTAAATAGAAATTTCTGACGCAAAGGTAACAAATCAGCCTATTCAGGAGAAAAAAAATTATGTTAGATATTTTGTTGACATTCAGGTAACTAATGAACTAATATTCGAATGGAAGCATATTTCTTCAGGACTTGAAGTATGAAATCATACATTTGAAATTTTTTGCACTGATTTGCCATTGTATGTTTGCATGAAGCTAAGTGCAAAGATACCAGAGTCATATCTGTGAAATGTAATATAAATGTCAGTAAAAAAAAGAGTCATATCAAACTGTAAATTCAAAGATAGGTTTAAAAAAAACCTGAATTTCTGCTTTGGAACCAGTAGAAATGATGTCCCAAACTCACGAATGTTGAAACGATTGCAACGCGGATATGCAAGCATGAAAAGGCACTTGAAGTTGTATATCACTGCATTGATTGTTTGCTGATAGTCTTGCAATCCTGAATCTGAGTTCATGACATCAAATCTCTTCTCGATGAAATTAGCAACCACAACAAACCATTGATGGTTATGAACACATGGAATGAAAACCTACAGAAACAAAAAATTTAAACATTGATTTCAGATTATATAGTCTTCCATATATTGGTACTAATGAGATAAGGAAATATCAACTATCTTACATGATCAATATATTCAAGTCTGACACCAAGAGCATACTGAGTAAAGGACTGTTTGAGATCATTGTGAAAAAGACAACCAGACATTAACTGATCCTGGAAAAATAAGATGAATGATGATCAAATAAAATATACAGTGACAGCAAGATTCTGAGTGGACAAAAATTGAAATAAATAAAGGTTAAAAGTCCATACTGCAAGGTTGTTGCTCATAAAGAAGTAAGTAATCTCTCCAGGATGCCTTTGCCTAAGCTTCAATCTATCTTCTTGATCAGAGTTGAACATTTTACAAAATGCAGACATTGCAAATGGACTGAACCAACAACCAGATCGCATTGAAAGGGCTAACGTTCTTGTATCAATCCAGACATTATCAACTTGAAATATATGTTTGCTGAAATAAAACAAAATGCAATATAGTTTCCATGGAGATACAAAACAGTAACAAGAACATATCAGATAACTAGGGAAACAAACAGTAGTGTTTCAGTACCTTGGCAAATGACTAGAGATATCAGATGTGAATTTATCATAAAAGATCTTCTCAGCCTGCGTTGCAGAAATAACTTGAGTTTCTGGAAAACCAGGTGATGGACTGTTTGTAAAATTTGTTAACAAAGACTCATGTTCAATCATTTCACTGCATCTCACAAATCTTGTTCTCATATCAGTTCTGACATGTAATGGATATTGAGACTCAGCTTGAATAGTAGGACTTGGAAGAATAGTAGCACCAACAGATAAAGGATGGCTATCATGGTTAGCAGCATCAAGTGATGGTGATTTGCAACTGGCAGTAATTAGATCAAAAGATGCGGTAGGGTCAAGCAAAGGACTTCCATCAAAAGCAGGTCGATATGTGTTATTTGGAAGAATGTGGTCCAGACGTTCATTGAGAGACAGTCCATAGGCATCAACATTATCTGCGGGCCTTTGAGAAAAGTTCATGGAAGATTTTGATTCAGAAGATTTTGATTCATAAGATTGAACTGGATCTAAAAATGAGGTATCAATACGCTCCTCTAGCTTTGGAGCTGATACATAGGCATCAACAGAACATAGCAATTGCAACTGTTCAATGGATATTGGAGAAACTGGAAAAAAAAAACACATGTTTTAACATATATTGAAGAAAGATACTAGAAGAAATTAAATAATCAAAGTCTGATTGAAAAGAGTACCTGAGTCAACATAAGTTTCTAGAGGAGGAACAGGATCTTGAACTACCAACTTAAGTAGATATTCATATTCATCTCCTTCATACGGTGACTGAAACTCTGATGGACATTCTGGAAGTGATAGAAAAGACAACTTCCCAATAATTTCAGCAACATGATCTATATGAGCATCTGGAAATTTTGGAGGTCTGAATACCATTTGCGTAAAGCAGTCATCGGATGGGATGGTAAATGAATTTGGACGCTGCACATCGATTGGTAAATCACCATCATCAAGTTCAGATATATTAGGAGCTGAGTTGTAAATGTCATCAGATTGCCCACCAAATAAAAGATCATATATACTTAGAGGATCAACATTTCCATCCATGCTTTCAGACGAAGGAAGCTGTTGCATGGCTTCAGCATATTTCAAAGCATATGAACATACAACTGGTTTGATTGCTTCAAATATAGCACTTTGCATTTCACTTGCAATGACAGATAATTTCCTTTTTGTCTACAATATTATACAAAGTTAAGAGATAAAATAATGTACAACTACAGTCGTATAAATAAATGCAGTGCCATAAACAAATAATTTTACAACACTTACTGCTTCTCTTTGTTCAGAAGGATCAACATCAGGTCTTGGATTTTGTAAGAAATGTGTAGATGACAAATCAGCAAACGTAGTCAAAGATATATCCTTGATCTGCAAAAAATAAAAGTGAATGTATGAAAAAGTGGAGACAAGGTTAATAAGAATCAGTTGAATGGCAATTATCAATTACACATACAGGTAGTCTTCCAAAAATTGGAGGAACAACTGGGAGCATATCAAGGTTTGACAAATAAGAAACAGTACTGGTGCTCCAGATTTTCAAACGTGGACATTTCAAGTCAATATTAATTTGAGCTGCTTTCAAGAACTCCAGGTAGCAAACCTATGATATTAGAAAAAATATTATATTTTAGAAAGAATAGATAAAAAGCATTCAAATAGATAAGTATATAACAAGTTACAAGTGAAACATACCACAAGAAAAAATGTGCAGCCACCTAAGGCTGGTGATTTCCCAGTAGAAATTTTATCTTGATACTTTCTGAGATAACTGATCAGCCACTCAAAAACTAGCATGGACCAATTATAGCTTCTGATTTCATCAAATTGCACAAGTGGTTTAAAGTATCTTGAACTAGCATAGCCATGGCTAGTAGGGCACAAAAAGGTGGACAAAGCAAGTAACAAGAAAGCACGGACAACTGAATGATCAGAGGGGTGACCAGATATGAATTGTACTAGTTCTTTGATTGTAGGACTGTCACCAGCACATTTAGTATCATTCTTGATAAATGAACAAGCTTCAGAATTTGGTTCACCATCAATATACTTGCCTCCATAAGGAATCCCAAGAACCTTGTGCACAACTAATGCATCCAACCTAAATGAATATCCATTTGGAAGTGCCAATGAATTGGAATCGCAATCAAAATTGTTCGCTAGCCAACATACAAGCGATTTAGGAGTGAACGAACAGTTCAAGTTCAGGAGAGGACCAAAACCAACAAGATTTACCAAATCTTTCTCTTGTGGTAACAAATTGTTGATGACAGAAATAAATGAAGAAGTTGACTGTCTAGTACTGTACGACTACAAGAAAACCAAAATTTTTGAAATTAGACAAATATATTAGCTAACAAGAAAGATGAAGTAATTTATGAATTGAAATAAAAGGCATATATATACTATACATACCTTTGAGTTTTTGCGCAACTCATTTACTGAAGGAAAATCAAAACTAGGGTGCTCATTTGATCTTTTCATACCAGCTGACATGCTGAAAAAATTGATTTCAAAAATTAATTACGATATATTTATTATATGGTTCATAAATAGAACAACACTGACATATTCACAGAATAACACTACATCATAGGATTATTTTTGTCATTGTTCCAAACATGCCAACATCCAAGCAATAGATAACCAGCAGATCTAGAACATAGGACTAGGAGCATATGATAGGTCTATACAAACAGAGATCTAGAACCTATGAGCAGGAGAAATTGATAAGTCTATGAGCTCGTCAAATTGAAATAAAAGCTAGACGAGAACATCAATTGCAATTACACACTAGAAAACCATATAGATTGATGGGTTTCAGCAAAATCTAGCATCAATTTCAGCAGAACTAGCACGAGAAGCAAGGAACAGATACCTCGTACATGTCGGAATACAGAGGAAGATGAACACGTGAATGAAATTACTGAAATTAGCACACTGGTAAAGCAAAGTCGATGATATTACCTGGAAATCACCGGTGGAGCCTAACAGGACAGGGAGATCGAGAACAAAATGAGATTTGGGGAAAAAAGAAGGGAGGACAGAGAGAAGGGAGCACATGTGTTCGGCCTTATCTCTTTGCAGTAAGTATGACAACTGGGACCGACAAGTGGGCATGTGCTCGGCCTTATCGCCTTGCAGGGACTATGACAAGTGGGATGACTATGACAAGTGGGACCAACTCCACTTCCAGAAGTATCCCTCGTAGCGCGCCGTCCTCCTCATCGTGCTCCTGTTCCCAAAACTTGAAGCCGTCTGCTACTTCCTTGCAGAATTCCCCAAATCTATTGAAGAATTGGATCCCCAAGGGATCAGAGATTCAATGGATTCCAGCAGATCCGTACCCCCAATATCAGGAAAACCAGCAAACATTGGATTACCCACAAAGGTGAGAATCAATACTCGCTTGTTGTGCAATTACAAGTTCGATTTAAGATCTGCAAAATAATTTGTATATAAGAGGTTATCTTCATGCTTACGGAAGAGGTTTAATTAAATTTCATATATACTATAGCCTGATTGTAGTATGCATATATTGTCATTATGAATTATAAACCTTTGCAGTTTGATTAATGTTTAGGTAATAGTTAGTACAACCTGAAATGTTGAATTGATAAGCATTGAAATTTGAATGATATTATTCTTCCTTGTTTAACAGGAATGGAATAAACCAATATCTCTATTTCCTTCATTTGCATCGATTAACATGGCAGAATTACAAAAGAGGATGAAAGATAAAACTTCTAAACAAGGATTCCAAAGCAAACAAACAGAGGTAAACTTTTACTATCTTTTGCTTACAAAAATAAAAGATAAAGATGTTGAAACTCAGGTAAATCTTCTGAAAGCATGACATACTGATTTAAAATTCAGATTGTTATACAGGTAGACCAAATGAAAGATAAAGATGTTGAAACTTCAAATTCAATTGTTGCTGACAAACCAATTGAAATGCTGGTAAGATGCAAAGAACAAGTTTATGCTACAATTAACAATGATAAAATATTTTATTAAACAAGTCTGAATATTCACATGTTGTAGGTTGATTGTTATGAAACAAGACAAAGTTGTTCAATGGAGATAACAGAAACAGAAGAAAATAATATTGATATGCATAATGAGGTAATGTTACTTTCCATCAGTATTCACAGTAAACAAAATTTTAGAAAGAAGGATGTAATGTTTATGATATTAATATACATATAATGTCAATGACATTATATGTAAGTTTAGGTGCAATTTTCAAAATTTAGTAACAAATAATGGCAATCTGCAGGCAGTAAACACCAATCAAGAGCAGGCAGTAATGCAAGGAGCTGAACTGGTTGCAAAATTTTTCCGACAAAGTGTTGAAGAGCAAGATATAACAAATAGTGATGGTGATGGAGATGATCTGGAATGCTCAGAAGATGAAACAACTGTACCGAAGACAAAGGAATATATATTCCCAAGCCCAGAGGAAGTGGAAAAATCAGCTTCACCATGTGTTGGAATGACATTTGCAAACCTAAGTGAAGCTCACAGATACCTAAATGTGCATGGACTACTCAATGGGTATGCTATCAGGAAAGGAACCAACTATTTGAAGAAGACCTACCAGCTAGAATGCAACAGGAGTGGCAAACCAAGGAGAATGGATAACCCTCAAAGAATTCGCAAAAGAAACTACATTACCAAAACAGGATGCAAGATGAAGGTTATAGTGAAATTGATTAATGGACAGTGGGAGATTACAAAGGTAAACTCTGAACATAACCACAATGTTGTGAACAGTCCTTCCCTCACAAAATTCTTCATCAACCACAAAAGGATGACACAAGAGGAAAAGATATTCTCAAAGATTTTACAAGATGCAAGAATAAAGCCATTGAAGATCATGTCAATTTTCAGAGAGTTGAAAGGAAACTTTGGAAATATCCATTTCACTAGAAAGAATCTGGATAACTTGAAGCAAAAAGAACGGATCAAATCAAAAAACTCAGACATAGATGCAACAGTGCAGTATTTAAACAAAGTGCAAATGGAAGATCCTGGATTTTTCTATACAATGAGAATGGATGTTGACAACACAGTAAGAAGCATATTCTGGACTGATGCAAAAGGAAAAATGGACTATGAATTGTATGGAGATTTTATCTCATTTGATACAACATTCAGTACAAACATGTACAACTTACCATTTGCACCAATTGTGGGAATAGATGGTCATGGTAGCAACATAATATTTGGATGTGCCCTCTTGGAAGATCAGACAGCACAAACTTTTGAATGGGTGTTCAAAACTTTTGTTAAAGCAATGAATGGCAAGAAACCAAAGATAATAATGACTGACCAAGATGCGGCTATGAAAAAGGCAATTTCAAACTTTATGCCAGATGTGCTTCACAGATTGTGTATTTGGCACATTATGAAGAATCTGCAAGAGAAATGTGGAGCATTCATGAATCAGAAGCATAGAGATGGAATGGAGAAGAAATTGAATCAGCTAGTATATGATTCCTTAACCATATCAGAGTTTGAGACTGGCTGGCAGAAAATGATAAAAGATTTTGATGCAGAGAATAATGAGCACCTGCAAACTTTGTACAGCCTGAGAAAGATGTGGATTCCAGTTTATTTCAAGGATCTCTTCTGCCCATTCATTCATTCAACTTCAAGAAGTGAAAGTACCAACTCATATTTCAAGGATTTTGTGATTCCGAAAGACACAATTGAGAACTTCATGAGGCAATTCCAAATTATACAAGAAGCAAGTGTCAGCAGGGAAAATGAGAACAGGTTCACAAGTTTAGTCAAAGAGCCAACATACTGCACGCACCAGAGGATTGAAAAAGAAGCAGCTAAAATATACAACAGAGACATTTTTTCAAATTTCAGACAGAGTTATACAACTCAAGTGCTTTTTCAGTGAACGAGGTCATAAAAGATCACCAGTACACTGTCATTAAGAACACCTACTATGAGAATCCAGAGTTTTTTAAGAAGACCTTCAACATTGAAGTTGACAGAATAAAACAAGAATTCAGATGTGAATGCACAAAACTACAGAGAGATGGGCTTGTGTGTTGCCATATACTAAGATTATTCACACAGTTAGGAGTGAATCATCTTCCAGAAAGTTGCATAAATAAGAGATGGACAAAGATTTACAGAGAAGAAATACTGCAGAAACATAAGAAAGATTGCATTGAGAAGACAGGATGCAACAAAGCTCAAAAATCCATAAGATATGCTATGGTATCTAACAAAGTTAGTTCCATATGGAAAGATGTCTGCAACAGTGGAACTGAAACTAAAGAATTTGTGGAAGAATTAGAAAGATTTCATGATAAGATTATAAAAAGAAGACAACCAATAGAAGAAGGAGAACCGACTGAAGAAGCAGGGCTTATTGATCCACCAATTGGTACTAGCAAGTCTGTACAGAAAGGAAACCGCTTGAAACATCCTTCAGAAATTAACACAGAGGAGAAGAAAAAAGGTTTAAAGAAGCAGAAATTAACCAAGAAGCAGGATTAGGAATGGACAGAACCAATTTTCATGTTATCATTTTTTTACTTATTAGTATTGCTTAAATTATGATTGAAGAGAGGTACTATAATGAACAACAGCTGTAACTTTTATTTTATTTATTTCAGCTGGAATTCTACTATATTTATGTTTACAACATTAGAGACATGATATTTCAACATTATTAATGTACAGCTTCAATGTTTTCTGTAAATTATTTCAACATTGGGGTATTACATTCTTAATGTACAAGTTCAACAATTTTGGTTAATTTTTACAACATTTAATATGTACTATATCAATAGTATTATTATGAAAGTTCAACATTTTGTATAACGTAGTTCAATAATTAGGTAGAAATTTTTCAAATTATACATTTAACTTTATGAATGAGTTTTGACAAAATGAGGTTACAATACAAAAGGCCCAATTGTATGTCGCCCCCAACAACCCTGAACCATAACCGGTATATCCGAAGCTGAATCAATTTGGCCTTCTATGGCAGGGGGTACATGGCCGCCCCAAACCCCGAACATGGTTCTGAACCCGATAGGACGGAGACGCCCCCAAACAACCCTGAACCCTAACCGGTATATCCGAAGCCGAAGCAATTTGACCTTCTATGGCAGGGTAGCCGAAGCCGAATCAATTTGGCCTTCTATGGCAGGGGGTACATGGCCGCCCCAAACCCCGAACATGGTTCTGAACCCGATAGGACGGAGACGCCCCCAAACAACCCAGAACCCTAACCGGTATATCCGAAGCCGAAGCAATTTGACCTTCTATGGCAGGGTAGCCGAAGCCGAATCAATTTGGCCTTCTATGGCAGGGGGTACATGGCCGCCCCAAACCCCGAACATGGTTCTGAACCCGATAGGACGGAGTCGCCCCCAAACAACCCAGAACCCTAACCGGTATATCCGAAGCCGAAGCAATTTGACCTTCTATGGCAGGGTAGCCGAAGCCGAATCAATTTGGCCTTCTATGGCAGGGGGTACATGGCCGCCCCAAACCCCGAACATGGTTCTGAACCCGATAGGACGGAGACGCCCCCAAACAACCCTGAACCCTAACCGGTATATCCGAAGCCGAAGCAATTTGACCTTCTGTCGGATGTTTGACCCGGCAGTCCACACAGGGTAGCCTACGTGGTTGATTTGTCGAGGGACAGATCGAGGATCAGAAGTCGATGGTAACACAAGACGCAAGGATTGAACAGGTTCGGGCCGTCGAGATGACGTAACACCCTACGTCCTGTGTTGGCGGCGATTGTATTGCTGTGTATGAAGTTCCTGAAGGATCTCCGTAGTTGGGTTCTGTCCTAGGGTTGTAGAGGTTGTAGTTTTTCGTGCTCTGGAGGGGGGTCTCAGGGCGCCTTATATAGTCCGGCTGCCTTGAGTTACAAGTCGGCCAGAGATCGTAACCTACCCGAATTACAAGGATTTGATCCTATAACGATTACAGATATCTTTCCCTACAATTCCGGCTAGTTTATCCTGATCTCCGAGCTTCTTGCGGGATACGCCGTGTGCTTTCCTTGCCGCGCGCGTCGTCGCGCCCATCCGGTTCGCCCGACTGGTGGGCCCCCGACTGGTGGGCCAGCCAGTCCGACAAACCGATCCAGATGTACTCGGATTGGGCCGCCCTTTGATGGTCGGGCCAATCCGCCTGCTGGGTACCCCTGGGGGTCTACCCCCGACAAGCCCCCGAGTAGTACGTGGTTGAGAGACAAGTCGGCGAGGTCATGCTGTCTGATGAGCGTCGAGCCTGCTGCAGTTGGAAGCGAAACCGCGTGATACTGGAGAGAAAAGAGCCGTACACCCAACGGATGCGCCGCGAGGTGCGTCCGTTGGACGTAGCCCCCGAGCCTTGAAGCGATTCCGAAGGAATCGGTCCAAGGGTTAGTAGCCTTGTTCTGAAGTCGTCAGACAATCAACGGATGCGCCGCGAGGTGCGTCCGTTGGCCGTAGCCCCCGAGCCTTGAAGCGATTCCGAAGGAATCGGTCCAAGGGTTAGTCAAGGAGCGTCTGGCTAAATCATCCGACGTTAATTTCGGCGCCCAGCCCCCGAGCGTGAGGGCCGGCGGAGTCCTGCGAGACACGCCGAGTGGTCGTCCCGGCGCCAGCCCCCGAGCGTGAGGGCCGAGCACGCCGAGTGGTCGTCCCGGCGCCAGCCCCCGAGCGTGAGGGCCGAGCACGCCGAGTGGTCGTCCCGGCGCCAGCCCCCGAGCGTGAGGGCTGAGCACGCCGAGTGGTCGTCCCGGCGCCAGCCCCCGAGCGTGAGGGCCGAGCACGCCGAGTGGTCGTCCCGGCGCCAGCCCCCGAGCGTGAGGGCCGAGCACGCCGAGTGGTCGTCCCGGCGCCAGCCCCCGAGCGTGAGGGCCGAGCACGCCGAGTGGTCGTCCCGGCGCCAGCCCCCGAGCGTGAGGGCCGAGCACGCCGAGTGGTCGTCCCGGCGCCAGCCCCCGAGCGTGAGGGCTGAGCACGCCGAGTAGTCGTTCCGGCGCCAGCCCCCGAGCGTGAGGGCTGAGCACGCCGAGTAGTCGTCCCGGCGCCAGCCCCCGAGCGTGAGGGCTGAGCACGCCGAGTAGTCGTCCCGGCGCCAGCCCCCGAGCGTGAGGGCTGAGCACGCCGAGTAGTCGTCCCGGCGCCAGCCCCCGAGCGTGAGGGCTGAGCACGCCGAGTAGTCGTCCCGGCGCCAGCCCCCGAGCGTGAGGGCTGAGCACGCCGAGTGGTCTTCCCGGCGCCAGCCCCCGAGCGTGAGGGCTGAGCACGCCGAGTGGTCGTCCCGGCGCCAGCCCCCGAGCGTGAGGGCCGAGTCGAGCCGTCCGAGGCACGCCGAGTAGTCGCCCCGGCGCCCAGCCCCCGAGCGTGAGGGCCGAGTCGAGCCGTCCGAGGCACGCCGAGTAGTCTTCGTCTTCCTCGTCATGCGGTAGCGCCAGCCCAGTACTCAAAAGCACTCAGCTAGCGATCCTTGTGGAGTGTAGCGCTAGCCCGAGTGCTGCAAAGCACTCGGCTAACGACCGTCGTGGAGTGTAGCGCCAGCCCGAGTGCTGCAAAGCACTCGGCTAGCGACCGTCGTGGAGTGTAGCGCCAGCCCGAGTGCTGCAAAGCACTCGGCTAGCGACCGTCGTGGAGCGTAGTACCAGCCCGAGTACTGACTGACTCGAGTACTCAGCTGGCGGCGATGCTGGAGTGGTCCAGCCCCCGAGCGTAACAGGCAAGCTCGGGATCCAAACCTGTGCCCTGCAATGAAGATACGAAGGATAGGTAGTATATGGTGTAGCAAACACTAATTCTGGAGAAAAACATTCGGCGCTGTATGTAATAGAATTTCTACTTCCAACTCTTTAAGTCTATTAATTTCCTCGGGTAGTTATCCTGTTACGTTTATGCACCTGATCCCCGATAGCCGTAGTCCATAGCGCAGGGAGCTGGGCCGCATGCACGCGTAGGAGCGTAGGCGTACGGAAGAGTCGAGGTTTCACGGATTAAGGCGTGTGCTTCCCAAGTACTTTAGCGACTTGTACAAGAGTGAAAAAAGAAATAAACGATGGAGAAAAATGCAATATGCGTCCGTTGGGTGTTGCCCGACTGCTTGCGTAGCGCTCGGGCCGTATAAGCAGTCGGGAACAAACCAAGGGTAGTCGGCGATGATTATGAAGAAATATGGCGAAGTATGGAGATATGCGGTGACCGAGAAATATCGTAAAAAGTATTTAAATATGACTTAGCTTGATTTGTGTCAGAGTTGGAGAATTGATGTGTCGCCGCATAGACCTCATGTCCAAGTAGACGAAGCGGCAGGGGATGAATTCGTCAGGCCTTGGCGTGCTTTTCCAACAGATGTGGAGTCGGACTCCTCGGCGGCACAGCTTGGTGTAGATGTCCATACCCTGCAGCGAAAACACAGTGCGACGGCAGTATATGATGCAATAAAATGCAAATCTGAGAAGAAAAGTATTTGGCAATGTATGAAAACGATTCCTGCTTCCAGCTTTTTAAGTCTATTAATTTCTCCGGGTAGTTAGCCTGTTACGTTTATGCACCTGATCCCCGATAGCCATAATCCGTAGCGCAGGGAGCTGGGCCGCGTGCACGCGTAGGAGCGTAGGCGTACGGAAGAGTCGAGGCTTCACGGATTAAGGCGCGTGCTCCCCGAGTACTTTAGCGACTTGTATAAAAGCCTACGGAGTTGCAGTCTGGACAGACCAGGTTGTATATGCAGTCGGAGCGTGACCAAGGTGGTCGGCGAAAGTCACAGGGACACAGGGAGCCGTGACGTATGAAGGTATACAGAAGCCGTAAGATATTATAAAAAATAATACTTAGCTTTGCCGACGACTTGATGACGCTCGTAGAGACAGCCATGCATGTCACGCGATGTTGCGGCCGAGTCGCAAAGTCGACTTGGAGTCGTTGCGGCCTTTGCCGGAGGTAGTACTGCAAGTCGACGAGGTCGGCCAGTCGGCGTAGCTGGTGTAGTTGTACTGACACACCCCGAGTTGACGAAGTTGCCGCCGTGTCGCTACCGCGCCGGAGTGTCGATTTGGTGCCACACGACATGCACCCGGCGAGAACAGGAACACGGCGGCCATGCAATTATCACGATATAAGATAAACATGTTAAAAATAGCATGATGGAAAGAGCAGTTAGAGATTAGATCTTGAAAGAAAAAATTGGAAAGAGTATTCCCTGTTTACGTCATAGTTGGATTTTTCCTGGCCACAAGGGAACAGACGTGGAGCCAACGGCGGTGTAGCATGGCTGAAGGCAGCGTTTGTGCGTTCGCTGGCTGACGCAGACAGGTTCCTGGCGGCGGCCGGCTTGGTGTCGATGATCCAGCATGGCTCACTCAGCGATGATCGCGTCGATCGTGGACAGAACACGGCAGACGTGTTGACGACCATCATGGAATTCTGCCATAGTTGACGCGTGGTGGCCAGAGCCCCATGCATCTGCTGTCGCCAGGTGAAAACCCCAGCGCCAGGGATGGGTGGGTATTCGGCGAATTGACTCGCCGTGGTGGCCGTGAACGGCGCCTGACGCCGCACGGTGCTCATCAAAGAAGATGCCGGATCAAAGAACTGCCATCGAGCTTGCAGATTGATCTCGTCGATCAACCCCTACCTGGCGCGCCAACTGTCGGATGTTTGGACCCGGCAGTCCACACAGGGTAGCCTACGTGGTTGATTTGTCGAGGGACAGATCGAGGATCAGAAGTCGATGGTAACACAAGACGCAAGGATTGAACAGGTTCGGGCCGTCGAGATGACGTAACACCCTACGTCCTGTGTTGGCGGCGATTGTATTGCTGTGTATGAAGTTCCTGAAGGATCTCCGTAGTTGGGTTCTGTCCTAGGGTTGTATGATCGTGGGTTGTAGCGTAGATGTTGATGTTCTGGAGGGGGGTCTCAAGGCGCCTTATATAGTCCGGCTGCCTTGAGTTACAAGTCGGCCAGAGATCGTAACCTACCCGAATTACAAGGATTTGATCCTACAACGATTACAGATATCTTTCCCTATAATTCCGGCTAGTTTATCTTGATCTCCGAGCTTCTTGCGGGATACGCCGTGTGCTTTCCTTGCCGCGCGCGTCGTCGCGCCCATCCGGTTCGCTCGACTGGTGGGCCTTCCGACTGGTGGGCCACCCAGTCCGACAAACCGATCCAGATGTACTCGGATTGGGCCGCCCCTTGCTGGTTGGGCCAATCCGCCTTCTGGGTACCCCTGGGGGTCTACCCCCGACAGCGAGAGTGTGAGGAAGAGCGGCAGCGTCGTGAAGCAGAGCGCGACGAACAGGCCGGCGGGCCACGCGGCGCTCCTCGCAGACGGCACCGGCTGCGGCGGGACGCGAGGCGGCCGCATCGGCTTCCCTTCCACTGCTTCCTCGATCGCCCACGCTTGTCTGCGCCGCAAAGGACTCTGATCTCCGATGCATCAGGGATGAACATTCTGCGGCGATCGGGCACGGCGAGTCGGCGTTCGTTTCGTTCTACGTGCTGAACCGAAGGAGTCCGGAGGAATAAAGGGTAAGGGGTAGAATGGTCCTTTCGTATTGATTTTTTCTCCCACAACTGTTAAAATGAGACGGAACCGAACGACAGTGGTACGTAGGGAAAGAAATCTTTCTCCAAGGGCACTGAGGAACTTTACAGAATTTGAGTGGCACAGAAGTAAGAGTGATCTTTTATAATGGTACACAAGTAAAAGACTCTTAAATCATAGGACGAAGACAACCTACTGCACTGTGCTTGCTGCACAGAGATAGAGTCATAGAGAGGAGGAGTAGTAAACAAAGGAACCAATCAATCCTTTGGCTTAACCTCAGGCCTTGCTTGTTTAGGTTGGGTGAATTCGATCGAATTCACTGTAGCAGATTCCTTTGAAAATTGAAAATGTAGAGAGAGGACACGAAGTTCAATGTGATTGCTTTTGATCAAATTGGGCTCTTTTTACGAATCTAAACAAGGCCTCAGCCTCACACAGTTACACTCGTCCGCTCCAGTCCGCAGTTTTCTTTTTCTCCCTCCCCCTCCCCCTCCCCCGTGCCCCGCACGCACGCCAGCGCCCAGCCTGTGCTTAGGGATGGCAGTCGGACCCACGGGTGTGGACGCCCACGGGTTTCGCACCCAATGGGTGCGGGTATGGGTGCAAAATTACACCCGTGGATCTATACCCACCCGCACCCGTAATAAGACGGGTTGGGCCGGGTCTGGATTTCCACCCGCGGGCGACCCATGGGGGCCGTAATAGTAAGGCATTTTTAGTTTTTAGTAGACCCTAAACCTTTTACCTCAGGAATTTGGCTAAAACCCTAGAGAACTCTTATCCAATCCATAGCATCACCCTATTCCCACAATCACTTCTATTGCCTTCGCATCATCGTGACTCGCGCATTATTTTTTCTATTACTCTGTATTTGCTTATGTGATGTACTAATTGTCCAACTATGATGACTTCTTATTCTGCTGATTGGTGGAACTATTGAATGTTTATTTACCTGATGCATTGTGCTATAAGATGGAAATTTGGTTTGCTGCAACTATTCATTTATGTTTTTGAGATGATCTATATATTGTATATTTTACTGTCATGCACAGACCCAACGGGCGCCCAACACCCGGCGGGTGCCCTGCGGGTGCGGGCGCGGGTGTAAAATTTCACCCACAAAGTGTCATGGGCGCGGGTGTGGCTAGATTTGACGGGTGCCGTTATGGGTGGATTTTTGCTGCACCCGCTCCACACCCACCCATTGCCATCCCTACCTGTGCTGCTGCCGTGCTCCCCTGTTCGCACTCGCACGTGACGGTTTGT
Organism: Alloteropsis semialata; assembly: GCA_004135705.1. Classification (NCBI taxonomy): domain Eukaryota; kingdom Viridiplantae; phylum Streptophyta; class Magnoliopsida; order Poales; family Poaceae; genus Alloteropsis; species Alloteropsis semialata. The sequence goes on from CM014276.1 coordinate 54,689,807, forward strand.
GCCGTGATTCCGTGAATCGCGCGCCTGCCTCGTGAAGAAGGGAACGAAGGGAAGGTTCGAGAGGCAACATGCAAAGAGACTTAGGCCCTGTTTAGTTCACCCCCATTCTCCATAATACGCGTTTCCCAACGTATAATACGCGTTTTTCAATGCACTTTTTTTTTCTGTAGCACGCGACTCAATGCATAAAAACATTATGCATAACATACATCTAAACACCCCCTTACACGCGAACACGTCAGGAACTGTGGCATGGATGCATACGTGTTCCCCTTGGGATCTTTCAACGCGTGTACGTGGCGTCCGGGCTCTTCCGGATCCGACGAAAACAGCCAGCCCGGGGCACTGTACGGCGCTCGGGGTCGAGGGGCACCGGCCGCCGCCCGTGCCGCGAAGCATCGGAAATTGGAAAACGACGGGCGCAGCGCTGATCTAGCCGTGATCCGTGATCCGGCCGCGGACACGACCGGGGCTGGGATCACCGGGTGAGTGGTTCATCGTTCGTGCGCACCTCCTCGCCGAAAGCGCGACCAGCGGCCACCGCTCCGTCTCCGTCACCGTCAGTGGTGGGAGCCATTTTTACCTCTCACGCCGGATACTTTTGGTAGTAGTACCACCAACTTGCCCTCCTCGTTTTACCACGCGGAGGGAGAGTCCAACTTAGCGGCTAATCTTGATTAGCACTGCTCAGCCTGGCAGTGTCTATTGCTATCAGTGGCCCTTAATCAGCGCGGATGAAGTTGAGTTGCACTACCAGCTGAACCGTGGTTTGTCATCTAACCGGGCAAATTGGAAGTTGGTGTGCCTTCACATCGCACCCCGTGGAGGAACAACGGGCACGCTCTCGAGGTGCGAGCACAAAGCACTCCACCAACAGCCTACGGGGCGGCACCTGAAGTGATTGAAGGCTTTTTGTGAACCTGAAGAATGAAGAGCAAGAGCACGCAGAGCCCGCGCAGCCCGGCATGGCACGTCGCTTGGGGCTGTGATGAGGCCTGAGCTGAGCCGATGGGTGGTTGCTGATTGCCGCCGAGTCGTGGAGTGGCGGCATGCGTCCATCCACGGCTCTCGTGTCGCGCGCGACAGGCGTGTGGGGCCGGGGAGGCCGCGCTGAGTTGTCCGCACATGCTCCATGATTCGCACTATCAGGATAAGGACGACGTGCCATATCACATTCGACATCACAGGCTGCTGCTCTAGTAAACTCCCTCCCGTTGCGTCGCGAAATAGCATCACGCCCATCACCTTCCATTTTTCATTATTGCGCACAACATTCCTTTCACCGGCAATCAATTATCGAACGCTCCCTCCTCATGTTGCGGCTCCCGGTGCCGGCCCCGGCCCCCCAGTGACTACGTGCCGCGACGCGACCAGAGCGACACAGCAACGGGATCGATAAACAAGCTCATCCTCCCCAAAACAAAATACAGAACAAAACAAGACAGGATTAACAAGCTCCAGGTCATCGGCCTGACGGTGGTTGAGAGAGTTGAGACGATGGCAGTGTGGCACGATGCTCAATTCCTCATTCTCAATCGCTTCGGATAGCTTTGTTTACGAGTTGGCTTCGCAGTCCTCCGCTAAGCTAACTGACCAATCATTGGGTGATTAGGTCACGCGCAACGGCGAAAGGCGCCTTAGCCACGAGCTTAGAATAAAACACACAGGAAACGCCGCGAGAGAGCACCCGAAAGCAACGTTCGCCGCCCGCCCCGCCAGCTAGAGCGACGGGCGCCAGGAACTCAGCTGCTGGCTTACGTAGCGGCGGCGGCGGCCGAGCCGTGCCCGGCGTCGTCTGGTCGGTAGAACGAATGAAATGATGAGTTGGACGGAGAGGGATGCAGCGGAATCGTGCGGCAACTTGTGGCGCGGGTGAGAGGGCCGGCGCGTTGGGTGACGACGACGCGACCCCGATACGGGGAGGATACGGCCAGCGCGGGCGACCGTTGGGGGAGAGGCCGGGAGAAGGGACGGACGGATAGGTGAGGTGGTGATGCCGTGATGGGAATGGGCATGGATCCGCCGTGCCGCGGCGTGGAAAACTGCAACATGTGTTACTGTTGCCGGACGACAACCTTTTTTTTTTGAGATCGAAAAGAACGGCAAACTACGGAGGTGACTGTGCGAGGGCAACATAAGGCAAAGGGCCAGCACCCAGCAGTCACACCAGTCAGCTCTGTTCGTCCAACGGCCTCTGCGCCAGGTTTTTGACACGGAGATTCTCGAGGACGAAAGCATACTAGTCGCTCTGTTTTCTTGGCTATTTTTTTTGTCCTACAAAAGGATTTTGTCCAATTGTCCTCGTTATACACCCTTTCCTAGCTGTAGGAAAGATTTGCTGCGGACTTTGCACGGAGCTGCACGATTTGCAGGCCGAGAAGCTCGTGCTCTTTTCTTTCTCGACACTTGGCTGCAAGATACCGTGGCAGATTTTTGCACAGCCTTTTTTCAGAGTTTTAGTACTGTTGGTACTACAGTCTGTACTGTTGTACTGTCAACAACTGCAGTACTAGCAAGGAAGTTTGCAGCTTACCCTGCCACGGTTGCTAGCTTTGCGTTTTCAGCGTCTGTTTATTTGAGAAAGTTTGATGAAGTTTGGAAAAAAAAAATTTGCCATTGGGAAGCGTGTTTTGTGACAGAGGCATGGTTGTTAGTGGAAAGAAAGTTACCAGTTACCAGCAAAAGTTGTCAATCTAAACAGGGTCTTAATTTTTTTTTCCCTCTTTGCCGTGTGCCGATAGATACCACTCCAACCCGGCTGGGACACAGGATTTTTGTACACGTCTTGGACAACTGAGGCAAAGGGAACAAGATTATTGGCCAAGCCTGGCGATTGGGTTCGCGTCACATCCACCGCCCCAAATTCAGGGTCACGATTTGTCCTTCGGTTCGAAAGAAAATTGGGTTCAGTACTGAGAGAGTCTCCGAACAAAATGACGTCCACAGCAGCAAGCAGAGAGAGATGCCGTCCCTCGTGGAAGAAGAAGAAAAAAGGCGTGCCATTAGCTGAAAGTAACCGTATTTTATTTTTTGCCGACTCCTTCTCGCGTCATGGTTTTGCATTTGAGGATGCGATAACAACGCACGAAAGGACGGCAAAAGGGACCTGTGGGCGAAATCAGTACAGAGGTAGTGACAAAAAAGAATAGGAAAGCGCTAATCACAGAACTGAACAAACAAACCATGGTGCCCTTTTGTGATAGTGCGTGTACGTCCTGCACGTCGTACACGAACGTTGTAAGCTCCAAGGAACCCTTGATGAGGAGATAAAAGAAGGGCTAGAAAGATTGCAGTGAATGGTTATCGGGGAACAATCTCAAATAAGATTGTGACCAAGGAGATTAGTTTGTTTCTCACTGGAGTGGAGTGAGGCATAAGCAAATTGCGTGTAGTCCACTAACAAAAAGGCTAAAACTTTTTGTGTAAAATAATTACCTTCCAAAACTAAAAACTTGGTATAGTGTCAGAACCACAAACAAAATGTTTAGCGATTAAAAGGATGATTAAGTCTGATGATGGACAGAACCAGACCTCGCATCGATTTCATAATATAATCCTGGTTGTATGATTGGCATCTTCAGTGATCACTGCACAATTGCGGAGAAGTGTTTATGAATTATCTGTAAGACCGGTATTTCTGATTTGCAGAAATGCTAATTGAGCCCCAACTATTTGCAGACAACACCAGGCCAGCAGCAATGCAGCAACCAAGCCAACAACCATCCCGCCCCGCTCCTCCCTGTCAACGTCCCCACCACCGTCCTCGTCACCACACCTCACCCCCGATGCTCCCACTCCTTCCAGAACCACCTCCTCGCCACCATTGCTGCTCGTTATAAGACTCTTCACTCCCGCTGCGACGCAGTCCTCACAAGCACCAGACCATCTCAGCTCTGCTCAGGTAGCTGCTGCAAAGCTAGGCTCCGGTTGTTGCGAAGCAGGCAGGCATGGAGGGGAAGGAGGAGGACGTCCGCCTCGGCGCCAACAAGTTCTCCGAGCGCCAGCCCATCGGCACGGCGGCGCAGGGCACCGATGACAAGGACTACAAGGAGCCCCCTCCGGCGCCGCTGTTCGAGCCCGGCGAGCTCAAGTCCTGGTCCTTCTACCGCGCCGGCATCGCCGAGTTCGTCGCCACCTTCCTCTTCCTCTACATCAGCATCCTCACCGTCATGGGCTTCAACAACTCCACATCCAAGTGCAAGACCGTCGGCATCCAGGGCATCGCCTGGTCCTTCGGCGGCATGATCTTCGCCCTCGTCTACTGCACCGCCGGCATCTCCGGTACCGTACCACCCGCCCTCTGTTTCCTGGTTTCTTCCTCTGCTTCTTCGCGCTAACTGCCGAAGTGCTGATGGTTTTCCCCCTCTGAAACCGCAGGCGGACACATCAACCCGGCGGTGACCTTCGGCCTGTTCCTGGCGAGGAAGCTGTCGCTCACCAGGGCCGTCTTCTACATCATCATGCAGTGCCTGGGCGCCATCTGCGGCGCCGGCGTCGTGAAGGGGTTCCAGCAGGGGCTGTACATGGGCAACGGCGGCGGCGCCAACGTCGTCGCGTCCGGCTACACCAAGGGCGACGGCCTCGGCGCTGAGATCGTTGGAACCTTCGTCCTTGTCTACACCGTCTTCTCCGCCACCGACGCCAAGAGGAACGCCAGGGACTCCCACGTCCCGGTGAGTGTTCATCCAAGCTAGCTAGTAAAACCTACGTGTCCATGGTGTCAAAGATTCGAGGCTTGACATGCTGACCGTTGGTTTCTTTGTGGGACGAACGAACAGATCCTTGCCCCGCTCCCAATTGGGTTCGCCGTGTTCCTGGTCCACCTGGCCACCATCCCCATCACCGGCACCGGCATCAACCCGGCGAGGAGCCTTGGCGCTGCCGTCATCTACAACAGGGACCATGCCTGGGATGACCACGTGAGTCAAGTCCATGAACATCAATCCTCTCCTCCCTTCATAGTTCATACGATGAACGTTTTCACTGAAATAGAACTGGTGCAAAGATGTCAAGCTAACGTTTGGCTAGAAGTAGGACGAACAGTCTAATCTAACTAACTGATGATGGCTTCTGAAGTCTGATAAACTGAAATAAGCTGTGAAGTTCAGTCTGATTAGATGATGTAAAATTGTGGAGTAACTGCAGGTAAAAGCATGTTTAGACTTTAGAGTAGCCAACTACCACCCAAAACCATCGGTTAGCTGATTCCGAAAGTTCCAAGCATATAACAGGATAAGCTCATAAACATTTGTTGGTTATTTATTAATTCTGGAAACCTGCCCTTGTCCGAAGGGGAATACTGAGACCACAGCTTTATTGTAGCAAGCAACCACTACCTTCCCGGACAACGACCTGCATTACCCACCCTCGCATGCTAAAGATTCCTCATTTGCCTGGAATGATAATTCAGAATTCAGAGGCGCTGACCCCGAACCATTCTTGTTTTCCTGCCTTGCTTGCAGTGGATCTTCTGGGTCGGCCCCTTCATCGGCGCTGCCCTGGCTGCCATCTACCACCAGGTGATCATCAGGGCGATCCCGTTCAAGAGCAGGTCTTGAGCTGCTGCTGTTCCTGCTGGGACGTGCTGCTGTCCGATCCCTGCCGTGTTGCTGTGGAGCTCCATTTCTCTTCGAGTTGCTGTAGTGCACGTCGTCATGCATGTTTATCTGAACCCAGGCTTGTAATTTCAGTACCCAATTGTGTAATATCCGCCGCTGTTATGTGCAAATTTTAAGTTATGAGACGATCAAGATCCGAGTTCCTTCCATCACTTCCCTTTGTGATGTGGCCATTGGCCAACCCTACTGCGCTACGAACTTACGATGAGCAGAAACCCTAGTGCGCCCCAACAGACTGCGGTTGAAGCGATTTGTTCGCGAGCTGGGGTTGGTGCCGGTGAAAAGGACAACCGGTGAGTCACCCCCACATCGGCGGCAGCCCGCCTGCCAGCGAGGGGTGTGATACCTGTGGGCTGTGGCTGGTCCTTCCCAATTCCCGTCCCGGCACATGTCGTTCTGATTGTTTCTTCTCGCAGGCCGCGCAGCTGGAGCTCCGTTTCAGCCCCTATCGTTGGTTGCTCTCGCGGTCTCGCCGTCACTGCACGGTAGCCCGGCGCCACCATTGTATCACGATCCCGGCTGTCTGGCCGGAACCATGGCTACAGTTCTTGGTTTTACTTTACCTCTCGGCTCTCGCGGTCCTCAGACTAGTAAACCGACGCGACCGGCCGGATCAGATTGGTCCCAACTCCAGACTCCGGAGCATCCAAGGTAGGAGAGGAGCGCAAGGTTACAGAGCCGGCGTGCTGCCAGTGCCAGCACCAGCCACGGACCACCGCGAGGGGCTCAGGGCCAGGGAGGCGCGCGATCGCCGATCGATCGAGACCTGGGACAGACGGGACCAGATCGCCATAAACCGCAAGGGGGACCATCGCCTTGGTACCAACCTAGGGCATGCCAGGTACTGCCAGCCTGATACACGATTTGTGATTTCTTCCTCTTCTTTTTTGAACGAACAAAGGGCATACACGATTGGATTTCATGGAGCGGGCAGAAATTCAGACGAATGTCCATGGGATTTATCAACATAGTTAACAGTTGACTGCAAATCACTAGCAACCTTTTATTCGGAGGGGTGACTCTCTTCCTGCCATCAAACAGCAGAACAATGCGCGTGACACAGTTGCTCTCAAACATAACTTTCAGAATCTCAACAAGAATGTAGACGAAGAAGGTTTGTGTGAGAACATATGACGCATGCACTTAGTCAGGGACCAGATTCTTTGTATACATTCCTAGTAGCTTGTACAGGCGTACAGTGAATGAAATGGCTCATTAGTTTAGTACTGCTACAAAATATAATTATCAGTGCTAAGTCGACTAGCTGCATCAGCTCCAGCCACGGGTGAGGACTGGTTGCTGAATAGCTCAGCTGTTTTTCCTGCGCAAAATCTAGGCTCTTAGTTGATATTGCTCTATACATTGGCATCGGGACGCCAAGGAATAATATTGGAAAAAATAGGTTACATATTGGGGTGAGGGGTATACAAACGGAGAGTTACTGCTTTGGGACCTTCGGTGGCTCAGTCTGGGAATCTAATATACAGTCCCGTCATCTGACACTTGTTAGCACGCTGGTTGCAGTATGCTAAGGCAAGTTGTTCAGCCTGGTAGGAATGGGCGGAATCTGCAATTCACTGAACAATATTAGAAAGGTGTATAATCAAAACAAGTTTGGGTGTAAAAAAATTACTATGTTCAATAAGCTAAGCCTGGAATGCAAAACAGGTGCAAAGCTATACAGGCTAAAAACTAGGAATAACGATGAACAGGTGCAAATCACAAACAAACTAGGAATAACGATAAACAGGTGCAAAGCTTCAGGAATCACATATAAGATGATGGCAAGCACAGACAAATATCTACTGCAAATATCACAGACGAAACTGGGTTTTTTAGTAAATAAAAACTATAAAATGTTCAAAGGATTCTGCAAACCAAGGACAAAACATTTAGAACTATGCTGCTTTGACACCACTAGACATGGTCCTAGCAGTCGAGGACTTATGAGCCACAGAGAAAACATTTAGAACTATATTGCTTTGGTATCAGACATAACCCTAGCAGCTAGCAGTGTGTCATACTGAAACTGCAAGTGATGTAGAACAGTTTGACCCTATGTAACTGAATGCAGATAATAAAACAGCTCTAAATTTCAGAAAAGGGACATACCTTTGTTGACTTGAATTGCACCGATGACAACAAAGATCCCATCCATTGCCAACCATTAGCTTCTAAAGAAATTGTCAATCTTTCTGAATTCTGATACTATAATACAATTCCAGTCATTGAATAGTTATAGCAGCCCAAAACCACCAGTTACCTTAACAAACTCCAAAAAATGCCACACTGCTTTTTACACTCATAGCTATCTACCATGCTTGAGTCCAAGGTTTAGAGAGCTAGATGTTAGGTCAAGTGTAGGATTTAGCTCCACATGATCCACAAAGGCATGACGAGTAAAATGTTCAGAAGGGGACAGCCGTTCACGCAAATCAAAAACATTTCCAAGTCTCTTTCCAAATTGAGGGCTCAGAATATCAGCTTCAGATACTACTCTCTCTCGAGGTCCCTGTGAGACTTGATGTGCCTGAGTGAATTGCCCAATGATAGGGTCTTTATGCCGGTTGGGGAAGAGATCATCTGGGCCTCTGGATTTGGTCCCAAATCCCTCGCTGCTGTAGGTTGCATACCTTAGGTGGTTAAAAGGAATAGCACCATTACCACCAGATAGGGGTGTGGAAGTTCCGGAAGTAGTTCTAGGGCTTGAAATAGGAGAGGGTGACATTCTGCCACTTGTGTGTTGGGGAGACCTCGACTTTAGCAAGGGGCTTCCACATGGAGAAACTGGACAGGATATATTGCTCCGTATATGGATATCACTGCAAGCAGATAAGAATTAGAGAACCTTTGTGTGCATGCATAGATATTTTTTCTTTTCTTTTTCGATTGGATTCATACATAAACAGTGCTGTACAACAAAGCTTGCATAAACATAGTAGGTGCAACTTTGTTAGTTATGGGATACTTGTATTAGTTTGGTTTAGTTGGATATCTAGTATTTTGTTTCTCGGTTACTGCATAACTTTCTCGCTGAAACACTGTTTGGATACATTATTGATATGTGCATATATCTAATTAGCAGGATGCAAGAAATGTTGTACCTGTGTTTTGAAGATAATTTTACACCCCTTCTCTGGTAAATTGTCTGACCCTCCAAACCTGGGGTGGTATTTCTTGTTTGCAAGGCTGCCTGGCAAATCAAGTTGAAAAGATGATCAGGCGACAAGAATGTATTCGACGTGAGGTGTAGCCCCATTTTGACAGAATAGAGGTACGCATACCCCCCCCCCCCAACACACACACACACACACACACCCCGCCCCGCAGGATTCCAGAGGAGTCTTAACCAGGCACATAAAGAAACAGAACAGGTAAATAGAAAGCTCTTCAGCAGATTTCCAACTCGAACAAGCAAAACGGAGGCGTCTTCTTGGAAGGTAGAGGCTTCAGACTAGGCGACAAGAATGTTAAATGTAACAAAATTCGACAGTCCATGATATGTTTCAACAAATAAAGACTCAGGAATTCTACATAGGTGTGTCAGCTCAGTATTTTAGTTGAGCTAAGTTGAGAACAAAAAGTTTTCTATGTCCTTGTAAATTTCCATATCCCTAAAATGCCGCTGCAAAATGAAAGCTCCTCTGCCCTCTATCCCCATTCTATCCTGTGGTAGCAAAGCATCTTGTCCAATAGAAATAGATAATCAAAAAGAGAAATGGCAAAAACTCCTAAAATCATCACTGAACTGAGCTCCAACCACTGCCCTCCAATGCACTAGCGCTATAAATATCATCACTCGTTGGTGTCATATCATGCCAAGCTATTTAACTTTATGCCACCCTTTTTGTATGACACTAAATCCCATCACTGACCAGCGGGCCAAATGAGTCACCGACAGGGCATTTGGCCTGCCATTCACTCCGTAAGGGTGGCAAAAAAGTTGATTATACCTATCATCCCCGCTACCAGTGAAACTTGGCCAGGTGCCATCCATCTTGATTAGAAGTGAATTGTTTCTTCATGCCCAAAAAACAATTAAAACACAACCTTCACGTAGTTTGACAGCAATGGATAGACAAACTGAAAGAATCAAAGTTCTAAAGAGACTAACATATCAATTTTCTGATGCACATAATGCAGAAACATGAATTTGTTGAAGGTAAATACAGTTTTTAGTCTGAGCAGATGCGCTTCTCAGCTGAAGAAGAAAATGAGAAAGTATTCAGGTGGTACCTTGGGTTTTGGTCTACAGGATATGGTAGCCAAATGTTCCAAAGGATTAGGAGCGACATATCTCTCAAGTGAAATTCCATTTTGTATGAACGGATGTTGCAAAAGCTCAGCCGATGTCGGACGTTGAGGTGGGTCACGCTGCAGACACTTCCTAATGAAGTCTTTGCAGCGCTCTGAAAGGTGATCTGGTATTGGCGGAAGTTCCTTGCTGTTCCCAATCTTGAACACTGCAGCAATCTGTTGGCAAACAGAACTGAAACATTCACTGGATTGCATTTATAATTGCTTCAATTCTAGTTACCAATCAATAGAAGAAGTCTAATAGTTCATATAACTTCATAAAGGTAGATGAGCTTGGCTGTTCCACTTTCAGACAGTGACAAATTTCTTTGGAAAAATCAGGGAAAAGAATTTCTCATATTCATTCACCCAGTGTGGAATTCGGCTCACTGGATGTCAATATAATGGCACAATCTGTGCTCCGTGTAGATGGAATATTTCAGTTCTATAGAAGTCTCAGAAATGAGGCTCTCTGCAGACCTTCTATAATCAGTGTTCCTGGCAGGCCAGTGCTTCTGGAAGAAACCAGAGTCTAAAAAGGCAGCATTTTCCTGATTTTGATTTCTATATCCAACCAAAACATCAACAAATGGCCGATTACCTTGAGACAATATGGTCGTTAAAAAGAACGATATATGTGCAAGAGTATGGTTTATCTAGCATAATACACTTGTTCACAGTAAATAAGTTGTACATAGCCTCTTTTTTTTAAGAAAAAAGGTAATTTTCCAGATCAACTGAGTGCTTGCACTACAGCAAATGCACTAGCAACTGAATTTCTAAACAGCCCATTCAATACCAAGTTAGGTTTTTGTCCTCAAAGACAAGCAGTACGTAGTGGGCAAGTAAATCTTACGCTGTTACAGCTATTTCTTTAATCGAATAAAGGTATCAGTGAAACTTGAAAGTAAAGGCTGCAGATATGCCCGGAAGGAAGAAAGGAAGCAGCGATAACTGAACAAACATGTGATAATAACTTGAATACTAAACTACTAATGTAGTGAGGTGCTGCAGTAGTGAAGTGAAACAACAAATGTGGATAATCATACTGAGTACTAGCCATCCATACTATAGACCAAATAAGAGTTGCATTTTTGAAGTCATACTGACCCCTTCATACTGGCTCCACGGTGGCTTCGAGGTAGCCATTTCCAGGACAGTGCACCCTAAACTCCATATGTCAACCGCAAGGTTGCATCCATTAGAATTTTTTATAACCTGCATTTGTGTTACGCGTGAATTTTGTGTTCACAGAAATTACAATAAGATACACATGGAATCCAAAAAATACAAACTAAAAGTATGAGCTAGATTTTCAGCAATACCTCTGGAGCCATCCAGTATGGACTACCCTTAAACGAGAAAGGACAATGCTGCCCATTGATCTGTAAAAACAAATAAAAAAAGAAGCATGAGACAAAATTTAACAAGGAATAAGGAGTAAAGGAGCAAAGGATTTTTATGTTTTCAAAAAAGGCCTTGCAAATAAATACTTGTATTATCATTTTCCCACTTTCGAAGGAAAAACACTAACAATGGAAAAAAAAAGGGTGGGGAGATCCAAACAAACAAACAATTTTATCAAGTAATTTTCATATCTCAAAACACTCCTTCCTCTCTCACACGCATTCCATCTGTTGATCCTCATTGTCTCCCCACTTAATGCCACCCAGCCAAATTCACCACCATACCAGGCTGTACCAGAACCCACCCACTATCCTGGTCCAGGCGGTGCTCAGTTTTGCCAGAGTGGTGTTCCACATGGCACAATAGCGTTCTGGCACAGAGGTGCAACTTATACTGCAGCGGAGCTTGGACACGCTATCAGTGGCACAGAGAGCGTGGTGTACGCAGTCAGACCTGGGGGCATGACGAGAGCCAAGGACCTCCACCAAAGGGCATGGCACAAGCTAAGCTTGTAAACTGGGGCTGAACATTATGGTGGGTACAGTGGTATCTTTTCTGTAGCAGAGAATGGGCATTCAACTAATATTACACCAGAAATTGGTTTCTAAAGTTGGGTTTTGGAGAGCATTTGAATGTCCAAAATGGCATCTATCCATGGCTAGAGCAGTATGCTTGTGGCACCAGAACCACATGGCATAACGGAGATGCTGTTAACATCAGAAAAAATGACTCTTCATATGGATATATACTTTCGAAGAGGTTGATCTATTTGAAGTGGTCATGACTTACGGGTACAGATAAAAAAAATGTAGAAAGGAAAAATCTATGTAAGGATGCCACGTCCATATTTCTAGATGGGAAAAGTCTTTTTGCTTAGAACCTTGGTTAGCTTACTCTTAGCATAGTAAAATGGCTTGGAAACTTACATGTTTTGCCATTCCAAAGTCTGCAAGCTTAACACGGCCACTTGGATCTACCAGTATGTTTGCACCTTTGATGTCCCTACAAATTGTAAAGAACAGCCATAAAAGCAAAAGTCAAATAAATGCCATCTACTGATATATGCAATCCTAAAAACTGAACCAAATCAAACTAAAATCCTACCTATGGACCGTGTTTGTGGCATGCAAATAAGCTAAGCCTGAAAGTATCTGCTGAGTGTAGCTGCGTATTGCTGGTTCACCAAGTTGTCCATATTCTTGTAGAAGTTTATGTATGGATCCACCAGACACATATTCCAAGTATATGTAAAGTTTATCATCAACCTGATCTTGGACAAAAATAATATATAAATTGATGCCCAAAATTGAAAGCAATGCATACACAACCCCATTCAAGAAATTCGACAAGCGTTGTGAACTTTCTTAGCACCATTGCTGAAGAAAAGAGTACAAAACTGATAAGCACTAAACTAGTAACAGGATCTTCTGAAATTACAGGAACAGTATGGACATCTTAGGAAAGCAAGGAAAACCAAGATTAAATAGATAGCAATAGAAGAAAAGGAGTTTATACCGTTTCTGATCCATAGTATTGTACAATATTTGGATGCCGTAAACGGCTCAAGAGTGATATTTCCTGTTAAACAGAGGGGGAAAGAAAACAATAAACATAACATATAAAGTAAATACTTGGAGTCGTCGGTGCAAAACACATTTGAAACACAATACCTGCCCCAATTGCTTTGCACTCTCCTTGGATTTAGGATCATCCAAGAATAGGGTAACCTCTTTCATTGCACACATTTCACCGCTATCACTGATACAGGCAATAATATCAAAATAGTGCAAACAAAAAAGAGGTTATGAAAACTGAGGCATATTTTGAATACACTCAAATGGAAATCACATTATATCAATGGAAACAGAGACAGTATCCTGAACAGCACTAACTTCTCTTGGCCTTATTCGGACCATAAGATCTTTAGCACAATAGGACATTATTTTCAATGGTCTATGATCATATGGAATTTTGCCATCAACATGGGCACTCGTTTAGTTGTCATCTCTCATTGCTAAGAATGTCAATTATGCGAACAATTATAAGTAGCACTCAGAAGTTTTATGCAGGTAATATGGTGCCATGGTTCTTTTATATTTGATGGTTTAAATTTGGGAGGTGCAAGATGGCCACATGCCCCTATTTGCTGTTGCTACCTCAACAAAGCTGCTTGCACTTTGCACAATGAGTAGGGAGTACAACATGGACACCCTCTCTTAATCTTAGTGACTGAGGAACATAGCCATAAGTGCAACATACACTAGATGAGCGGGGACACCCTTTCTCTTCTCGGAATCCTATAACATGAAAGAAAAACATATTTGTACTCCTAAAACATAAAACAAAAAATAATAGAGGGGTAATTTCAGCTCTTCAAGGGAAAAACAGAGCACATTAAGATCAACTATATAATGCCATTCATCAAATTTCATAGTAGTTGGATAATCAGGGTAGAGCAAATCGGGTCTAACACAAAGATCCTAAAGAACTTGTAAAGATGTCGAAAAACCAAAATATATTATTATATTTATAGAAAGCCAAACTGCACATTTGGAGTTCATACGTAGGAAAACATATACCTGTTGAAGCCAACATATACATGACCAAATGTCCCACGACCAATCAGTTTGCCCTTCTTCCATCGTGATGCTGGACTTGATGGATTCTCCGTTCTGCCAGGGCTCCGGGGTACTGAAATAGGACTAGTTGGCGTGGAGTTGTTTGGAAAAAATGAACTGTTCGAGATGCTCAATGGTGGGAGGGGCAATTTATGGGTTTGCTTCTTCTTTCCATCATCATGCCGACTTGTAGGAGATTCAGGCGCCACTCCTCCAGACCTTGGATGCAATGGGGAAACACTTCCACTATGCACACGAGAACTTGGGCCAGGACTCGTCATTCTTGGGCTAGGAATTGGCGAACACTCTGGACTACCCCTGCTGGGCTGCCAAAAAAGCTGAGCTAGCATATCGCCACCAACTGAATTATGTCCAGATGTTTGCCCTGAACCTGGACTGGAGCACTGACCAGATCCAAGGAAAGTTACATCTGCATGAGGCTTCACTGCCCAAAAGGCTGAAGTTGGAATATGATCAGGACATATTCGTCTTGGACTCCTTGAAGGACTTGACATCAAACTATTGGGAGCGCTCTCCAAAACCACCGGACGGAGGTTTTGTAAATTTGGTTGACTATTGTCAGCTGCAATGCCTCTTGGTGATGTGGACAGTGGATGATTATTGAGGAAAGCATTAGCAGCTGGTCTTGATGTTTCCTTCGTGATCTTGGTAGTAATGGTACCAGGGTGCACCTTGAGAACATTACTTCAGAACAAGAAAAAGAAATTTTAGAACATAGATGAAGAGGCGCATAAATAATGTAGAACAGATTGGTTTATGAGAACTATAAATATACAAAGTGTTTTTTTTTGGCTCAGGAGCATACCTTGACTTGTTCTTCGAAGAATTTTTTGTTGCATTTTCAGTATCATTCCCAACAGGGCTCTGAAGCTGAGAGTCTGCATGATCCTCACTATCAGCAGAACAGTTGCTCGAGACAGAAGCAACCACTATTTCCTCATTGTTTCCAGGTCTTCTCTGAAGCGGATCAGGTTTAGGAAGCGGCAGAAACAGCGGTGGTTTGCCACGCTTTTCCAATATGGGCTTTGGCTCAATGACATTAGAAACTGTACACGTTGCTTGAGGTTGAGGGCGTCCTCCAGGAATAGGAAGCGGCTGGGCATGCAGCCTATCAACCGAAAAACTCTGGCAGCGAGAAACTTCTTTTGATGGTGAAGTTGGGCGTGACACTGTGGTTGATTTGCAAACTTTCTCAACAGCTGTATTATTTCCACGTCTGCAATTCCGTTTTGATTTTGTACTTCCCTTTTGCTCATTAGGACTTATCAAGCGATGAAATGTATCAATCAGGTTTTCTTTGGTGGTTTTCTTAACATCTTTTGATGATGACTTACCCCACCATGGCGGCATATTGGATATGAAAATTTTGTGGTGTATCTAGCCAGCTACTTGTTGCAATGCTATCCAAACTGATCAATTACCATATTATGGCCATCAGATGGAAGGCATATGCGTGGGATTTTCATGTAACCTCGTATAGTACCATCGAGTCCCACAATGCACCGGCAACGAGCAGTTCGATCGATGGAAAACAAACAAGACCTTCTCTGCCTCAAAGGCTGAAATAAACAAACAGGTATCAACAAAACTAGAAATTGCCAATTGAGCATTAACTGCGTGATGCATTTTATACAAATGCTAAAAATAATCAATTGAAGTATCTGTATGAAGCATAGCTTGTTTCTTCCAGTTCCACGTTTGTTTTCTGTGATTCAGCATTATGACCAGACTTATCATAACACGTGTTTGTAATGTTTCTCTATATACAATCTTTACCCAGGAGAAGCCGCCATTACATGTTCACTGCAAAATGCAACAGGGGCCTGAAGCATTTTGGATTACTTGCCTAGCTAATGCTTATCCCAGCCAAAAAAGTTATAAATTCCCTTTCTTTTGCCATGGATGGCACCTCAGTGAAACTGTTGAACATAACAAGTATATTTTGATTGAACAGCAGCAAACAGTACAAGAAAATCAATAAATCATGTTTGTAAAAGGGCAAAATTAATGGCCACGTGGTTCCAGCGAAACCAAAATGTACCCCAACAGTCCAACACCAACTGAAATAACATGTACTGCTATGCTTAGTAGTTTATTTACGTTGCTGCGTTACACTAATGTGTCGACAAACGTGGTACAAAAAAACAAAATTCATCACACGTGATAGAGCCAGCCACTCTCAGGTGTAGCCTAATCTGTGCTGAGAAAACTCTGCTTAGCGTAACTGAATTCCTAAAAAGAATGCAGCGATGTAAGGGTCAACCTCTCTAACGTTAAAGCTCAGCTGTGTCCTAAAAATACAATCAACAAAAGAGTAGTGAGCTAAGAGTCGACCTCCCTGACGTATCACTCCTCTGCATTCAAAGTCGAAACTCAGGAGTCAGCAAGTCCCCAGTTCATCACTGACTCTATTACGCTGAGCACAGCACGCAGCAAGCACTAGTTCGCGAGCAAGCAAGCGATTCACTCCTCTGCATTCAAAGTCGAAACTCAGGAGTCAGCAAGTCCCCAGTTCATCACTGACTCTATTACGCTGAGCACAGCACGCAGCAAGCACTAGTTCGCGAGCAAGCAAGCGATTCCCTCTGCAAGCGAACCCGCGCAGATCTCAGCAACCCCCGCGCGCTCCAGATCCACCAGGCGCCCCGTCCCCGCGAAATTACTAGCCCAAACCAGCTCAAGAGCAGCATCTAGCGGCGGCAGGGTCGCTAGCATCAGGACGAACGAAGAGATTACCGCAGCGCGAGTGGCATGAGCGATAGGGGAGCTTACCAGGGCGCGGCTGCGGCGAGATCCGACCGCCGGGCAGAAGCCGGAGAGAATCCGAAGGCGGTGCCGCGGGGCTTGGGGCAGCAAAAGGAGCGGAGCGGAGTGGGAAGCCCGGACGCGGAAAAGGATGGGAGCCCCGGGGGAGAGGGAGGAAAAAAAAAGGAAAAAGAAAGGAACCGAAGCGGAACGCGAGCGCTTTTGTTCGCTCTGCTAGAGGAGGAGCAGCGGGCACTGCAGCAGCGCTAGCTCGGAGGGAGAGGAGAAAGGAGGCGAAGGCGGTGGCTGGATCTTCTGCGGCTCGGAGCCCCTGCGGCGCGGCCGCCGTTGGGCAGCTCTCGCTTGGGTCCTGCTGTGATACGCGACGCACGCGGTTGAGGGGGCGCATTGGATCCGAGGGTTCGGGGGATTTGTTCCTTTTCGGAAAACTTTCGAGGATTTATTCCGCGTAATGATACTGTAGCCTGCACAGAGGCGTGAGAGCAACGGTTCTTTTTATTTTAAAAGTTGGCTAGCTTGTGTGCATATCCAACCAACCTCCCCTTGGTTCCCGCTCTAGTAGACGCCGTAGACGTAGACCCTTGGATCCAGGGGTGAAAATTTCGTTGCCGTCATGAGGATCATTACTTCATTCCCTTCTTGATTATGTAGCTGTATGAGCCTGTTTGGCTGACCTGATAAACAGTGCTCGGCTGGCCCAACTCGGCTTATTTTCTCTCACACAATACTATTCATTCTACCAGCCGAGCACTGTTCATTCTACCAGCCGAATGGCCCCTATCTGTATGACTTCCTAGGCCATCAACATTCTCGGGGGAAAAAAAATCATAGGCCATCAGCGTGAAACAAGTTGCTGCCCCTGATACTGATAGATTAATCTAGTGCTCAGAAGTCAGAACAATTTTTTTTCCAAGTAAATGGAGCAATGTCTCTTGTGCCAGCCGTTCAACTTGTTTCCTCCTTTGGTGAGAAAATTGATGATGCGAACTTGGTGTGCTACCGCAACCACTTTGTGCATCTGTCACCGAGAAAGGAAAATATCCTGGCACGTGCGCGAGCTTGTTAATACTACAATCAAAACTCGAACACGTGACAAAGGTGGGCTCGTTGTTTCGTAGTAGCTCCCAACCAGGAGTACTAAATGCAAGCTTAAGTCTTTTGCGGTGGCAGGTTCAAATCGTCAACTCAACACAAGTATTCGAATTTTCCTATTTGTTTCAGAATATACTCATATTCTCGAAAGAAAAGATGTAGTCGATAAAGTCTACATCTTCAATTTACCGTAGTTTCCATTTTGCTATGACTCGAATTGAGGACCCGTATAGGGCATGGCCAGATCTGCTACTCGCCTCATCACAAATAAACCGAGCGAGAGAAGCAACCAAATTTTCAATGTTCTCACATTCTAGCACCTTTTTTGAAAGATTAATGAAACCTTTAGCTGAATATAGTTTTGCCACTTGAAAGTTTTCATCTTGCAGTTCAAAGATTTGGGTTTTCTTCTCCAAGGTTGAAATCAAGGTGGATTTTTTTTCCCAACTCGTCTATGTAAAGTCAGGGGGTTCTCCTTTTACCTTACTACTAATAACGAGGTCGTTTGAGCACACAAATTTGGTATCGAGTCAGGGTGTCCAATGGACCATTGTCAGATGCCCATCTGCTACTATACTGTATATGCTACAACTGGCCCTGTTTGAATCCGACAGGGCTACAGTAACTATTTAGTCCATAATTTGATAAAGTGGTGCTACAGTAACTATTTGCTAATGATGGATTAATTAGGTTTAATAGATTCATCTCGCGAATTAGCCCAAGACTTCTGCAGTTAGTTTTATAATTAGCTCATGTTTAGTCCTCCTAATTATCATATTAACATTTGATGTGACAAAGACCAAACTTTGCCAAAGATCGAGACACAGCCTAAACAAACTAAGACAAAAACACACCAAACTATATTAAGCAACACCGTGTCTTATGATACTAACGATTATTCAGTGGTCCATCGTAGACTTGTAGCACACAAAACGGTTGGTGATTATTCATAGCTTCATCATCCGCGAGCCAGTAGCCGTTGGAGGTGCACGCTGTGGCGCTGGCTGCAGGCAGCCCAGCTCTTCATCAGAGGAAACGGTGCAACCAACAACATTAAAACGCCGACCCCATGTTCAGGCGATCAAACGAGCCTGTTCGCGATCGAGCTGTATTCTTAAACGATCCTCTGATGGAAAGCAACATCTGCCCCCCATTCGTGGAGCAGACGAGGTCGAGAGAGCACACGGCACCGTATGAACAAGGCGAACGCTGGAGTGAAGTGCCCATCGCAATCACCAGAAATTGATCAGATTGATTGATGTCATCATGCTTCCGTTTGTTCTACAAACAACAACAGCTTTGGCGGCCCATTAACACAAGCCGCCCAAACGAATTTGGCGCCTCCGCCGCGTCAGGTTACATCAGGAGATTATTGCCCTCCGGCCCTTTTTTTTTTGTTCTTGTTCAAATCCAAATCAAAATGATATGGACTTTCTACACATGCATTTTCGTTCCAAATGGAGTAAATAACAAACCAGCCCCTTTAATTACTTACTGTCTATCTACATAGCTTTTGATTTGCCAATTTTTCTTTCCAACTGTTCCTTGCTTCCAAGCCTGCACGATCCTCGGCGCATGCACTCGCCGGCGGGGGTGGCCCTGACCGATCGATCTTCTACGCACAGGCCGCGGTGGCCCTGGCCGCCGCGTCGTACTCCCCGGCGCCGCGGAGGTCGTCGATGACGGGGCCGAGGTCGCGCGGGCGCACCTCCATCCGGAGCCCGTGCTTCATGAAGAGGGTGAGCGACATCTTCTGCTCCACGCGGTGGCCCGGCGCCACGGCGAGGCGGTGGCGGAGGAGCACGCTCCCGGCGATGTTCTTCATCTGCA
This sequence comes from Alloteropsis semialata, assembly GCA_004135705.1. NCBI lineage: Eukaryota > Viridiplantae > Streptophyta > Magnoliopsida > Poales > Poaceae > Alloteropsis > Alloteropsis semialata. Next base: position 54,709,455 of record CM014276.1, read on the forward strand.
GGTACGCGAGGTCCCTGCCCAGGCATATCCGCGGGCCGGCGTTGAACGCCACGAACCGGTACGAGTCGTGCGGCTCGAACCTGGTGCCGTCGGCCGACAGCCAGCGCTCGGGGCGGAACTCGAGGCAGTCCTCACCCCACACCGTCTTCATGCGCCCCGCCGAGTAGATGGAGTAGGTGACCGACGAGCCCGCCGGCACGAATGTGCCGTCAGGGAGGACGTCGTCGGCGACGACGTGCTTGGAGTCCTCGGGCACGGACGGGTACAGGCGGAGCGTCTCCGAGAGCGCCGCCTTGAGGTAGACGAGGCGGTCGAGCTCCTCGAAGTCGAAGGGCGCGGCGAGCCACAATGCCGGGTCGTGGACGCCGCGGGACGCGGCCAGGACGGCGCAGAGCTCGCGCACGATCTTGCGCTCGACGGCGGGGTGCGTGGAGACGAGCCAGAAGAACCAGGAGAGCGCCACCGAGGAGGTGTCGCGGCCGGCGAGGATGAAGTTGAGCGCGACGTGCTGCAGCGACTCGTCGGAGTAGGTCCCCTTGCGCATGAAGCGCGAGAGGAGGTCGTCGTGCGGCGTGGCGGAGGCGTCGTCGCCCTTCCTGGCGGCGGTGAGCTCGAGCTTGCGCGCCTTGATGACGGCGGAGAGGTAGCGGTCGACGTGGTGGACGCTGCGCGCCAGCGTGGTCTCCATGCCGAGGCCCAGCCACTTCTTGCAGCGCCACACGCACTCGGGGAAGATGAAGCGGTTGAGCGTGGCCTCGGTGGCGCGGTCGAAGGCGGAGGCGAAGTCGTTCTCCGGCAGGCCCCTGGCGAGCGTCTCAGGGTCCTTGCCGAAGGCGAGGCCGCAGATGTTGTCGAAGGTAAGGCGGAGGAGGAGGTCCTGGAGGTCGACGCGCGTGGCGTCGGCGGCGGCGTCGGCCAGGATGGGCAGGAGGCGGGTGTGGATGGAGCGCGAGACCCAGCGCGACATGGCGGTGCGGAGGGTGCGGGTGGTGAACTCGAGCGCGGCCGTCTTGCGCTGCGCCACCCACGTCTCGCCGTCGGAGTTGAAGATGCCGTCGCCGAGCAGGTCCCGGAAGACGGCGTGCCAGAAGGGGCCCTTGGGGTAGTTGTCGAAGCGCGCCTTGAGGACGTGCTCCAGGTTGCGCGGGTCGCACGTGACGGTGACCAGCCCGCCCCGGCGCGCCACCCCGGGCACGGCGAAGATGCAGGTCTGGTACGTGCCCCCGGCGCGGCGCAGGTTGGCGGCGATCCACTCGTGCATGTCCTCCGCGTGCTGCACAGCCCCGGCAGGCTGCCGAGCACCGGCCACACCCGCGGCCCGCTCAGCCCCCGCGACATCCGCCAGAACCACGCCATGTACACCGCCACGGCCGCCGCCGCCACTGCCCACGCCCCCGCCTCCATCGCCGACGATCGAGCCGACCCGACCCTAATCCGATCCGCCACCAGCACGGCTGCTGTGCTGTGCTGACAGGTGAAGTAAGTGAGGTCACATGGACCGCAGTGAGTAGTGCGGGGGTCTCTCTGCGACGCGCGGTAGCGCGAGGCTATATAGCAGCCGCGGGCAGGTCGCACCGGAACGCGCAGCGATTCAAGCCGACGACGGACAGACGGACGGCACGGCAATGAATACGGCCCCAAAACGAAAATGCCACCCCACCTGCTGCAAGCGCATACCCCCCCTACCCTAGTCAGAATCGAATCCATGGACGATCGATCCCATCCCGTGCACCGGAGCGGCGGTCGGCTCGATCGGGGTCGGGAGCGTCCCCTGTAGCGTGCGCTACGAGTACACGTACACGGCAGTGGAGCGAGCGAGTCGGACGGGCCGAACCCCCCAATAAATTGCCGTCAGGGGCCGTTGTGGGTTGGTCGAGCGGACCGCTCCGAACCCAACGCGAGCGCGCCGCGTGCGGCCGGGCAGCTGGAGCACCACCACCCGGCGCGCCCCCGCCCTGCACCAACTTGTGGGGGAGCCTCTTCAATGCACGCGACGGACGCCATTGAATACGAGCGCGAGCCCCGTAGCAGGACAGAAGCTCGAGCATCCGCATCGGTTAACCACCGGCCGGGCGCCATTGCCGCCGGTCATCGCTCGTCGGTAGTACCCTACGCAACTCGTAGTGAGTCCAATGCAGCTTCGCAGACCATGTCTGTCTTTGCCCGAACCGTGCAATGTCACAGGCCCCAAAATTCACCGAAAACTTGACGCAAGCTATGCAAATGCAGCCAGCCTAGCCAAGGGGTGTTCAATTCCTCAAAAATTTTTCACCAAAATTTTTCCTCAAGGGAATCTTACATGCATGGAGTAGTAAACATGTGTTAATGATAAAACCCATTCCATAACCCCTAGATAACTTTTCGAGACGAATCTAATGAGCCTAATTAGACCATGATTTGCAACAGTGATGCTACAGTAACCATCCGCTAAACATCCACTAATCATGAATTAATTACTATCATTAGATTCGTCTCGCGATTTCCAGACGAGATCTATAATTAGTTTTATTATTAGTCTACATTTAGTACTCCTAAATGGTAAGATTCTCTTGCAAAATTTTTCACCAAAATTTTTTCACCAAATTGAACACCCCCAATTTGGTGAAGGCGTACGCACGCGCGGCGGGCGACAGGCGAGGCTGACGGAGACGTGCCTGCCACCTGCCAGGTGACTAGGTGAGGGATGACGCCGGCGGCGCGGACTGGCAAGGCAAACGCACCCAGGGGAGTGAAGCTGGCCAACTGTTTTTCTTTCCCGGACGGCCTGTGCGCCTTCAGAAAGGCTCGTCAGATGGAGGTGGGCTTGACTTGACGAAGCGGACTGCTCTGCTGCCGTGCCGGAGACGGGAGCGATGAGCGAAACAGGGGGTCACGCGCATGGGTTTACCACGGGTTTGGAGGGGTTGGGTTGGGTCACCCAACCTCGCCCGAGCGCGGCGGCAGTAGCTCGGTTAGCTCGGAGGCGACGACGGGTAGAGGTAGACGACCGGCGTGCAGGGGTTGTTTCTTGGCTCTTGCTTGGATGTGGAATGGATGGATCTGTCCTGCTGCGTGTACGTCGTCGGCCATCACTGTTGTCAAAAGGCGTGGAAACTCTGTTTGCGATTTCGTTTCCACGGTCTGATAAAGTCCACGGGCGGTACCGTTGCGGCAAAGACGATTATGTCTTTCACGCGGCCCTGTCTCGATCGGGAGGGGGGTACAGGAGAGGAGCAACGGGTAGAGCTCCCTCTACAGAGTCAGAGGTACCACCAGTCCAGCTCCAGCAAGAGACATTTGGCTGACTTTATGGTAGTAGAAATTATGCGATAAACTCTGATCAGTTTGATGACCACTCAATTAGTTTGATTTTTAGAAAATGGATAATCATCCGGCCTCTACGAAACGTATACGGCCCAACTCAATTAGTTTGATGACCACTCAATTCAATTGGTACCATCTAATCACCAAAAGAACTATCAAGGACTGCATTCCTCTGGACCTACTCCTTTATTTCTCACCGTTTAGAACGGAACCTCTACTTTTGGACGAATATGAAAATGACATCTGAGCTTCCTGTGGCCGTTCACTGCTCTCTCGCCGCGTGTGAAGCTAACCGCGCTTTTGGGCCTCTCGCCGTGGCGACGGTGGGTCTCTCGCCGTCTGCCGCTGACGAGCTCGTCCTGCCACCGAACCGAAGCGCCCCTCCGCCGTCCGCCGCTAAGGTCACGTGAGGTGGCTCACGTTGCGAATGGCTACATCGATGAACAATAATTCCGTGGCGAATTTGTGATTCGTTGCTTACTTAGCCATCTTCATATTCGGACAGATCGAACGACATGCTAGCCGTGTAAAGAGGAGAAGCGATTAGAATTAGATGGGATGGGAACGGTACCAGTGTGCTTCTGTCGATAGGAACGTGGAATAACCGAGGAAATTAAGAAAAAGGTCGTTGTTTTTTTGTTTATCAATTTTTGAGAAATTTTACTTTGCTAGAAATTTTGGCCTGCGTATTCTTGCAGTTTAAAGGGAGCTAGGGCTAAATCAATTAGGCGCAAACCAGAAGGGTACAAAGAAAAATTATGAGGCTAACTAATCTAATCGCTAAGCTCTATTTTTTTAATCACTATCACGTTTTTTTTTCAGTTCGTGTGAGAGGAATTCATGGGTATACTCTATTTTTCAATTGTCTGTTTTACTAATAATCGCATTCCTGTGTTTTGTTCCCTCGTTTCTCTGTTTACTTACTCCTTCGGTCCAAACATTACTTGGAGAAAATTAATCCACAACAACAGCATCATCACCGCCTTGATGCCGCCATCCGAAAACCTAACTATGCATGTCCATGTCGTCATGCAAAAAAAGCTGCCAACGACGCCGTAGGTGGCGCCATCATCTTCATCAAAGTCGCCATGGATAGATCAAATCCATCCTACCTCCTCGCTATTGCCGGAAAAGAGGAGGAGAAAACAAATCTCCAATACCACGAACTGCGGCATGTAGAGACCTAAACCCTAAGAATTGGACTCAATCTACTAAACGATCGATGACGATGGTAGCGTGTAGATCGATTGTGAACTAGATCAAGTAGGCCACGGAAGCTACGTGCAAGTATGAGTTGCATTATTTTGGAACTATGTGATTCTGAAGGTTCGGTGCTCTGCCATATGGACAAATAGATGACAGAAGATTCTACCCTTGACCAGATAGTGCTGCAAAGAAAGAAATTCATAAAACTGACGTGATGTATCCAATCACTAGACCCTTTATTGAATAATCCGATATTGCCACTAAATAGAAGGGATAATCTCCAGGCAGATGCATCCAAGGAAAAAAAAATACAGGATGACCAATTCATTAGAGTCGGGTTATGATTTTTTTTGAAACGCCAGTACAGACACAGACGCTCACATACATATGCACACTCACCCCTATGAATACACGCACGTAAACCCTACATTTATGAGCATCTCCGAAAGATTTGGCCTGCTATTCCGATCTTGAGATTGACGAAGTCATCACAGACGTCTGCTGTGCGACACCCATGCCGACTAAGCTACGCTTAATTCACGGTATGAAGTTTTTTTAGTACAAATAGTATACCACCAAATTTGTTGACAAAGAAGCAAACTAGCAAGGTAGCCCGCGCAAATAGCGCGGGAAGCTAGTGTTTGTTTTTTTAACAAACAAATTTTGAGTCCAAATTAATAGATAAAAATAGTTTTATTTAGTCATGTTATTGTAATTATTTTATCCTATAAACCCAGAGTAATATATCATAGTTTTTTTTGGAACATGAGTTCAAGTGAGAAGGATATAACTTATATAATATTTTTTATTTTTAATATAATTAATATAAATATTAAGTATTTTTAACATGACTATATTTTTAAAATTTCTAAGTGGCTATGCACATTTTTGGTTGAAAGTTGTAGTGATGTTGATAAATTATATCTTCATGTTTACATGAAGATATAGGTTATTGGCTCAATGCATACCATTTTTTGTTATAGTTAGAATTTAACTTTGAGTTTGAATTTGAAATCTTAATGGTCAACACATGCATCGTTTTTTATTTTTGTCCCATGCATATCATTATCGTTTAATTTAATTTTGAGTTTGAGATGTAGGTTATTGGCTCAATGAGTACCATTACCATTTTTTTTAGTTTGCTCCCCCAATATCCAATTGCTATAGCCTCATGCATGCTTGTTGACTCATCAGACCTCACTATGAGTGGTCTCTTCATTTGGTTGTGTCCCTGTCTTCATCACGTCTTTTTCTCATATTCCTTCTACTCTATTAATTACTCAAAGCACTTATATTTGAAGGATGTAAGTCCTCGTCTCTCACATGTGTCTTCAATCAGATGTTAAACATTTGTTTAAATTTTAAAAACAAATGCATATAATTTTGTTTCTAATGGTGTCACTTATTTATTTTTCTAGATGGATCAAATTAAGGTATCATCTATGTTTTTTCACCATTTTTATTCTATGCATGTTTCCATAATGAATTTTTTATACATTCATTATTGCAGTTGGCATGATATAGCCTTCTTCTTTGAACTCATCCTCTTTCTTCAGCTTGCTATAAATGGATGTGATTTTTTAAGTTTTGATTTGCATGTTGCTCTATGCTGGATTTTGTTAAAACTCTTGCACATAATTGCATCATCTTTCATTCGTTTTGTCCTAAATTTTTAGATCTCAATGGTCCACTAATCACAATACTATATAGCAAGACATCACCATATTTCTACTTTTCATTGTTGCTAGTAGTTTATCACCATGCCATGGTTGCCATATTATGATGATACTCGGCCTTGACTGCCTAATTTTAATGGGATCATGTAGTGGCTGTGACATGACTCTATAGCCTTGGTATAATTGTTATGCTTCTAGTACTTGTATAAGTAAAATTCTTCAAAAATAAATAAAATTAAATACCTTTTTTTCTTGTATTATAATTATTTGTGCTTTGCATGTATTTTTTATTTTTCAATCTTCTTCCAAATTAATATATAATACCACTAATTATCTATTGTTAATTGAATTTAACAAACTCATTGGAATAATTTGAATGATTAATATTATCTTCTAAAATCAATATTGTATATTATTTTTTAGTAGCATGGTAATTTCAGTTCTTATGTCAAAATTAAGTTTGACTTGCATCCATTTAAGTCTTTAGTAATTGTAGTTGATTACTAATAAAAATATATAATATTATGTTTAGTTAGTTTGTATCCATTTAGTTCTTTGTTAATTGTATTTGGCATATACTTTTTATTTAGCTACATATTGCTTTTAAATTTATACACAAAACAACTATTAATTTTCTTATTTTTATTCTGAATTTAGCTATGTATTTATTGTGTTTGATACAGACTCTTGAGTTAATTGCTCATTTATAAGTTTTAATTCTAAATTTATCTACTTACTAATCATATTCAATATGTACTATTTGTCAAGTGATAATTTTAATTTTTATTTCAAATTTAAATATTTAGTAATCTTATTTGACGTGGATACTTTGGTGCTAATTTTAATGATTTTTTATTCTGAAATTAGCTACTATTAATTGCTTTCAATAAGGACTTTTTTTAGGATAACATAGACCGATATATCATCATAACGGTGTACTTTTTTTGGATTCAAAAATTTAAGGTTACCTACGTTTGCTATAAACCGCGGTTGACCGAATTTTTTTGTCAACAAATTTGGTGAGATACTATTTGCACCAAAAAAAAATCTTTATACCGTGAATTAAGCGTAGCTTAGTTGCTTAGGTTCCTTGTATGGAATTTGTCCACCGGGCTCGAGTTCCTAACTCGGCACAGCGAGGCGTCTGTGATGACTTCGTCAATCTCATGTTCGGAATAGCAGGCAAAATGTTTCGGATGTGCTCGTAAGGGTAGCATTTACGTGCTTGTATTCATAGGGGTAAGTTTGCAAATGTGTGTGAGCGTCTGTGTGTATACTGGTGTTACAGAAAAAATCTTCATAACCCGACTCCAATGAATTGGTCATCCTGTCTTTTTTTCCTTCTATGCATCTGCCTGGAGATTATCCCATCTACTTAGTGACAATATGGGATTATCCAATAAAGGGTCATTGGATACATCAGCATGCATGTGCACGTGTGTAAAAACACGTCAATTTCATGAATTTCTTCCTTTGCAACACCATCTGGCTAAGGGTAGCATCTTCTAATTCCATCTATTTGTCCATATGGGAGAGCATCTAACCTGCTGAATCATACAGTTCCAAAACAATGCAACTCATATATGCATGTAGCTTCTGGGCCTCCTTGATCTGGTTCACAGTTGATCTACATGCTGTCATCGTCATCAATCATTTACATGCAACACTTTAGCTGGTCATCAGCCACACGCATGCAATTTACCGTACACCTGAATGGACGTAGCATGTGGACACGGCTTCAGCCTTCAGCCACATCTTTGCTCAATTTTCACAACTGGTGTGCAGCCTGCCCGCTGCCAGCCAGAGTCTCACACACATCACAGCTTGAGTAGCTGCAAATTCAGATACGAAAATTGGTGTAACTTGTTGTTTCTCTGATATGCTTCCGCAAAAAAGTTGTGCATGAGTCATGAAAAGTTGCCAACTTGTAGCAATGTTTTGGCTTCATCGATAACTATATATGCTGCTCCTTCACACGGGCAGCACGACCTTTACATAGCACATAGGAACTCTTTGGTGGTCACATCATCCGCACCACCTGTGATTCTTTTGCGTTGATCTTGCAGGACTGTTAATTGGATCCATCAGAAGTTAAAAATAAATAAAAATCAGATCGATGTTTTATTTGCATCTTCATTTAGAGTTATAACCGTATTCGAGCGTGAACACTTGTTGCTAATTTGTTTTTTATTTCAAAATTAGCTATTACTAATCATTTTTATGATAACTTTTAGGGGTAAGATAGACCGTTAGATATACATTAAATTCAGTGGTGTATATTTTTCTTTTTTGGATAATGTGGTAATTTCTAGGCTCTCTCGGCAAACGTGGTGGCTTCTAACTTTTAGGGGTAAGGTTGACCGTTAGATATACATTAATTCCAATGGTGCATATAACGTGGTGGCTTCTAATTTTTAAGGTAAGGTAGAACCGTTAGATATGCATTAAATCCAATGGTGCATATAACGTGGTGACTTCTAATTTTTAGGGGTAAGGTAGACCGTTAGATATACATTAAATCCAACGGTGCATATTTTTTTAGATTAACGTGGAAATTTCTAGGCCCTAAGGTAGACCGTTAGATTTACATTAAATCCAACGGTGCATATTTTTTCTTTTTTGGATTAACGTGTGAATTTCTAGGCCCTAAGGTAGATCATTAGATTTACATTAAATCCAATGGTGCATAATCTTTTCTTTTTTGGATTAACGTGTGAATTTCTAGGCCCTAAGGTAGGCCGTTAGATTTACAATAAATCTAACGGTGCATATTCTTTTCTTTTTTGGATTAACGTGGGAATTTCTAGACCCTCTCGGCGAACGTGGTGGCTTCTTTTAACACTGTTGTATTAAGATAATAGATATCATTGCAGCTCAAATTCTGTTGTAAATATCTTTGTGGATTCGACCTTCACTATTCCTTTATTGTTCGTAGTAACATTTTCCTTTCAACTGGCCGAATTGATCTTTTGTCGTCCTCCTTGCTCCGGAAGCTCGGAAGCCAGATGGCTTCCACTCTCTCCACCGCTCGATCGCTGTTCGTCTTCTTCCTGAAAGGACCTTGATGTCGACTAGAGGGGGGGTGAATAGGCGAATCTGCAAATTACGAAAACTAATTCCAACTGTCAGCACCAAAAAAAAAAAAAAAAAAAAAAAAAAAAAAAAAAAAAAAAAAAAAAAAAAAAAAAAAAAAAAAAAAAAAAAAAAAAAAAAAAAAAAAAAAAAAAAAAAAAAAAAAAAAAAAAAAAAAAAAAAAAAAAAAAAAAAAAAAAAAAAAAAAAAAAAAAAAAAACCGGTATTACCGGTTTGGCAAACCGGTAAAACCGGTTCTACACAGATTGCACTAACAAATGTAAATTGCCCCTCTACGAATTCTAGCACAAACCACAAATGGTGTGAAGCTTCCAGGGATGTTTCCAAGTGTTCCAATGAAGCTCCTGCACACAGCTCAAGCACACCAAAGTAGATCGAAGCGGAAGCACAAGTAATATGCGAGAAAAGACAAATTGAGGAAAGAGCTCAAACCAAGAGACAAAGAGATTTTTATCCCGAAGTTCGGATTCACCGCTCGCACCAAGCAGCCACCAAGGCACGGTGAATCCTACTCTCCGTTGAGGAAGCTTATACGACCACCCAAGGTCAAGCTATCTCCTCCTTCCACTAAGTGACCTCTTCCCTTGCGGAGGCGAGGTGAAACCTTCACAAACGATCCCGTGGCTCACCACACAACTTGGTAGCTCACCGGGCGACGCCTAGCCGTCTAGGAGGAAGAACCTCCAAGAGTAACAAATGCTTCAACAGCTGATCGACAAAACCACAAGTGCTCAAGGAATGGATTGCTCTCCAATGCTCACACACAAGTCACTCTCTCAACCCAACTCAAGAATCTCACAAGGATAGCTCAAATCTCACAAAGAGAGGTTGGGGAGAGCTCAGCTGGCCTCAGGAATATGCAAGGGATGCCAAAGAACCAGCAGCCCCTCAATGAGGAGCTCATGGGTATAAATACCCATCCCACCAAAAACTAGCCGTTTTTCTGTCAGAGAAAACCGGTTCCACCGGTTATCAAAACCGGTTTCACCGGAATTCAAACAAACTAGCCGTTAGACACCTCAGGCCACAAAACCGGTTTAACCGGTTTCCAAAACCGGTAAAACCGCTTTTCCCAGGGAACCCCCACTAAGCTAGAAACTCTCATGGTTAGACTCACAAGGGTTCACTTGAGCACTTTTGGAGTTTGTCATTCAACCAATATTGCATCCCTCTTGATAGTACGGCATACCTATACTCAAGACATAAGATAAATCATAATTCAACTACTTGAGCTTGTATGTCAATGATCATGCCATTACTTGATCAATCACTTCTTTGAGGGCTTTTCAACATTGTATCTTCAACTGAGCATATCCACCTTGAGCTAGTGACTTAGGATTTTCCATAACTTATATTTGAGTTCACTTTAATCCTTAGGTCACCCTCTTTATCAATTATAACATATATATGCATTGCATTGCTTTTCTTGATGAGACTTGAATATGATACTTCGAACACACCCCGGATACTAGATGCTTCACCCTAGCAATTTGCACCTTAGCTTGCTTAGTCCCTCGCTCTAGTCATCTCGATTTGCTTCTTCATCACTTACCCTTGTATCATCAAGTTGACTTTGCTTTGCCTTTGAATGAATTCCACTTGAAAGAATCTTCAAATGCTTGTTCTTGATTGACAAAGAATATCCCACATAATGCAAGCTTCCAATTGAAGACCAATATGTAACACATATGCTCATGTCATTTTTATCATTCATACATGAAGTCTTGCACTATCATTCTTCTTTGACAATTGGATCATCTCATAATATTGGAGACCAACATAACATATCCCGAATTATTGCTTCATCATTGCTTCTCATGTAGCTCCATATCGGTTTGTATTGCATTTAGATTTCAATAGTGACAACTAATCTTGCAATATCTAGCAATCTTTATCAACCATGATCCAAGATATCCCATATGTATATGTTCAACAAGCCTTCATTATTTTAGAGACCAATATCTCACATATGTCAACATGTCTCCTTTCTTATTTCACCATAGCTTGCCACTTATCATATCCTTGCATAATGGGACCACACACTCGTTGGTATGCAACATTATGAGCCATACACATTGCATTCAACCCATGAACAATAGTGTATCATAAAATATTCATTTTAATCCCTGCTCATAACTTTAACAAACACATTAGTCCTTTAATCGCTTTGTCATTCAATTCACCAAAATCCACTTGAGGGCCTAGATGCACTTTCAATCTCCCCCTTTTTGGTGATTGATGACAACCCGATTAAAGCTTACAAATAATATGAATAAACATTAATGAATTCTCAGATCAGTTATGAGCTCCCCCTTAATATGTGCTTTGAATGGAATTTCAAAAATTTGGCCTCAAATGCCAAATGCACATCTTTAAGAGAAAAGCATGGGAGCTCCCCCTAAATCTAAGCATCATGGATACAACAAGATACTGAGATAAACAACAACAACATATAGGAATAAAATATGACATGCATATCACAAAAACTCAAAGAAGGTGCATGTGTGTTGTCCAGACCAAAACCGGTTTAACCGGTTTCCAGAACCGGTGAAACCGGTTCATCCAGTCATCACACATACAAGACATTACATCACTCAATCATACATATCACATTAGCAAAGGATAACTTGATTGAAATACAGGTTCAATACACACAGTAGCACACAATCAAGTTCCTCAAATCCACAAGAGATAAAGATTCGATAGATTTGAATTATTACAAGTTTCTGCAACACAGCAGAAACCGGTTTTACCGGTTTACAAAACCGGAAAAACCGCTTTGTCCAGAGACAGCACACTAAACTCAAAAATCTAAGCTTTATTCCTTGCTCTTCTCCCCCTTTGTCATTAATCATCCAATAAGGGTCTGAAGAAGAGATATGCTGACCAGATCTGTTCATCCATCATTGTCCATCACCATTGTGGCTTGGAGAGTCTTCTTGCCAAAAAGAAGGACCTAAATTATTGAGTCATTCAGAGAATAGATGGAAGGACAGACTTTAAGATTTGAAAGTTGTAGATCAAGATATACCATAAGGAGAAGGACCAGTAGGAGGACCTGTAGGAGGACCAAAGAGAGCGGCTGTTGCCCTTGAGGCAAAATCTTCACCATGAGTGGGAGGAGGAGGTGGTGCTGCAGAAGATGAGGCTCCAGGGAAGTCCATTCCGGTCATGCCAGGTGCAGGTGGAGGTGGAGGGGGCTGATATGCACCATATCCAAAGTGGTGCTGGAGTGGCTCAAAGTATGTCTGTGACTGATAGTTGGCCACTAAGTCCTCAACAAAAGGAATTTCTTCTTCAACAGGTGCTGGAGAGGGTGGAGACCTTGGTGGCTGCAAGTTCATAGAATTGTGCATCAACTTGATTGAATCATTTATTCTCTTGTTTGCCACCCTTTGCCTCTGCTGTTCAACCATTATGTCCCTCTGACTTTTGCATATACCAGTGAGAAAGCTCAAGATTCGACGAATGGGAGATGAAGGCTTCTCACTTGGCCGATATGACGTTGATTGCTGCTGGTCAGCCTCAAACTGGTTAAACCGGTTTCCAGAACCGGTAAAACCGGTTTCTGGCTGTCCAGCAGGCTGCTCCTGCTGCTGCTGCGGATCTGCCTCTCCTTGCCCATATCTGTTAGGAGATGGGACCCTGATCTTCTTGGGTAGATTTGGCCTCAATGCTTCATGTTTTGTGTCCTTTATGAACTGCCTCTTGGTGGTTTTCTCAATCAAATACATCACATAAGGAGCAAAACCACAAAGCCTTTGGGGACTTTCAGATATAATCCTAATTTCCTCCCACAAGTACTCCCCAATGCTAAAGTTAACTCCAGGTGGTCTCATTGCAGCAAGCAAGTCACGAGCATAATTGGACACTTCAGTTTGATTTCCTCCTCTAGGTGTAAGGGTCACCCTAAACAAATTGTTCAAGATGAGATAATAGGTGTAGAGACCCTTTACCTTCCCAAAGTTACCTTGCTCGGTCCTAGGATACATAAACTTCATTTCCTTAGGGGGCAAAGGACCATCAGCTCTATGTAGCTTAGGATAAGATGCATCTTCCTCTCTAAGTCCAAACATTCCGGAGAAGACAGCAAAAGATATACTATATAGTTTCCCTTCTGTCATCCAATACATCCTCCTCACACTAACTCCCTCCTCAACATATAGTGTGGCATAGAACTGAGCAATGACTTCCTTATTCCAAGAACACTTGAAGTTCATGATTCTCTTGATTCTAGTGTTGGCAACCATCTCTAAGATCTCATTGAAAATAGGATCATCATACCTTGCCATGTAATCCCAGTCAATCCACTTTGACTCGGCTTCAATGTGACCCTTCTTTCCAGTGATTGCACTAGAATAATAATCCTGGTGGAACATGGTATGGAACCGATAATCTGTGGCTGTCTTAGGTGTGCCAATGTAATTTTCTCTCCTCTTTTGCCTAGCCACATCAGTCATACCACCTAGAAGATAATTTTCTCCTCTTCTTCGAGCAACAGGCTTTCTGATTTCAAGCATAACCATATCATCATCTTCATCATCCTCTTCTTCTTCTTCCCCAACACCAGCACCTGCTGGTTCTTCCTCATGACCAGCAGCTCCTTCTTCTTCCTCTTCCTCTTCGCTGCTCTCAACAGCTACACCTTTGCCATGACGAGGTTCAACTCGATAGTTCTCATCACTAGCCTCATCATCATCACTAGATGTGTTACTAGTATCCTCATGAACCTCCTCTATTTCTCTGGAAGCAGCTCTCTTCTTCCTAGGCCTCAGATTGCGCCTAGGAGGATCATCATCAATATGCATGCCTGCCGATCCAGAGCCACCCTGATCATCCGCCATTTCTTTCTTTTTCCTCTGGTAAGTATGAATCTCCTGGTCAAAAAGATTGTGAATATAAAGATCAGGACACAGGATTGATTTGAAGATAAAAAGATCACAAGATGGAAAATTTAGATCAGTTGGCAGCAGCTCTGTGCAGAACCGGTGAAACCGGTTTCCCAAACCGGTGAAACCGGTTTTGCCCAGAGCACAAGATCAGGTTCTTGGTCATGGATAAATGATGGAATTGAAAGATATTATCAAGAGAACTTGAATCCATGTCAAAGTGATATATTCCATGACTAACAGTCCAAGCATGGGTAGTTCACAGAAAATTCTAGCTGAGCAAAGTGAATGGCTAAAAGTATAGGAACAACAGAATATATCCATGAATAAAATCCTACAAGCTTAATAGTGAAAACTACACGTTCAAGATGGATTATTTGGGGCTGACCAGCACAAACCGGTGAAACCGGTTTCATAAACCGGTGAAACCGGTTCCTGGGCAGTGGAACCCTAAATCGCCCATCCTCAAAATGCAGCCCACCAAATCCAAATCCATTCACAGGGAGGCTTCCTGGGCATACTAGGAGATGATTCCTTGAAGGGTTTTGATAGTGTCGGTGTGCGAAATAACCAACAAGTAAATTAGTGGATTGCGCGTTTGGGCTCCGGATGGTTCGCGAGAGGACACAAGGGATTATACTGGTTCGGGCACGAACGCCCTACGTCCAGTTCGAGGCTGCTCGTGTTACTCGCGTTGCTCGTAGTAGGGGTTACAAGCGGTCGAGAGAGGGAGGGGCTCCCAAGTCTCTGAGTGCGTCTAAGCGTGGGTGTTCGGGTGCGTGTGTGTCGTGTGTTCTTCTTCGTCGTCCTAGTCCGTAGTGGGGGTGTACAAACTAGTCGGGAGAGGGAGAAGATCCCAAGTCCCTGAGCGGTGTGGGTGAGCGTGTTCTACTAGTGTCCGAAGGAGAGCCCCCCCGCCCGATGTCCCCTTGTCCCCTTTTATAGCCTCAAGGGGAGAAGGGAGCGGGGGGTAAAAAGAAGAAAATTACAAGGGGAGTTACAGCTCCCGAGAGCTTCCAGCTGCGTCGCTCGCCGAGTCGTACAGGGAGCAGGTGTTGACGGAGTGGGCGTCCCGCCGGACCCGGAGTCGTACATCCCAGGTGGTTGGAGTCGATGCCTTCCTGGGTAAGCTCCCGGGTGGTTCTTGGGTCGTGGTTGACTTGCTCGAGGTCCTCGGGCGCTCCAGGTGTCCTGCTCGGGTTCCAGGTGTCGCCCGAGGACGCCCTGGGGTCGTACTTGGATGCCAGGTGTAGCGCATGCATTCCTCTCCAGACTGTAGCGCTCCTGTTGGGACGAGACGGGCGCCACTGTGGCTGCCGTGGCGTAGGTCAGACGCCCATCATGTTCTGACGAGGCAGGTACCAAGTGGGTACGGCGCCGGACGGGTTGGGGTATGGCCGGGTAGTTTCACCCGAGGAGTCGGAGACCACTCGGAGGCGGAGAACCTGTCGGGCGAATCGGAGAACTACTCGGGCGTTCTAGGTAGTCGGATGAGGGTCGGCCGAGGCGGACGGGAGTCGGCCGAGATGGACGGGGGTCGGCCGAGACGGACGGGAGTCGGCCGAGACGGACACGGGTCGGCCGAGGCGGACTGGAGTCGACCGAGACGGATGAGGGTCGGCCGAGGCGGACGGGGGTCGGCCGAGTCAGGGGAAAACCGATCTTCCCTTAATCTGATGTTCTTCGGGCTTTCTTATGCCTATCTTTTTCCTGAAACTGCGTGGTCCCACCCGTCGGTGAGAGGGTCGGATATTGATATCCGACAGATAGATATGCAAGGAGGAAATAGATCGGCCGAGGCGGACGGGGGTCGGCCGAGTCAGGGGAAAACCGATCTTCCCCTAATCTGATGTTCTTCGGGCTTTCTTATGCCTATCTTTTTCCTGAAACTGCGTGGTCCCACCCGTCGGTGAGAGGGTCGGATATTGATATCCGACAGATAGATATGCAAGGAGGAAATAGATCGGGCTATGGGGACATATGATACTTAAAAATGCTCATCCTCAAAATGTAGCCCACCAAATCCAAAACCAGTCAAGGGAAAGCTTCC
>CM014276.1:54727078-54774570 GCA_004135705.1 Alloteropsis semialata
GGCGGCGGAGGCGGCGGGGGCCGTGGCGGAAGGTGCATGTCGGGAGGAGGAAGAAAAACAGTGCTATATGGGCTTCAATGGGCTTTATATCTATGTTGGTTTACTAGCTTCCGGTAGCCATATAGGCACCCCCGCTTTTGGCCATGGTCATGTTTTATGGTTCCGGGACGACATGGACACATGGTGCATGCTCATGTGTTTAGCTAAGAAAAAGTCGTCCAAGTAACCCAGAAGTAGTCTGGCCCATGAGAAAGGCCCAGGACTCGCGCGCCGTCAGCCACGGAAGTCGCCGACGCACGCCACACCCGGTGCCCCCGCTCGCCACACGCCGTCTCCAGGCTGCGCGAATCCGCCACCGTACGGCCCAGCACCGAGCGCCGCCCGGCGTCCGGCCGCTCCTGCCCTCCGGCGCCCCCTTTGTGCGCCTGCAACACCCAGCGCTCCGCGCGGCTAATGCTGATACGCGGACCTAATAGATGGACCCGATATGCCATGACATACCTAAATATTTAGTAAAAAAAATTACCATCCCAGGCCCAAGGCCAATGAGCCATTCAGCCCCTCACGTTCTCAGCCTGAGTCCCTCACGAACTCACGCTCGCACCCCTAAATCGCGAACTCACCTGGCGGCGCCGCAAAACCGCGTCCCCGCGGGTTTGGGCGACCGGCGACGCCGTCGCCTCCGCAGACCGCCGGTTCGCCCCTGCGCCGCGCCGGATTTCCTCCCCGGGAAGGCTCCGCCCCAAGCCCGGCCCCCCGCAACGTCGACGACGCTGCCGCCTGCTGCAGACCTGCAGTGCTGCGCGGCTGCCCCTGCCCCCTGCACTGCTGCTGCGCCCCCGACGGCGCCCGCTGCCGATTGACCGCGCGGCACGGCGGCTCTCCCTTCTGCAGCCGCGACCTTGACCTCGGCCCTCCACTCCAAGCTCGGCAGCTCCACACATATTTCTGGTATGAAATTTGTGGAACCCTAACTGTAGCTCCACACATATTTCTGGTATGAAACTTGAATTGCAACTTGACAATTATATTGATGATGTGAGGCAAGATGATAGCTTCAAAGGCCTTGTGAATCTTGTTGACCTCTCAGTAAAGCTTGTTCAAACAAATAGACACACATTGTATGATATGGTTTACTCACTTCTCAAATTAGTATTGCTTCTACCGGTGGCGACGGCAAGTGTTGAAAGGGTATTTTCGGCAATGGCTTCAGTCAAAACTAGGAAAAGAAATAAGTTGGGTGATACTCTTTTGGATGAAAATGACATAATCGAGACTTTCATGAACTTTAGACATCGCAGAGCAGACAAGAAGTAGCTTCTTTTATTCATTTGAACTAGTACGTTTGAACTATTAGTATTATAATTTATGCAACATCGCTATTTGATTGTTGAATTTAAGACTTGGAATGTAATTTTTATTCTTGGTAACTGAATTTCTCGGTGAAATTTAAATTTTATTACCGAATTATATATTGATTATATCGAATTGAAAGTGGAAGAAATGTTGTGGCATACCCTCTGTGAAATCCTAGGTACGCCATGGCTACTGCTTCTAATACTACTACTTCCGGATTAAATTTCCTGCTTGCTTCGTTTGATTGCATTAATTTTGTGCCTGTAGTCCGATTTAGCTTCGTCATCCCATCTGTCATCGCTCTTTCTCCTGCCTGCTCGTGTACATTGAGTTTGGGATTGGAATTCGGATCGATTTACACTATTGTCTCAAAGAAATGATGCTTTAATGTTTACATATACAGTACTAGTCAGTGTTACCGGGCGTATAATTGCTTTTACAGTTTGTTCTGCTGTCAGGCGTTTGCTGTTCCATGTCAGCTCTGATTGAGATTTATAGCCTAGACTGAAGTCAGGGCTTAATATGTCATTTTTGCTACTGTTGTCAGAAAGACGTGGCATGCATATCTAAGACATTGCATTTCCTTTTTGAACTTCTTTGTTGAATTTTATGTATCATGAGACCTTCTAAATATATTATTGTACTTCTAGTTTTTTCATACATACATACATACCGAATTGCTTGGCAAATTTTGTAGTTGTGTTACTGAATTGTATATTGGACTATACTGAATTGCATATTGCCATATTGGAGTGTTGGCAAGGCATACCTAGGTTGAAATCCTAGGTCCGCCACCCGCTGGGCTATAGCCGGCTGGCGGTTCCCCTTCTCTGCCCGCTCATCTCCGCTCGTGGCTGTCCAGGTCAGTTCCTGTCTACTTTCCCTGTTCCAAATCTTAAGATGAATCCATCTTTATCTTGCCTTGTGTTGCAGGGTTTTGGAGCAATAAGTGACAATGAGCCGGAATATGGAGGAGGCAGCGAACGGGAAGGAGGACACCAAGAGGACAGGACTGGAAGGAACGGGCCTGCCGCTACAAGGTGGTTCCCACGGCAACCTTCGCAGCGCTGGCAGCGACCAACAGCTGAGGCAGATGCTCGATTCACTCAAATCCTCCAAGTCCCCCGTAAGTACAATTGCTCCTCTGCACTTATAATTGAATCACCCAATGAACCAAATGAGCCTCCAGATCCTTTTTATTGTAAAATGTTCAGTTCTAATCATCAATGAAATAAGAGCAAAAGGGAAAAAGCATGTTCAGTGTTCTTAGAACACAGGTGAACTATCATTTTGTCCATGGAATTTTATTCTTAAGTAGTTTATTTTGATTATATCTCTTCGGCATTTCTTCTGCAGGCTGTGATAAACTATGGTGCCTCATGGTATGTTACCACTTTTGCTACTGTTTGGCATTTGTACTTGTCATTCTTTTTTGCTCGAATTTGATTGTGCTATAAACAATAGTACTATGCCCATGGGATTTGATTGTAGGAGACTCTCTCACTGGTTTGCTGTCAATCTTTGTGCATTGAAGTTATTTGGTGGTGTAGTAATTTCAGAATGTATATAGTATTTAACATCTTCAGAGCTGATTACTATCGTGGATATAAGTTAAATCTGTGAAATGCTTGATTTGGTGCTAAAATTCTGCGATCCTGTATGGTATCTGTCAAGTCAAATGAAAAATTGCTTCACTATTTGGTTCCGTATACGTATCAATAGGTAGAAAGCTAGAATATCCGCATTCTGCAATTAAGTTTATGCTGGTAACTTTATATGGGAATTTACTTGGTCGCTTTGGCTTTTTATGACTAACCAAATTGATTCTGCCTTGTACATAGGTGTCGTGTTTGCAGTCAGATTCTTCCAACCTTCTGCAAGTTCAGCAATGAATTCAAGAATCTTACGTTCATCTATGCCGATATTGATGAGTGCCCTGAAACAACACAAAGCATACGCTACACCCCAACTTTCCATTTTTATCGAGATGGAGAAAGGGTCGATGAGATGCTCGGCACAGGAGAAGAGAGATTACATGATCGGCTATGGTTGCATTCTTGATGGTTGTTTATCACTGGCTTCTGCTCTCATTGTTCTCAATTTCTCATGAACCATTTGTGCTCATTGTGACTTGTGTTTTTTCTTTTCAATTTATGTAACTGGTAACTTAGTTCTTTTGTCAAACCCATCACTATGAGAGCTTTGTGTGTACTATTTGTTTTGTTATGGCCATATTTACCATAAGCAGCATATACGACTGTTCCTGTCTAGCTCATGCTTTTGCTGAAGTGAAAATCAGAAATCTGCTTCTGCAAAAATAAACATATTTTTATGCGTTGAATGATGACTGATGTCTGGCAGAGTCGCGCAGTTAGTCACGAAGACTGGATTTGATAGGTTATCTGTGAGACTAAATAAGCAGTTTATTTACCAGGATGCTACCCTTAAATTAATTAGCCCCCTTTTTTTTTCGTTTCAGAACGAACTCAGCAGCCATTCAAATATTATGAAGTGAATGCATGATTCACGAACAACCATGCATGGAAGAAACAACCACAACTGATTGTTCCCATGTTATCTCTTTTGAGCATAGAGGAAAACATAAGGGTAACTACTCGAAGAAAAGTCACATTTGCCATCCAATTTTCTAAAACCATGTACACCATCTACATTGCTCTTCCAATTTGAGATTTGCAGAAGGACATCCACCTACAGTCCTCTCCAAGAGCTGGTGGTTGCACCAACGCATACAAATGCACCTTTGCAGGATCCCAAGATTCAGACGGGGCATCACAACAGCCTCTAAAAAGAAAACACACTGCAATCTTGGAGATTTCATTAAAATTTACTTTAACCTAAAGCAATTGAAAAATATTTGATGCAAGTTGGACTGAGACAGATTCAGCATCAGCGAACGCTCAAATGAACACGTCCATTGCCTGGTAGATATCAACTATAGGCACTCAGGCCCCACAAGAAATCAGCAGCCAGCTGATCATGGTGCAGCAACATTAGGCTTTAAGAGTTTTTTCAGCTTTGAGGCCAGGTTTAGCTCGAATCCTGTTACGTTCTGCTTTAATGGATGCAATCACTACATCTGCCCAGGACCAAGGCCTTTCTTACCAACTAATTTCACCCCCATCTTTTCACAGAGGCAATGCAGCCTCATGTCCTCACTTCCTCTATACTCTCTTAACTCCATTTGATGCAGGTTGGCCTGAGACGGATTCAGCATCAGTGAATGCTCCATCCAAATGAACACATCGATTGCCTAGTAGATATCAACTAAGGCACTCAGGCCCCACAAGAAATCAGCAGTCAGTGATCATGGTGCAGCAACATTAGGCTTTAGAGTTTTTTTCAGCTTTGAGGGGCCAGGTTTAGCTCGACTCCTGTTACGTTCTGCTTTAATGGATGCAATCACTGCATCTGCTCCAGGACCAAGGCCTTTCCTACCAACTAATTTAACCCCCATTTTTTCACAGAGGTAATGCAGCCTCATGTCATCACCTCCTCTAACCTCTCTTAACTCCATAGCTTGCTGTCGTGATAGCAATGTGTAAACATAAAGTTGCTGTTGCTGGTTAAAATGTGACTGAAGCTGCTGGAACAACAATTTGTTTGAGTGATTTTGTTCTGTCTTTGCACCTTCAGTTGCATTTTTCTTTCTCTGTCCACCAAGTTCCACCTTTAGAATAGCTGGGGACTTTGGATCAGAAGCTTTTCCTCCAAAAATAACAGAGAAGCTGCCAAACTCTAAATCCGGTTGCCTAAACAAGTCTGTTAGTATAGTAGCACAAGCCTGTGTGTTTGTCGATGAGCTTTTGTCATCTTTAGTCCTTGCTACTCGGGTATTGGCATGGAACGTGATGTTAGCAGCCTCACGCAGACCACTGATAAAAGCTCCGTGCATTGTTGCTGGGTACCGTCTCGTGGTAGCCTCACCAGCAAAGAAAAGACGCCCATCACCAACATTTTCGGCTAATATGTCATAGTCATCTCCAGATGCTCCAACAGCAACATGAGAATATGAACCTAGACTGAAGGAGTCAGTGCCCCATCTGGTGCAAACACTCTGTAGAGGATCTGGAACCTCAATCCCTTGTGGTTCATAGATACCTGTGGACACAAGGTGCATCTTTTAGAGAAAAACCCAGGGGCTAAGCAGTCAAATCCATTTATATGATATGAATATAACTGTATATACTTCAGGATATTTATGGAAGTGAATATAATACAGAAAGTCTTAAATGTAACTCCTGGTTTTGCGAGGTACCTTATGCCGGGTCACTTGTATAATGATGCAAAGTTTTAATTTTTGTTGAAGAAAATCAAACTTTGATTGTAGAATCTATATTCTCACCTCTTAGTATCTGAAGAACTGAGCTGACAGCATCAGTTGGTGGCGTGGTCTCAAAATCATGGGCAGCTTCACCAGCAACCAAGGCCATCAACAATGGACCACCAGCCACTGTAGCATAGCTATAGAACAGAAAGAACTCCCCACGTCGCCTTGGATCTTCAACCAGATGCCCAAAGGTATCAAGGTCAGTGCTCCAGAAAACATGGGGAAACAGCATGGCTACCTTGTTCAATAACCCGAATCCAAGCCTCTTAATACTATCAAGCTTCCTCTGTGGCAACTCAGGTACAAACTTGATGCCTCCATTTTTCAGAACCCCAAGTGGAACTGTGCACAGTGTCATGTCCCCTTCATACACTTGCCCTCCATTGACAACCACCTGCACCCCATCCCCTCCATATCGTACAGTGTGCACCGTCCTCTCGTAAACAATAGGCACGTTCTCTGCCAGGGCCTGCACAAGTCTCCCATTGCCACCAGGTAAGAAGCAGTGATCCCCACCCATGTCATATGGATCATCCTGGTCCCAGAATGCAAGGCTCAACCTCGACATCAATCCTGCATTGGCATACTCAAGATTTGCTAGATGCCAATTGAACAAGTTCTTCTCCTCCTGTGTGGAGATGCCCCCATCTGCCTGCCGTAATGTCTCGAGCGCAGCCCCAAGTGAAACATCCACTGCCACCTCCCCCATGGATGCCCGCAAGTTGCTTGACTTATCAAGAAGCTTGTTAAATGTAATCTCTACTTTCTTATCCACCTCTGGATCAACTGGTGATCCATCTGGCCGATAGAGTGGGCACTTGTCTCTAATCTTGTGCATCGGCAAGCCGAGTTGCTTTGCCACAATTCCTAGCGGGTTACCAAACGTCCCAGTAAGCACACTGCCGCCAAGATCACCAGCAGCTGAGCGCCCACCTCCTTCCATCTTCTTCGTGTATACACGGCCACCGCACCGCTTGCGGCCCTCCAAGACGATAACCTTAAACCCGAACGCCACCAGCTGCCGTGCCGCTGCGAGCCCGGCAAGGCCTGCG
This sequence comes from Alloteropsis semialata, assembly GCA_004135705.1. Classification (NCBI taxonomy): domain Eukaryota; kingdom Viridiplantae; phylum Streptophyta; class Magnoliopsida; order Poales; family Poaceae; genus Alloteropsis; species Alloteropsis semialata. The sequence goes on from CM014276.1 coordinate 54,733,835, forward strand.
CCGATGACGACGACGGTGGTAGGCCTCGTGGGCTCCTTGGGGATGCGCTCCTTGATTGCGGGCGCGACACCGAAGTTAACATAGCTGTGGGAGACGAGGAAGGAGTAGGCGGCGTTGAGGAGGTGCTCGCAGTGGGGAGGGATGAGCGTCGCGAAGGGCTCCTTGGCTAGCCAGGAGTTGTAGGTCTCGCGCCACCGGGAGAGGAGGTGGTTGCGGATGAGGATGTAGTTGACCTGCTCGATGCCGCCCACATCGGAGACCACGCCTGCCTCGATCTCCTCGTCGGTGAGGGAGTCCGCCGGGAAGCCCGCGGTGAGCGCGGTGACGGCCTCCGCGGTCGGCTCCCGGTTGATTACTATGATATCGTCGGCGGCGGAGGCGGGGGGAGGGGGCTGTGTGGGGGCCGCGGGAGAGGGGGCGAGGGCGGCCGGGGACCCAGAGGGAACCTTGCGGCGGAATCCGGTGCGCTTGCGCTTGTTGGGGAAGGCGGGATTGGGGAGGACAAGGGCGGGGCTCGGGGACGGGGACGTGGACGGGGCGGAGTTAGCATCTGGGGGAAGGGAGGAGAGAGGGGGAGGGGTGCGTAAGGTGGCGCCTGGTAGGACATGGTCGCCGGCAGCGTGCGGTGCGGCGAGGGGCGGCGGCGACAGGGCGGCGCCTGCTCCGATGCTCGATGAATCGGGGTTTAGACGCGAGCGCAGGCTGGTAGCGTTCTTCTTCCGCCTTCAGGCCAAGGATACGGAAAGGGTCAGTTACGCCTTCTAAGGTTACTTATTAATTTATTATGTTCAACAGCTTCATGTTCATATATGCATTTACAATTTTAAGAAAGCGAGACCGCACATTCACTTCACTTAAGTCCCTGTATTCCTGCTAGCACTATTCAACAGCAAATGGTACAGAAGATGTTTCTGATCACACCTTTTAATTAGTTTAGAACAACAACAGTTTTGGAAAAACACCATGTATGATAGCAGAAAGTAAAGTTCTTATTTCAAGTTGCTTTGGCAAGCCAAATTAGAGGTATATACACATTGCTCACCATTGAATGGCCTTCTTCAATCTTCAGTCCATTGAACATATAGAATTACAGAGAACAAATCAACATGAAAGTGATTTGTGAATGGACCAGGGTATACCACAAGTAATACACATGGCAGCAGCACACCTGGCAACTACATGGCGGCAATGCTCCTGTAACTAGCTGCACTGCCTGTCCTCAACGTTATATTTTCACATCTATTTGTGCGCTTGTCATGATTCTCTATGTTATATCTGTCTGAGAAAGGATCCATGAACACACCAAAGAATGAGATCAGTGGATCTGCGCGTGCACTATCGATAGACAGCCTCAGGTATCGAGATTCAGCGACGGGAAACTTTAGCAGCCTCTTGTACCCGATTGTTGTGCCTTCAACAATTGTTTGCCACAGTTCATCTATGAGGATATCGACATGAAACTCGATAACACGCTGTCCCAGCTGTATAGGCTCCTGAAGCTGGATTACACTGAAGGAAGTAGATTGCCCGAGGTCAAGGAGCATTTCCCAGCTGATTTGCCCTTCCTGTGGAGCCCAGTAGGAGTATATGCTGTCTTCAAGCACATTGGAGGGTGCAAACTGCAGATTGTCCTGCCCACCACGGACACTGTTTGCCTGTGATAGTGGCATTGGCAGCAAAGTTAAGAGAGAAAATTGTACGCCGGATCTTAGCGAATTCCTGAAGGACTTGCACGTCTTCATCGGATATGAGGCCAGATGAATTCGGAGGGACATTCAAAATGAGGAGACAGTTTCTACCAACTGATTTGTAGTATATGTCAAGCAGAGTTGTCACACTTTTTGGTTTCTCGGCGGCATGCCAGAACCAACCTGGCCTGATGGAAACATCACACTCTGCGGGAACCCAGTCTTGCCCAAAAGGATCCCCACTGCCAGAGTATCTGGAAATACACTTACCAATTTTAGTAGGGCTAGTGAATACATAAAGCAGGATGCTACCAATAACAAACGACCTTTGTGGCTCTGTATCATTCCAAATTTATGGGATGTATCTGAACAGAAAATAACAAACGATCTTGTCTTTAATCAAATCACTGAATGCATAACACTGAACTTTATTGAGTTACTACTGTATTGTCAATGACATTGACTCCAGAAATATGCACATAAACTACAGGTTATATCAGTTAAAAATTTGCCACGCCCAATGTTGTTATACAGAACTATAATTACAAGGGTTTTAACTAAGTTTCAATGAGTACCTAAATTCTATTACTAAATAAGTAGTGTTCAAGAAAAAATGAATAAATAAGTATTTTTTTAGGCAAAATCACTAAATAAGTCACATGAAAGAAAAAATGACTAAATAAGTCCATACTCTTATAGTTTTTTTTCTCTCTTCATTCCCTAATCCAGTGCAACATTCATAAACTAAACCAATGAGTCTACTGTTCCAATTTTGATATTTTTTTATTATAGTACCATACTAGAAATTTAACTTGGTGCAGACATTGCAGTACACACTTTCTGATACCATCTCTAAATTATGCTGAATGCAACCTAACCAAATAACAATGGCCTGAATTCATAAAGCATCAGCCTTATCTTCAAATAGAAGAAAGTACAATGTTTGTTTACACATAAGATTGTGATTATCCACTTTTGCAAGGGTACTTGCTCAAATAAGTCATGATTTGCTATCAGAGAAGAAAGAATTGAAGCATCAAGCTTTGAAGTAAAGGTTAGAGGTCTGGACCCTTCCAAAATGTACTATTGTAGTTGTAGTTTAACTTGAAGTGGGTTCAAAGCAACAACTGAACAGCAGTCTCACTCCAAATAAGTATGCGGTCACAACTGAATAGCTGTGTCAAACTAAAAGGCTATGTCTTTCAAATACATAAATACTGTCTCCTAGTGAATGAGAACATCATATAGGCCCTATTTATCCTTTTTAATACCAATCTAAAAATATGCTACAAACAAATCCGAAATCAACAATTGAAAGAAATTATATTGAAATTACATCCATGCTAGAATCTTGACAGAGGTAAATAGTATGGCTTGTGTGATACTAAGCTGAGAAACAACAACAGACAGACAAAACTAACCAGACATTGCATTACTTACTCAGCAGTGGTGTTCCCAATTGCCACGGAGCTTTTATTGAAGGTAGACCAGCAAGTATAACCTGCGACACCTGCCTCGTTTCCCACCCATCTAGTGTCTGGTCCAGCATCTGAGAAAATAACTACCCTTTGTTGTAGCTGATGTATAAGTGCAAACCAGGCATCAAACATATAATCCATCTTCTTGGCATCGCCCTTTGCACCATCAAGCCAAACTTCCTCTACATCTCCGTAGCTGCATATTTAAAGACAAGATAGTTAAGTTATCCTAAATGCAGGAAATATATAACTGAAACTATGAGTAGAAAGTATATGAAGTTATGAACGCTACCCAAATTCCATGGAATCAGCAATGAGCTCAAAATTTACTATATATCTCCCATAATTCGAAGTAATGCATACAGCAAAGCACTAAACAAGGCTTAAATAATAAATACTACTATCATAGCGATAATGTGCAGCAGACTTTAGCCACAAGAAATGCCACAAAACTGAAGTCTTTTATCAGCATATGGCACCACAATTAATCACTGATGATCCCAAATTCAGGATGCCATCGAGGAACTAAACTAGTCAGCTGCTAATGCGAATTTTCTGCAATCGAACAATTAAACCACATCCAAGATCAGTGATCAATCTTCATTCTTCACACCACCTGCATCTGCAAAATCAGAATTTCGCATGCAAAAGCCCCAATGGCAATCGTAACAGCTACAGTACTATCCAGCAGTTCAACGCAAGAATTAGCACACCTGGTGAGCAGCTCCGTCATCTGGCCCATGTAATGCTCATTGTACGCGACGGTGTCCCCGTACACCGGCTCGTGGCAGTCCCACGGAGAGAGGTACAGCCCCATCCCGACCCTCTCCGCGCGCGCGGCGGCGGCGAGCTCGGCGACGACGTCCCCGGCCCCGGCCCGCCATGGCGAGGCGGCCACCGAGTAATTGGTCAGCGCCGACGGCCAGAGGCAGAAGCCGTCGTGGTGCTTGGCCGTGAGCACGACGCGGCCGAACCCGCCCCGCGCAGCGACACGCGCCCACTGGCCCGCGTCAAGCGCCGAGGGAGCGAACACGGACGGGTCGGCGCGGCCGGTGCCCCACTCGGAGTCCGTGAAGGTGTTGGGCCCGAAGTGGATGAAGAGCGCCATCTCCGAGAGCTGCCACCGGAGCTGCGCGTAGGAGGGAACCGGCAGGATCGGTAGAGGCGGCGGCGCCGCGGCCGCGGAGGCAGTGGCGCCATGGCCGCAGAGGAGGAGTAGGTGGGCGAGCAGCACAGCAAGAAGTGCTGCCATTTTCGTCAGAAAGGGGCGTGCAACTGCGGCTTCAGAGTCAGTTGACTGATTTTTCTGTCATGGAATAATTGGCGATTTTGGTGGCTGTTCATCGTCGTCGACGGCCCGCGGAGTCTTGTGTGCTAGACCTGGGGTGGGGTCCTTCAAATAATTAAAAAGATGTTTGTTTTTCGTCTAGATTATATAATCTAGTTTATGAGTTTAAATTATATAATCTATCTTACCAGTAAGTAAGGGCGCTGTGAGCGGGGGCTCGGCGTACGACTTGGACGGCCAGTGGTGCGCCGTGCACGGTGGCGGCGGGGCGCTGATCTCCGGTGCGGGCGGCGAGTCCGGCATCTTGATGGGTGCGGCGGAGTCTGCGCGCTCGGGGCCCGGCGTGAGGACCTGGACGACCTCGACGTCCCAGAGCACCCAGGCCTGTGTGGAGGTGCGGTGCGGCACGTCGTGCGTGACGGAGTTCCGCCAGGGCGGGGAGCTCGTTCGGCTGGTTCGGCTGGTTTCCAGCAGCAGTACATTTCTTTCACAAAAAATCAGCACCAGCCACCAACTATCAATCAGTACTTTTCTCTCACAGAAAATCAGCACCAGCGGAACCAGCCAAAGCCAGCCGAACCGGGTGCTCGTTGGCGCGGACGAACTGGTCGTGCTGGGTCTTAGCCTGGTCTGGAAGCCGTCCCGCACGGGCGTCCACTGCACCGACGAGTCCGGGCGCGCGGGCGCCGTCTGCAGCACCTTGTGGCCCGTCATGCCGACCAGAGCGATGCGGCCGCCGACGACCGCCCCACCCAAACGCCGGCGAGCCGCGACATGGGCACGTACATCACTCGACGAGCTTGACGAGGACCAAATAATTGTCTGGCTAGAGGTAGGAGCAGTCATAGAGATATAAACAAATAGAAAGCTGGGATGAGATAAGGAAAGGGGCAACATCGTCATTTCAAGTATCCGATCCACGCTAGCAGCCACATCAGAAAAATGGCAAAAATCCCGTGACAAATATGTAAGTTCCATTCGCACGAGTGATCTTCCTTGCGATTGCAAATAATTAAATATCCCTCGACTTCGACGCTCCGCTCGTGTGTGGGGCATACAGACGAACACCTCGCGCCTCGCGGGGACAACCAGCCACTCGTCGCCGCGCTCTCCTCGACTCCGGAAGCTTCCTGCGGACGGAATGTGCGGGTGCGCGGCCCTCGTTGCCGGAGGCCGGCTGCCTCCTCCTGCCATCCCCCGCCGGCTCCGCCGCCGCCGAGGGAGCTCCGTCCGGGCGGAGGTCTCACAAGGCGGCGAGTCCGAGCGGAAGAAGGTCGCCGTCGCGGGCTCCGGCTGGGCCGGCCTTGCCACCGCGCACCACCTCATCAAACAGGTTCGCCTTGCGCTAGAGCTCTAGTGTGAATCGTAGTGGCTCGTGGATTCGTGTACGCAACACAAGTGTGGCGGGTTTTGTTCGTTACTGCCAATTTGCAACTAGCTCGTTTTGATGATCAGGGGTACGATGTCACGCTTCTCGCCGCGGAGAGCGGCCCAACTGAGGAGGTTGGCCTCAAAGGTATTTAATCTTCAGTGTTCTCTATCAGATTATACATTTCAATTTGGTGCAAGTTTTGTTTCAGTAATTCGTTCATCGTGACGTTGCACATAGGATTCTGGCATCCGTACCGCAACATCTTCGGTTTAGTTGATGAGTTGGGGATCTCGCCCTTCACGGACTGGAATAAAGCAGCCTACTATTCTCCAGAGGGCCTTGCCGTAATTTCTCTGCATTGTTTTCGTTCGCTCACTTGTTCATTGAATTACTGCAATGGATCATAGCTAATGAATTTCTCTACACATTTTCGAACTATTTCTTTAGTGGCTTGATTACTTGTATTGGATATTAGTAGAGAAATTCCAGAAATTTTTTTCAGGTCATAGTGAGTCTCATATTATTTTATACTGACTGGTGACTGCACTATACTCTAGATTGAAATGATCTACTATATGCTAACGTCCCTCCTTAGTATTAACTTAAATCCCTATGATCACCATGTAGGTCGAATTTCCCATATTTCATAACCAGCCACGACTACCAGCTCCGTTTGGAGTCTTCGCATATCCAGAAGTACGTTTCTTATATCTTATTCTGGTTATCTATTTATCTGATTCTAAATTAGTCATAATATCCTGAATTTTCTTGGTTGCAGTTCCCTAACCTTCCTTTGATTGATAGGTTGACATCGGTTCCTGTCATAGCTGCAGGTACGGGTGTCCAACTGTTCAGCTTCTGTTATACATCAGCTCACTTCCTAACCAGTTATGTGTTGCTTTGGTCCAGTCATTGACTTTGACAACACAGACACTGCTTGGAGGAAATATGATGCGAGTAAGGAGGTCTCATTGTCAAGAATCTGTCAGCTAGCTCAGAGTTGAGCACTTGTACGACGTGTCTTCGTGACTAGTTATCTTTCTCAAATTATTGTTGGTGTTTTCATCTGCAGTGACTGCAAGAGAGCTTTTTAAGATGTACGGTTGCTCTCAAAGGCTGTACAAGGAAGTCTTTGAGCCAGCTATTCAGGCAGCTCTCTTTGCTCCTGGTGAGCAATGCAGTGCAGCAGCAACACTGGGGATGCTGTACTATTATATGCTGTCTCATCAGGTTCTATGCTCTTCAAAATCATCAACGGGTGTTTGCCTCCAGATAATACTTTGATAAATGAAGCTTTATCGTCTTACTGTCTTTTTTTTATGAATGGAATCCCTATGTTGCAGGAAAATTCTGACTTCTTGCTGTGCCGTGGTGAAGTAGAAGAAAAGATTTTCTCTCCTTGGCTGCAATCATTGGAGATGGAAGGCTTAAAATTTGTAGCGAACAAAGTTCCATCAAGTTTGACTATAGATACGGATAGTGGATGCATTTCTTCCATTGTCTGTGGTGACGATATATATCAGGCAGATGCATTTGTTTCAGCCATGGGACTCTCTTCTCTACAGTCCATTGTCAAAAACAGGTAATACTTTGTGTGCTCACTGCGTGAGTCCTGGGTCATCTTTGCATTAGCTTACTACACTCAGTAATTTCCACAACTTGAGGAGCTATAGGTTTCACAGCTTGAAATATGCTATTAATTTACATGTGTTTCCTGACAAGTGAAGTCCATTCCTGTGGTCTCACCGAGAATTCACCAATCTTCTTCACCTGTCTACAGTCGATGTGATCTCTATAAAATTATGGTTTGACAAAAAGGTAAGCACTTTGTCTGCTAACTGTTCACACATTGTGCCCCCAATATAATTTTATGATTTTTTCCAGATCGCAATTCCTAAGGTTGCCAACGTATGCTCTGGTTTTGATGATTCATCTGGCTGGACATTCTTCGACCTTACCTCAATATATGATGAATATTACGAAGAACCAATAACAGTTGTGGAGGCTGAATTTGTATGTTCAAGGCCACCTCTATTCAATTAAAAGAATACAGCATTTCTGACAGGATGTATCATACACTTGCATTTTTTTTGGCAGTATAATGCTAGCCAGCTGATACTTCAAAATGATGATGATATTATCTCTGAAGCTTCATCGCATCTTATCAAATACATACAAGATTTTGAGGGTGCTACCGTGACCAAAAAATCAGTCAGAAGATCTCCTAAATCTGTAATCAACTTTCTTCCAGGTGAACTGAGATCATGATCTCATTCTAATGTAAACGCTTAAAAAGCCACTATTCTTGATAACTTTCTGTATATAGTAGCCATTATATACAATTTGTAATGCTACACTTTAGATCATTTCAGTGCATATTGTCCAAGCAAATTAAACGTTAGTTGTAAACTTATGCTGTGATAAGGACCAAGAATCATAATTTTTTTTAAAAAATCCTAACTTTGTGGTATAAGCACATCTCAAGTGCTGGTTTCAAATGTTGTTTCAGACTGTACTTTGAGTAATACTTTAATTTGATACACGGAAAATGCATTTCTTGCAGGTTCCTACAAGTACACACCGAGAGGATCAACTTCCTTTCCGAATTTGTTTATTGCTGGTGATTGGATTGTCAACCGACATGGGTCCTTTTCAAAAGTGAGGCATAACATTTTTATGAAATGATTCAGAGTGACAATGAAAGGTTGTATTTATGGGTTGATACTTTTTTATGGTAGGAAAAAGCATATGTGACTGGACTTGAGGCCGCTAATAGGGTGGTGGACTATTTTGGCACTGGGGACTTCGCCAAAATAATTGCAGTTGAAGAAGACGAGCCTCATATAGAGACATTGCGAGGTCTCAGCAGAAGAGCCAATGAACTGAAGTCACAAATTCCACTCTCAGAGTTCTTTCTCTAATAATGTGGTTCTGATTTGTCCATATGATTGTTGACCAGGCCCATTGCTGTAGCGCCCATATGTAAAAGGTCAGCAGCTCTCATTCTATTTGCTTTATATTTATTAAGAGGAAGTATATTGTTATGTGCATTTGCCTGCCAGCCTTTGGTCTGACTCTGAGACTATGTGTTTCTCATTGCTTTCATGAAAAACTGAATACATAGTTTTTGAAAAAGGGCCAAATAAAAATATGTTAAATAGAAGAACAATGTCAGTTGAGGGAAACAATAACTTCTTATTTTACACATGCAATACCAAAGGTCAGTTTGCACTTTACATTGTGAAGAATAAATCGCCTAATATCTCCCTAGCAGTGCAACTTACATGGATTCAATGGTATGGACACATAAGCTTATTTATGTACTATCAACAAAGTTAGCTACTTTTCTGAGGGCTTTCAGCTGGTTTGGGTGAACAACACCTAACAGAAATTATGTTGTCCTACCCCTGTTTTTGTCATTCACTGCTGGCTATGCAATAGCATTTCTCAATTCATATGTTGCACAAACTATGGTTTATCATGAAGTATATAATTTAGGTTAAGCATATTTTTCCTTTTCCTAACCTCAATTTTGAACATGCTTAATTTAAACAAAGCCTCGCAAAATGCACTTTGTTATTGAAGTGACTTACACCAGGATTTGCTGCAGGTTTCAGTAGCTTATATATCTTTTGAGCATGTATGATGCCAATATTTAAGTTTGAACATTTCCTCTCTTGTTGCATATTCGGTTATCAACAAATGTACATACTAGTCCCAGACCATAACTGCAGAAGCAACTTGTTCTGAGTTAAACTTGCATTGTTGCTTTTACTTGCAGTATTTGCTCAAACACATATATACAACCTCTTCCATCAAGAGATCGGAGTTGCCTCAGGTATAACTTCCCTTCCTCATCATTTCCACAAACTCTTCATAGTCGATATTCCCATCCTGTGAATTCAGTGGGGCATGATGATTGAATTTATGCAAATGGGATTGGTTAGTAGGAAGAATATTCTCAGTTTCTCACCTTGTCTTTATCAACTTCGTCAAGTACTTCTTTAATGCTTGCTTCATCACCCATTCCATACTCTGCCATGGCTTGTTCCAGTTCGTCTCTTGTTATGTACCTGCAGTTATTATGTCGGTTTAATTATATTGAACCTTTTTGTTTTCATAGTTGAGTTTAACCAAGCAGAACGACAATGTGACAGTAGCATGTATTGAGCATTTTTTATTTGTTTTATTATGAATAACATGAGTATCATGCAATTTGCCTTTACTAGTACTAGCATTGCTCAAGCGATGCATGGAAAATAAATCTAAACTCTGCTTGGCTAGGGGGTTGTTTTGAGTGTGTGCTTGTGGTGGAACCTGCTTGGTCTCCCAAAAATCTAAACTCTGATCTGTAATAGCTGGTAACCCCAGCAAACAAACATCTCCGCTTTATATAAAGCTGGGCCCTTTGTGGTCTGATGTCTAAAAAAATAAACTATTTTCTTGGTTCAACAGGATTAATTTTACCCGCTATTATCTTTGTCGAAGTATTGAAATGCACGGATCAAATCCTCCTCTTTCTCCAGTTTATGTTTATTCATCATGGCAGTAAGGAACTCCGTGTAATCAATGCTTCCACTCTTGTCCACGTCAACCTGCACCAGAGTATGATTTTGAAGCATTTCATACAGATATACGCTCAACTCGGTAAAAGGCTGAAAGTGAAACTAAATAAGCAATCTTACTGCTTCCATAAGCTTCTGAACCTCTGCTTCCGTAATCCTCGATCCTAGTTTTGTCAGTCCTTCCTTCAGTTCTTCGACTGTGATCGTGCCACTCTTGTCTGTATCCATGTTATTGAACATCTGCTTCAATCCCTTTATCTCCTCCGGTGATAGGTTCTCCGCAATTACCTTCAAATGGAAGGAGAAAATCTGTCAACTCAATTTGACACAGGCGAAGTAGTAGTTATTCTTGTTAAGGAGATTCACCTTGAGTGCTAGCTGCTTTAGCTTGTTCATTGCCTTGAATTGTTTCATTCTTGACAGGACTGCACTATCGATAGGTCTGTCAGGCGCATCTTTGAGCCATGGATGTTCTGCACATATAGTCATTCAGTTATTTGGGATGAAATATAAACCATACAAATGCAGATGAACTTTACATTCATAACTCAAGTGATATATGAAAAGGGCAGTTAAGGAGTGCTACCTAGTGCCTGTGCGGCAGTAATGCGCTTCTGAGGATCTCTATTCAACATTTTCCTGATGAGATCCTTTGCACTTTCAGATATGGAAGGCCACGGCGTGGAGCTTAAATCAAATTGGCCGACCAGTATAGCATCAAATATGCCTTTCTCTGTTTCTGCTCAGATATACACAAATACTGGCAATTAGCCTATGATGCCGAGGTAATGTAGTATGTTAGGATGAAGTTGTATGAATACTCACCTGCCCAGAAAGGCGGTGACCCACATAGAAGAATGTATAAGATCACTCCAGCGCTCCAGACATCAATTTCTTTGCCGTAATTCCGGCGCAGTACCTCTGGAGCTACATAGTATGCACTTCCCACAATGTCCTTGTAAACTTTACCTGCATTTGTTGGGATAATGGCCTTGCATTACTTGTATGAACGCTCAATTGTTCATTCTTGTCTATAGTAGTAAGGTTAGTGCCAATGCGTATGAAACTGCTATCCCCCTGTTCTCTAGCAAAAAAAACCTTGTGCTTGGCTTGTTCTTGTTCGATATCTGCTCTGCTTTTCAGCTACTACTTCTGAGCTCAGCTAACTGGAACTCCTTTTGATTGCAATTGGTATCGTTAAGAGAAGAGAACTGTGTCGTACGCGAGCGTGCTGAAGCTGACCTTCTTCGATGAAGACGGAGAGGCCGAAGTCGATGGCCTTGAGCGGCGCGTCGTCGGCGGGGCTGGCGAGGAGGAAGTTCTCGGGCTTGAGGTCACGGTGCATGACCCCCATGAAGTGGCAGACGTGCACGACGGTGAGGATGTCGCGGCACACGGCGGCGGCCTGGCGCTCGGAGTAGCTCCCTTTCGCCGTGATGCGGTCGAAGAGCTCGCCGCCGGTGCAGAGCTCCATGACGAGGTGCACGCTGTCGTTGTCCTCGAAGGCGCCCTTGAACTCCGCCACGTTGGGCTGGCCGCTGAGGTGCTGCAGGATGGTGATCTCCCGGCGCATGTCGTCCACGTCGGCGCGGCGCACCAGCTTGCGCTTGGACACGGACTTGCACGCGTACTTGAGCCCCGTGGCGCGCTCTGTGCACAGGTACGTGGTCCCGAACTGCCCGCTCCCCAGCTTCCGCTCCATGTGGAACAGCGTGCGCACGTCCACCATGGGCCGCTGCAGCACCGGGCCCACCTCGCCGCCGGAGTGCGCCCGCCGCCCCATCGACCCGGGGCCCGACGGGAAGGCCGGCAGCCGGGGACCCGGCGGCGGCTGCGTCGGCGTCCGGGAGGAGGACGGCGGGCGCGAGCCCGAGGTCACCGGCACGTCGCGCGCCTTGTGCTCGTGGGGCGGCCGGTACTGCGGCTGCGACGGCCGCCGCCGCGGCTGGTCCACGGTGATGGGTATCTCGTGCTCGTACGTCTTGGTGAAGCAGTTGCCCATCGCCGCGCCGCCGATTCCTGCGTTGCCGTGTTCGTCGTCGAGCGGCCGCCGTCGAGGTGGTCGGGTGGGAGACCGACGCGACGGTTTGAGGGGGGCGCTTTCCTTTTGCGACGAGGTTATGAAGGCTGGCTGGCCAAAGGTTGACGTGATGCTCAGCTGCTGGATCCTTTCGCTGGCTGTTTGCTTTAGCTTTTGGCCGCGGTTTTGAGCTTTATGCCTTGTTTGTTTGTCTCAAGATGGGAAAGAAGATTCACGGCATGCCTGGGAATCACGCTATCTTATATATGCAGAGGCAGTGCGGCTCGGCTGATTTTTATTCGGTGCCGGGCAGTGACGGTCCTCCTGACGGAGAAATAGCTGGGGTGCACAGACGAGACTTGGGGAGACTTCAGCGTCGCCTCGAAGGAAGCTTGGGACTTTGGAAGTTCAGCGCGGAACTGTACAAACAAACTTGGTAGCAATTCGGCCCAGTTTCTGAATGACCTCACATCTCAGCCTGGGCCGTTTTTGCCTTTTGCGTGCGATTCGCTTGATGAAAGCAGAGAAGAACACAGGGCTGCCGGAGCCTGGAGTCACAGGCTGTGTCTCAATCGAAATGCAGGAGTCGTCACTGTGCCGGAGTCACATAGATGCTTCAAAATCACCATCAACAATTCAATGTCTTGCTAGCTAAGTACTACCACTTCACTGGAAATGATTGCAATCCGGGTTACCAGTTACAAGTATTTTCTCTAGGACGGTGAGAGGCCATCTCCGCTCTATTTTTTTCTTCCAGTTTTGACATTAACAGTGGTGTTTGGGAATATTGCATAACGATACGCAAAGCAGTAAAGTGATGTGAAACGGGTTTCAGTTTTGATCTTGATCCTTGACGCGCACTCACCTTGATTCCTAATGTTAACTTTCGACGAAAGCGAACGACCACATGTGGTGACTCTCCTGCCAAAGTCAAGGATAGAATCGAACGTATTTCCTATGACCTGCTTTGGCCCTACGAAGCTTCTAACAGTTGTGGTGATGTTGAGGCTGAGGGGCTCACACACCGACACACACTCTCCTAGCCTTTTTTATGATTTTACCATCAAAGGCCCCAACCACCTTTCTTCCTGCCTTTGTTCATCATCGTCATCCTCAAGTCATTGGCTCTACCAACGACAAGTAATCAAACAAAAGCTGCACAACTGATGGTTGAGAAGAGTAGACGGAACGGGACCCAACACAACCTATCCTTCTCCACCAGAAGCTCAGGTTACTGCACGCCCATGGCCTGTGAGACCGTAGGTTGTGCCTAGGTTTTACCAGCACCCAGGTAGATGGGTGATGCAAGATCCAGCAGATAAAGATGTACCAGCAGTGTATATATATGAGGTGACCCGGCTACCCCTCAACCTAGCAGGATAGCTGGAGGTGGAGTACTAGACCGGCCGTGCCGTCCCCTCTTTCCAGTTCCCTCCTCTGCAGCCACCACCGAGAGTCCCTGCTTCCCAGAGGCCACAGCTGCAACGATCATGGCAGCAGTCCCGGTGTTCAGCATCACGAGGGCGGAGATCGACAAGTTCTGGAGGAGGAAGGAGGTGGAAGCGGAGGAGCGCCGCCTCGCCGCCGAGAAGGAGGCTGCAAGACTCAAGGCCAAGGGACTCAAGGTCAGTCTCTGCAGTTGACCAACTGTATCTTCGAGTTATCTGTCAATCTGTTGTCATCAGTACAGCCTGCTCAGGTTTCAGCATCATGTATAGCATACCATAAAAATCATCAGAGGCAACAGAAAAATATTTGATGCATCTTATAATATCATGTTTTTCAATTCTTGTTGCGATCATGCTTTTCAAGCCTTGTTACGATCATGTTTTTTCAAGCCTTGTTACGATCTTGTGACTGTTGGTGAACCGACTATTTGGAAACAGATGGAAGATTATGCTCTCTTTGAGCAAATGATCAGGGAGATTCTGGAGGAGGGGAACACGGGAGATGGGGAAACCATGGTGCCTGCTGCCGCTGGTGGGACCGAGGCACGGGGGATTGGCATCAAACACTGGTAAACCCTTCGTACGATCAATGGATCATGCCATCCATTACCTCTCTTTTTGGACAAAAGCTATCCATTCTATCTGCTGCTTTCTGTAGCTGTGCAGCCAGTGGTCCGCACCTTTCTAAATAGCAAGCTCCATCATCCTTTAGAAGGTGGATGGATGGTGGACCAGTGTGGAAAACAATCTGTATCCCACTCCATCCAATTCCTTAGTTGGATTCCCTGTCACAATGGCTATGAGCACTATCCTATCAAAGATATGAGAATTCAGGAACCTGTAGCAAAGAAATAGATGCTAATCAACTAGACCAAGGAACCAAGAGTCAATAATGCACTATGTAGATCATACTTTAGGCAAAAAAAATGTTTCTGATGATGCGGTACCAACAAGGCTATTTTCTTACGTGCATAGCAATAAATTTACAACACGGTTCCATGTTTATATTCTGATGCTTACGTCCTAGGAGAAGAATCTTAAATATCCTAAGTGCGTATGGGATATGACAGACCACCTTCCTCTCTCACTGGGCGCAGGTGGACAAGAAGTGCTTATGCTTATCTGAATGCACCTGCACTGTCCATGGATGGGAACGGCAGAAGCAAGGGTGCCATCACATATGTGCCACAGGAGAGATGTACCATGTTCTGCTCATCAACTCCATGCCAGCTAAATGCAACTGCTTTTGCTATCTTTTAGATGTTCATGCCAAGGATAAGATGGGATGTTGGGGGATCAAGGAAATATGAATGTGATTCATGTGTCAGTTATACTTTGGGTTAAATAAGCTGCACATATTGTTTCCCATTTAGTATTGTAATTGTGTATATGTATCAGTACTGCTTATGAGATCAAGTAACAAGTATGGATAACCATGTTGCTTCACATAAGCAAAATCTCTACTAATGAGAAATCGTCAAAACAACATTGCTTGCCACTGTGTTCTATCATCTGAAATTTTGACTGCTTGGAATATATAGTCTGCAAGACTGCTTGTATTCAAGTTTCAAAGTTAGCGTGTGGAAATCTACAAAAAGTGATTATGCAGTCCTCCTGTGTATTCCCGGAAATTAGCGCTAACAAGTTTCCTAAGTTCAATAAGTTTGTGAGCAAGATGGAACAATAATAAAACCAAAACGAAAGAGTAAAATACATGTATGCTAGTTGCTAACGACCCCGCTGCATTTTTTTTAAAAAAAGAGGTAAACTGGCGGAAGTGGGTATATCTGTCAGCAAGGACACACATTTCTTCACGTTATTACCATCCTAAATTATAGTGCGGCTATTGAGGAAAGCTTAGGTACACGGTACACGGAGAAGCTGATAAAACGTCCAGGGTCAATAACCCACTTGTAATATCAAATATCCCATGACAACTTCTCCCTTTGTTTCTTGCAGTGACCCTATCTATCCAAGACGGCACATTTAAAATTTAAAACAGTTAAAAAGCCCTCTATCTGTCCAAGAAGGCATATTTGAAATTTAAAAGAGTCAGAAAGTCCTTTAATATTACTGCTGTTTTGGGGGCCAATGAGCTTGCCATGATAAAGCAAGCAGTCTGTCTGGCTAGAGAATTGCAGAGAAAGTACAATCAATTTTTTGGGATGAAAATGAAATGTAATACAAAAAAGAAGCTACTTTACATTTGTTAGCTTTTTTCCCTCTGTACTCGGTCTGGTTTGCCCAGGAGCAAACTGAATGTGTCGATAAAACAATCATAACCAATACCAGTCAATTGATTGTCTCAAAAGATATCAACATTTTACAAGTAAAGGCAAACGATGAAGACCTAGTAGATGGGGATAGTTTACTTTACTCTGCAGTCAGCCTCGATCAAAACCCCTCGCGAGGGCTGAAAGAGAATCATTCCACCGAAGCTTCATGGGGAAAACAGGAGGTGGTGATACAGACAGCGAACCTAGTTGCGGTTTGCAAGGGGAAAGCCATCGCGCGACGCTTCCTCGAACGAATCGATTCGCCGCGTGTAGCCCTCGATTCCTCCGACCCGGCAGCTCGGCTCCGTGTATGGTGTACTACGGCGTCCCTCCGGCCTCCGGCGGCCGGCGCCGATGGGGAATTTCCGCTTTTCGTGCGGCTTAACTTTTGGGTCTTAATATGGGCCGTAACTGTTTGGGCTTATGAGGCGAGGTTGTACAGGAGCGCGCTCGGCCTGCTCTCTTCTCGGCTCGTCATATCGGCCATAGCTTAGGCCCATTTTTCTGGGGGCCGTCGAGGGCTCGTGGCATGATTTCTCCTGGGCCGGCTCAAAGTTATCCTTCTTTTTTCCTTCCTCACCAAAAACAAAGAAAAAAAAAAATCCAACACAGCTCATCCGTCGCTGGGTTTCATCCTGGCACGTCGTTCCCTCTCTTTGGTTGCACCCACACACCGCCTGGAACCACCAGATGTCCAGATCGAGAACCGCATGGACACGCTCCTGCGGCGCCTGCTCTGCTGCTTCGGCGCGCGCCGCCGCCAAGAGCAACCTCGGCAGCGCCATGGCGGCCGCGGCGGCGGTGGTGGCAGGGACGACGACGACGACACGAAGACGATCTTCCTACGACGCGCCACCCGCCCGCCCGGCGCCGCCCGGTTCACTCGCAGCGCAGACGTCGAGCGTCTCGAGAGGCCAAGGCCTCGCCGTCGCCGGTGGCCGTGCCCGCGCGGGATGAACCGTGTCTTCGCGCGGTCGCCCCCCTGCGGAACGACGGCCAGGGCCGTCGAACCGAGGCCCGTAACAGTTGCCACCGCGGCGACGGCCGTGCAGGCGGAGGGAGGAGCCGGCAACCAAGAGTTATCCATGGAGCATATCGCCGCCGCCACCATCCAGGCTCACTTCCGCGGCCACCTGGTACGCACGTCACAACTGATCTGCGTAAACTTGAGTAGGATGGTTGGTCTCTAGTGCTTCAGGGTCTGAGATCCATTTCGTCGCCAGGCGAGGCAGGCGTTCCGCGCCATGAGGAGCCTGGTGAAGCTGCAGGCGTTCGCGCGGGGCGCGTACGTGCGGAAGCAGGCCATGGTCGCCATCCGCTGCATGAAGGTGCTCGTGAGGCTGCAGGTACGCGTGCGCTCCCGGCAGCTGCTGCTCCAGACGCGGCCAGGGCGCAACCGGTGACAGCAACAGCGTCACCCATCTGATTGCTGCTTTCCAGTTAAGCTCAACATTTGTATTGCTGTCAGGTGACAACATTTGTGCCTTTCCATTTGTAAATGCAAACGCCAATTCCTCCTCGTTCTTGGTTCAGAGAATTCTAGTTCCTTTTTGCATGTATAGATTCATAAAGTAAATTCCTTCTACTCTATCAATTGAAATAGACAGAGCCTTGCCCCTTTGTGGGAAAAAAAAATGCAAGTTCCTTTTGTTGGGTTGATCATGTCGGCAATGATGTCGGCAAAAGGATAATGACATCTAAGTGATAAGCTAACAGTAAGCAAGTCCAAATTGGACTTTTGCCCTTGATTGGAGGGCCCTAGAAGCTCCCTCAAGGTGTTGTCCCCCTGTGGTGCTGTGCACATAAATATGCGGGATGAGAGGCCACTAAAGGGCTAACCTAAGCACACATGCACAACCTCTGCCCTAGCTGCCCAATCCCAGCTGCTATCGCACAGAAACCACAGGAATGACTCACCATAAGCCCTAAGAAGCAAGAACAGAGAAAGAAAAGAGATGGCAGGCCATCAAAGTAAGTACTCCCTCCGTATTGAAATAAAAGTCGTTTTGGACAAGATTTTAGTCAAACATTGGGAACATAAATCACGAATAACTTTTAATTCGTTGAGTTTGGAATATGAAAACCATATGAATAGGTTTGTCTTGAAAAGTATTTTTATAAAAGTATAAATATATTATATTTTAATAAATATTTTTTAAAAAATAATAAGTCAAAGTTACATTTTGGAGACCGTGTCGCTGTCCAAAATGACTTCTATTTCAATACGGAGGGAGTATGTGCCTAATTCCATCTTAATTTGTGGTTCTCTCTTAGGCTAGAAGATCCTACACATCTAACAATGGCATCAGAGCCATCTAGCCTTAAGTTTGAACCCTCAAGTGCTCAATTTCATGTTAAAAAGGCTACTGTCTATGTTCATCTTTATATTCATGAGCTCAAGTTCATGTTCTTGCACTAATTCATGTCCTGAGTAAGCCATTCATGATCAAGTTCATGTTGCACATGTTAAAATCCTCAAATTCGTGTCAATTTAAGTATTCTTGTTCTGGTTTGTACATCATGCTCATGTTTAAGTCACTGTTAAGGTGATTCATGTCTAAATTCATGAAATTTTGAAGCTAAGTGAGCTAGTAGGGCCTAGGGTTTTCGGATTAAAGCAACTAAGAACAAGGGCTCAAGAATTTAAGGTAAATCCCCAAAAGGACCCAAACCCTAAACCTACTAGAGCCGGCCAAATCTCCAAAATTTACGAACCCTAACCCTAACCCTAACCCTAAAGCTAAAGGAGGGCGATGGGCCTTACCTTAGGGCCATGGCGGCCGCCGATGGCATCCCTCATGGCGAGCGCGCGCTCGGGGCTTGGCCGCCCCGAGCANGCGGCTAAACGGGCCGGGCCAAAAATGGCCCAGCCCAGAAAGTGTTTATGGGCCCTTTTCTTTTTATTATAAATTTCAGTTTTTTTTTCTGATTTTTGATATATATGGGATGCATAATGTTGGGCCAAATGAGTCTTATTGAGCTAAAATAATAATATAAAGTTTGTGGGCTTATTTATGTTTTATTGTTTTTCTTATGTTTTTACTTATTCTTATGATATTGTTTGTCATGCTTTAAGCCTAATAATATTATAATTAAGACATGATTCCTTAATATGATCAAAATTTTCTAAGCTTAAATCAAGTATACTTTAAATAAGAATAATTTAAGTGAAAAGATCCATTATGAATACTTAAGTTTTTGGGCTACTTATGTTTTACTTCCTAATAAAGTAATTATTATGTTCCCCTTTTGGTTAATAGCAATAAATATAGTCTAAAATAAAGTAATTAATATTATGTGGTCCAAAATAATGTATTTAATGAATAATGCTTTTATGATTAATGAGCTCCCCATATTTAATTAATGATTAATAATCTTTAAAAAAATAAGTGGGCTCTTATGATTAAGTTAGTTTCAAATCATGTTTTGGACAATCATTATGTTTATCCTTATGTCTTTAGCTTATGATTAGTTCATTAAGTATTTTTCTTAAAATATTATTTAATGTTTTAAGTTATAATGTTTCTTTGTTGAGAAAGTAAGTTAAGTGTTGCTCTTATGATAAGTTGTTTAATTTAAGTGTTGCTCTTATGATAAGTTGTTTAATAAGGTGCTCTCTTTATGCTTACTAATAAGCATTGTTAATAAAGAAATAATTAATGCTTATTGCCCAAAATAATGCCTTTTGAATAATGTCTTTGTGATTTAAGATAATAAAGTTAATGATTATTTCCTATAAAATAAAAAAAAATTATAAGGTGGCCTTTTATGATTTAAATCAAGTCACTTGGACTACAATTAAAATTTTGGGTATTACACCTAATGTTGACTTTTTAATTATGAATTGTCACTATTAATTGCCCATTGATGAAGATTTCTTGTCCATAAGCCATGCATATTAAGAGGTTATTTCATTAAGCATGTCTCAAATTTAATTAAGTGTGGTTTTGTAACGTCCCGACCCCCCGGGTCCGGGCCCGCTTACGCCTGGCAGCTCTCTAGGACCTCGAGAATGCCCTCACAGACCAACACGAGTCTTTTCTGCACACTTTGTCCTCACTCATGCGCACCCGGGAAGGACTTCCTGGTCGGTCACCCATCCCGAAATTGCTCCAGGCCAAGCACGCTTAACCTCAGAGTTCTTTCGAGATGAACTCCTGGAAAAGAAGTTGCAACTTGTTGGTATGAGTATTCTATCAATCCTATTAAGCCTTGGGCCAGGATGTCACAGGTTTGTATTTATCATTCTGGCCAAAGCTGATTGATAAATACTTATCCACAAAATTTTATTGTTCTTGTCCATTTCTAGCCAAAACTGATGTGGACTAGTTCAATAAAAGAAGTGCATAGAGACATGTGATGTCAATTAAGTGTGGCTTATATTCGTCATTCTGGCCAAAGCTGATTGATGAATATCTGACCACAGAATTTTGTTGCTCTTGTCCATTTCTGGCCAAAGCTGATGTGGACTAGATCAGTAAAAGAAGATGAAAGTCAAATAAAGTGTGACTTGTATTTGTTATTCTGGCCAAAGCTGATTAATGAGTACTTGATCACAGAATTTTGTTGTTCCTATCCATTTCTGGCCAAAACTGATGTGGATTGGATCAACAAAAGAAGTTAATGGTCTGGGAAAATGATAATGCATAATTGGCTTATGGATTTTTCATATATAAGGCCATAAAATAATTGATGTATAGTTGGAAAATTATGCTAAATGGCAAAAGGTTTAAGTAAATATTAGCAACTAATGTTTGTGCTTCCACAACAAAATGCCTCTGATTAAAGTGTTCTTGAGACTTGATAAATTTTATGACTATACATGTGACTTATGGCTGTATTCTGACCAAAGTTGTTTATAGCCATATGTCATCATTTAATTTCCAGATCAATTAAGTTTTCAAGTCTCAAGCATGACCAAAAGTTGATTATATTAATGTAACATTTCCTGAGCATTAATATTTATATAAGAAACCTTATGCCAATAATAATAAGATGAAGAATTATTAATGTTTGTTTTCATGTTAAACTCCACTTTGCTTCTGCCCAAAGGTGATGCAAAGTAGAGTGATTAAAGTCTTGTCAGAATTATCGATTAAAGTATCCCTATTAATGATGTTTTGAATTTAGCCATGATTTTCTTGGCCATTTTAAGTGCCCTCAATAAGAAATGAGCCAAGCTTATTGACAGATTATTGTCTTATGTGAGGTCATAAATACTTGTTGCGTGAATAAACGCAATAAGCTCCTGTTAGAGAAGTCTTGATGATTAAGAAATTGATAAGAAATCTGATGGATTTCTTGTCTATTAATATCTAATGGGAGCAACCTAAAGAAAGTTATATTATGATCAATGCCAGTAAAGATCTGAGGGAGCAAATCCCTTGGTTTAATTATGTTAAGTTTTGCCTGGCATTAATGAAGAAGCAAATCTCAAAGATCATAAGAATAAAGCCTAGACATAAAGAATTATGGGAACCTTTGAGTTCATCTTATTATGTTGTCAATCATCAAGCATTATGATTGAAGTTCAAATAAAATTTTATGGTCATAAGAAAGATTGGTAAAGATAAGACATTATGGATATAATAATATTATGGCCTCATAAATAAGAAAGTTTAAGGTAAAGCCTTATTAAAAAGACAAAATGTGGTATGGAGGTTAAAGTTCGGCTATTGGATATTTTCTTCTATTAACACAAAATTAAGTTATTATCCTCCATTCCAATAATAAAATATTTGTTATGAAGTTCCATCAAAATGTGACACTATCACTTAGTCCACATTTCGAGGCGGAGAATTGAACTTCCCATTAAAGAAGAAAATGCTTTATCAAGTATGCCTGTACTTTGTATATTTCACTTCTCTTTATGTAAGTGGTGTTTTATGGATATAAAATTTAGTAAGTTAAGAATTACTAAGACATTTATGCATATCATGCATATGTGAAATTCTCATTTAGTGTTTGATTTTAAATAAGGCTGTTTTGCTTTTATAAAACTGTTTTGCTTTTATCCCTTTTAAAAGGAGTATTGTTATTGATATTATCTAAAATGCCTCATGATTGATTAATAACTATTTTGGTATATTTAATCATTCAAAACATCATCATACTCATCTCTATGGCCTTTTATTATGAGCTGTTGAGGTACATGCTAATGTTTAGTTAATGCTATCAAGGGTCATAAAAATGAGTAGACTTATCTTTTAATGCTAATGGCCCAAATAAGTAATCCTTTAAAGATGAGCCTCACATAATTGTCTCTTAAGCAAATTATATATGCTTTAAGAATCCTTTCCATTTAATGGAATGAAAGTTTGTTAGTACTTATGCTAAGTTTTCCTTAATAGAGACAATGTCTAAATACGACTGTGAAATAAAATAATAAAAGACACAATCTTGTGCTTATTAGAAGAGGTTCATGTAAAATAATGAGTTAATTATGATACTTATGGTAAAAGAGTGGTATTTACTGTTCATTGTTTTTTAAGGTATAAGCTTTTCTGAATAATAAAATAAAGTTCAATAAGAAATTTGATTAGGCAACAAGAAACGTCTTGTTGACAATGAGCAATAGGGATATTGCATATTATGAGGAATGAGTTTTATTCTTTGGGAATTAAGTTTATTCTTGGTGATGTCCCTTATGTCTTTTGAGTATTAAGATTCACCAAGATTGGTCCAGAAAAATGAGAGTATTAACAATTATCCTCAAACTTATGCTTACTCCCATTAAGGGCAATTAGTTCGCTTATGTGTGGCAAACATAAGTGATATATGCTTAAGTTATGACATACCCTTAAAGCTTTAAAGTCCGGGATATCTGGGGAACATAAGTCCAGGACTGGACCCCTGGAAGAATTGTTCAGAATGCATTGCCTTGTTGGCATAAATGCCAAAGTAATTTTGTGCTATAAATATAGCACTAAGAGATACATGCTTACATTTGAGAAAGTCTGGTAACCATCAAGTTATGGGGTGTTCAGACAATAATGTTCTTTTAGCAAAGGTGCATTAATATCCACAAAATGATGCACCCTTGTGGGGAAACCATATTATGGAATGGCCTCACCCAACTCAAAGCATCATTAAAGATGCAGATTAATTGTGGCATGTTTAATCCTAAAGTTTTAAATATGGATTTATGTCCCTAATCCATATTATTTTGAGAAAATAAGGAATTTCTTAAGAAATTTATCCCGGAACTTATTATGTAAAGAGTGCAGTTCTATTCGAGTAACATGTCAAAGGGTATTGTCAGGCCCAAGACACTGTGAAAGAACGATTCCAGAATCAAACACCATATGTTTTAAGGCCTTAATGATGTATTAAGATTTTAAGTTTTAGTGCTCAACAAATAAGTATTAAAAAACATAAGTGTTGAGCATTTTGTAAGACTAATGATTGATGCTCAGTGTATATAAGTGTTAAAGTGTTAAGATATAAGTACTGAGCATCATATTAAGAAACCTGCCTTCTGATGTTGCCGGCATAAAGGTTAAAAGGCAGCCTATATTTTAAGGGACAAAAGTTGTGATTCTGGAAACATATACGATTTTCAATCTTGAAGTGCGCACATAAAGTTCATAAAGATATATGAATGTATATGAAAACAAACTGCACTCTGGGACTATCATAGCACCATCTCCCCATAAAGCCTAAGAAGAGTCTATTTTGCGATGGAATGAAGTATTGTAGATAATTAGTTCAACAGTACTTAATTAACTATTGTAATTTATTATCTCTATACAAGTTCCAACAAGAACTGGGCTCATAAGTTTTCACTAAGCATTAAGATTTATAGAGCTCCTAAGTTAAAGAAGTTCATTTTGAAATGAGGTGACATAATGTAGTAACTGGGTTCTGCGGAACATAATTATCTGTTGCAATCCTTTTGTCTCGGTATGCCATTTCATTGAAAAGTGGACTTATAAGTTTAGCCTTATGATCAAGGGGGAGAATGTTGGGTTGATCATGTCGACAATGATGTCGGCAATGATGTCAGCAAAAGGATAATGACATCTAAGTGATAAGCTAACAGTAAGCAAGTCCAAATTGGACTTTTGCCCTTGATTGGAGGGCCCTAGAAGCTCCCACAAGGTGCTGTCCCTCTATGGTGCTGTGCATATAAATATGAGAGATGAGAGGCCACTAAAGGGCTAACCTAAGCACACATGCACAACCTCTGCCCCAGCTGCTATCGCACAGAAACCACAGGAAGGACTCACCATAAGCCCTAAGAAGCAAGAACAGAGAAAGAAAAGAGATGGTAGGCCATCAAAGTAAAGGTATGTGCCTAATTCCATCTTAATTTGTGGTTCTCTCTTAGGCTAGAAGATCCTACACATCTAACACCTTTTTGCATGTATAGATTCATAAATTCCTTCTGCTCGATCTATCAATTGAAATGTACAGTCTTGTACTCATTTGTAAACAAAAAAAAAACAAGACAGATAATTCAGAAGTTCAATCCTTTTAGATGAGCTAAATAATCACAATTATTCTGTTGCACAAAAGTACGGACCAACAACACAATAACTACAGGAAAAATTAAGCACTAGTGATGGCTGCAGGGACAGCAAGACCTGTTGTCTCTCTTCAGCAAGGCTGTCACAGCTCAAAGCACGAACTCTCTGACTCAGGACTCAGAAATACTTACTCTTCTACTTCTAGCAACTTCAAAGCACAATCTCATAGCAAGACCGGAGGCACCCAGCAAGATCTTCAGTAGCTGAACGTCCATGTCGACGGCATCCTTGAGGACTGGATGGTCGGCGCGTTCCGGACGTTGATGTCCAGCGGCAGCATCCGGTACTCGATCTCGAGGTCTTTCAAGACCTTGATCATCTCCTGCAGCAGGAGCTCTCTCCGCTCGAACCTCATGCCCATGTCGTGGAAGTTGATCGTGTGGCGGCACCAGATGGAGACCTTCAGCTTGTTCGTGTCGTCCACGTCGCGCAGGACGACCATGGAACCAGGGTACCAGTGTTCCTTCTTGTTGTCAAGGTAACTGAATTTTTTTTCCCAAAAAAAGCAGGATTAGTAACCTTAATTAAGCAGTGAAATAGCATAAAAAGGGTCTATAATCTTTGGAAATAGAGTGAGGTTAGGGCATTAGCACTTACTGCAATAGTCTCTCCTTCATGAGGGCCAGCTTCTCCACTGGTGTTGCGACATGAACAGTGAAGTCGACGGCATCTCCCATGTCAGGGCTCCTGTAGTAGTTCATGATCGGTAGCTGGGCCAGCTGGCTGTTTGGATAATACACCTTGAGATTGTCGTATCGGAGGAAGATCGTCGTCATGATGTTCATCTCCTCCACAACCACCTGATGCACGTTTTGACAGTTTAATTTGCAACCAAGTCAGCAAGTACAAACAAAGCAGATTATTCAGTATAGACAGAGCTGCAAGGAGAGCTAGTAACCTGCATTCCATCAACCTCGCATCGATCTCCGACGTCGAAGGGATGCATCACGAACAAGAACACGATCGCCTCGAAGATGGTCCTGAGAGTGTTCCCGAACATGAAGACCGCGACGAGAAGCTGCGAGCTGAGCAGGACGAAGAACTTGGACGTCGCGATCCCTAGGATGAGAAGCCAGAGCGCGAGCACGATCAGCGCGACCACGACATTGGCCATCTGGTGGAGCTTGTTCACTGCGGTCTTCGTGTCGTTGAGCGTCAGGGCAAGTGCCTTGCGCTCTCTGAACGCGTTCACCTGCAGAAAATCTTGAATAATAAGCACCGGGAGATTTCTCTCTGAGATGGATGATGAGAGAAGGAGCTATGTCAAGATCGTTACCACCCAGTTCTTGAGCGATCTCTTGCTGACCCTGTTGTTCTCCTGCGCCCCTTCAAAAAGATCCATCGCTTTCAGAGCTTCTTCCTGCCTCATGAA
Organism: Alloteropsis semialata; assembly: GCA_004135705.1. Lineage (NCBI taxonomy): Eukaryota > Viridiplantae > Streptophyta > Magnoliopsida > Poales > Poaceae > Alloteropsis > Alloteropsis semialata. Next base: position 54,759,870 of record CM014276.1, read on the forward strand.
GCGCATCAGATCTGACAGGTATATGTGCCTGCAATAGGTTCAGAATTCAGAACGAACGCTGCCATGATATTCAACATTTGTAGAGATGTAGTAATTGGTACTCACTTGGATCCAGGCTTGGCGACGTTCTGGAAGATCCTCTTGGCCGCGACCTTGGCCTCATACTCGCTGTGTATCTCCGTCGCCAGCTCATCCTCGCCTGTCGCATGCTTGAGCTGCTCGTCCATTGTTGTCAGCGCCCCGTACCGGACGATCTTCATCAGCCTCTTCATGCTCCACGCGGAGATGTTCTTCTGGCTGAGCCTGTGAAGCTGGTCGATCGAGATGCCATCGTCCAAGTGCCGCTCGGTTTTCTGCCTCTGCAGCTGCTTGCTGACGACGCCTCCTTTCCTGGACGCGATCGTCGTGAGGCGCCCGCTCTTGGGCACGGGCCCGGAGTTTCTGGGCATGGCTGTCGCTTCGAGCTCGCTGGGGATGGCTGCCCCCGCGCTCTGGAGCCTCTGCACCTCGGCCATCATCCGGCTCTCGTCCACCAGCGGCGGGCCGGAGAGGGTCTCGATGACGTACTGGTTGAAAAGCGCCTCCTGGATCCTGTCGAAGTAGGTGGAGACGTGGAAGGACGAGGCGAGCACCTTGAGCAGCAGCGTCTTGACGAGGCGGATGACGGTGGCGACGAGGAGGCAGCACAGCACCTTGGTGACGTAGGGCAGCACCGGCGTGTGCGTCTCGCGCTTGGCGTCCTTGTCGAAGAGCAGGTGCCAGGACACGAGCGCGACGCCCAGCCAGAGCACGTTGCGCACGGCCCGGCGCACGCCGTAGACGAAGTAGAGCACCTTCTTCCGCAGCAGGAAGTTGCGCTCGACGAAGAAGACGGCGATGCGGATGATCCAGCCGGAGACGAGGCGGCCGCAGATGAGCACGAACACGAGGAGCTCCCATTTCCAGAGGTGGAGCCCCGAGAGCTTCTTCCTGGACAGGCTGGGTATGGTGACGCTGCAGATCAGCGCGCCCACGATGACCACCAGGCTGACCCACTCCATGATGAGAAGGCAGTCCATGGTGTCGCGCTTGAAGTCCGAGGTCATGCCCTCGTCGATGAACGGGTCGTCGTCCTCGTCCTCGAAGCCGCCTGACTTGCCGATGAGCCCCGACTTGCCGATGAGACCCGACCGGAGCTGCCCGGACTTGGGAGGCACCCCCTTTCCGACAAAGGACTTGCGGGGATCGGGCTCGTTGGCGGGGGCGCTCGACGGCGGCGGGGGATCCATTAGCCGGGAGCGCGTCTTGCTGCGCGCCAACAGGGAGGAACCGGCAGACGTCGACGTGCAGCGTAGCACCTCGGCGGTGTCCCCGTCGGTGCCGATCTGGTTCCGGTTGTCGCCGGCGTCGTAGGAGGAGGAGGACGCCGTCGACGTCGACGGGGAGAACCGCTTGTGGGGATCTTGGAACGAGACGCGCAGCTCCCTGGACGCGTTGACAGACGTGGGCGCGCGCGGCGGCCTCCTCATCTCATCCACCTCGAAGTCGGGGTCGATCGACAGCTCGCCGCCGGCCGCTGCCTGCTTCCGGAGGAAGCTGCCGATGAGGCGGCTGGGAGGGTCCTCGCTGGACTCCCCGCCGGAGGGCGACTGCGGCGGGCGGTTCTTGAAGCTGAACGAGTCGCCGGAGCGGGACGCGTCGCCCCCGACGCTGGGCGAGGTCGACGCGCTCGACCCGGACGCAGACCCGGCGCGCATTTTCGCCACGCCAGCCGCCGCGTTGAGGGAGATTGGCGAGTGCGGCTCGGCATCGATCTTGACGACGACCTCCCTGCGGTCGCCGTCGCTGCGCAGGCCGCCGCGGTCCTTGTCCTGGTCGTGATCGAAGTCGAAGGACCCGGACCGGGACGAGGCGTTGGACCCATACGACCTGAGGCTGCTCCTCCGCTGCTGATCCATGGTTCCCGGCAGCCCAGTCGGATCAGCCGCTCGGTGACCGGCCCGGCTCGTCGGCTATTCACGGGGGGAGTCGGCTCGGAACGCGCGGCGGGCAGGCAGGCATGCGTGGACGACGCTCATGCATGCGCGCCGCGCGGGCGGGGGCGGGGGCGGTGGCGCGGAGCCGGCGCGTCGGTGCTAGCGGCAAGCCAAGGCCTCACGGCGGGACACGAAGGCGCACACGCACGCATGAGCCTGCGGCGAGCGCGCTGCCCCGGCCGCGAGCAAAAGGCAGAGGCTTCCTGGCTCGCCGGGGAGAGCGGCGCGCGCGTCGGGCAGCGGGCCACGGCGGGGTTTGCCTGGCGACGGGGCGCGCGGCGCGCGTTTACGGGAGCGCAGGGGAGCTGCCTGGCGGGCAGTATATACCGGGGAACGGCGGGGCATGCAGCCGGGGCCGTGGCTGGCGAGCATGCAGACGCGGTGCTCCCCGCAACCGCCGGCGGGCGAAGTTTAGTGGGGGCTGTGCGATCCTGGTTGTGAGCTCCGGCGGCGGCGGGCTTGCAGTGGCTATTTTTGGGCGCCATTGATGCGCGTCCTTGTCCCTCACGCGCGTTTGATTCAACCGTTGGTCGCTGGCTTGCAGCCTTGCAGCTGCCCTCGCTTTTGCTCCGGTGATCCCTCCTGATACCCGTTTGCCTTTAAAGCATCTCATATGAGAGCAACGTGGCTTGTCCCATGCAGCTTGCTACTTTGTTTTCTGTTTTTCACACCATGTCTCTGATTATTTTGACACTCCTCCTAGTCCTACACATCAGACGTCAGACACCTGAAAACTAAATTGATCTCGGGCGCCAAGTGTGAATAGTGTAAACATGATAGTCCACACCAATCTTCCCAAAGTCAACAGCCATGGCTTAGGGTTAAGCGTAGAGTGACGAAGCCGTAGACTGCTACCACCGTGGACAGTAATCCAGCATTGAGTTGGGGAACCTAAACAGAAAATACATAAGCTGTTCTCAAACTTATCCCCTTCTGAGATGTCATGTAGTTTCTTGGACTCTTAAAATTCATTTTCAGATACCTAAACAATATTCTAAATTGCCGGCTATAGTGTTTAGCAACAGGGTTCAAAAACCGCCATTAGCGCCGCTATAGCCTGCTATTTTCACTATAGACCGCTATTTCTACACCAAAGGTTATAGCGCCAGTTTCGTGAAAACGCTACAACGCCGCTATAGCACCTCTATTTAAAACATTGTACCTAAACTTGTCCCAAAGTATCATCCGGGTCCTTAAACTCCAAGTGTGTGCTAAGTTGCTGCTAGTGGTAGTGGCAGAGACACCACCATAGATGGGAATGGAGGTGGCACAGGGGGCAGAAGACTTCAGGTAGGAGTTAAACGGATGGCACTGTTGCAGGTCGCACAACTAATGGCATCACGTGATGAAAATAAAAAGAATCAGATGTCTGTAACATAGTCCTTTGTTTATTTTGAGTCACTCTAGAAAGATAGTATTTAGATTTATAGAGCGTAAATTCTAATGGATCCAATAGTTTATCAATTTATCTTTGTCTATCTATAACCCTAAAAATTCCATCCATCACCATCTTGACATTCAATTTCCCGATGACATCGCCTCCGTCAAATATTATCCGCATGCTTCACAACTGGTTTTGTCTTTGGTACCGGTTAGTCCCCGATCATATGGCCTACTCTACGAATCTCACATCTACCTTGTCCACATTTCTTTTGCCTTAACTCCCCATATCACCGTGGTGACAGTACCTTAAGTGGTTATCCTTTGTTATAGGGACCAAATCAATATTAGGGCAAGGACCAAGTGGGGTGGGGGGCATTGCCCCCCTCTAATCCATGAGCAACTCCACTATTTAGTTTTCACATTTCCATGCCAAGAAGATATAAACTATTACTAGGCATAATATATCGCTTTGAGTTTGCTCTTTGCCTCTCATCCCCCAAGTAAATGTCTCTAGCTTTATTGGTATTTTGTTATATCAGCTTGTTGTTGCTACCTCATCACACACCGATGCGCCTACCTCGCTAGCATACCGCTTTCTGATGATCGGCTAAAGCTCAAAGCCCCTTGACTCTGAACCCTAAATATTCACCGGAAGCCGAGACAAAAAGCTCCATAAATGCCATCTCTTCTCCCTTGAGAAGTTAGAGTGGTGCCAATACTAAGTAACGACTCTATATTTGAACATAAGTAAATTTGTTAGGTCTCTTGGAGACATATAGGAACCTAATCACTGGACTCAAGTTAGCAAATGCGCTCGTATTTTTTCTTAAAGCATTTTAGAAATTAATGGCATAATTAGTAGTATTTGATTACGCTCGCCATGATTTCTTCGATCTCCAAATCTGACAACATTTTCAAAAAAAATTTGACGGTATTGGTTCCCTTTTACTTCATGGGATCCATCATAACTGTTATTTTAGCAAAATTATAACCGTTAACTGATGACATGTGAAGGAAATTGAGATTTGGGTTCATGGCTAGGGATGAAAGCGGATCGGATCGGAGCGGATAATACATTTTTCGTATCTGTGGCAGACCGCCCCAATTAATCCGGTTTAAAAGCATGGGCCCACTATCACAGCAGTGCTCCACGCCCTTAAACCGAGCTAATCGTGCAATCCGTCGGATACCTTCCCGATTAAACCATCTTGTTCTCTCGACCGAAACGAAATAGCAGCAGTCCCACTCGAAGATGGGCTCAAGCAGTACAACTCATCACAAATTTTACAACACGGGGTTCACATAGATAATTATACAAATACAGTGCATATGTTTTAGTTATTACAAACCAGAGTTATAAACAGCGGAAGTCTAAACGTCGATTACACAAACATCACATGGAGCCCTCATATGACATTTAATCCCCGCGCCCTGAGTCGGACTCAGACGGCCCCCACTCAACTGTCCAACCATCAGGGAGCACACCAGGCCAAGTCAGAGCAGCAACAGGGTCATAACCTTCAACATCATCTGAAAAAGATAGCCACAAGCAAGGCTGAGTACTAATTACTCAGCAAGACTTACCCGACAAGGTTAAATACTAGACATGCAAGGCTTTCTGGCTGAGGGGTTTGTTTTTGCCGAAAGCATCTACAAGTTGATCCCTATTTTCAATATTTTAGCCAAGTTTTAAAGTGAGACTAACTATTACTAAATTTGCCAATCTATCCAATATCAATCAGTGTCGAAAAACAATTGATTAATCACGATATAAACATTTCTCATTTAACCACCCTTTTTATTCCCATTGGCCCAAGGACATTGATGTGCAACGAGAGATCAAGCAGCTTCATGTAACCGCGAAGGACGGACAACTCGAGTTGATTTTAACCATGCATGGGACAACCTAATCGTACGACCCGTGAGAGACACCCTGGACCTCACGAGGCAACCGTTCCCATCTCTCCCTGCCATCTGCCATCGGGGACCACTCCGCCCGAGTGCACGCCCCAACGGACCCCAGGTGCCCGAGGCAAACCTGTGCTGCGGCCACTGCTACACTCGCCACAACCCCTCGCCCAAGGGAGTGATAAAACCCGTCAGACGCCAGTTTGAATCAAGTACTAGGTTTACCAGTTTACCACATTTCCCGGCATACGATTAGTACCTTCAAAAGCTTGACCAACAAGGCCACACACTCAATGCCTTAGCCAACAATTTCTGTGCAAGCGGGGTGTTCAACCAAACATAAATACCGCACAAGCCCCGCTTGCCGAATCTCATCAACTGATAATAAAGTAAAAACCTATATCTCGCGAGTGACAAGGCAATCACTCGACTTCTACCGATCCTAATTAAGCATGGCAGTCTAAACGACCTACACATACTAGTATTAGGACATAGGTACCTAGGGATCATGCAACTAGGGTTCCATTCAACTCCTCAAAACTTAAATGCGCAAAGTAAGGCATAAAGTACAAGTGTTAGAATTAACAGTATGTTATGCTCCGGGGCTTGCCTTCCTGATCACCGCTGGCCTTGGGCCCTTCCGAACTTTGGTTCGGGTCTTGTGCAGCAGCAAAGTTCAATTCAGCAGCAGCGGGGTCGTCCTCGTGCTCGACCTCAATCTCGTACACTCCATCGGCAAGGGTTTGATCTATATGAAATGCAGATGCATGAGATGCAGTAGTGCGACAAATCAATTACAGCATTACTGCAACAACTCACTAATACATCACGGGGCAATCCTTTACGGATAAACAATTAAGAAGCTCACAAATAAAGCGGGGTGGGTTGCTTTTAGTTGCTAATTAAACTTAAATTAGATTTGACTTAACATAGAAAGAAATTTTATGAAGCCATTCTAACATGTTAAAGCAACTTACAATATTTCCTAATTTCAGTGAAAACATCTATAATTGACCACTAGTAGTAAAAAGGGTTCCTATGGCATAATTGAAAATTTACTTTTGCTTCAGTGAAAGAACCGGTCCCACCGGTTATCAAAACCAATTTAACCGGTTTAAACCGGTTCCACCGGATTTGAAACTGGCCTGACCGGTTTTAAACAAAAACCAACTTGAGCTTACCAAAATAAACCTAAACAACATATTTTCATAAACAAAATTTTTAGGTAAACATGTTTCTGTGTTACTGATAGTAAAACATATTTTTCAGAAATTTTCCAATATTTTACCTATTTGTTTTATATTTCTTTTATCAGCTAACACTTACCATCAATTAGAAAATCATAATAAAATCTACAAAAATGTTATGCAGCTGAAATTTTTACTACAACTACCATTCCAACAGAGGCATTTTATGTGAATTTTTCAGATTTTTCTGAGTCGTATAGAATATTTGGTGATTTAACATTTCTTATCTAGCTAGCAACAACTTAAATCCAAATCTACTAAAATCAAGAACAAACTATGGCCAACAGATACTCAATTCAACTCCACTGGTCACAAGAGATCCAACAAAAGTGGTTTTGTATTTTTAGCACATTCCTATGATTTATAAAGCCATAAACATCCTTTCAAGCACATCTTCATATATTCAAAAATACATCAGGATTCACATAGATTATACATGCATATGATACACTACTGGAAAGATAATTTCTCAAGGATTCCAAAAAGTCCAAGTTTATAATTTTTCTATTTTTCTGTGCTTTTTTGCGATTTATTGAATCTCAGCCGAAATCAAAAGAAAGAAACTCGTGAATAGTGAATATGTATTTACATCCGGGTCCTCGGGAAAACAAAGGTTCACGGACATGTCCTTTTCTTTACTAACAGGTCCTCGGATTCTCGTCTAAAACCCCCTGCAAGATCCGAGAATCACATAAAGGTCCAGAAATTTCTTGGATAACCCCCTCTCTTTCTATTCTATTTACCTTCCACTCCATTCTGCTTCTTCCTCTGTTCTGTTCGAACAGAACAGCTCGTCGGCTCGGTTCGGCCGTTCTGGCCGCCGGTGGTGGCCGGCGCTGGCGCCCTCCCTGGCCTGGGTGCACGGGCGGGAGGATGCGGCGCCCTTCCCCGACCGCACCAGGCCTGGAGCAGGCGGCCGGCCGCGGCCCACGGCTCCTGTCCGCGTGCGCCGGCGGTGGCCGGTGGAGGCGGCGGCGGTCCAGCCTCCTGGAGGTCGAAAACGAATGGGGAAAAGGTCGGGAACGATCCTAGGAACACGAGGAACGTCTCTTGAAGCTTGGATTGGAAGGAGGAGGCATGTAGAGTTACGATTTTGGAGCAAGGGAAGCTCGGCCGAACTCTTGCTAATGGTGGCCGAAAACTTCGATTTCGCGGAGTATGAGCAAAGGCGGAGGAAACCAGGAGGTGGAGGGCGGAGAGGACGAAGTGATAAGGCTCTGGGTGCAGTGAATTGAAGAATGGTGAGGTAGGGGGGGTGAATTTGGCCGGCCTTTACTGAACTCGGTTTTGACGCCGGTGAGGTGGTCGTCCGGCCGTTCAGGCGTCCTCGTGGCTCACTCGCCGGGTATGGACCACTTGGTGATGCCAAATGGGAAGGGGCAGCGACGAACACGTGGAGAGACAGCTGGATGTACGGCACGGACGTCGGAGACGCCGAGGCGTTCCTGGCCGGCGACAACCGGTTCCACCGGTTGTCTGATCCGGTTATACCGGATTCGGCCGCCCTGAGCGACGCAGCCACTTTCTCTCAATTTTTCTCACCCTTCCGTGTAGAAACTCAAGGAGCAACGAATACAAAACTTGTAGAGGGTTCATAGGGCTACAATTCCTACAAAGACACTTATACCATTTGCTCAACGGTTTGGAAGTTGCAAGGCTTTGAATCTCAGCCAAAATTCGAAATTTCAAAAAATTTCAGAGTTTTGGCAGCTCACGGGCTCAACTTCGTCGGCCTTAAACTCCACTTTTTGTACATGAAAAGTTGATCCGACCAATACAAAAGTTGAAGATGGTATATCAGGCTACAACTTCTACAAAGGGAGTTATAGTATTTGATCAATGGTTTGAGAGATAAATCGAGGTGAATTCCGGCCAAAAATCTGCCACACTGACGAACTGAATATGTCTAAGTTTGAATCGAGTGTTTTGGCCCGAATTCGATGACCTTTTTCTCTAATATTTACATATAAACATCGAGATCGTCCAATACAAAAGTTGTAGACCATTGATCAAGCTACAATTCTTAGAAAGGGAGTTCTAGCATTTGAGCAATGGTTTGAAAGTTACGGGGCGAAGAATATGGTCAAAAAGCAATACCCGCGACACATGAAATGACGATCGAATAAGTTCAAAATCGAATTTCAAATTTTTGTTTGAACTTTCTATACTCATGTGAGTTCATATACATATATTTGACATCATTTGCGACATTTTGGTATAAGTTTTGGATTTCGACTAATCTGGTTATTATGGTTGACTACGTCAACACATACACACAAATGCACAAACAACACACTTATGCAATGATGCATTTCATAATGAGTTTAATTAATTTAATTAAGGTCTTAATTACATTAGTGACACCGGGGTGTCACAGTATCCTCATCCACTTTTTTTTGGTGGATATGGAGCGGACCGGATATTACGCGAATCCGGATCTGGATGCGAATTTTTTCGGATGTCGGAAATGGTGTGGAGTCGGAGCGATGTCGGAGCGGACACGGATTAATATAGTCGGATAATATATGCTCATGTGTAGATTTATATTATGATAATTAATATTTAACTTTATAATTTATAAATCACATTTAAAGTAATTTTCACAGTTGACACTAACACTTCATACTTGATGACGAACAAAAATTATTATAAATTCAGATTTTAAACTTAGTAGGGAGTTAAAACATTAAAAAAATTACATTGGTGTCCTATTGTTTGGGTTGGCAACGGATCATGTTGGGTTTGTTAGAGTAGTCGGATATCCTATTATAAGGTTCGGATAATCCGCGTTCAATTATCGGATAATCCATATCCATCGGATTTTGCTAGAACCAAATCCTACTCCACACCCGCACAGAATCGGATTCGGATTATCCATATCTATGCGGATATAAAAAACTTTTCCCCATATCCACAAAAATCAGATTCGGGTCGGATCGGATGCGAAAATTATCCCCTCCACTTTCACCCTTATTCATGGCTACGAGGGCTTTCTGGCAGAATATTCCATGATCTTTTTATCTGTGTGGCCCTGTGGTTCGGTCGAAACAAAACGGCCCGGTTTCCAGGTCCACCGTGTGCCGGCGCCGATTTTGGGCTTCCGTAGACAAAAGTGGGCACTTGGAGAATTTTTTATTTTTAATTATCTTTTTTTTTACAATTTTGCAAAAATAATTTTGCCCCACAAATTTTTTTCAAAACTAGCCTATAGCCTCCGGTTAAAATGACGGTAAGGTGCTACAGTGCAAAAACCGCCGGATGAACTGGCGGTTGCGGTAGCACGTGGCACTATAGCGATTTACCGTCCACTCAACCGGCGGTATCTCCCCTCTCTAGATGGTGTATCTTTAAAAAAATCATAACTTTTTCGTATGAACTCAGATGGAGATAAATTTTATACAAAAACTCAGATGGAGATAAACTTTATACAAAAACTGAAGATCTCATCGATATCTACAACTTTGTAGTTTAAAATTTTTCATTTGGAATCATCTTGGTGCTCACGCAATATTCAGATCTAAAATTTGGTGGAATTTTCCTTCTCTGCACAACACATCTTCAAAAATCATAATTTTTCCATATAAACTCGGATGGAGATAAATTTCATACCAAAATGATAGACCTCGACAATATCTACAACTTTGTAGTTCAAACTGTTTCCATTTGGAATCATCTTGGTGCTCAAATAATCGACACAATGTTCGATACAATAACTTCTCTACAATTTTGTAGTTCAAATTTGAATTATTTGAACACCAAGATGGTTCCAAATGAAACAAGTTTGAACTACAAAGTTTATAGATCCCGACGAGATCTATAATTTTCATATAAAGTTTATCTCCATCCAAATTCAAATAAAAAAGTTATGATTCTTTTAAAGAAGCACTATCTAGAGAGGCGAGATACCGCCAGTTCATTCGGCTGTTTTCACTCTATCGTCATTTCAACCGGCGTAGTTTTGAAAAATTTTGTGAGGCAAAAATATTTTTGCAAAATCGTAAGAAAATATAATTAAAAATAAAAAAATCGCACTTGGACATGCCGTGGAATCTGCCTTCACACGACAAAATTTGCATATCCCCAATTCTTGAGATGCGCCCAGGCCCAGCCAAGAATCTCGATTCTCGACAGTAAAAGAAAAATACAGATGCAGAGGAGAATCTTGACAGTAAAAATTCCTACGAGGCCATATCTCGTGAGCTCTGCCGTTCTGTCCGTGACAGCGACGCATCCCCCCATGAGTCCATGCATGGCAACATTCTTACACCTCCATGGCGACATCCTCGCCTCCTGCAAGCCAATGTGGGCTCTTGGAATTGTCCTTCTCCCTTTTCTTCCTTTTTTCTCTCTACGAGAATAACTAAAATATTTTTTCCTAACAACAGACCTGCGTTAGTGTAAAGCAAAGATGTCGTATGAAACTTTTATCGTCCCAAAATAAACACCACCAAACTTTTTCTGCCGTGCTTTTTTTTTCTGGTATTCTCTGGGCTTAGTTTAGCTGCCTAACTTCTTTAAAGAACGAAAAGGAAACGCCCGCACATGATTCACATCCTGGGCTCTATATAAGACTCCGTCCACTGTGTTGTCATTGCGTGAATTCTTTGTGCTTCCGCTCTCGGCGTGTGAGGAGAAGGCCCGGCCATCCCCTACCACGCCGTTGCTTTGCTTCCCCGGACGCCACCATGGGGTCCCTCGCCGCCGCCGCCGAGCCGCTGCCGCCGCTCAAGTACCCTCAGGCCCGCCGCGACGATGGCATTGTCGACGACTACCATGGCGTCCTCGTGCCGGACCCCTACAGATGGTGAGTCTCTATATAACTTTAATTTCCACCTGATTTATCTCGCTTGTTATCTTTTCCTCTTTCTTGGAAGTACTTTATGTTCGTTTGCACATTATGTCGCTATTAGCACTATCGCTGTACTAAAATCTGGGAAGCGTAAGTGTAGGCATACACAGAATGACAGAAACGCCTTCTGTTCATTCGATTCAGAATATTATTTTTTTAGAATCTTTTGAAGTGTGAGCTAGCTGTAAGTTTGTCGAAAGGCTACAACAATTTCATGGCCAATCCAGATACTCCGGCCCTTATAAACGGAACAATGAATGAAAATAAATCTCATTAAGTACTGTAAGATGCAACCCATGCTAAATTACCGTTTCTTCGAGAGATGATTACTGAATTTTCACCCACGGGCACGGCCCACGGTGATACATCAAGTACCCCGGAGCTCAGGCGGTAAAAAAATAGTGCGCGTGCACGTTGTGGCACGCATGCAATGCGCATGCACCCGGTCTGGCTCTGTGCTCTGAATCCACTCTTGATCCTCTGAATCCTGCATCGTTCGTGTGAAGTTTTTATAGCACTAGAGTCCAAATTGGTGCGAAGGTGTACTATTAGAGTCATAGCAAACGTAGCAAACATTTGAATACGCGATTTGTTTGGGAAATCAATCAGTAATATGCGATTTGCTTCTTCAGAAATCAGAATTGAGACCCAAATTCTGAAATCTCTCTTCAGAATCATAGCAACGTAGCAAACATTTCACGTCAGTGAACAAGCTGTTCGATCTGCGTCATGGCTGGTAACACTCCTGGCGGTTGACAGGATGGAGGAGCTGGACTCGCCGGAGGTGAAGGAGTTCGTGGACGCGCAGGCGGCGGTGGCCGACGCCGTGCTGTCCACCTGCGACCACCGGGGGCGCCTGCGCGGGAAGCTCACGGCGCTCTTCGACCACCCGCGCTTCCGCGCGCCCTTCAAGCGCCGGGGCACCTACTTCTACTTCCACAACCCGGGGCTCCGGCCGCACGCCGCCCTGTACGTGCAGCACGGGCTCGGCGGCGAACCCCGCGTGCTGCTGGACCCCAACGCCTTCAGCGACGACGGCACCGTGTCGCTCGCCATGGTCGGCGCCAGCGACGGCGGCGACCACCTGGCCTACGGCACCAGCGCCAGCGGCAGCGACTGGGTCACCATCAGGGTCATGCGCGTGCGCGACGGGGAGCACCTGCCCGACACGCTGTCCTGGGTGAAATTCTCGCGCATCGCGTGGACTCGTGACGGGCTGGGCTTCTTCTACTCGCGCTTCCCGGCTCCAAGGTTAGTGCAAAAATTGAAGCTTTGCACTGCTTCTTTTTTCTCGAAGAAATGGAAAGTTTCAGTTGGCGATGTCGATGGTGGTGATCAGGGATGGTGAAGCGCCGGATTCTGGGATCAAGACTGGCGTCAACCTCAACCACGAAGTCTATTACCATTTCCTTGGGACAGACCAGTCGCAGGACGTTCTGTGCTGGAGAGACCCTGACCATCCCAAGTATATCTACGTCCCTGAAGTCACAGAGGACGGCAAGGTATGTATGTTTGGCCGTGTATTCTCTGCACAAGTTCTTCACCTACCTAGCCTCTGATAAGTACTGACAGCAGAGAAGCTATTCCTAATGTGATTGGTACCTGTTGTCCGTTTTGTGGCAGTATGTGATCCTGTCAGTTTCAGAAACTTCAGACCCTGTGAACAAGCTGTACTACTGCGACCTCTCAACACTTCCTCACGGTCTGGAAGGCATGAAGGGCACCCAGACCCAGGGCATGCTCCCCTTCGTCAAGCTCGTGGATAAATTCGAGGCCTGCTACGGACTCATCGCCAACGACGGCACCGAGTTCACGTTCCTCACGAACAAGGACGCTCCAAGGTACAAGCTGTCGAGGGTTGACGTGGACGAGCCCGATTCGTGGACGGACGTTCTTCCTGAGGACAAGAAGGCCGTCCTGGAATCGGCCTGCGCCGTCCATGGCGACAAGCTCCTGGTGAACTACCTGTCGGATGTCAAGTACGTCCTGCAGATGAGGAGCTTGGTTACCGGGGAGCTGCTTCATGACATCCCCATTGACATCGGCACTGTCAACGGGATCTCCGGTAGACGAGTGGATTCAGAGGTGTTCATCGAGTTCGCGAGCTTCCTTACCCCGGGGATCATCTATAGGTGCGATGTCAGCGCTGAGGTCTCGGAGATGAACGTGTACAGAGAGATTTCAGTTCCTGGCTTTGATCGCAACGAGTTCGAAGCCAAGCAGGTAAATCTCCAAGTCTGAAGAAAACTGTCAAGAAACACATTTGTTCTTGTCTGAATAAATAACCTGAACACCATATCTGAACAATCTGTTACTTTTTCAGGTGTTTTATCCAAGCAAGGACGGAACCAAGATCCCAATGTTCATCGTATCGAAGAAGAACCTCAGCCTGAACGGATCACACCCGGCGCTGCTGTTCGGCTACGGCGGCTTCGGCATGAGCGTGACGCCGCAGTTCAGCGTGACCCGCGTCGTCCTCATGAGGAACCTGGGTTTCGTGACGTGCGTCGCTAACATCCGGGGCGGCGGGGAGTACGGCGAGGGCTGGCACAGGGCCGGGTCGCTCGCGAACAAGCAGAACTGCTTCGACGACTTCGCCGCCGCCGGCGAGTTCCTCGTCGCCGCGGGGTACACTAACCCGACGAGGCTGTGCATCGAGGGCGGCAGCAACGGGGGGCTCCTGGTAGCCGCCTGCATGAATCAGGTCAGTCTCTTTCGTGCCGATCCGTGTCAGTTCATGCTGGTTTGCTGCAGAAGAGATGAGCAGGAAATCGAACTTGTGGTTGCAGCGGCCTGATCTGTTCGGGTGTGCTCTGGCTCATGTGGGAGTGATGGACATGCTCCGGTTCCACAAGTTCACCATAGGTTCTGCCTCTGTTCCTGTGAAAACACAACTCGTTTCAAACTAGTTTCGCTGCAAAAATGGTGAGGTCTCATGGGATGTTCTTCTCTGCATCTGCACAGGCCGTGCGTGGACTTGTGACTTTGGGTGTTCGGAGAACGAGGAGGAATTCCACTGGCTCATCAAGTATGGAACCGTTTCATTCTCTGAACATTGGGGGCAACTTCTCTTTGACTGTAATTGTTGTTGGTCACTATTGAATTTACCGACGATGGTGCAGGTACTCTCCCCTCCACAACGTGCGGCGGCCGTGGGAGAAGGGCGCCGCCGACGAGCCCCGCGGCGGCGGCGGCTGGGGCGGCCAGTACCCTCCGACGATGCTGCTGACGGCGGACCACGACGACCGCGTGGTGCCGTCGCACACGCTCAAGTTCCTCGCGGTAGGTGCCCCGTTTGC
>CM014276.1:54775570-54873108 GCA_004135705.1 Alloteropsis semialata
TCATGGCGGCGGCGGCGCCACCAGCTGCTGGACGTTGACCGGGTGGACGAAGCCCCCGGCTTCGCCGCCGTAGAGCACCGTCGCGGTGATCGCCGACGCGGCGTCGGTGGGATGGAACCTGTCCCAGAAAAAATACCTGCTCCGGTCCGGGCACAGGGGAACCGAGCCGTTGCACACGCTCTCGCCGAAATCCCCCGCGCCGCAGCACGCGTGGTCGAGCGTGAAGCCTATGCAAAACGGAGCATCAAGATCAGATTCAGACTCATGGGAGAAAAATCACACATCGCACGGATTTTTTTATAAAAGAAAAATTCTAACGAGAAGGATTAATTATGTTTTTTTGGAGCATCAGTGTTAGTCGATTACTGTAGTCAGGCGAGCTAGAGCTGCTGTTGAAGACGGATTCGCCCATCCCGATGCCGTCGCCGAGGGAGTAGCTCATGCCGGGCAGCTCCCGGCTGAGGCCCTGCAGCATGGAGGCGATCATGGGGTAGAGCTGCCTGGAGAGGTTGTTGGCCACGCCGAGGCAGCCGAACTTGTCCACGTCCTTGGACCGATTGGCTATCGACCTCTGCAACGGGCAGCACCCGACCAGCGATGGGCTCAGCACGCTGAATCTCCTCGCCCCGGCGGCGTGCAAGTCCTGGGCGTCACGTTCAGAAACGACGACGGTACAATTGAGACTAAATTTTCATCTTTTTGGAGAGACGATCAGTAGAGTTTCTTCAGATGCAGTACCCTGACGTAGCCCGTGTAAGAGGCGATGAGCCCTTGCAGGAATTGGGTGTCGTTGCGGCTGGGGTCACTGACGTTAGGTTGCGCGAAATGGTCGGCGTACTCGAACAGATCGTTGCTGCCGGCGCTGATGAGGATCAGAGACTTGGGGATGAGACCAGCCACCGTCCGGCATTTGCTTATTTTGGAAGACCTTCGAACGAGGCTCGTGAAGTTGCCGACTTGCTCGGCCATGGTGAACACCTGGCCACACTATGCACAGAGCAGAACCAGGGTCATATATACATGTGTGTATGATACGCTATATATACACGCGACTACGCGAGCATCGACGACGACGAACTGTACGTACCGTTTGGTTGCCGGTTGTGGGAAGGAGCCCCGACCCTCCTGACGCGAAGTTGATGCCCGTGCTCATCCGCTCCAAGACGCTCGCGCTCGACAGGTTGAGGAAAGCCGGTGGGCTCTCGCCGAAGCCCAGCAGCTGAGCTGTTCGTCGGTGATCGGCACCAATTCTTGGTCAGTCTCATCCCTACTCTCTAAACAACAGTTCCAAGTCCGAAACACATTGAAAAGTGGCATGATTAGAGATGGCAACAGGTACATACCCGCTGGTAGTACCATTCTATACCCGCACCTACTAGAGAAAGTTATACCCATATCGTCGGGTAATCAACATCCAGATTTTTACTCATCCATACCTGTGCGGGTAAAAATACCCATCACGTAACCCGCACCCGACTGCACACCCGATTTAGTCATACAAAACTCATGATTCATATATAGAGAGTGCATCATATGATAAAAATCAAAGCGATAAATATAATTAGAAAGAAAAAATAATAATGACATAAAGTTTCACCATAATTCACTCACAGTAGCAAGTCATTATTTATGATTCATCATTATTTGACACTACAAATAACGTATAATTGTATGGATAAACCAGATATAAATTACCCACGGGTACGTGGATATGGGTAGTATGCAGCCATAACTGTATCCGCGTACCCGACGGGTAGAGATTTTCGCTCGTTAACATACCTATGTATCCACGGGTGAAAAAATCATTCTATACTCAGCTCTCTATCAAATAAAACCAAACACATCGGGTACTCGGGTTTCAGGTACTTATTGCCATCTCTAATGGTGCCCGTCTCTAGAGACAAAACCCGTTGCATTTGCATGCATACAGCATATATACCTAGCTGGTCCGCCAAGTTGTAGCCATTGCTGAACCGTCCGGTCGGTGAGTGGCAGGGTAAGTCGACGCCGTAGCGCGGGTAGTTGGCTTTGCAGATGAAGCTGCAGTTGTCCAGGTGGTTGTTGTTGCCGACGTCCACCAGGGAGTCCCCGAACACGAACATCGCCGGCACGAGGGGCTTCTCCGCGGTACCCTGCGGCACGAGGGCCTTCCTCGCGGCGCACTGCGGCGCGAGCACGAGCACCGTGCACACGACAGCAAGCGCGACGAATGCCCAGCCCCCGCCGCGATTGGCCATTGGAGCGAGCCCCTCTTCCTGATGTTTCAGGGAGATGCTGCGATTCATGTCAGGGCTCGTCGAGCATATATATATATATACACGCATCTGGAAGAAAACAACATGATGTCCTACCGGATGACATAATAAATGGAACCCACAAAAAATACTGCAGTATAGGCGTATAGCTACTACATGTCAGTATCTTCGAATCCCTCGCCACAGTTTGTAAATAATCCAAAGGATATACTGTTTGTTCTGTAACTCATAAACGGTTAAACCCGCGGCCTTGTGCTCGTCGATTACGCCAAGAATTAAAAACCCCCAGTAGAACTTCAATTTGGCAATGGCAGCTTGCCATCGGTGAGGAGTAACATGGACAGGTGAACGGTCGTATCCGTGCCAGCGTATGGAAGAAAGGTGAATTTGGACTGCATGCGGCCAAGAAGAACTCAGGATTGGGGTTTCAGACCGTTCAAGGTTGCAATCGATCGGCCGGTGGCTCCTGGACATCTGGTAAGCTCTAAGCTGGCATTGTGTTGTGAAAGCATAGAATGCATCAGCGCATACAGTTGACTGGGAAACGATTGGCCGCTTGCTATGGCATTATTTTGTTCTTGAGCCATACTACGCCTAGAAGTTGGAATCCCTTTCAGTTACAGGCATCGTGCATGCGGATGTGACTGGTTCCTGGAATTTTGGGTGACAGGTTGACAGCTGAGGCATAAACAATCATCAGTTGAATCTTTATTTGGGCAACTTGGAGAAAGAGTATTCAAATCGCCTCGAGCAAGAGCATTTCAGCAGCTCGATGCGGGGAACTGCATTCGGGCCATGGAAAGAGACTTTCGATTCTCAGCTTCAGGAAGCCAAAACCATCCTCCCGAACTTTCTACACTGGAACAGAAAACTGGGCATGTTCAGAGTACCGGGCAAAAGATGGACATTACTCGACTTTCCTACCGGACTACCCGAAATCAGTCACACTCTAGATTTTATACTGAACTAGTGGAGATGCACGTGCCGCAGGCACGTGTTTTTAAAGAACATAGTAAATAAAAACTTGTACTCATAGAAAACAAGTAATAAATATTTTCATATTTACAATGGAGATGTATTTTCATATTTACAATAGAGATATACTTTTTAAATAAAGATTATATAACCATATCTAAATTTTCCATTTGTATAAATTGGTACCCCCGATCTAAACACTCCCTTTCCTCTCTCTTCTCTCACTCACTCCCTCGCTCTCTCTCTCGCCTTCCCTCCCCGCCCCTCCCCCTCAACCTCCCCCGGTCCCGTCCTGCCCCACCCCTCCCTCCCTCCCTCCCTCTACCCACCCCTCTCTCGCCCCTCCCCTCCCCGTCAAGCCCCGCTTCCTCCCCCAGCCCCGTCCCTCCCTCCCCCTCCCCGCACCTCCCTCGCTTCCTATCCTTCGCCCCCTCCCCGTCTCATCCCTCCCTCGCTCCCTCCCCTAGCCTCGCTCCCTTCCATAAATATTTACATTTATTTTTACAGAAGAGAAAAGTGAGAAACAGCGTCAACTTAAAATTATGGAAATCAAATTGTAAAGTGCATTAAATTCATACTCTGCTTACTAAAGAGAGGAATTGTTCAGGTTGCAAGGTTCATCCACAATACAGTATAGTTTTTTTTTGTTTCTAGGTAAATAAAATGGAAAACAAAAATAGTCAATTACTATACTAAGTAAACAAAAAGATTTGAAGATGTTATGTCGGTATGTCTCTGGACAAGCTTCCAGGGTTCATCTCAACTACTGCACTAAATCAATCCAACAAAAAAGAGCACCACAATATTGAGGGGCACAACCTAAGGGAAAAAATCACGGCCCCTCACTTTGAATAAGGCAGCAGGATCATATTCACAATGTGACCATGACACATAGCTAGCAAATTGTGGGAGACGAGAATCACCAATGTGATAAATTAGGCTTCCTAGCTAGCAGAACATGATAAGCAACTGAGAGAAATATCATCCCATGGATCATGAAGACTATTGTTAAAAAAACAGCACACATAAACATGGACCAAAGAAGAAAAAGAGGGGGATTCAAATTACCTTGTTAGATTTCCCAGCTGCATCCTGCCTGTATTTGAGTGCTGCTAGCTAGGACTGCTGCCAGCCTGCATCTGATGCATGCGTGGGTGCTGTGTTCGTAAGCTGCCCATGGCCCCTGGCTCTCTGTGTGTCTCATGGATCATGCATGTTGCTCTGCTGCGCCCCCTTCGCGGCACCCTTGCGTTGCCTAAAGCCTGGGAGGCTTGCTTGTGACTGCCATCCTTGCCGCTATGGCTGGACATCTCCTGCCTTCTGCTGTTTCAAACACCTTGTCACCACTGGAGCATTCTGTCAAACACCTTGCAGGCAGCAGTTGTAGGTAACATTAGAAAACGTATAAATCATGGAGACATTGAAGAAGGGGACCAAAGGGGCATAGAGCAGCCCTGTCACTCACATGGACCGCCTATATATACTGGAATATATAGTAGTAGAGGAAAGATGGCATGAATTCTAACTGAAGAAATGCATGCATGGAAACAAAAGGCAGGAAGGATAGTAAGAACTTACTCAGGTGCCATCGCCGAAGTAGCCTAGGTCGTTGTCCTCTTTGCAGCAGTGAGTCTCAACCTGAAACGAAACAACACACAAAATCAATGTGCAGCTAAGCAGTGGCAACGACATGCCGACCTCCTACTCAATAAAGTGTGAAACCATGTTAGTCAGTGATCACAAGAGTGAAAGAATTAGACAAAGAGCTCTTTTACACTCTGTACTACACTTGTCTGCTGTCCAGTCCATAATGCACTTGTCAGTGCTAATGTTACCCATGCAGTGGCAACTAATGCTACTTTTCAAAAAAAAAAAGAAAAAGTAGCAACTACACTACATATCACAAGCAATAGGTAGCTGATTGCAAGTCCTAAAGCATGGAGTTCACGGGGTCAGACTATACAGAAGGTTAACAATCAACACAATGCCTCCACACTACTGTTTCTCTCCCAACCCATTTCGCTTCTACCAGCAATCCTTCCCCTGCTGCCCTCCTCTCAAGCAGTGCCACATCACCCATGGGTGCTTAATTTATATAGCAGCTTATCAATAATGCTTGCAGGATAGATTGTAGGCACGTAGATAGAATGCATAATGTTCTCATACTCTTCTTTCTTAACCATCTAGCAAATAAACATGGCAAGGCCTATTCTGAGGCATTAGTGACATTTTCCATAGGAAAGCAAGTTGGTAGTGGATAGTACACAGCCTTGTTTCAACTTGTGATTGCGATTGTAAATCTTTTGTTAAAATCCAAATGTTAGAAGTAAGATCTAGATTAGTCTTCACTGATATTATGATTGTAAGATGTACATTAGTCTTCACTGAGTGCAAACCAAAGAAATAACATAGTTCCTAGAGGGCCAATTTGCAAAAGCTCAAAAGAGCTTCAGCCATGGCGGAGGGGCATCTGGCTGGTTAAATCGGCGGCGGTCCGGCGGCCTAGCAACTCAGGCGAGTGGCGCAACAGGGAGAGGAGGTCGAGAGGAGTCCGTTTGTATTCTCACCGGCGACGGAGGTCCACGGCTCTGGCCGGAATTGAAGGCGGATTGAGGACGGCGACCTTACACGCGCCGCCCTCGCTGTGCCCCGTCGTCGCGCTCCCTCCCCTGCGCCGCCTCGCTTTGCCCCCTCCTCGCGGTTCCAGCGCGGCGGCTGCGCGGTGCATGGAGGGCCAAGCAGCAGCCCCGACCTCAGAGCGGCGGCTCGGCTCAGGCGGCAGCGTCGAGCAAGCGGAGCGGCGGGGCGACACGACGGGAGCGCCCGGTGGATGGCGCCCCGAGAGCCGGCGAGGACGGGGGCGGGGCGGCGGCGTAGACGGGCAGTGCTACGGATGCGGAGTCCTCGAGGAGGCTGGGCTTGAGGCGATGATGTAACACGCGGATCCGGTGGCCACGACGGCGTCCCGGGCTCCCGGCCTGCGCCAGGGCCACTGCCCCCGTGCCGCTATGGTGCGGCCATGCCCTGCCCGCACGTGGCCCGACCAGGGAGATTGGTGTGGGGAAGGCAGACCCGGGCGGAGCGGCGGTCAGCTGCCGTGAGAGGAAGACGAGGACCACGGGCTCGGCAGCGGCGACGGCGGCAGCAGCACAACGCTGGAGGGGCGGAGGGAAAGCGGGGAGGGGCGACGAGCAGACATCTTGGAAGGTAGTGCTGGAGAGAGACGAAGGGGCTCTGCGTCCCTAGATCCGGCGACTCGACGGCACCCGATTCGTCCGATGCCGTGCGGGCGAGGTCGTGGCGACGAGCGAGCGGAGCGGCGTGCACGCGCGCCGGCGAGGCACGCGGCTCCCAGGCCCGCTTCAGACCTACGCTGGCCACCGCCGCACCCTCGTGCGTCGCCCGCCGTCGTCGCTGCTCCGCTGCAGCCACCGCTGGATGCTTCCCACCGTGGCGAGCTCCCCGCCGTGGCGAGCTTCCTACACCAATCGCGAGAAAGGTTCCTACACCAAACCCGCCGTTGAGTGGAAGGAAACCAATCGCGACCACGGAAGGAAACCAATCACGACCACGGAAGGAAACCAATCGCGTTGAATGAGGCAATCACGGTGGTCAGGGAAGGAAACCAAGCACGGGAATTAATGAGGCAATCACGGTGGTCAGGGAAGGAAACCAAGCACGGGAATTAACGCGTGGGGTGGGTGGGTACGCGAATTGGCCGCGGTGACAAAAAAAGCGAGTTTGATCGCGAGTTTGCACGGTGAAACAACACCAAAACCGTTCTCCCCCCCCTTTTGGTCTTCGTCCTACCTGCTACGTGGGCCCAAAAGGATGGTTTGTGAGATGAGGGTAGATTTATGTTGTGTAGGATTTGACATCAATTCTCTCACTCTTTATAGTATAGATGCACCTGTGCTTTACCAATTTTGATCATCAACACAGATCTCGCCCCCAAGGGCCTCAACGTTGGAGGCTTGCAATGTGGAGAGACGCGAGCGGAGCTCAGCAGTGGCTTGTGTGTGGCGGAGCTCACCGCGAGCCCACGCTTGCACACAATGCAATGACAAGGCGGTATGTTCTTTTTTCCCTTTTCTAAATAATTTAATTTAAATTATCTTTTCTAGAAAATAAATTTAAATAGTTTTTTTAGAAAAATTAATTAAGTAACAATTTATTTTTATTCTTAGTGTAAATATTAGCAATTGCTTAAAAGTTTTTCAATAAATCCAGAGTTTACTAAACACTATTTCTCCTTTTTTATATATTTTTAAATAACTCATTGCAAAAGTTGTTTGTAACTTTTTTATTAAAAAATACCTGAATAAAAAATTTCCAAAATTGTTAACAAGTTTTTTTCCTTGAAAATATATCTTTTGCTTAAAATTTTATTTGACCAACATTGTCGCTGAAATGTTATTTGGGGACTTTCTTTCGAATGTTATCAGAACAACTTTTGCGGATAACCTATTGAATAAATATTTGCGGAAATGATCAAGAGTAATGATTTTATACACCACCTGAAACATGTGGTTAGCAATATTTCAAACTCAAAGAGTAATGATTTTACAAAAAAAAAAGTATTGTTGTCTGATGGCGTGTCATGACCCATATTCAGGATCCATTCGTTCTCGTCATTTCAACGTATACGGTGTAACTTGTCGAATTAAGACGGCCATCTGACCATAGGGGCATAGGGCATACTAGCTTGGTTTTAATCCCACTCATTATTGACCGCCAAATTGACTTAGTTCGCTGATGCATTATGAGACAAGCAAGCGCATTTTTTCTCTCCCAGTTCCACCTTCACCAGCTTTACCAACTCGGTCTTAAATCATAAATATACAGAACAGAAACAAACATCCTCATGCGATCTCAAAACCTAGCAGCTCAATTCAGTCCAAAGACATTCTTCGTCATTATTCATCACGCATATATGATTCATGGCACATCTCAGTATAGTTCTTCACTTCTGCGGCAAATAAAGCAATTTCCATATATTCTCTACAGCTCCACCAGTTGCTGCACGTTGATGGGGTGGAAAAAGAGCCCGGTTGTGTCGCCAAATATCATCTTCGCGGCGATCTCCGTCACGGCGTCTGACGGATGGTAGTCGTCCCAGAATAGGTGGTTGCTGCGGTTTCGGCACAGAGGAGCCGAGGAGTTGCACCCATCAGCGCCAAACGGTCCTCCACCGCAGCACGCCCTGTCCAGCACCGTGAAGTCTTTCAAAAAGGAAGAAGAGTTGACATGAGCCTTTCCGAACTTATCACAATTCTAAGAATAAATATATATATATATATATACGGGGGCAGCTGGGATTGATGTTGATTACTGTAACTAGATGTGGCGGTGTTGTTGAAGACCCACTCGAGCATCTTGATAGAGTCCACGAGGGAGTAATTCATGCCGGGCAGCTCCAGGCTGAGGTCGAGCAGCATGGAAGCGATCATGGGGTACAGCTGCCGGGAGAGGTTGTTCGCCTTGGCGAAGCAGCCATACTTGTCAACGTCCCTGGGACTCTTGGGATCATGCGCTATCGCCACAGCATCGACAAAATAAATGTCAACTGCTGGACAACTGCGAGCCTCTCCTTTCCTGCTTCTCGTCACAGCATCGACAAAATAAATGTGCAGCGGCTTTGCATTGCCCAGCGTACACAAGGTGTGCGAAAGAAAAAAAAATAGCCATTGCAAAGATTGGTGTTCTTCTTATTAGTGCAAGTCTGCAACTGAACATGATTTGCAACTGCTACGTAGTACTACATATTACCATGCATGGGCTCTACATATTAAAAACTTTGCTTGCGTGGAGAGCAAAAAAAAAAAAAACATTCAGCTGCATGGGCTGCGATGAAATGTTCTTCCTTTCCTTCTTCTGTAATCTAACTACTAGCTGCGTCGCCTAGTCGGCACGGTGGTCCATCCATCTGCATCGGGGACGGGCTTGGGGGGTTTCCTGTTGCGCGGTGCCGGTGCCTCAACCTCCATTGGGCCTGCTCCATCATCGTCATCTTCCTCTGAGTGTGGGCTCTCGTCCTCGCTGCTGTCGTAGCCTCCCAATACCTGTCTCAGAAGAGGAGACCAAACTGTGAGTTCACTAATTTACGAACATGGGTGGGGAATGCAACCATTGTTAAGAACCGCCACTGATTTTTGGATTTGTTTAAACTGACTCTGAAGCAGGGAAAAATTAAAGGCTGGGCGCTGATGGACAGTTTTAGGCCGCTAATGTAATGCACAAGAGAAACAGAGCACAACAAGCTTTTAAACCCAAAAGTCTGCCTGAAGTTGCATGTAACTACATCGATCAAAAGCTCATGCCGAGGGATATTGCACATAATGCATCAAAGGCTAAAAAGTTCAAAACTATTACCTCTTTGCTCTGGGTAATGGCGCTGCCTGCAAGCCGTGTCTTCCTAAGCTTATCGATGTATGAATAGTTCTGTCGCAGACAGCGTGTGTACATAATCATCAAATGCTTTGTAACCTGCTTGGGAGACGATAAAAGGATGAGTGCCTCGGCAGCTTTAAACGTCAACAAATTAACTGGATGACGATGTCACATGCATGCAAATGAAACTAAGTCGAACTACACACAACGACGAACGATATATAATCAATATCTTTTGGCAGTTGAGGGGAAGAATGTAATATAACTCATCCACGTTATTAGTCATCTACTTGTTCTTCTCTATTAATATATATTTTGAGAAATATATACAGGCATGCAGCTTCTGTTGAAAAGATTGCTTCAAATGGAAGCTCAACTGTAATATACAAAGTTGTGCAGGGATAGGCAAGCACTGTCCTCATAACTGTGTGATGGTAAACTAACAATGATTCTTTGTTTCTGCTTTGTAGGTCTGGATTGTTATCTGAATTCTGAAAGCAAATGCCCTGTGCGTTCTTTTTTTTAAACACGTCTGCTAGTATTTGGTCCTGTTTCGTTATGCGATATGTATGTAACTATGTATGTCTGCTTTTCATCTAGTACTGTTATTGTCCGGTTATTAAATCATCTTATGGTTCTGGTGTCATCAGGGATGATTGTAATAATACCTCAAGCATCTTGGCAACATTGTTCAAATTATCCCCGATCGAGTATTTATCTTTGACTTAAAAATGAGAATAAAAATAACCAGGTTTTAGTTGTTTTGCGCATCTTGAGCGAATGTCACGCTGTCCAAATTAAGTTTGAAAGGAAACACTGCTAGTGCTAGCTGCAGCTATTCTGAGTTTCTGACAACAAATTAAATTCCCCAAGTTCATTGTACGAATAACGTGCTAATTTTCTCTAGTTTCATTCCGATCGTACGTGTTAACTACCTACAGATCGATTTGATTCATGAATGAGAGAATGAGAGATTTACATTATACATAGAGAATTTAAAGCAGAAGAATACATACCTCCTCGACGCTCCCATCCTCAACGTCGGCGTTGAAGGACTGATCCATGTCGTCGTACAGCAATTCCTCCAGCTCGTCCTGATCGAGCGGGCCCGCGCCTTCAGTAATCCAATCCATCGATCACGCACAAACGAAACAAACAAAATCAATCATAACAATTCATCAAACAGTCCGAATGATTGTAAATTTCAGAGACAACAACGCAATGCAATGCGACGCATATTGCAGGACGGAAAGGAGAGTACGAGAGATGATGGATCGAGACCTCTGGCGGCGCCGCGGATGAACCAGGAGAGGACGTCGGAGGCGAGGCGGTCGGCCTTGGCCTGCGAGTCGCGGCCGCCCCACCGGTGTTGCACCGCCAGCTGCAGCGCCGTCCACCTCCCGAACAGCAGCCCGATGCACTCCGCCATTGCCGCCGCCCCCTCGTCGGACAACATCCCGCCACCGCCACCGGCCGTGCCCGAGGACGAGGACGAGGACGAGGACGAGGCCGAGGCCATGGCCCTCTGGTTTTGGCTTTGGCCTCGCGATGGGATCTGTCGATCGGTGGGCAGCTAGAGTTTTCACCGGGATTCGGGAAGACGACGACTCCAACTCTTGAACGCCACACGCCACGGGACGGGAGCTTTTCCAATTCCCGCAGCGACCCCAAAACATGGGCCTCGATCAAAGCCCAGCATACCGCCTTCACTCGACGTGGACCATCGCAAGCAGAAGCATATGGGCCTGCAGAGGGCGAACATTAGGTACATCAACACATTACAAGCACTCTGAATTATAAAATAGTACCCACACTGTGAATAGCACAACTCAAAACCTAACCTATTAAAAGCTTTGCAGTGTGGATGGCCGCACAGGCAAACACTCGGCAAATGGCCTGAGAACAAATGCCCAACGAATAACGGCCAACATTCCTGTAGGCAGAATTGAGGAACTTCTTCTTTCTGCTGTCTTTCTTCTTCTTTCTGCCACTGAAGAATGAGAAAGACTAATCTGAAAATTATTCTCACTAGCCCTTTATCGTGGCCAGATCTAACCACAATAAAATGGAGAAGAGACCGGAGAAAATTATTCCATAGCTGCGACATCATCTCCGCCTTGATGCCGCAGTCCGGAAACAAAAGTCTCCATGTCGTCATGTCGATGAAGATATTGACGTCGAAATTGTCGTCCTCATCTTCAGCGGAGCCGCCATGGAGAAGATGATTCCACCCTTCCATTCACCGTAGCAGGAGAGAAGGGGGAGATAAAACTCCAATACCAAGAAATTTGGCATGGAAAAACGCTAACCCTAACGACTCGATCTAATAGGAAAAACTTATTAAAGACAATGGATCCCCACTCCCTTTAGTCCCCAGCGCGATGTCGGAGGGGAAGGGAGGGAGACCAGCGGTGGTGGAGGTCGGCGGCGACGCGAGGGGCTGCCGCGGCGGCGGCGGCGGCACTCCTTGCGTGGGACTGTTCGTGCCCATTTGCTAAATCATACTCCTGTAACACACACTCGCTGGCATACTAGAACAAGATGTGATGATGATGATGTGGAGCAAAGATCACCATTGCGGCAGTCGTATTGCTAAATTGTAGGGCTCTTTTTTTTATTTTTGTCAATTTGGACTCGGTAATGGGGATGCTTTCATGCATGTTTGACGTGGCAACATGCAATTTCAGCAGCAAGGACAGCACGACAAGAGATGTCGAATCTCTGCCAACATACAATACAACAAGCTGGTGCAGAAGAAAAGGACCTCTGTATAGTATTTGACGTAAGTCAATGGATTCCGCACATATATCATATTGTGCTATCTGTACAACATACATAGATGCCGATGACGTCCCCAGAATTCTTCTTCTTTACAACACATACTCCACCAGTTTATTTATTATTAATTAGCCTCCAATAATTGAACGCCCATCGCATCTTGTTAACTACCAATACCAAACCGTTCCAAACTGTAAATCATTTTGACCTTCTTTTGGCACATCAATTTTGCAATGTATCTCTACATACATGTATGTGTAGATACATGGTAAAATCTACGTGCCAGAAAACATCAAAACGACTTGTTATTAAAAACAGAGGAAGTAGACTAATTAGAACCGCAGCAGCATTATCATCAAATTCAGCAGCACTCCAACAAGTGCAATAAGAGCGATGTAGGCAGGTGAAGAGAACTGAGACGCGACGCTGAACGTTAAGACCGCAATAGCCGAGAAAGACACCAGCCGCGTGGCCAGCCGGCGACGAGCCACCGATTTGGACAGGATCCCGACGAGCAAGCCGACGGTGATGAACGCCAGGCCTCCAAAAATTGTGAACTTGACGTGGTCAGGAGCGTCCTTTACCTGAGGGTACGCCGTCACGCACGTAGGGAGGAATGCGGCAAAAGCTTGGACCAGAACACCTCTGAGGTTTTCGGCAATATCCTGTGAGGAAAAAGAGGCAAGCAGTTTTTTTAGGCGCCAAAAGAGATTTTCTTTTAGTGTATTTTTATTTGAGAACAAAAAAAAGTAACCTTGATATTTCAAGGTAAACGTTTCTTTTATAGAAGAAGAAGACGTCAAGACGACGACGGTGAATTTGATGGGAGCAAGAATTTACCGATGGTTCTTGAACTGGAGCGACGGCATCACCGCCTGTGTGCCGGGCGCCGTCGGCTGCGGCGGCGGCAACCCGATGAGCTTGTCCTCCTCCCTCCAAGTTAGAGTTGGCCAATGACATTTCGAGATGCCGTTGTGCCTCCAAGTCATAGTCACGCCACCAACGCCTGACCAAGAATTCAATCAAAGCAGCAGGGACGACGACGTCGTCGCCGTTTCTGCCACCTCCGCCCGATGATCTAGTAATGAAATGTGGCAGAGCCGCTGCAAGCTCCTGCATTAGGTCAACAACACTGTGGCCTCGAGTGCTGTTACCGTCGCCGGCAGTAGGCATGATAATAGGCAATGCAGGAACTTCACAACCAGCTGCTCCAGAACATTTCTTGTCCATTCCTACTGATGAGACTAGGGCCTGCATTATTGGTGACACTTGTCTTAGGAAAAATTGGATCTTTTACCATTAAAAGATTCAAAGTTTACAAAAATAGCATGGAAAGATTTAGCTTGAATTTAAACAATAGCATCGAAAAGATCACTCACCAGTTATTAAGTAAAAAATAAGAAGTCGTGAATAATCACGCCACGCACACACCCACAGAGACCAATTTCACAGCAATTTCCATGTACACACATAAATACCAGCAAAATACCAGCTGCACACTGAAAGAACGTAGAGAGGGTGAGAGGAACTTACCCTTCTGGAATTCGGCAGGATCCATCCCTATTTAAATCTCTGATCCCTCGAATCAGCACTAAAACATCTCAAGAAACTAGGGTTCATGCTTAGGAAACAATAATAGCCATTTGTTCTATTCTCTTACATTAAAAAATTACCGATCCCTGCCAGCATAAAAATTACATGAACTAACCCCCCTAAATTTACATCAAAATTACACGCCACTGTCAATATGAAAATACATGAAGTACCTCTCAAATCCACATGTAAATAAGTTATTACAAAAAACTAATTCATATATTACATACTTCTAGCACTATGGAAGTCACGGCGTCACACAGGGCACCTCCGTATTTACCCAAAAAAAAAAGTTACAGCCAAGCTAGCAGCTTAGCTACAGTGACAGTGCAGCCCAGGATAGGTAC
The DNA here is from genome assembly GCA_004135705.1 of Alloteropsis semialata. NCBI lineage: Eukaryota > Viridiplantae > Streptophyta > Magnoliopsida > Poales > Poaceae > Alloteropsis > Alloteropsis semialata. The sequence goes on from CM014276.1 coordinate 54,789,909, forward strand.
GGTGTCCTTGAGGACATCATATCGTACTGGAAATTGTACTTTACGGTTGGTGACTTACCGTACGTGCCAAAGGAACGGAGGAAGAGGAGGAAGTAGTGTTGTCGAGGTGAGCTCGGGCTAATAACAGCGACGGCGAGGCGGCGGCAAGAACACTCGGCGGCTTCAGAACTCGCGACAGCATCTCCAACTCCGACTTCAACTCCAAACTAGAAAGTGATGAGCGATACACCCAGAACTCCTGCTGCTCCTCAGCTCTAGTACTGAACCGGGCCTCACACCCAACTAGATGGTAGATGAGAAGGCCGCGGCTGGCAGATTCTTGGAGCATCTCTTCTGAATCATCATCTGCTACGTTTCTTTTCTTCCTCACGATTTTGTGAACCACGCATGCTAGGTCTTTTGCCTCGGGCCAAAAAATCTTGCAACCATCGTCCTCCTCCGAGGCGGCTGCGCTTCCAAACGCAACCAGCTGGAAATCATCGTTGTGCGCAGCAAGGCAACAGCTCTCGTGGATCCCTTCAAGGATGACCTACAATATAATCAACTCTGTCGGTTAAACAATGCAATGAAGTTTAAGCGATGAATGGAGTTATTTTTATTATTATTATTATTATTATTATTATTATTATTATTATTATTATTATTATTATTATTATTATTATATAATACTATGTATGTATCATATGTATATGTTACTAGATAGATACAGTATTCTTACAAATCTGTCTCTGGACGAGTCAGCAAGAAGCACCCAGTGGCAATCATCATCTCTGCCTGATCCGGCGGCGAGGCCCTTCTGGCGGATCAGTGATGATAAACGCTCACACATCTCCTCCTCCTCCTCCCTAGAGCTGCTAGAGGCATTATTCCGAGATCCATGATGATGTCCTCTCTGGCAGCTGGTTAGCACTTGTTCCATTTTCCCTCGATCGCCTCGCCCAAGATCAGTGATCGATCGATGAAATGGGTGAGCAGATAGATGTATGTTGAGGATGCTGCTGCTGAGTGCCGGGCCGGGACAAGGTAAGCGGAGCGCAGCATTTGTAGTCTCCCAGTACCACACTTTTTTATTTCTTTTCTTTTCTTTTTGCGTAGTGGCGTCCTTCATCGTCAAAAGGGAAGAAAACTCGATGCGTCCCAGAAACTCATCACACGTGTCCCAGAAACTCATCACACGGCTAGGCAGCGCATGCGCAGCTCCTCCTCTGCAACTGGAAGCAGGGCTTGGTAGAAGACCGGCCCTCGGCTCAGGCATGCAAGGAGAGGCAGCCGACATCTGGGTCTGTTTGGTTGGAGGTCTGGGTAATTTGTTGGTAAAAAATGTTGTCCAAGAATTATCTGAAAAGTTGATAATATTTGTCTGGCTAGATAAATGTAGAGAAAACGTGTTTTGTTAGAAAACTAACTTTGAATATCTATTGTCTAAATAATATATGAATACAAATAAAAGATTTAAACAAGCAATAGAAAACAGTAACTTACACGCAAAAAAATAAACTGTGATATCAATGAACAGCGGAAGCAGCAATTTAATACTCGTCGGTAGGAAACACTGTAACGGTGAAGATCATACTGTATTGAAAAGTGCACAGTATTTTGATGGATAATTTTTCAAGTAATCTTAATAATAATTGTAGAAGAACATCACATCATACTTGATTGCACGCCAGCCAAACAAGAGCAGGGCATGGCTCCACGATTTTGCTTTCCTGGGTCTTGAAGTGCTGCCATGCAGAGGTTGCATCCAAATGAGGAGCTTCCAGGCCACCTGCAGGCGACTCAGGGCCTCAACGAAACATGTAACTAGCTTAGCTTATGTATACCATGTTATTACTATTTCATTATATGTACTGTACATGTAAATGATTTTTTACTCTATATCTTCTCTTTTCTTTCTTATTCTTTATAAGCAGCCCCACAAACTACCTTATTTCCTCAATGAGATAGGTGCTGAGATAAGAGATAGTGAGAGTCTTATCTTTTTTCCATCTTCTTTCTCCTTCACATAAGCATAGTGCTAATATGGATTCCTATGAGCTAGCTGGAGTGGTATTCGGCGTGTTCCGTTGATCACATAAGCCGACTCATAAGACAAACCGACTGATTTACTGTGAGAGAAAAATACTGTTTAAACGACTGATAAGCCCGACCGATAAGACAAGCGAGTAGAACGGATGACGTGACTCTGTATAACGTCGTCGTCAGTCGTCACCTCCATGACGACGCCCCGAACATGCTGATGCCGTCGTCAGTCGTCACCTCCATGAAACATGATGACTCTGTCTGACGTCTTAGTTGCTCCCTCTGTCCCATTTTACCTGTCGTTCTGGCGCAGTAATCAAGTGTCTCGATTCATCCTCTCCTCCATGCATGTGGACATGCGTAGCGTACAGATCCACACCATCTTTACTGCATCAGACTGAAAGCTACGACGACAATTAAACCGGGACAGAGGGAGTAGTCGTCACCTCCACACGGCGCCGCGCCGTACGTCGTCTTGGTGTGCACGGAGGCCGTCGCCTCGTCGGTGGAGGGAACAGGGAATCAAGCCTTGTTTAGATGCACTCCAAATTCTAAATTTTTTTACTCTCTCTCCATCACATTAATTTTTAGCCGTATGTATGGAGCATTAAATGTAAGTAAAAAAATAACTAAAAGCACAGTTTGGTTATAAATCACGAGACAAATCTTTTAAGTCTAGTTAATCCACGATGGGATAATAATTACCAAATACAAATAAAAATATTACAGGACTTTTAAACCTCACTTTTCACCGTCTAAACGCCCCATCAGCCTGCACCGAATTTTACTTGCGTCAAAAGGGAGCCCGCACCGAACGTAAGAATCAAGAGGTGCCTGCATCCACCGAATTTTACTTGAGTCGTCAAGGATCAAAACGTCAGCATGCATCGAATTTACTTGAGTCAAAAGTAGTAGCAAGTAAAAACGCAGAACATGTCCGCTAGTGCTACCTTTTTTTTTTCTTTTGAGGATAGGAATCCGCTACTAGCTAGCTACACGGTTTTCTTTACTACTACCATACCACACTACACTTTGCTTGCTGCTTTCCTTTCACGATGAGATAACCCAGCAATTTTCAGATTTTTTTTTAAAATAATATTTTTTTAATGAATAATTACGATTCTAGCACCTGTTATCCGAAAATTGCAAAATTAGGGCCCTGTCGGCCATTCAGCAGCCGACAAGGGACCTGTCGGCCACTGGACAGCCAATAGGTGTACGTGGCGCCTACGTGGCAGCCGACCTCCACGTTTCAGCTGAATTCGGGGCCGTCGGCGCCGACAGCAGGCTAGTCGGCTGCTGGGCGGCCGACAGGTCCTGTCGGCCCTCGGACAGCTAACAGGCCTGTCGGCCGGCTAGCCGCCAAGTACCCTGTCGTCATTCCGCCAGCCAACAAGTCTGTTGGCCCTACGGCTGCCAAGTACTCTATTTCATGCACCCTTTCCCAGTTTTTGTCGTATTTTTTCCTTTTAACCATGGTTTTTTTACGTCACGTCTTTTTTTCACCTTGAAACCATGAAGAATACCTGGCATTGTTATCGTTGTTCTACCCTCAAATATGTTGTACTTTTTTTATTTAGACTTAAATATGTAGCGATAGGCATTAAAGAAAAACCTATTTTTAAAAACAAACATATTGCAATAATTAATCCAACGGAATACACACTTGCAATAACAATTGACAATGGCATGCGGCGACCTCTAAAAGCATGGTAAAGAGGTAGCAAAGTAAACCTAACATGCCTTAGGGAAATTTAAAGAAATAGCGAATACATAACATTAACACTGATTCCTCTTAATAATGTTCCCACATAGCAAACTGAGTTGAGCCCTCTCCAACGTAGCCTCCCATTGTCGGTGGTGGCGGCGGTGTAGGAGGAGACCCCTTGTGATAAGGGCACTGGCAGTATGGATTAGTACACAGTCTCTCCTCTGCATCCGCATCATCGCTGTCCGGATCACGGCTTCGGTTTTCAAATTCAAGATCAAAGATACGCTTTTTTTAAGTAGTAGATGTATTGTTGATGGGGGAAAATAGGTGGAGGATCTACCCATCTAGTGAATCCACAATCGTCGCCCTTATTTGCTGCCTGAAATAGAGAAAATGTAAAAGGATGTAAGCATGTAAAGTGAAAGACTTTTTTAGAAGATATTAGTTGATGAAAAAATACCCATCCTATGGGGCATCTGAAAAAACGACGGCCTCCATGAATCTCGTCATCGCTCATCTGAACTACGCAGTCCTCACCGTGACGGCATTTGGGCCACTCCTCTCTCCTGTTATCATATCCCCGGAGAGGTCTATCATTTGTGAACTCACTCTTCACCTCTACTGGAAAATCCTTAAGTGGTTCCTCCCAATCATCTGGACCTAGAGAGCCCTCCCAAACAATTGGAGCTCCCTTCTTCCCCCTCTTTTCTCTACCCGAGGACTCACCCTTTTCTCTCCCTCTGCCTCCAAACATCTCTAGCAAACACCTAAAAATCATGTAAGAAGAGAGGTGTATATATAGTCAGAGGAAGATGTAATGTTGTGCTGAAGTTTATTTGAACACTGCAATAACTTTGAATCGACAAAACTCTGTTGCTAGCACTATACACTGAGAGGGCTAAGACGATGGTTTGAAAAGGCTACGTTTTAGTGATTACACTGTTGATTGGACCACACACTGAAAAGGCTAGAACCGTAGTCTGCAAAGAATACCTTTTATGGACGCAACTGTTGATTCGACCATTCACTGAAAAGGCTAGGACCCTAGTCTGAAAAGAAAACATTTTACTGAAGGCATTGTTGATTCGACCATTATGTAAAAAGGCTAGGTTTTGATGAAGACACGGTTCATACGTATAGGTGGCACTACCCTCGATCTAGATGCACGCGTTCGACCTTTTGGAGCATTGGATGTACTGACGATACACTTAAAATTGCTTCTGTTTGCTTTTCCGTTTGCCTCGTTGTAGGCATGGGACCGCATTTGAGCGTGGCATCCAATTGAATGGTATTAAATCTACTAATCCATACAAATATAAGAGTACATGTCATAGAACCGACTAAATTGTATGGCCCACATGCACTTGACATTACCTTTCAGACCTCCGACTAGTCATGCATGGGAGACAGACAACGTAGATAGTTCCGTTTTCTCCGAGCAGGATCGATGGTTACAACGACATCACAGTATTACAACAGAGTCTACATAATTATACAAAATATATTACATCAGAGGGAAGCGGAAGTATATGACATAGTTTTATAAACCAAGATTTATCATTATTACAAACCATTGTTCCACTCTTTCTCTCACAGTAAGTAGCATTAGTAACCTTATTCAATCAACAAAAGTCACCCTGCCCACGGGTGCACACAAACATAACCAACATCTTCTACTCCTGCTCTTCTTCGTCTAAGACCGCCATGCAGCAGGGACAAAATATCGCCTGCTCATGCGGTTCACCTGTAACAGGGGTGTAACAAACCTTGAGTACATGAGGGTACTCAACAAGTCTTACCCGACAAAGGGAGGTAATAAGGATATGCTGGCTTTATAGGATTTCTGGGCCAGAAACCAGAGAGTGATTTTGAAAAAAACTTGCTAAAGTTATAAACTTATTCTCAAGTTTTAATTCAAGCAATTATCATAACTTCCTTCTGTTAATCATCATCTTATGTTCCATAATTACACTACGATGAGTGGTCGGAGAGTCGAGTCTCCATAACCGAGGAGCAACGACAATTCGAACCGATTAATAACCCAGCTGGGGATTCCTAAACCACACGATATACACAGGTCTCGGACCTTACGTATATCAACCATTCGCTTGGATCCTCCAAACATGACCGGGTTCGCGCCACCCGAGAGCACAGTACTCCACCGCCCTACGTCGTCCCGGACGGTTTACCCGTAGGGTGGGTACACGATACTCCCGCCATCTCTTCACTCCCAGTGCGTGTTGTACCGTTCGCGTAACGGAATCGCCAATTTACTCAGGTTTACCGAAGCATGTGGCCGGTACTGCAAAGTCTCAACCACAACGGGCCTACATCGGACGGTCCTTAATCGACACAGACGGAACTAGCACGAGCAGGCAACCCTGTCGGCTTCCACCAGAGACATTTTCCGTGTCTCGTCTGCCGGTGAAATATAGTCGGCAGTCTACCACGGGTATACCGATGGTAGTAGATGATCGGTGGAGGCACGCTAAGACTACGAGCGGGACGTTAACAGAAGAACGGCACACATGGTTTACCCAGGTTCAGGCCGCTAGATGCGTAATACCCTACGTCCTGCTCTTTGTTATTGATGATGATGAGGATCAAGATGTCTAGATGTTTTTGAGGGGGGGTTCCTGCCCGCCTTATATAGTCCAGGGGCAAGGTTACAGATATGGGAATCTAAGAAGGTCGGTTACAAGAGATCGTATCTGTCTAGGACACGATAGATTTCCTAATCGACTAAGCTTACTTGCGTATCAAGTAGCTCCTGATTATCCGCTTAGGACTCTGACCAGATCAAGAGATCCGATCTACCTGTCCCTGGTAGCCTTCCGCTTTCTGGGATCAAGTAGCCTCCGCCTTCCGCTTGATCGCCGTAATTACAACGGATGCTGTGAGATCGATGGGAATGGGATGGACCAGCCGAGTTCTCGCGCATGATGTTGACCTAAGCCTCGGTGGCCGTTAGGTAGTCTAGGGCTTCTTGTGTCGCGAGAGTGACTGGCAGCCCTCGGAGTTGCTGGACGGCGACAGCGATGTTGGCGCTGGGCGTCTTGTGAACTGGTCGGTCACCGACCAGATCGAATTCATCCGCAAGGTTGTGGGGTAGAAGCCTTCGCCCTCTATTGAGAGCCGCGATAGCTGCAGCAGCAGCAGCGGCTGCGGGCGGCGCAGCGGCGACGATCGCAGGGGTGTCGACGGCTGCGGGAGGCACCGCGGCGGCTGTGGCTCCTTGAGGCTGCTGTAGTGCTTGAAGTTCTTGAGCTCGGCGGGCTGCACGCGCTGCGTTGCGTCCCGCTCAGGCCTGTGCTTCTGTGTTGGATTCGATAAGCGGTGGGGCTTCGTCATTACTGACGGCGAAAACCGCGCCACCGAAACCGGGGGGGGGAGGAATTCCGGGAACTCATCGTAACCCAGTAGGTTCTTGACCCGATCAGCAAACTCGTCTGAGTGGACCGTGTCGTCGTCTTCTTCGCCGTCAGAGATGATAGCGGTATTGGTCGACATGGCCATGCCGTCAAGCCCCGGGATTGAGTTAGCGGTACCCTCTTCCCGGGTTGTTGACATGGCATCGTCATGGAGATCCTCAATGCGCACATGATGGATGATGTGCCTTGGGACGCCGTCGAGCTGGAACTCGATGAGATCCGGGTTAGGGCGCGGTTCTGGCACGGAGGCCTGGTCCGCGTGACCTTTCCAACCAGGTGCCGGCTGCATCCTAGGGCAGACCCGAGGTGCGGGCGGTGGTCGGGTCGCAGCCAGATTCGGATCTGGTCGGCGAGGTTGGTCGCCGTGGGTCGGTGCCCTACGTCGAGGTCGAGCCGTAGCCAGATTTGGATCTGGTCGGCGGAGCTGGTCGGCGTGGGTCGGAGCCCTACGTCGACGGCGTTGAACGGTGGTGAAGCCATCGTCATTAGACCGATCTTGGATCGATTCTAACAAGAAGCGAGCTTCGGCTAAACCCCGTCCAACCCGATCAATGGATTCGATCAGGTCAGAGTTGTCGATCTGCCTCCTCTGGTAGCGAGGAAGCGGTGGTCGAGTCGTCGGTCTTGCCGACCTCGAGATTGATCCCGAGATCTGATTGGCGGACGGTGTTGATGAAGATGCCGGTGCGGAGGCCGGCTGTGCCACCAGAGCCGGTCGTCCAGGTGAACGATCCGATCGTGAAGGTGAGCCCCGCCTGAAAGTTCATGGAAGCAGGAAAAGAAACCATCTCGCTCGTCACGAAATCTGTACGCGCACCCCCTACCTGGCGCGCCACTGTCGACGAAATATAGTCGGCAGTCTACCACGGGTATACCGATAGTAGTAGATGATCGGTGGAGGCACGCTAAGACTACGAGCGGGACGTTAACAGAAGAACAGCACACACGGTTTACCCAGGTTCGGACCGCTAGATGCGTAATACCCTACGTCCTGCTCTCTGTTATTGATGATGAGGAGGATCAAGATGTCTAGATGTTTTTGAGGGGGTCCCTGCCCACCTTATATAGCCCGGGGGGCAAGTTACAGATATGGGAATCTAAGATAGGTCGAGTTACAAGAGATCGTATCTGTCTAGGACATGATAGATTTCCTAATCGACTAAGCTTGCTTGCGTATCAAGTAGCTCCTGATTATCCGCTTAGGACTCCAACCAGATCAAGAGACCCGATCGGTTTTGGTCTTATGGGCTGGGCCGCCTTGTCCCAAGTAGGCCCAAGGCCAGCCGTGAGGGTATAGGGGTTTATACCCCCACACCGTCCGGTCTCATATTCACTTCCATATTCTTATCATCTACTCAGGGCAAACTCCCGAGTAGCGAACCATTGCGAAAAATAAATCATTAACCATCTCTTTTCACTAAGCATGTCTAGGCATCATTAACTTATATAGACTAATAGGGTAATCAAGGTAAGGTAATTAGAGTATCAAGGAAGGTAATGCATCGAGTGGTTATAGCCATAATATATATCAACTCATGCATAAAATATTAAGCAAATACGTAAACCTTTCGAAACACAAGGTAAAGAGGTTTATGCTCCGGGGCTTGCCTTGGTTAGCAGGTTCAAACTCTTCAGAGGTTCCACCAATATCAAATCCAATTGACTCCGATGGATTTACTTCTTCAGGAATGGAACCACCGATAACCACTTCACTCTCGGATGCTAAACGAGATAAGAATGCATGCTTGAGTTACTACAGTGCTATAGACGAAAGGTAAAATGAGATGCACTTAAGTGATTGGATGAACTTGATTGAAGTTACAAATCCTGAGTATAATTTTCCTTCACGGTAAAGTTGTATCAAGTTAATCAAATGAGAGTAAACATCACATGCTTACTGTAAATTATTTATTACCTAAAATGAGTACCTAGGTTAACATGTCTAATCCAACCAAGCCATAAACCATCAAGGGTGTGGGGTGGTTTATGGTCTTCATGTAAAGCCAAATACAATCAAACTCTAATTCAATTATTCTCTTTTTATTAATAAGTTAATTACTACCTAAGACTAACACTTCTATTAACTAAAACATAGCAGTACCATGGACCAGTGGGGTGTATTGATCCAGAGTATTTATGAACTGGCAAAAGTTATTCAAGTAAATTAAAGAATTAATTAAGCCATTTAGTTATTATTTATTAATCATTTTACAGTCATTTAACTAGCCCAAAATTACTTTCTAAAGTGAACTTGCTCCAAATAATGTCAAACTTTTACTGGAGCTCACTTTTAACATGTAAAACTTAATCCTAATTTTTTAGAATTTTTGGATTAATATTGTGGCCTACAAAAATCATTAACCAACTATTCATAAATTAAAATAGGTTATTTTAATTCACACAAAATTTACCAAACATAGCAAACTCATATTTTTCCTGCAAGGTATACTTCATGAAGATCACAGAGCAATTTTTGTTATATTTTTAGCAGCTATATTTATTTAGTTATGAATTATCCAAGAATCAGCAAACAAATTATTTCTGAAAAACATTTAAAAAGGTAAAGGCTTTTAAACGGGCCGGCCTGCTACTGTGCCGACCGCTCCGGCCCAAAACGGACCGCGCTGGCCCCCGAGCGGCCTTCATCCTCCTCGCACGCGAACAGCGAGGCACAGGGGAGGCGGCGACGCCGGCCAACGAACTCACTGGCGGTGACCTCCCGAGTGGCGCTGAGCAGTGCAAAACGAAGCCCTTGACCTGGCGAACCTATCTATGGGATTGGTTGCCCCGATTAGAGCTCGGAGCTGTCGTGACGGCGCTTATGGCGGCTCGACAGAGAGAAACATGGCGGCGCGACGGCAGAAGTGCTTCTATGGGCACCGATTGACCAGAAGGGTGGGCTGGAGAGGTTCGGCGAGCTCACCTCAGCGCGATGCTCGCGCTGGCTGAAGCAGAGGCGGTGCCGAGCAAGGTTGTCCGCGGTGGAGCGGCTGACAGCAGCGTTCAACGGCGGCGAGGCGGTGTTCTGGCGCGGTGAGGGCAGGAAAGGTGAAAGCGATGGCTCGTCGAGCTTGACGGGGAGGAGGTCAGGTTAGAACGCTATTCAAACTGGCTGGAGGTGCTTCGAGGCAGCCTGGCCACGGTGAGGTGGCACCTCGGTGGCACTGTTGCCGTGCGTGGGGAAGAAGACGGCGTGCGGCCACGTCCGGCGACAAGAGGTGGCGCGAGCGGGTGCTTTGGGTGCGCGAGGAGATTGCGGAGCGGTGTGCGAGAGCTCGGTTTCGATGATGGATCAACAGACGCGAATTTCTGCAGAGGATCGGCGGGCGTCCGACGGTGGCAGAGGGAGAAAAAGACGTCGTCGACGGCCGGCGCTAGCTTGTAAAGGGCAGGGACAGCTCGAGGAGGCGGCTGGCGTCTTCGCAACGCTGGACAGGTGGTCGGGCGCGCAGATTCGGTGGCGAGGGCGCAAGAATGCCGCGGTGGCCCGGCGGCAGAGCGGCATGGGCGACGACAGAGACGAAATCGAGTCCCCACCCCCCCGTGTTACTGTAGCAGAAACTGATTTTTTAAAATTACTTTCAAAATCACATTACAACTTGAAAATCTCCCAAAATAAAAGTTGTTCAAAATTTTGAATTCTACAACTTTGCTTTTGGGCTCACATGTAAATTCCAAATATTTTTAAAATTGTTATTTTCAGTTTTGAAATTGAGTTAGCAAATCCCATTTTTACTGATGCAAGATTTGAGAAATTAATTAATGGTTAAGAAATCCTTAATCAAGACAACCAAAAGCATAGCTTCACAGTGCAAACTTTATACCAATCAATGGAATAAAAGTTTGACAAATTTTATTTGTGAAAATTAATTACATTAATTCCCCAAAATTGAATTTGATAATTGAAGTTTCAAAGACAGCCAAAACACGCTGTGTTGAATTTAGTATTAAATTCAAACTTTGAGCTATTATTTGAATAAGTTATATTGGAATTTTGCCCTGGAACCTTAAACAAAGTTTGTAGCATAAAGTTTATACTACAACTTCATTTAAAGCCCATACCTAAAAAGTGAATAAATTATAAACTTATACTGTAGACCAAATAGCATTGTGATAAAGGTATAAATGACATCATGCATCACAGGAAAACCATTCTTGAGGAAAACTTGAATATAAACTTTACCTCATTCTTGGTTCTAAACCACCTTAGCTTATTTTTAAGATCATTCATCAAACATGGGTGTTGCATACATAGACAAATGCATTTACATATGCTCATGATGCATGCATAATGAGGTTTATATTAGTGTCATGCATAATTAAAGACGCTTAACACCTAGGGTGTTACAGCTCCTCCCCCCTTACAGAAATCTCATCCCGAGATTTAGAGAAACCTAAATCCTGGGATTTAGTAGTGAAAAAGAAAACGTGTCACACACTTTTTCTTACAAGGTATTCAAAAATAGGAGGAGAGGTTTCGGTTTACAAACGCAACACCTATAGAAGGTTACAACTAGAAAGGAGTTGTTAACCTAGATGGAAGCAAGAAAATCTGGAAAGTTCTCCATTAAATAATCTTCAGATTCCCACGTTGCCTCATCTTCCGTGTGCATGTTCCGCTGAACTTTATAAAACTTGACTGTCTTTCTTCGAGTAACACGATCCTTTTGATCCAAAACCCGAATCGGATACTCGAAATAGGTTAAGTCCGATTCCAAATTGACTCCATCAACATCAATGATCTGTGCAGGCACTTGAAGACACTTCTTCAATTGTGACACATGAAACACATTGTGCACTGCTGAGAGGTGTTCTGGCAATTTGATGCGATATGCTACTGGACCACATCGTTGCAAGATTGGAAATAGGCCAATGTAGTGAGGTGCTAGTTTTCCTTTAATATCAAAATGATTAACTCCCTTCATCGGAGATACTTTAAGATAACATGGTCACCAACTTTAAATGCTAACGGTTGACGCCTTTGATCTGCATAGCTCTTTTGACGGGACTGTGCTGCTTTCAAACTTTCTTATATAAATCGAACTTTTTCTTCAGCTTCCTTCACAAAGTCTACTTCGAAGAATCTTCATTCCCCAGGTTTTGACCAATTCAGAGGAGTTCTACATTTTCTTCCATATATTGCCTCAAATGGTGCCATTTTAATACTTTCTTGATAGCTATTGTTATAAGAATATTCTGCTAAGGGTAAGCATTCATCCCATTTTTCAGAACAGGCAAGAACACATGCCCTTAACATATCTTCAAGAATTTGATTTACCCTTTCGGTCTGTCCTCCAGTTTGAGGATGGTAGGCAGAACTCCTGATAAGCTTAGTACCCATAGACTTATGCAAATATTCCTAGAAGTTGAAGATAAACTGTGTACCTCTGTCGGATACAATAGTCTTTGGAACACCATGCAAGCATAGAATATGATTGAAGTATAGTTGAGCATAAGTGCTTGCTGGATATAATACTTTAACTGGTAATAAATGGGCTTGTTTGGTCAGACGATCAATAATGACCCAAATTGAATCAAATCCTTTTGAGGTCTTGGGCAGTCCTACAATGAAATCCATACTAATATCTTCCCACTTCCAGGATGGAGTTGGTAACGGCTGTAAAGGTCCCGCTGACTTGAGACGGATTGCCTTCACTCTTTGGCAAATATCACATTTTGCAACATAATTGGCGATCTCAATTTTCATCTTTGTCCACTGAAAGGTCCTAAATGGCTAGAGGGGGGGTGAATAGCCTTTTTGAAAAACTGCAAACTTTACTAATCAAGAGAGTTAGTAAAACAAATGGCGTAGCTCTCCTAGCACTAGCACAATTAAGCTATGCAAGCCACCTACACAATTCTAGTATATGGTAAGGCTATGATCTCTAATTCGCAACAACAAAACTATGTCACTACTTACTTTACTCCTAGGTGATAATGCTATAAAATACAAGCTAGCAAGATAAACAAGTAAGTGTGAGAGAGGGTATTGATTCTTATACCGACGTTGTAGAAAAGAGATATGTCCAAGAAACAATAACACATAACAATAATGAAAACCTCGGCAAGAGAGATGACACAATAATTTTTACCGAGGTTCACTTGCTTCCCGGCAAGCTACTCCTCGTTGTGGCGATACACCCACTTGTTGGATTACAAGCTAATTGGCACTCCAAAGCCAAACCCTCAGCGGGTGCTTCTCATCCACTCACAAGATGGGTATCCTCCAAGCCACAAGCAATCCACTAGAGTAGCCAATTGCGATCTCCCGCGGGGAAGGCTCAAGAACCCCTCACAAATCCACCGGTGAGGCTCGAAACAATCTCCAATCACGAGCTCAAACACCGCTGCTGCTCCAAGCCGTCTAGGGTGTCGGGAAACACCCAAGAGTAAAAGAAATCCGCAGCAAACTCAAGGATCAAGTGCCTCTAGATGCAACTCTCAAAGCAATGCACTTGAATCTCACTCAATCTCACTTAGAATGCACAATCTAGCAAGGAGATGAGTGGAGGGGAAGTTCTCTAGCTCAAAGTATGTCTCAAGTGTTCAAAAAGTCAAGAGAGTAGCCCTCAAGCCGGCCACCACATATTTATAACAACCCCCAACGGAATCCAACCGTTATCTACTGACCTCAGCCAGCTTGGGAGCACCGGACGCTCCGGTGGTAGGCATCGGACGCGTCTGATGCCCCTGCCCGACCAGCTCTCAGCTCGCCACGTGTCCTCTGTTCAAAAGTAGCCGTTGCCGCGCTCTGTCAGAACATCGGACGCTCGGGCACCTACCACCGGACGCGTCCGACGCGTTTATGTCCGTGCTGCAACCTTCTCAGCTCGCACAGCACCGGACGCTCAGTCGCCGAACCACCGGACGCGCAACAGTGACACCGGACGCAGTCCAGTAAGGATCGAAATCTCGGCCACGTGCACCGGACGCGTCCGATGAGGTGCCACCGGACGCGGCCAGCGTCCGGTGCCTCTTTCAGCCGAACCAGCGCGATTTCCTCCTTTGCACCGGACGCTCAGACTCTGAATCACCGGACGCGCCGATGCATATACTGTTCACCAACTGAAACTCGGCTGATCAGCAACAGTAGCACCGGACGCTCCGGTGACTTTCACCGGACGCTGCTCCCAGCGTCCGACGCCACTGAAACTGCGAGATTTCGTCCGTTTCACTTCTCCCTTGCTTCCAAGATGCTAACCACCAAGTGTCTCTCTCTCAAGAACGTATGTTAGCATTTTTCATATCATTTTTGCAAGGGATATGTTAGCACTCACTAGGTTATATGCATATGCTCAAGACATTGACCTAGTAGCACTTGATTCATGAGTTAACCGTGATTTCCCTCTTGATAGTCGGCTATCAATCCTAAATCCGGTCAATCACTTCTCTACTCATCTTAGACCGGCAAAAGAAAACCCTATGGTTATACCTTTGCCTTGATCATCATTCCATGTCCATCATCGAGTGCTTGCTCTTCCATGAGCGTCATCTTCTCGCACTTGTGCTCTTGTGGTCATCTCTTCATGCCACCTTGCTCCTTCATCACATGTGTTGCTATGCCTAGCTCAAAATACTCAACACAATGGCATTAGCAACATGATGTCATTAATTACCAAAACCAAACTTTAGCTTTCATCCACCAAAACCGTTGTTTGAGATCTTGATACATCTTTTTACTCCCTGGATGAATAGAGAACCTGGTTGTATGTGCTTCATCAAGGATTTGCTGACGTAACTCAGGAACTTTTGGAACTACCAGACGATTCTTGAACCAGAGAACTTTATTTTCATCAATTCTAAAACATGGAGCTTTCTCAGCTTTAACTTTCTCTTTGATGTGACCTATACCCTTGTTGGTTCGCTGTGCGGCTATAATCTAAGCCTGGATAGTTGACTCAATAGCTATATTGGCCAGAGTGCCATATGAGACTATTTGCAATTCCAACTTTTCCATTTCTCGACACAAGGTTTGCTCAGGTGGTTTGGTGGCAAGACAGTTACACTGAGTTTTCAGAGTAAGAGCATCTGCTACTACATTAGCCTTGCCCGGATGATAGTGTACTCCTATATCATAATCTTTAATCAATTCCAACCACCTTCTTTGTCGCATATTTAACTCAAACTGAGTAAAAATATACTTCAAACTCTTATGGTCGGTGTATATATGACAGACACTTCCCAACAAATAGTGTCTCCAAATCTTGAGTGCCTGAACGACTGCTGCCAACTCAAGATCATGGGTTGGATAATCCTCATCATGACGCTTGAGCTGCCTAGAAGCATAGGCGATGACTCGCCCTTCTTGCATCAACACACATTCGATTCCAATGCCCGAGGCATCACAATATACATCAAACGGCTTTTCTATATCTGGTTGTGCTAGGACAGGAGCGGTGGTTAGCAGCTTCTTTAGAGTTTGGAACGCTGCTTCACACTCGGACGACCAAACAAATTTGGTTTGATTCTTTAGAAGCTCGGTGATGGGTTTGGCTATTTTGGAGAAGTCAGGGATGAAACGATGGTAATAACCCGTCATTCCAAGAAAACTACGGACTTGGTGTACTGAGATAGGTGGTTTCCAATTCAAAACATCTTGAACTTTGTCAGGGTCAACTGCAACACCCTCGGCGGAAAGAACATGACCAAGGAACTGAATTTTATCAAGTCAAAACTCACACTTACTAAATTTGGCATAAAGTTGGTGCTCTCTGAGACTGGTCAAAACAATACGGAGATGCTCCGCATGTTCTTCTTTGGTTTTGGAATAGATCAGGATATCATCTATGAATACCACACCAAACTTGTCGAGTTCTGGCATGAATACGGAGTTCATGAGGTATATGAAATGGGCTGGGGCATTGGTTAGACCAAAAGACATGACCAGATATTCATATAGACCATATCTGGTGGTGAAGGCTCTTTTTAGAATATCTTCTGGTCGAATTTTTATTTGATGATAGCCGGATCGGAGATCAATTATTGAGAACACCTTAGCTCCTGCAAATTGGTCAAAGAGAAGATCTATGCGAGGCTAGGGGTACTTGTTTTTTATGGTAACTTCATTCAAGGGACGGTAATCAACACACATTCTTAGTGTTTGGTCTTTCTTCTTTACAAAGGACATCCCCATGGAGAAGAACTAAGCCGGATATATTTCTTATCTAACAATTCTTACAGTTGAGTTTTCATTTCGGCTAACTCTCTGGGTGGCATTCTATATGCTCGTCTGGATACTGGTGCAGTGCCGGGTTTTAATTCAATCACAAACTCAACATCACGATCTGGTGGTAAACCTGGCAGATCGTCTGGGAACACATCAGGAAATTTCCTCACTACTGGAATATCTTTCAATTCTTTGGCTGTAGCTCCATATACCCGCTCAACTGCACTTTTAGGCGTTGGTAATTGAATAAGCAAGTTGGATCTACCTTGAGGAGGCGCTGACTCATCCAGTTCATTCCAAGGATCACATCTATATCTTGATCCTTTAGGACTAGCATATTGGTGCAAAAGGTGTGCCCAGCAAGTTCTATAGGTATCTGATGTACCATTTCCTTAGTAAATATATTTCCCCCAGGAGATTGTATGCGATAAACATTTCCCACTGTCTCAATTGGTAAATGATGCTTCATGACAAATACTTTATTGATGAATGTATGGGATGCACCAGAATCAAAGAGTATAACTGCAAGATGTTGTGTGACAGAAAACATACCCATCATAACCGGTTCACCCTCAGGAATAGCTTCAGCTTGAGTATAGTGTGCACGGCCAGTCTTTGGTGCAGGTCCTTTCTTCTGGGCAATCGGTTGACTCTGCTGCGAGTTCTGACTCAGCTGCGGCCTCTGCATATTATTCTGCCTTAGATATAGACATTCATGAGCAAAATGTCTAGGTTTGCCACAATTATAACATGGGTTAGGAGTGTAAGGGGCTTTGATGGGACGAACACCAGTGGTATTCGGCTGACGGGGATAGGAAGGAGCTGCAGCAGGACGGACATGTGCCTGCTGTTGGCTATGCTGCTGGGGTGGACGATACTGGCTCTGACGAGGGGGTTGATAGACCATCCTCCATCGCTGGGTATTGCTACCAGAAGATCCCATAGCAACATTCTTCCTTTTCCTTAATTTCTCACACTGATGAAAATTCTGCTCGGCAGTGATGGCAATGCTAACACTCATTGTAGCTAGCATTGGGGTTGGCGATCAGCATGGACATGATCTGAGGCTGCAGACCACGCAGAAAACAGTCTTTCTTCTTCTCATCTGTGTTGACATGTTCAGGAGCATACTAGGCTAGCTGATTGAATTTGTTGACATACTGCATAACAGTTCTTCCTCCTTGTTCCAACTTCAGAAATTCCACAAGCTTCATTTTCATAAGACCTGCCGAGATATAGTGAGCCCGGAAAGCCTCACGGAACTCTGCCCAAGTAATTCTATGACCAGGTGGCTGGGTGCAACGATATGTAGCCCACCATGCACCAGCAGAGCCCTGGAGTTGCTGTGCTGTAAAGATTGCCTTCTGGGCCTCTGGACAATTGACCACTTCAAATTTCTGCTCAATGGTACGGATCCAGTCATCCGCTTCCAGAGGTTCATCTGCCTTATAGAAGACAAGTGGATGAGTACCCATGAAATCTTTGTATGTGCCTTCCTCAACATGACCTTGACGACCCTGAGCTCCATTTTGCTATCCCATGGCATTCAAAACGAGCATTGTCAGCACTAGCATTGATGAGTGTTGCCATCGCATCCATTAAGGTCGGTGGTGTAGGTGGAGGTGGATTGTTTCTTGCATCCCGAGAAGTGCCAGGGATATCAAAATCAGTAATTCCCGAACGAGTCCTCATCTGTATGCCAGGAATCAAGATTAATTTCTAGATTTTATAGGTAGGGGGAATAATTTTTTTTAAAAGAAGGGTAGCATGAATAGAATTGGTACAATTCAACACACTTTCGTAAAGGAGGTATTTTATTGTAGATATGACATGATGCATGATGATTTCTACACCTAGTAGAACATTCTCACCAAGATGAGCACACATACATGATGGCACATACATACGTATTACTCTTATAAGGTCACTCCACTCACTTACCGCAAGTTAGCGTACTTGCAGAAAATTCCATTGCAGCCCTTTCCCCACAGGGATAAAATATATAGCACTCAATGAAAGCAGTAAAATTAAATGCTCCCCATACATGTATACCCCTGTATACATATATGTAGCACTAAACTACCCGAATCATTATCACATCACCCACAATTAAGTACCTTCATATGAACATGTGTGTAACATGTAAATATTACGGTAACCACACTAGCACTCCCCTAGACCGGCGGTTGTCCGATCATGCTCTCACATCTCACCCTTACCTTGGCGTAGGTGCGACGTTGCATGATTTAAAGAGACAGTTTATACTATATACTTCCATATATGCATATACAATTATATATACATATACTTCCATATGAGGGCACCACCACCCTTAGGTCATCGGGTGACAAGATAACCATTCAATTACTTACCTTCTTACCTTTGACGTAGAGGTATATGATCCATACAATTCAAATAAGACCCTCCCATAAGTCAGTTTACTTAGGTGCCATCATTTATATAACTCACACGCAATCAAACTCTTAGCTTTTAAAATATAACACACCGGAGGACCGAAGCACTCCTGTCAACTTCTATATGTCTTTGACGCATCTGGGTGGCTTCAAGTCCAAAACAGTTTGGACCTTCTCCAGGTCAGGACGTATGCCGTCTTGGCTGACGACATTCCCAAGCAAAATCCTAGAGGGAACATCGAACACGCATTTATTCGGATTTAGCTTCCATTGGAATTGGTTCAGGGCCTTGAAAGTCCTGTCAAGGTCATCGATCAGAGTCGAAGCCTTTCTAGTCTTTATTACCACATCGTCAACATATGCCTCGACCAGCTCGTCTTTTATTTCTTCTGTGAGGCATTGTTGGATAGCACATTGGTACGTCACCCTGGCGTTTTTAAGGCCAAACGACATGGTCGTGTAGCAGTACACACTGAAGGGGGTGATGAAGGACGTTTTTTCCTGGTCGTCAACAGCCAGGGCGATCTGGTGATAGCCCAAGTAACAATCTAGGAAAGAAAGCAACTCACAACCCACAGTGGAGTCTACGACCTCATCGATGCGAGGAAGAGGGAAGGGATCCTTCCGGCAGTGTTTGTTGAGAATGGTACAATCGTGCATTCCTCATTCTTTATTCTTTTTGCGTATAAGAACGGGGTTGGCTACCCAATCTGAGTTATACACTTCTCTAATAAAAGCGGCGGCTAAGAGCCGGGTTATTTCTGCCCTAATTGCCTCCTTCCTGTCTCGAGCGAACCGTCGTAGCTTTTGATTTACTGGCTTGGTCATCTCTGAGAGATTAAGAAAGTGCTCGATCCGTTCCCTAGGGACACCGGGCATGTCCGCGGGTTTCTACGCAAATACGCTGATGTTGTCCCATAGGAAACAGACGAGCGCGTCTTCCTATTTCTGGTCGAGGTCACCCCTGATGATGGCGGTCTTCTCATCGTCGCCTGGGGCCAGATTGACCTTCTTGTTGGCCTTGCTCTTCTCCGCGGCGCGTTTGCGCTGCTTGACTGGTATCTCCAGTTCGGCTGGTGGTAGCTTCTTGGCCTCCAGGACAGTGTCTTCCATGCGTGCCTTCAGCTCTTCAACCTCCGCAGCGGCGTACGCACTCGTCTCGCAGGCATGAGCCATGAGGACGTTTCCCCATAGGGACAGAGTGCCCTTATCAGTCGGCATCTTGAGGACAAGATAGCCGTAATGCGGGACAGCCATGAACTTGGCGATGCCCGGCCTGCCGAGGATGGCGTGGTAGATTCGGTTGAAGTCAGCGATGATGAAGTTGATGAAGTCGACGCGGAAGTGCTGTGGTGTGCCGAACTGGACGGGCAAGGAGATTTGCCCGAGGGGCATGGAGGGCTTGCCCGGCATGATCCCCTAGAACGGAGAATCGTATGGCTCGAGATCTTCTTGCTTCAAGCCGAGCTCCAAGAAGGCCTGGTGAAAGAGGATGTTGAGGGCGCTGCCCCGTCGATGAGCACCTTCTCGAAGCGCACGCTGCCGATCACCGGGTCGAGTACCAGGGGGAATCGACCAGCGTCAGGTAGCTTAGCCCACATGTCAGATCGGCTGAACGATATAGGCTGTTCCGACCAGGCAGGAGCCTTGACGTCGGCGATGAGACCGTCGGCCTTGGAGAGGGCAAGGATGCGCCTCTGGAGCACTTCTTGTCACCCCCGTTCCCTAGGCCCGCTTTGCCACCGAAGATCATGGCAGTAACATGCTTTTCAGGGGCCTTGTAAGCATGACGCGGGTCTTTCTCAGCCTCCTTGTCATCCTCCGACCTGTCACGCGCTTCAGGTTTCTTGGCGTTGCCCTTCCTGTTCACGCGTTGCCTCTTCTAGGTGAAGATGCTGGCGAAGCCATAGCACTCGCCGAAGGTGTGGCCTTTGTTAGGATGACGGGGACAGTCACCGCTCAGGATCTTGTCGTATTCCTCGTGGACCTCCCTCATCTTGCCCTTGTTGGCATTGTTGATAGAGTTTGGTTGTGGTTGCCGCGATTGCAGGCTCGCCGTTGCCATTGAAGACGGTTGTTGCTGCAGTTGTCGCGGCGATCGTTGCCACGGTCGTCGCGGCAGTCATCGCGGCGATCAACTTGAGGACCTCCGCGCCAATCACCGTAGTCGTGGTCACGATCGTTGTCGCGGCGAGGGCCACGCCTGTAGGGAGCGCGGTGGTTGTCGTCGTACTAAAGGAGGGCCTCGTCGACACGTGCCCAGTCCTGGGCAATCCTAAATAGCTCCTCCATCGTCTGGGGCTCGTTGCACAGGAGATCCTAGCGCAGGTCGGCATTGTGGGGCTCTCGAAGCTCAGCAATAAAGATGCTGATAGCCTCCGGGACACTGATGTCACGGACAGTGATCCATACCTCCGAGAAGTGCCGGATATAATACCGCAGCGACTCAGTCGGGGAATCGTGGATCTGGGCAAGCTCATACTTGGTGCTAGGTTGCTCGCAAGTAGGCTTGTAGTTGTCGATGAACATCTGACGCAGCTGTGGCCAGCTGTGGATGGATACCTCATGCTAGCGAAGTAGCCATTGGTTGGCGGATTCACCGAGGACCACCGGGAGGTAGTTGGCCATGACATGTTCGTTGCCGCCGGCTGCTAGCACCATAGTTTCATAGAGCATGACCCACTGCTCGGGGTCTGCCTTGCCATCGTAGTGCTTCAACTCGCCGATCCTAAAGTTTCTTGGCCACACCACTTGATGTAGGCGCTCGGAGAAAGCCTTGGGACCGGGTGTACCGTAGCGGGTGCGATACCTGTCGTCGAGGTGGTTGCGAAGGTCTCGGCCTTGACGCTGCTCGACCTCTTGGTTCCCGCCGCGGCCACGGGGGTCATTGCTACCGTGTCTTTGGTAGTGGCTCTCCCGATCTTGATCGTTACCGCCTCCACCTTCTGCTTGATCGCCATGATTACGACGGATGCTGAGAGAGCGACGGGAACGGGATGGCCCAGCTGTGTTCTCGCGCACGATGTTGACCTGGGCCTCGGCGGCTTGCAGATAGTCCAGGGCTTCATGTATCGCGGGGGTGATGGGCATCCCCCGGAGTTGCTGGACGGCGACAGCGATGTTGGCGCTGGGCGTTTTGTGAACTTGTCGGTCACCGACCAGATCAAACTCATCCGCAAGGTTGCGGGGTGGCAGCCTTCGCCCTCTATGAAGAGGTGCGGGAGCCGCAGCAGCGGCGGCGGCTGCGGGCGGTGCAGTGGTGGCGATCGCAGGGGCGTCCGCGGCTGCGGGAGGCACAACGGCGGCTGCAGCTGCTTGAGCCTACTGCTGTGCTTGAAGTTCCTGAGCTCGGCGGGCTGCACGCGCTACGTGCGCGCTTCTCTGGCTTGTGCTTCCGCCGCTGATTCGACAACGGGAGGAGGTTCATCGTTGCTGACGGCAAAGATCGCGCCACCGAAACCGGGTGGGATATCTGGGAACTCATCGTAACCCAGTAAGCTCTTGATCTGATCAGCAAACTCACCGGAGTGGACCTCATTGTAGTCTCCTTCACTATCAGAGACGACAGCGGTACTGGTCGACATCGCCATGCCGTCGAGCCCAGAGATTGAGTTGGCGGTCCCCTCTCCCCGGGTTGTCGACATGGCATCGTCGGAGAACTCTTCAATAAGCACATGATGGACAATGTGCCGTGGAGCGCCGTCGAGTTGGAACTCGACGAGTTCCGGGTTAGGGCGCGGTTCTGGCACGGGGGCCTGATCCGCGTGACCTTCCCGACCAGGTGCCGGTTGTAGCCCAGGGCAGACCCGAGGCGCGGGTGGTGGTCAGGTCGCCGCCAGATTCGGATCTGGGCAGCGAGGCTGGTCGGCGTGGGTCGGAGCCCTACGTCGAGGTCGAGCCGCAGCCAGATTTGGATCTGGGCGGCGAAGCTGGTCGGCGTGGGTCGGAGCCCTACGTCGAGGTCGAGCCGCAGCCAGATTTGGATCTGGGCGGTGAAGCCGGTCGGCGTGTGTCGGAGCCCTACATCGAGGTCGAGCCACAACCAGATTTGGATCTGGGCGGCAAAGCTGGTCGGCGTGGGTCGGAGCCCTACGTCGACGGCAATGAACGGTGGTGAAGCCGTCGTCATTAGACCGATCTTGGATCGATTCTAACAAGAAGCGAGATTCGGCTAAACCCCGTCCGACCCGATCGATGGATTCGATCAGGTTAGAGTTGTCGATATGCTTCCTCTGGTAGCGAGGAAGCGGTGGTCGAGTCACCGGTCTTACCGACCTTGAGGTTGATCCCGAGATCTGATCGGCGGACAGTGTTGGTGAAGATGCCGGCGCAGAAGCCGGTCGTGCCACCTCCGTGGTTCCGGCGATGACTCCAGAGCCGGTGGTCCAGGTGAACGATCCAACCGTGAAGGTGGGCCCTACCTCAAGGTCCATGGAAGTAGTGAAGGACACCATCTTGCTCGCCTCGAAATCTATACGCGCACCCCTATCTGACGTGCCACTGTCGATGAAATATCGGCGGCAGTCTACCACGGGTATACCGACGGTAGTAGTTTATCGATGGAGGCACGCTTAGACTACGAGCAAGACGTTGACAGAAGAACAGCATACACGATTTACCCAGGTTCGGGCCGCTAGATGCGTAATACCCTACGTCCTGCTCTCTGTTGTTGATGAATAAGATGCGTTTGAGGGGGTCCCTGCCCGCCTTATATAGTCCAGGGGGCAAGGTTACATATATGGAAATCTAGGATAGGTCGGTTACAAGAGATCGTATCTGTCTAGAACATGATAGATTTCCTAATTGACTAAGCTTGCGTGCGTATCAAGTAGCTTCCAATTATCCGCCTAGGACTCCGGCCAGGTCAAGAGACCCGATCGGTTTTGGTCTTGTGGGCTGGGCCGCCTTGTCCCGAGCAGGCCCAAGGCCAGCCGTGTGGGTATAGAGGTTTATACCCCCCAAGAACTTTTATAAAGTAGGGCAAAAAGAAAAGCATGCTACTTACCCTTCCTATCGCTATCATAGCGATATGCTATCTCTCATAAGCAGGAAGGTACGGAAAGCAGGGGATACGTCAGGGACAAACTTTTACTTTTGCAAACTTGTGTTAATGTTAATTTTGAAGTTTTGCAAAAGTAAAACTGTAATAATCCTATAACCACTGCTCTGATACTAGCTGTCACAGAACCGACTAAATGGTATGGCCCACATGTACTTGACATTGCCTTTCAGGCCTCCGACTGGTCATGCATGGGAGACAGACAATGTAGATACTTCCGTTTTTCTCCGAGCAGGATCGATGGTTACAACGACATCACAGTATTACAACAGAGTTTACATAATTATACAAAATATATTACATCAGAGGGAAGCGAAAGTATATGATATAGTTTTACAGACCAAGATTTATCATTATTACAAACCATTGTTTCACTCTTTCTCTCACAGTAAGTAGCATTAGTAACCTTATTCAATCAACAAAAGTCACCCTGCCCATGGGTGCACACAAACACAACCAACATCTTCTACTTCAGCTCTTCTTTGTCTAAGACCGCCATGCAGCAGGGACAAAATGTTGCCTGCTCATACGGTTCACCTGCAACAGGGGTGTAACAAACCCTGAGTACATGAGGGTACTCAACAAGTCTTACCTAACAAAGGGAGGTAATAAGGATATGCTGGCTTTATGGGATTTCTGGGCCAGAAACCAGAGAGTGATTTTGAAGAAAACTTGCTAAAGTTGTAAACTTATTCTCAAGTTTTAATTCAAGCAACTATCATAACTTCCTTCTGTTAATCATCATCTTATGTTCCATAATTACACTACGATGAGTGGTCGGAGAGTCGAGTCTCCATAACCGAGGAGCAACGACGATTCGAACCGATTAATAACCCAGCTGGGGATTCCCAAACTACACAATATACACAGGTCCCGGACCTTATGTATATCAACCATTCGCTTGGATCCTCCAAACACGACCGGGTTCGCGCCACCCGAGAGCACAGTACTCCACCGCCCTACGCCGTCCCGGACGGTTTACCCGCAGGGTGGGTACACGATAGTCCCGCCATCTCTCCACTCCTAATGCGCGTTGTACCGTTCGCGTAACGGAATCGCCAAGTTACTCAGGCTTACCGAAGCATGTGGCCGGTACTGCAAAGTCTCGACCACAACAGGCCTACATCGAACGGTCCTTAATCGACGTAGATGGAACTAGCACGATCAGGCAACCCTGTCGGCTTCCACCAGAGACATTTTCCATGTCCCGTCCGGTCTCATATTCACTACCATATTCTTGTCATCTACTCAGGGCAAACTCCCGAGTAGCGAACCATTGTGAAAAGTAAATCATTAACCATCTCTTTTCACTAAGCATATCTAGGCATCATTAACTTATATAGACTAATAGGGTAATCAAGGTAAGGTAATTAGAGTATCAAGGAAGGTAATGCATTGAGTGGTTATAGCCATAATATATATCAACTCATGCATAAAATATTAAACAAATACGTAAACTTTTTGAAACACAAGGTAAAGAGGTTTATGCTCTGGGGCTTGCCTTGGTTAGCAGGTTCAAACTCTTCAGAGGTTCCACCAATATCAAATCCAATTGCCTCCGATGGATTCACTTCTTCGAGAATGGAACCACCGGTAACCACTTCACTCTCGGATGTTAAACGAGATAAGAATGCATGCTTGAGTTACTACAGTGCTATAGATGAAAGGTAAAATGAGATGCACTTAAGTGATTGGATGAACTTGATTGAAGTTACAAATCCTGAGTACAATTTTCCTTCACGGTTTAGTTGTATCAAGTTAATCAAATGAGAGTAAACATCACATGCTTACTGTAAATTATTTATTACCTAAATTAAGTACCTAGGTTAACATGTCTAATCCAATCAAGCCATAAATCATCAAGGGTGTGGGGTGGTTTATGGTCTTCATGTAAAGCCAAATACAATCAAACTCTAATTCAATTATTCTCTTTTTATTAATAAGTTAATT
Organism: Alloteropsis semialata; assembly: GCA_004135705.1. Taxonomy (NCBI): domain Eukaryota; kingdom Viridiplantae; phylum Streptophyta; class Magnoliopsida; order Poales; family Poaceae; genus Alloteropsis; species Alloteropsis semialata. The sequence continues at coordinate 54,815,662 of CM014276.1, forward strand.
ACTACCTAAGACTAACACTTCTATTAACTAAAACATAGCAGTGCCATGGACCAGTGGGGTGTATTGATCCAAGTATTTATGAACTGCCAAAAGTTATTCAAGTAAATTAAAGAATTAATTAACCCATTTGGTTATTATTTATTAATCATTTTTACAGTCATTTAACTAGCCCAAAATTATTTTCTAAAGTGAACTTGCTCCAAATAATGCCAAACTTTTACTGGAGCTCACTTTTAACATGTAAAACTTAATCCTAATTTTTCAGAATTTTTGGATTAATATTGTGGCCTACAAAAATCATTAACTAACTATTCATAAATTAAAATAGGTAATTTTAATTCACACAAAATTTACCAAACATAGCAAACTCATATTTTTCATGCAAGGTATACTTCATGAAGATCACAGAGCAATTTTTGTTATATTTTTAGCAGCTATATTTATTTAGTTATGAATTATCCAAGAATCAGCAAACAAATTATTTCTGAAAAACATTTAAAAAGGTAAAAGCCTTTAAATGGGCTGGCCTGCTACTGTGCCGACCGCTCCGGCCCAAAACGGACCGCGCTGGCCAAGCGCCCGAGCGGCCTTCGTCCTCCTCGCGCGCGAACAGCGCGGCACAGGGGAGGCGGCGACGCCGGCCAACGAACTCACCGGCGGTGACCTCCCAAGCGGCGCTGAGCAACGCAAAACGAAGCCCTTGACCTGGCGAACCTATCTATGGGATTGGTTGCCCCGATTAGAGCTCGGAGCTGCCATGGCGGTGCTTATGGCGGCTCGGCAGAGAGAAACATGGCGGCGCGACGGCGGAAGTGCTTCTACGGGCACCGATTGACAAGAAGGGTGGGCTGGAGAGGTTCAGCGAGCTCACCTCAGCGCGAGCACTCAGCGCGATGCTCGCGCTAGTTGGAGCAGAGGCGGTGCCAAGCAAGATTGTCCATGGTGGAGCGGCTGACAGCGGCGTTCAATGGCGGCGAGGCGGTGTTCTGGCGCGGTGAGGGTAGGAAAGGTGAAAGCGATGGCTCGTCGAGCTTGACAGGGAGGAGGTGAGGTTAGAACGCTATTCAAACTGCTGGAGGTGCTTCGAGGCGGCCTAGCCACGGTGAGGTGGCACCTCGGCAGCGCTGTTGCCGTGCGTGGGGAAGAAGACGGCGTGCGGCCACGTCCGGCGACAAGAGGTGGCGCGAGCGGGTGCTTTGGGTGCGCGAGGAGATTGCAGAGCGGTGTGCGAGAGCTAAGTTTCGAAGATGGATCAACAGACGCGAATTTCTGCAGAGGATCGGCGGGCGTCCGCTGGTGGCAGAGGGAGAAAAAGACGTCGTCGACGGCCGGCGCAGCTTATAAAGGGCAGGGACAGCTCGACGAGGCGGCTGGCGTCTTCACGACACTGGACAGGTGGTCGGGCACACGGATTTAGCGGCGAGGGCGCGAGAATGCCACAGCGGCCTGGCGGCAGCGCAGCATGGGCGACGACAGAGACGAAATCGAGTTCCCCCTGTTACTGTAGCAGAAACTGATTTTTCAAAATTACTTTCAAAATCACATAACAACTTGAAAATCTCCCAAAATAAAAGTTGTTCAAAATTTTGAATTCTACAACTTTGCTTTTGGGCTCATATATAAATTCTAAATATTTTTGAAATTGTTATTTTTAGTTTTGAAATTGAGTTAGCAAATCCCCTTTTTACTGATGCAAGATTTGAGCAATTAATTAATGGTTAAGAAATCATTAATCAAGGCAACCAAAAGCATAGCTTCACAGTGCAAACTTATACCAATCAATGGAATAAAAGTTTGATAAATTTTATTTATGAAAATTGATTGAATTAATTCCCCAAAATTGAATTTGATAATTAAAGTTTCAAAGACATCCAAAACACGCTGTGTTGAATTTAGTATTAAATTCAAACTTTGAGCTATTATTTGAATAAGTTATATTAGAATTTTGCCCTGGAACCTTAAACAAAGTTTGTAGCATAAAGTTTATACTACAACTTTCATTTAAAGCCCAAACCCAAAAAGTGAATAAATTATAAACTTATACTATAGACCAAATAGCATTGTGATAAAGGTATAAATGACATCATGCATCACAGGAAACCATTCTTGAGGAAAACTTGAATATAAACTCTACCTCATTCTTGGTTCTAAACCACCTTAGCTTATTTTTAAGATCATTCATCAAACATAGGTGTTGCATACATAGACAAATGCATTTACATATACTCATGATGCATGCATAATGAGGTTTATATTAGTGTCATGCATAATTAAAGACGCTTAACACTTAGGGTGTTACAGTACATTAGTTCACATCCAAAGTAGCATAGAAATATACATCTATGCAAACTCAACCTCCACAACGACCCCGCTTGCCGGGCTGCTGCACTCCTCGGTGACGAAGCTGGTCCGTAGGAAAGGTGAACTGGTCTGGAGAGCGACGCTAGCGTGCCGGCGGGGTCGAGTCTATAGGCTGAGTAGTCTGCGTCGGCTGTGTGGGCTGTGGTACACCAACAAACTGAGAGGGCTTAGCCTCTATCGGGTACAAAGGAGGGGGTACTATCCGTGAAAAAGGTCCCAAAGCTACTCGTACCCTCTGTATAGTCGCTGCAAGAAGTCCGGATACCAACAATAAAATTTAAAAATTAAGTCCAGCACGCTATTGTTATAGTGTAATACGAGAGCGAAAGGTCATCACATAAGTACCTAAAACTCCAATGTTGTCATGGCCCTCATGTTGCACTGAACGCGGTCCCGCAGAGCGTTGGCCTACAGCTGCACGTGGAGGCATCCCAATGACATCCGTTCGACGGCACGAAGCCCGTCGTACTCCCTCCAAGCAACGCTGACCCAGTCGTCGAAGGGCGGCAACCAACTCGTTCCTAGTAACCTGTGGGAGATTTTGCTCATACTGGTTGGCATACGATAGGAGCTCGTTGCCGACGTCACTGCAGATATCCGTCTGCAATTCATACATGTATTGTTACACATTATGTAAAGTTAGAATTCTAACTTAATCAAATTACCAATCGAGGAACAAGATTCCTTACCAGCCCATGGAAGGCAGCTGGTGGCTCCATGGCGAACGTGTCGGTGATCTCGGGTTCGTGCTCCTCGTCCTTTATCGGCACCTGATCATACAAACACGTGTGGCGGTGTGGAACCAACCCAAGTACGCCCAGTAGGTGGCCTCGACGAATGGCCCACCTAGGTCGTGGACGTCGACGGCCGCATCCGCCCAAGCGTTCACGAAAGGCTGCATCTTATCGACCCAGGACTGGTCAAACGCAACATCTTGACTTTTCCAAGAAGCCCTGCAAGACAAATAAGAATTAATACACATGTAACAGGATCATAAAAAAATAGGGCTAGAACAAGAGTTACCAATGCGAGGAGTCAAGCTGAAGTCGGGGTAGGGGGAACAATTGCGCGTGCCCGAACTGACGTGCCACACGCTCCGGACAGTACGGTTCAGCGAAGACGTCGAATACCAGTCGTTTCCTCGTGTACCGAAGCTCCTGGTCACGGTAGTACAACTCGGACAAGACAATCGGCGCACGAGACTGTATGGCATCTACCGTATACGGAGTCCACCGCACCCTGTCAGGTCAGAGCTGGTCCAACTGAGCGACATACGTCGGATATGTCGCTCGACCTGTGCCTGTCGCCCACATCGGCTGTTCACAAAATATAAATTTATTAGCTGTAATAAATTCGATAACAACAAAAGTACCAAATATAGCGTCATAGTACTTACGTCGCGAGACAACCACAGTGTCCCCATCGTCGGGGACTCCAACTCGTCCGGTGCACCAAACTCGTCAAACACGTACATCTCAGCGTCGTATGGCTCGTACGATGATAGGGCTGGCCTTCCAATATCGAACCTCTCGTACGACCATAACATTAACAACAACGGATAGCCAGCCAATGTACCTGTCGACGTCCTCCGAGTGCAAGCGTCGCACAGTACTCGGTACGTAGCTGCAAGCACCGCTGAACCCCAACTGTACAGAGGAATCTGCTCAAGTGGTGCATACGCTATCTGTACCGCGTAGTGGACGAAGTGCTTGTCGACGGAGTCATGGTGGGAACTAGTGAAGAGTACCCAGCCAAACAACCACAACAAGTACGCCTCTAAGTGTCGCAGCACCCTCCACTCCTCCTCCTCCTCCGCGAGTCTCTCCGCACGGAACTGTGACAACCATACCTTAGGTGGGCCATAGCCATGCTGAAAGTCAAACTGCTCTGGCTCACCAGGCACGGGCTGATAGGCTTCAAAGAAACGCGCCTGCAGCTGCACGTCCCAGTCCGCTGGAACGAGAACAGGGCCAACAGGGGTACCAGACAGAGGTAGACCGAAAAGCATGGCGACGTCCTGAAGAGTAACAGTCACCTCCCCTACAGGGAGGTGAAACGTGTGTGTCTCCGGTCTCCAGCGGTCCATCCAAGCTGAGAGAAGTGCCCGATCTACCGGAAAACGTGCACTCCTGTGCCAGTGGCACTCAACCAGGCGTGCAAACATAAGCAGACCAGCAGCACGTAACCTGTTATAAGAACATATACACCATGTGAAACGATAAAAATAAGTATGTAAATAATCGACGGAGTATGAAAATAACATACCGTGGAACCCAACGGTGGTCAAGAACCCACAACTCATCGTGGGTGCAAAGACGTAGGGGTAGGGGGAGCTGGCCACCTTGCAAGTTGGAGCGGTGCTTCTGGTCAAGAATAGGATCGATAAGCACCATACCGGCCATACTACAAAACAAAATGAGTTCAACATATTAATAGAGGTAAAATAATGGAATACTACAATAATTTCAAAAGGTATGTAATAGTAAATGCTAGAAAGGTAATTATGATTACAAACTGTTCCCAAGATTAATAATACAAACATTCGAAGGTTTAATATTACAAGAATCACATACATATTGCTAATAAATATTACAACAAACCCTAAACACATATAACTACGTGCTAGGCCCGTCCTCAGCGGGGTCCCTATAGTTGCGCTGTGGAATACGACGCACTTCGGTCCCATCTGCAAGCCTTTGTGTGGGGTACGCTTCACAATTTTTTCTCAAATGGTTTCCACCGCAAGCCAAGCAGAAAGGACGCTTGTCCGAAGCCTCCGAAGCGTCCATCTCGTTCCTAATTCGACGACTCTTACGACGACCCTTTCCCTCCACCCTTTTATCTGGATCCGGAGACCAAAGACGGTCTGAATCCGCAACAGGCTTTGTGAAATCAACAATGGCCTCCAACCTCTTAGCTCACCTGACCATGTGTTTAGCACAGCCTCTTTCTTGAAATAAGGAGACACAAATGTCATGGGAACATTGGCTTTTTCACATGCAGCAAGCACATGCGAGCATGGATAATGGTAGTACTTCGGTTTGTTGCACGTGCACTCACACATGTTATCCTCTTGCCACAACTGAACCTCCATGGTTATGTCACTTGGACCAATACCAAGTCCTCCCTTGTCACGCAGCATGACTTCAAAGACAAAGTCCTGGTTACCAACAGCAAACACCCTATGCATTGATCCTTTGGCACTCTTCTGTTCGAGGTATGTAGAAATCTTCTATGCATATGTCATTTGTGGATTCTGAACTATTAGGCTTGCTGCTTGACGACGCTCTCGCAGGTACACAATTGTCCTCCTCAAAAGACCCTCCATAATTGCAACAAGAGGAAGCGAAAGTGTACCTTTCAGCACCCAATTATACACCTCAGCAAGGTTAGTCGTCATTATACCATAGCGTGCTTCATATGTGCCATGAAGCAGCGACCACTTCTCACAGGGCTCCTCTTTAATCCAATCTGAGAAACACTTCAATAATCTCCCACCCTTACGTCGATGAGTTTTGCTTCGTGGCTCATTAGGATGCGCATCTAGGCATTTTGCCTCCTCTTCTCGTACCACAATAGGTTGACGTCACACTTCTTTCATGTGGCTTATCGTCAGCTCGTCCAACTTTTCCCACAGGTACTCAAATTTCTTTTTCTGGTTCTGCTTGCAAAGCCTCTTGAACAGGTCCATCAGTTTTTTTACTCTTGAACTGCTTATAGAAATTAGCACCTAGATGTCTAATGCACCAGCGACTTTGTATATCGGGCCATTGCACCTTTGGATCGGTACCGTTCTTCAACTTATCCACTGCATTCAATAAACCTGCATTGCAATCATGCAGGACACAACAATTCTCCCTTTCTTCCACGAGACCTCGTTTCAGCAATTTAAGGAACCACAACCAGCTTTTATTGTTCTCCAACTCAACCAGTGCGAAAGCAATAGGCACAACTTGGTTGTTACCATCGACACCTATAGCTGTTAGCAATGTACCTCTATACTACCCAGTCAAAAATGTACCATCCACGTACAGCACTGGTTGGCAATGCTTAAATGTTTCTATCATGCAGTCGAAAGACCAGAAAGCCCGTTTAAGCACACGGTCACCGTTGTTGTTAATGTAGTCATCAATATCAATGATAGTCCTAAGATTTCTGGCTTGAATGGTTTCTAGAAGGGCTAGCAAGTGGTGATATGAGTCCTTGTACGAACCGAACCTCCTCTCCAAAGCAACTAGATTAAAATTTTAAAGTTAATGTGAATTTTCTATCATGGGGGTATAGCCATCCATACCAATGACGGAAAAATTTGCCACAGCACACCGCAAGTGACGGCTCTTTGCTGCTGGACACTGAAGAAGTTGAGATTTGCTGAAGGACACTTCGATTCTTATTGAATTTGCTGGTGGACACCACGCCCAACCAAATATTTTTATAAAATAGATATAAAATCATATAAGTTCCAAAAAATTATACCATAAAATCCGTTAGACTCTACATGATGAGAACTACACAGTAAAATATTATTTTACACTGAAAATATATATTTTACCTCTCTTCATAAATAAACATGAAGAGAGGCAAAATAGATATTTTCAGTGCAAAACAATATTTTACTGTGTAGTTCTCATCATATAGAGTCTAATGGATTTTATTGTATAATTTTTTGGCACTTATATGATTTTATATTTTATATCTATTTTATAAAAATATTTGGTTGGGCGTGGTGTCCACCAGCAAATTCAATAAGAATCAAAGTGTCCTTCAGCAAATCTCAACTTCTTCAGTGTTCAGCAGCAAAGAGCCGTCACTTGCGGTGTCCTGTGGCAAATTTTCCCTACCAATGACTGTTGGCACGTGGCGCAATGGACGGGTGGATTTTGTTTACCGGTTATGGACTATGGTAAACATAGGACAAAATTATGGCTTTAGCTTGTTTGGGCCTTTGGGAAGCATGGAACGCACCGCTTTTCAATGCCAAACTCCCAGGACATCTCCGTATTTACCCAAAAAAAAATACAGCCAAGCTAGCTTAGCTACAAGTGACAGTGCGGTCCGGGATAAGTGTCCTTAAGGTCAATATTGAAAACCGGCAAAAACCGATCAATATCGGTCTCGACTGGTATGTTGGCCGGTTGGATAAAATTTGTAAATTCTGATTAAAATTTGTTTAAAAGAATAACCGATTTTCTTGCAAAAAAACCGACCGAAAATCGGATTATCGGTCTTACCGAAGGAGCGGATGAAGAGGAGGCAGTGTTGTCGAGGAGACCTCGGGCTCAGAGTGACGGCGAGGCGGCGGCAAGTACACTCGGTGGCTTCAGAACTGTCGACAGCATCCCCAACTCTGACTCCAACTCCAAACTAGAAAGAAATGAGCTAACGGAGGTCGACCGTGGATGATACATCCAGAACTGCTGCTGATCCTCAGCACCTCTATTGAAACGGGCCTCACACCCAACCAGATGGTAGATGAGAAGGCCGCGGATGGCAGATTCTTGGAGGATCTCTTCTGAATCATCATTTGCTGCGTTTCTTTTCTTCCTCATGATTTTGTGAACTACGCATGCCAGGTCTTTTGCCTCGGGCCAAAAAACCTTGCAACCATCGTCTTCGGAGGCGGCTGTGCTTCCAGACGCAACAAGCTGGAAATCATTGTTGGGCGCAGCAAGGCAACAGCTCTCGTGGATCCCTTCAAGAATGACCTACAATCAACTCTGTCAGTTAACCAATGCAAGGCAGTTTAATCGATGAATGGAGTTATTATTATATAATACTACTATATATGTATCAATGTATATGTTACTCCCTCTATCCTAAAATATCCGTTGCTTTCATTTTCCGAGAAACAACTTTAACTAAATATATTTCAAAAAATATTAATATTTATAGTACATAATTAGTATAATTGAAACTATCTTTGAATCTAGTTTTCTCTGATAAATTTATTTGGTTATATAAATGTTACACATATTTTCTATTTAATCGAGTTAAACTTGTAGCACGAAAACTAAAAGCGACATATATTTTGAGACCGAGGAGTACTAAATAGATACAGTATTCTCACAAATCTGTCTCTGAAGGAGTCAGCAAGAAGCAGCCAGTGGCAATCATCATCTCTGCTTGATCCGGCGGCGAGGCCCTTCTGGCGGATCAGTGATGATAAACGCTCACACATCTCCTCCTCCTCCTCCCTAGAGCTGCTAGAGGCATTATTCCGAGATCCATGATGATGTCCTCTCTGGCAGCTGGTTAGCACTTGTTCCATTTTCGCTCGATCGCCTCGCCCAAGATCAGTGATCGATCGATGAAATGGGTGAGCAGATAAGATGTAACTTGAGGATGCTGCTGCTGAGTGCCGGGCCGGGACAAGGTAGGCGGAGCGCAGCATTTGTAGTCTCCCAATGCCACACTTTTTCATTTTCATTTCTTTTCTTTTTGGTGTGGCAGTATTTATTCGTATATAACGTAGTGGCGCCCTTTCATCGTCAAAAGGGAAGAAAATTCGATGCGTCCAATATATACCACTGACCAAATGGATTGAAGCCACGTGTCCCAGAAACTCATCACACAGCTAGGCAGGCGCTCTCCTGGCGAGCAGGCCACCGGCCAAGGTTCAAGTGCGCTCGAACACGTAATTTTCCACCGGAAACAGTAGTTCTCAAATAAATTTCAGCTGCCTCCCACGCGTGAAGCCATAAAGGGGAGCCATAAAGAGAATGCGACGCGTCCGTCGTCTACAGGTCTATGGATGGACCTGGTGATCTCAAGAAAGACGCGATTTAGTTATCTGAGTGTAGTTGTAGGTTTACTTGTGTACACGTGGTGTGAGTGTGGTGTGCGTGTGTAGAGGTGGTGTGAGTTGTACATGAGCAGATACTACAACTGTACGAGAGACGTCAAAAAAACTCCTCCTCTGTAACTGGAAGCAGGGCTTGGTAGAAGACCGGCCCTCGGCTCTGAAATGCAAGGAGAGGCAACCAACATCTGGGCCTGTTTGGTTGGAGGTCTGGGTAATTTGTTTGGTAAAAAATATTGTTCAAAAATTGTCTGAAAAGTTGATAACATTTGTCTGGCTAGATAAATGTAGAGAAAACGTGTTTGGTTGGTGCTTGGGCTGAGAAAACTAACTTTGAATATCTTTTGTCTAAATAATATATGAATACAAATAAAAGATTTAAGTAAGCAATAGAAAACAGTAACTTACACGCAAAAAATAAACTGTGATATCAATGAACAGCGGAAGCAGCATAATTAATAATAATTGTAGAAGAATATCACATCATACTTGATTGCACGCCAGCCAAACAAGACGATTTTGCTTTCCTGGGTCTTGAAGCCATGCAGAGGTTGCATCCAAATGAGATGCTGGCAGAGCTTCCAGGCCACCTGCAGGCGACTCAGGGCCTCAACGAAACATGTAGTAGCTTATGTATACCATGTTATTACTATTTCATTATATGTACTGTACATGTAAATGATTTTTTACTCTATCTTGGCTTCTCTCTCTTATTCTTTATAAGCAGGTCCACAGACTACCATATTTTCTCGATGAGATAGGTGCTGAGATAAGATATAGTGAGAGTCTTATCTCTTTTCCATCTTCTTTTTCCTCCACATGAGCATAGTGCTAATATGGATTCCTATGAGCTAGCTGGAGTGGTATTCGGCGTGTTTGGTTGGTCACATAAACCGGTTGATAAGACAAGCCGGCTGATTTTTGTGAGAGAAAAATACTGTTTGAACGACTGATAAATCCGGTTGGTAAGATAAACGAATAGAACAGAACGGATGACGTGACTCTATAACGTCGTTGTCAGTCGTCACCTCCATGACGACGCCCCAAACATGCCGATGCCGTCGTCAGTCGTCACCTCCATGAAACATGATGACTCTGTCTGACGCAAAGATGAGCAACGGGCCGGCACGGCCCGGCCCGGTCCTGGCCCTATAGGGCACGGCCCTATAGGGCCCTACGGGCCACCGTGCCGTGCCGAAGTGGCCCTTCGTGCCTGCTCGCCGGCCCAGGCACAGTCCTACGGGCCTAATTTCGTGCCGGGCCGGCCCGTAAAGCACGGCCCATAAAGCAGGCCGGGCCGGCCCGTGGCCCACAGCAAGTTTTCTCAAAAAAAAAAAATCAGGCACGGCCCCTGTTGTCGCACGCGCTTGACGCCGCCCCGCTGGAGGCCGCCGCCGCTGCAACCATGCTCAACGCCGCCGTTGCTGCTGCTACCGCGCTNACTGGTGCTATTGCGCTCGTCGAGGTCGCGACTCGACGCCGCCGCCTTGCAGAGAAAGAGGGAACGGGAGGCCGTCGGCGGGGAAGAGGCAGCCGCCGCTGCCACGGCGTGCTTCCCCAGCGGCATCGAAGGACAGATCCGCCACCGCAAAGGGTCGTCGAGGCCGCCGCCGCCGCCACAGCGTCCGATGCCGCAGCCCCTACTGCCGTGCTCGATGCCGCCGACGTTGCTGCCGCGCCGTCAACGCCCGATGCCGCTGCTTGATGCCATAGCCCCTGCCGCCTTCATGCAGAGCCGGGCCAGGAGGAGGAGGGTTGGAGCCTAGCGGAGCTCTGGCGCGGCGAGGGGCAGCTGTGTGGGTGAGCTGCCTGTCCGCGGGAGGGAAGGAGAGGCCGAGAAAGGGGCGGCCGCGGTGCGACTCACGCGAGAGAAGAAGGGGCGGCCGCGACGCGATTCAGGATAAGGATAAGGAATGCGGGCTGTCTTAGACATAGAGCAACAGGCCCCCTCCCTAAGCCAACGGGCCGCCACCGTGCCGTGCGTTGTTAGCGGGTCGTGCCGGGCCGGCCCGCGTGCTTCAGTGGTGGCCCAAGCACGGCCCGCTGACCGTGCCGGGCCGGCCCTCAGCCCTTTACAGCCGTGCCCGGGCCGTGCTTGGGCCGGGCCGAAAACAACGGGCCCGTGCCGTGCCGACGGGCCCAAGGCCGCATGCTCAACATTAGTCTGACGTCGTAGTTAGTCGTCACCTCCACACGGCGCCGCGCCGTACGTCGTCTTGGTGTGCACGGAGGTCGTCGCCTCGTCGGTGGAGGGAACAGGGAATCAGCCTGCTTTGCCTGCACCGAATTTTACTTGCGTCGTCAAAAGGGAGCCCGCACCGAACGTAAGAATCAAGAGGTGCCTGCACCGAATTTTACTTGCGTCGTCAAGAATCAAACGTCAGCATGCACCGAATTTACTTGAGTCAAAAGTAGTAGCAAGTAAAAACGCAGAACTGCATGTCCGCTAGTGCTACCTTTTTTTTCTTTTGAGGATAGGAATCCGCTACTAGCTAGCTACACGGTTTTATTTACTACTACCATACCACACTACACCGAATTTGCTTGCTGCTTTCCTTTCACGATGAGATAACCCAGCAATTTCCAACCGCCCACCATTGCTGACTGCCAAGAGAAAATACAAACCGTGTATTTCACTTCGCTCCCCCAGCACCAACCCCAACAATATAAGCTTAAAACGAGAGAAACGAAAATGCAAACTCACCGGTGCTCATAACACTGCTCAGACGACAGAGAGTGCAACGAACACCACCTCACCGGCGATGAAAGGCGGCATGCTAGACAGCAGCGGCGAAGGGAAGGAGCAGACGCCAGCAGCAGCGGCAGCGGCAGCGGCAGGGGCGACATCGCTCATGCTTGGCGAGCGCATATCCTACACCTGCTCGGTCGGTAACTTTGCTCGCTCCATCTCATTTCCGGTCTTCTCTTCTCTCCTCCTTCCTTCACCTCCTCTGTTTCACATAGTTTTGGATCATCATGATTGCAATAAGGACCCTGCAACCCCCCGTTGTTTGCTTGCTTGGGTGGTTCAATCAATAATAGAAAAAAACTTAAATTACCCACAATACAAATCCTTTGCAGACCCATGAGACTTTAATTTCAATTTCTTGACGAGTGATGCTTTAATTGTTTGAGATGAGATAATCACACGCCCTATGGTACTTTTTTTTTATCAAATTATAGGGTGATTGCTGCATGTGCGTGCCGCACAGGGGCCACCAGGCCGACGCCCTATGGTACTTAGTATACTGTGCTAGCTGGTTCCAAAATATAGCACCACGCAGACATATGAATTGCCACTGCCGTCGGGTCGAAACCATAACCTCCACAATCATGTTTGGCAGAGGACAATCAGCAGTGATGAGATTGGTCTAACACTGTAGGTTTGGCGACTCGACAGTGATATCGTGAGTATCACTGTTAGGTTGAAGTATATAAACCGAGCTTCAATCCGGTGGTGCTACCTATGAGACGACTGCTAGACCAGTGCTATACCCAGCAATGAATTGTTGAGTGTCACTATCGGCTCGATACCACACTCAGTAGTTATTGTTATAATGCACCAGACAATTATAAAGCACTAGAGAATTTTCAATGTCGGCACATTCTCTCAAGATAAGATATATATAAATACATCATAATTAAAAAAACACATATTCATTAAATTTTAATATTACTAATTGGAGGCTCCATTAATTTTTACTAGACGCACTAAAAAGGATAAATCATAGAAATTTGTTGGTGCGTCCATGTTAATTCTCTCTAGACGCGTTATGAAAAAGATAAATCCTAGAAATTCTCACAATTAGAAACATCTAGCCTTTAAGTTGGTAGACTCTAATCATCATCTCTAATAATTTGGTAGAGTCTAGTATCAATGCAGTTCTACTTTCACCCTGGTAGTGATCATCAATAGTGACATCTGGTCCCATGTATTTATTTTTGCGGACGTGTAGACCCATTCATCCCCAATCTCGTGTCCTTGTTGCCATCGGTTTTGGCCAACAGAGATACCTGTCGGGTGTACGGTCCTCACCATAGATAGCATCCTCATCTAGGCCCTTTGACTCGCATGGTAAGCGACTGAGACCGGAGCTCCCTCTCATTGAGTATGAGAGGCTTTTTTTCTAGAAATAGGGTTCCTCCAACAAAGTCCGTATCTTGAGACTACAAATGATTACACTATCAGGTCAACGAAACATCGACAATAGTGTTACATTTTCATTGCTAGGTCAAACCAAAAATCGTCAAATGATGATTTCACCGTGATTGATATTTTACTGTCGGGTTGTAACCTTAATAGATAGTGACCCTTCACTGCTGGTTCATAACGATCATCAAACATTGATCTATCATGGGCTTACGAACCGACAGTGAAAAGCAATCATTGTCGGCTGGCTCTAGCACAACTGGTTATGATGCTCTAGCAGCAATACTACTTATCTGATGATATGGAATAGTGCAACCTCTATTCTTGTTGCTCAATACGAGCCCTCTTTTCCAACTAGCTGATCTAAGTCCATGCCCATCTTCTCTTGTATTAGCAGGCACTTCAATTTGCCTTTGCGATTGTTTATGCTCCCTTCGTTCTTTACGTGACCGAAACATACACTCATAGCTGGATGGAAAAGCTACAGATGTTACCACTCTGTATCATTGCTGCTACAGCACCAATGCTTTGGGCGATGATCCTGATCTGAAAATATCATGGATAGATGCAGAGGTAAACAAAATTTTCCTGTTTCTTGAAGTGTTTTGCTAATCATACATACATGCCACGTCCGTTGTACTCCGCTATACTACATGGAATTGGAATTCTACCGATTAGTATAGCATGTGTTCCAGCACAAGTTATCAGCAATTAGCTCGTACTACCTTGTATGATGCAGTTTCAGCTATCTAGCTATTCTATTAGCACTGATATACTTCCAGAGAAAGAAAGTAGTAATAGAGTTGGAACTATTATGGGCCAAAATCAAATCCGTCCAAGCATGATCTCTGATAGATGTGACAAATGATATTACCATGAAACAAGATGTTGCATATCATTTCTCATGCGTGTAGTATTGTTGTATATAATAATAATAATAATGATGATGATGATGATGATGATGATGATGATGATGATGATGATGATGATGATGATGATGATGATGATGATGATGATGATGCAGTAATACATTTCTTGGATCTGAAACATCATGATTTACCTTTCATCGATCGCATTAAATTTCCGCTCATTGTGCACATTCTGGTGTTACTCAGTTCAGCTCACCTGTTGATCTACCGGTTATCTTTTCCACAGGAAGGGAGGGAGGACAGAGGAGGGATTACTATGCAACGGCAGCGATAGGTAAATTTGGGATGTTAGAGTGAATCAGATTATAGTTAGTCTGTGCATTTTTATATAACTATGATGTCACTGTCAGAGTGCATCAGATTATATTGAGTGCTGGAGTAACATTAATCTTTACTTCTCTACCGCTCCCACCATGACTATGGGGATGTTAAGTGTATATTGCGATATCTCCGGATATTGTAGATTACTAATATGTGTGTTATCTCTATGAGAGGCTTGTTGCCCTCCAAGCCATGTACTCTTATGTAATCTACCTATGAAACTCAGCAATACAACCAATAATTCCACCAATTTTATTCCTCCTATATTGAGGACAAAAAAGGTACGCACTATGCTAGCACAAGCACGATTTACTGCTACAAACACCAGGCTAATTTGGTTGCATGTGAAAAATACTGCCCGCACAACTTCCCGATGTGCTGCTAATTAATCCATAATGTGACTAAAACTGTGCTAGATCGGCATAGCGCGTAGAATGGCTCCTCTATAAAGACACCAAAGAAAAGGAAAAAAAATCCTCAGTGGAACTTTTAGCTTCTAAAAATAAGTTTAGTTGTGTTGAGAATATCTATGTACATCAGGGTTGAATAATGAGTTTTCATCGAGAATCATCGACATCAAGGACCTTCAGATTAACCAAGCTGGCACCTTTGATCCATACTCATTTTTTTTAGAGAAATTGGAGGGGCTTACACCCCTATAGTGAGATCCATACTCCATTTTAACCCAATTAGCCCAGTCATCCCCTAGATGCAACCACCCGTGCAATCCACTATGCACCGGCACATATTGCAATGATGCATACATAGCTCACAAGGTTCACTTAACATAAAAGATCGGTTTAACTTATTACAACATAAGTTGTTCATCACACTTAGTTCACATCATTCAAAGTTCGTCACAGCGAAAACTACAATGTGATAGTTTGAGGATACATGCCCTAGGGATCCGGTGAACTTCCAGTGAAGGCACCGACAATTCGGTGAGTGCAGCATCCCAAACTCCCAAAAAACATGTGAGTCACTATCAATGAGAATTCTGATGACATCAGACAGTTTCAGTGAGCCCTTTTAAAAATCCTGTGGCTCACACCTGCCAGCACCAGATGTTAACATGCGGACTGCGGCTTGAAAAATTACTCAAGTTAGTGCACTGTTGGAGCACTCCGGTGCCACACCGAAGTGCTTCGATGAGTGCAAAATTGTACTGCCGAGTCCTTATATCTCTGTCTTCTCAAGCGTGCCAACTTTCAAATGTTTTGCCAAACATCTAAGCATTGAGTTAGCATTTTTTAAAGTGTTTTCAGAAATATTTTCACTTGCTACTCACCATGTTACTAGGTCTAATGCAGATGCATTTGAATCAACACCCGGTGGCACTAGATAACTATGTATCCGATCATGCACACTATAACGTCTCAGCTGGTGAAAACAAATGGAGCCCTTTTTGCTGTCGTAAATTACTAATAGAATTTAGGTTTTCATCTTGCAATACAAAACTAGATAAACAACCCTGCTCAACTCTCAAAACCTATTAAATTGCCCTCTGCCAGGTTAGATGCGATTTCCAAGGCAATTTCATTTTTAACGAAAACAAATCTGGTAAACACCTCAAAGAAAATTTCAACCAATAAAAGTATGTCTAAGTGTCTAAAATGTCTAAGAATACCCTAGAGACAGATTGGGACATGATAAATAAACTAAAAAATATTCATAGTTCATATATATATATATATATATATGCCTCCAAAATCATATTTAATTTAATTGTACAAAAGTGAAAAAGGTATCTCCGTGCACCGAAACCCCAATGCCTTCTAATACATGTCTTGCTGTATTTTTGAAAAATTTCCCAACAAGAAAAGAGCACGATTGCTTACAAACATTAACTTATGTTATATTCAAGCCGGTTGCGTGTCGTATTTTTGTCGTAGAAAGTTTTTTAGATGAGTTTAGGCATTGATCAGAATGTTTTTGGAATTTTTTAGATACTTTTGCGAAAAAGCTTTCTACAGTTGATCCTTACTTTCAAGTTTTATATCAGGGTTGACCATTAGGGGCCTTCATTAGCACCTATTCTACGCCAAATACTTATCATTAAACATCCAGTATATTTCATATCATTTTCGAGAACCATCATCTTCCATGGATTATACTACGATGTAGGTCAGAGGGTCAAGTCTCCATGACCGAGGAGCAACGACGATTCGAACAGGTTAAAAGGGCCCAGCTGGGGATTCCCAACCACATGATATATGTAGATTCGAGCCTTGCATATATCAACCCTTTCTTCTGGATCCTCCAAATAGGACTGGGTCTGCGCTACCCGAGAGTACAGTACTCCACCGCCGTATGCCATCCCCTCCTGGACTCATATGCCATCCCTTCAGGACTCATATGCCATCCCTTCCTTTAGACTCATAGGGTCGGTACACGCTACTCCCGCCATCTCTCCACTCCCAGTGCGCAGGGGTCCATTCCCAAACTAGAATAGCTAGAGTACACAGGCTTCCCAGAGCATGTGGCCAGTACACTGCAAGGGTCTTGACCCATTAATAGGCCTACTCGAACGGTCCTTAATCGACACAGACGGGACGAGCACTTTCAGACATCTCAGTCTGCATAACCATTATAATCATATCACATGTCCTGTCCGGTCTCAGTTTAACATCATCCTTAACATTAGGGTTCTCACGACCCATGAAACAAGCCATAGAGAACAAGAGATAAACCTAATTCTCACGAACGATGAAGCCATCGCTCGACTTCTACCGAACTAAGCATGGCTAAGCATAAAAGGGAAAACGACCTACTCATACTAGTGGGATAACTTCTGAAAATAACTGTAGGTCAAGAAAATCATGCAGCAACGGTTTCAATCAACTCCGAATTACTTAATGTACATTACACTAGACTTAAAGTACAAATAAGCTTTGTAAAAGTAGAGAGAGTGGGTTATGCTTCAGGGCTTGCCTGCGTTGCAGGGAAAATTAGTTTCACATATCGGTTACTTGAAGTCAGACTTGGCATCAACATCACCGGTGGATGGTCCTTCTCTGGAACTTGATCGACACGATCCAACTCTCTCGTATACTATACGTAACAAAGATGCATGCTTAATATAATGACATGCATATCATGATGCTAGATGATGCAACATGGATGACACATTTTAACTTATTATTATCTTGAGTACAACTTTCCTTCACGGTAAAGTTGTAACTAGAGTTTCTTTATTAAGGGTTGGTGATTACCACTAAACAGGTGAGTATTACATCACGATCATGCATAAGCAACACATGCACAAGTAAGACATACATGTTTTAAGCAAAGAAACATCAAAATCGTTTATTAAAATTACTTAGGGAAGCATCATTTAACAAGGTTAAACCACTAGTTATTATGATAAGTGAGATTGCATTAAAATTAATTAGCTAGCCACAAGGTGATCTAGGCTACTTAGGGATAAACATCACATTGCCATGGGACAGCAGGGAGGGTATGTACCATGATCTCCAAACAACTTCCAAGAAGCACTCAATCCTAAGTTAAGCACTTACTTTCATTAATTATTTGATCATTAACTATACATGCGATGATGACCACTACTAACACTACACAACCAAGCCATGGATCATTTGTGTGGTAATGATTCATGGTCTTCAAGTAATATTAAAAGATCACATAAGTCATTTCATGATTTGTATTATTTACTCTAAGCAATTTATTAATTAATATTAAAGCATATAAATAAGGAAAAAATTAAACTTCATCAAATTAATCCTAAACTTTTTGTGGAGGTTGATTACATCATGAAATAGTGGCAAACAAATTTCATAATTTTTGGATATTTATTTTAACCTACAAAAATCATGGAAGCTCATTTCTTAATTAAAAGAGGTAATTTTAAATCATACCAAAACTATCCAAACTCTACGTTTCATATTTTTCCTAGATAGACATCATCACAGAGAAGCTGCACAAAAATTTTTATAATTTTTGGAGCTCTATTTATTTTATTATGAAAAAGACAAATTCTGGCACTATTCCTCAATTTCTGGAAAAAGAAAATTATTTTAGCCTTTTCTCTCTCACACCCACCACTGACAGAAGGCCCCCGCACGTCAGCCCCTCACTCCCTCCCTTTCTCTCACTGACAACCAGACCCAGCCTCATCTCCTCCCTTCTTCTCCATTCAAACAGAGGGGCAGCGGCGGCCGACCGGCGTCCTCGCCTAGCGAGGACGCAGGCGCCTCTGAGGACACCCTCGTCTTCCTCTCCTCCTGACACATCCGTCGAGCACCAATACGACCCCGATTGATGACCGAAGTAGGAAGAACTACGGTAATGGCGGGTCAGCCGTCCTGCTCACTCCGGTGAGGTCGCTGGTGTCGACACCAAAAACGTGTCCGGGTGCCGACAACACTCGTGAGGCCCTCAGAGACCGTATAGGACGCAGAGAGAGAGAGAGAGTCCTGATCCCCTGAGCCTCCAATGGCAAGGCCGATGCTTGGTGAAGTCGATCTTAGGCGTGCCAGTCAATTTGACCCTGTAATTGACAAGGAAGAGTAAACATTAAATCCTGGAGCCTGCCGGTTTGTTGCCAGACAGTTCCAAATATGTATGGCTCTAAAATAGCCGATGATTCAAGGAGATCAACTAGAAAGTTAACTCCCAATGGTGTAAAGCACATGACAGTAATAATCAAACCAAAACAGCTGTAAAATATCCATGTAGAGCTCACGTAGCATTAGCCGATCTAGACTTGATCTTTACTGGTAAAATAATGGGGTAAATCATACGTATAAATCTACCTGAATGTTAAATAAGCGGGGATCGACTAAGACTGGTCTACCGGCCGGCGGTCTTAGCCTCTCTTCTTCACTAAACATGCCAAGCCTGCCTCAACCTGGTCTAACGGCCAGCGGGCGTCAACAGACCCAACAAGCATATTAACATCCAAATAGATCCATAAATAATCACTACTCGTGAAAGCACAACTGGATCGGCTGTTCAGCCGATACAGGGTCCATGAAGCACGAACAAGATCTATCTATTCAACCATAAACGGATCTAAGATCAAAGCAAACCTGACCAAATAACCTGACAGTGGGGTCTCCCGATACAGCCTTAACAAGCTATCAGATCAAGCCTACTTTAATCTCAAACCAATCTATAACTGCATAGATATCTCGAACGCACAGCATGTAACGATCAAGATTGGCGGATTAGTCGATACAGGCTGGATCAGCTGTCTCCAGTAAGAATAAGCATGAACGTACTCAGATACAGCGATCTTAGGAAGTATTCAAGTTCCATCTAATCCGATAACTAGCTTAGAACCATCGTTTGCAGTGGGGTCGTTAGATGCAGCCATACTAACGATGATCATAAACCGATAACCAGCTTAAAACTATTACTCGCAGTGGGGTCGTCAGATGCAGCCATACGGGTAAGAGCAACTCCAGTGGAGGACCCTAAATGGACCCCTACTCTAAATTTTAAGGTCTTCCTCCAAAAAATCAACTCCAGCAGGGCCCCTAAATGAAAATGCATTTTTCATGCCCACCCAAATTTCAGCTCCAAGCCCCCATTCCTAGGGGCCTCCAATCCCCCCTCAAAACATGAGTTCCACTATTTTTAGAAGAAAATAGGTGTTTGGGCTGATTTCCCACTGGAGTTGAGAGGTAATTTTGGGCCCCTATTTTTTGCAATCCGGCTTGCAAATGGATTTTAAGGGTTTCAATTTGCATGCCTCCACTGGAGTTGCTCTATAGCTCCAAACCAAGCTTATATCCTAATTCGCAGTGGGGTCGTTAGATGCAGCCATACGAACAAGATATAAACCCTGACTAATACTTACAGCAAGCCGGAGGTCGGACCTAACCGATGCAGCCCTGCCTGTCGAAGGTATTGTCGAGATCTCCTCTACTCCTACTCTTAAGGGTGGCGCGATGGCCGAAGTTGTTGTTGTATTGATTTGGTTGCTCCTTTTTACAGATGCCGGGGGGTACATATTTATATCCCGGGCTTTGACCGAGCTACAAGACTTGCCTAAGAAAATATCTAGACAAAAGATAAGATACAAGGACTCGTATTCCCTTTCTAGAATCCTTCCTAATAAAACTTCCTTGGCCGACACGTCCTCTTCTGTTGCTCTCGCAGCCGGCCTTGATTTGGCAAGGGTCTCGTACATAGATATATATCATCTGAATTAAATAATACTCCTTATAATCCCTGATGAAGCTCCTTTGTTTGATACGTATCAGTCTTGCAGGCTAATATAATATTCCCATCCGATCGGATATCTTCCAGAGTCTTGCACGAGCACAACTTTCCTTCTCTTCTTGCACGCCGACCCTGGATGTATATGTGTATACGCACCTCCATAATAGTCCTTGTCTCACGTGATGGGCCCCACACGTACATAACCGAATATGCAAATCTGGGGCCCATGTATATATGCATATCTCCTTTGCTTAGTTTGCTTAGCAGCCACGTGATAACTTTAATGGGCCATACACATGCATAGCCGAACATGCAATCAGCTCTCCTTTCATTCGGCAACAGAGATGACCATTCGGCAATAGAGATAACGACTGTCGATTTAGCCGATTGCCGATTCCTTAATGAGGCTCGCAGTTGACATGGAGAGGAAAGGTGGCGGGCTCTCATCAAAATTAAGTAGTTGAGCTATATTGAATTCGTAAGCAACAAATTGGTCAGTTACATTCATTTCCTGCTTTCTGAGAACACGTTCATCTCCAGGAATTCGATAAGTTTTGCAAAATTCACAGGAGACATTTCAAGATGGATGTGAGTAGTACATGCATGGCATGCACATACTTACCTAGCCGGTCTGCCATGTTGTAACCATTGCTGAACCGGCCAGTTGCTGAGTGGCAGGGGTAGTCGATGCCGAAGTGTGGGTAGTTGGCTTTGCAGCTGATGTTGCACTTCTCAATGAAGTTGTTGTTGCCGACGTCCACCATGGAGTCTCCAAACACGAACACCGCCGGCACAAGGGGTTTTGCAGTGCCCTGGCTTGCGAGCTTGAGACTCAAGCACAAGGCAATGAACGTGAATGCCCCACCACGGCTGGCCATTGGTTACAGTCCCTCCTATGTGTTCCTCGCCCTTGACGAGGCTCAATCTATCAATGTGATACTGTTGGCCTTGGTAAGGAGGTGTCAATGTAAGAGCATATATACACAAGCACCTGAAAAAAGAGAGGCAGGATTGCATACTGGATGACTCAATAAACCGCAACAATATTTGTATGCATGGCATGATGGCAGAATCTTTGGATCTGTCGCCCCAGAAAATGTCCAAAGGATAATCCTTTTGTCCTGTAATGAATAAGAGATTAACCTCTCAGCCTTGTATTTCTCAAACACGAGCACCAGTTATTACAAAGAAAAGAAGAGCACATCAAAGTTAATTTTGTGGCCACGACTTGCCATTGGTGCAGACTGCAGAGGCCAGGGACAGGGAGCAACACAGTTGTAGCTAGACTAAAACGTCCTATATGACTAATTGTCTAATTCAGTATGTGCCAGCATATAAAAGAGTACTAGTATAACTTTGGATAGCCTGTGCAAAAATACAAAAACTTCAGGCTTGGATTTTCAGTCCGTCTGGCAGTTGCAGTCTGGTGTCTCAGTGGTGCAGACAGCAGGACAAAGTCTAGCTATAAACAGAACCACAATGCGACGTCGCAGCAAGCTGGCATTACAGTTTTGAAGCATAGAATAGAACGGGAAAGCCTGGTCGCTTGCTATTTGACATGCATGTTATGCCATATGCTTTGAGGCTGTAATCCAGTTGAGTTGGCAGCTGATGTGCCTGATTTTGGGAATTCTGGATGACAGCCGGCCACTAAACAGCAAGTGTGTGGATATTTGCAAATGTCCTAGTGCATTTCCCAAGTGCAAGAGTGGTGAAAGGTTCTTATTAAAATCATCCAAGAATGTCTAAAGCAAGAGCATGAATAAGGGTTTGCTATGCGAAAACTATATTTTGAAAGGGACTTCAGTTTTAGCCCAGGCCAGAAGCCAAACCATCGTATGGAACTTTCTATTTAGTATTTTGGAACAGAAAATGGAAATGTTGCCATGTTGGTTCTAACGTGGAAGGCGATTGTCCAGACAGTGACAGTTGAGGAATGACTAAAAATAAGAAAAGTACGGACGAGGATATACCTTGGGCTGCTTGTGTCCAAGATCACCATGCACAAATTTCGTGAAGTTCCAGCCAATGAACATATTACTGTGGATTACAAGAAAGTGCTATGGAATTATTTATAGAAGGTGGAACGGGACACGGATATTTTAGACATCAATAAATTGTGAACTGTGCCATAAATTTCTTTTATACAGTATTCAAATGGATCCTTACTTTTTATATGCATTTTCCTAGCAATATCAATGGAAAAAAATACACTGAACATATTTTGATCCATCTAGACATATAGCACATAGCCACAAAGGAAAAAGGGTGTACATTGAATGAACTTATTTACTATTAGAAATAGCAGGACAGTTGCAGTGCTTACTGCTTACATGAGTGCACAGGTGCAGCAAGTGAGAGTTTCAGCTGCCTGCAACTTTCTCAATCTCCATCCCGACTGACAAAAATACTTGTTTCTTAAATCATAGAAAAAATCAAACAGTGTACTACATAAATTTGAAACGGTTTCATGACTTCATCATTATACAATTTGTTTCTGCTCTAATGGCCTTCTACGATAAATATTTATTGGGGGTCTTCTGTACAATTTCCTACAGAGCAGGCAAAAGAATACAGTCACATTACAATCACAGAACAGTCAAGCAGTACATTGATTACTTTGCAGTTTTTTTCATACCACATCCCCAATAACAGAATATTATGCACATCGTTTTCCGCCAGTTCACAAGTCCATATAAAGGCAGCATACCGCTCCTTCAGATATAAAGTAACATAAGCATTAATACAGAACAAGGCAAATTATAGATCCAGATATTCAGGCAATAATGCAATATGAAAGGGAGAAATGGGTTTCCAGAAAAAAAAAAGATTCAAGAAGACAGAATAGCAAGTCGAACAGCGTCATACATCAAAATTCGTCCTAAATTGGACCTACAAGTTTCTCTGATTCTCCTTCCATATCGTGGTCTAATTTCATTGCCTACCAAATGAGATTTCGAACTCTGATGGTAAAGACCTCTACAATTTTGATTCAGTGCCAGTGTCGAGTTGTTACATTTTTTTCCAGTTCAAAAAAGTTGTTACATTTTTCAAATGAACAGAAACTAGACTTGTTGCATGTTTCTTTTAGGCGTTTTTAATCTTCTGTGCAATCTGTTGAACTTCAATTGCATATGGGATGGATCGACATAGTGTTCCTCTCTGCTGAACAAAGAGCGGCCAACATTCTGTCTTAATTGTTACGAACATCCAACACTCTCGTGCGGAGGGTGAAAACCAATCGGGGGAGATGAACGAGTGGCGGATAATGAAGATGACATGGGGAACAGGGGAAGCAATGGAGTAGCCTACCACGTACCGCGAGGAGGTGGCCTACGGCGTGGAGGAGGACCCCGCGTCTCCGCATGCTCCTCGCTTCCACCGCTGCGTTGGTGGCCGCCATGGTGCTGGGTGAAGGATGGCTTAGAATCAAACCCTAGCTATTCACTTCGCCACTCGCCTCCGCAGGGCCGATAGTCGCAGTGGGAACTGGTTGCTTTTTGGCGCGGCTGGATGACGGGGACGGAGCCGTGGAGCTCCGGGAGTCCGGGACGAAGCTCCGGCGGCCGTCGGGCGCGGCGAGGGCGAGTATGGCAGGTCGCAAATTTTATTATATTTTTATATTTTTATTTTACAATTTTTCAAAAATAAATATCTAGATCTATGTTCATCGGCCCGTTTGAAATGGCTACAGCCGAATGAATCGACGGTTTTTAACCTTACCACCAATTGAATCGGCGAATTCATTGATCTAAATAGTATATTTTTAAAAAATCATAACTAATGTATATAAACTCGGATGGAGATGAACTTTATATGAAAATTGTAGTACTCGACGAAACCATTTTCATTAAGAGTCATCTGGATGCTCAAATAATCGATTGAAGTTTCAGATCTAAAATTTAATTTTTGGTTTGAACATTGAACAATACACATTCAAAAAATCATAACTAATTTATATGTACTCAGATGGAGATAAACTTTATACGAAAATTTTAGTACTCGAGGTGATAGACAACTTTGTAGTATAAATTTTTTTTATTAGGAGCAATTTTAGTTCTCAAATAATCGACACAAGCTTCGATCTGAAATTAAATTTTAGATCTGAAGCTTCTATCGATTATTTTAGCATCAAGATGACTCCGAATGAAAATTGTTTGAATTACAAAGTTGTAGATCTTGTCGAGAAATATAATTTTCATATAAAGTTCATCTCTATCCGAGTTCATATAAATTAGTTATGAGTTTTTAAAAATATACTGTGTAGATAGGAGAAATTCCGCCGGTTCAATTGGTGGTAAGGTTGGTACAGTGCAAAAACCACCGATTCATTCGGCTGTAGCCATTTCAAACGGTGGAATGAGTATAGACCTACAAATTTTTAGATCGGATATTTATTTTTGAAAAATTATAAAATAAAAAATATAAAAAATTCGCAGGTCGCGAAGTTCCAAGTGAGAGAGTTCGTGGGCTTGGCACCGTCCGGCCCATCCCTTCTTCTTCCTCAATTTTTAGTGCTATGGGCCAATTGTGGCCAAAATCTTTTTTCCAGATAGATAGTATATGTTTTTTCACTTGACTACATTATTGTTCTACGATTTTTATGATTTGTTTCAAATGTAGTTTATTTGTTTCATTTAAGCAATGTTTTGTTCACCAATTTGCATAATTTTTCCCTATTTGAGTAATTTTTTCCCGCTAGTTTGCATACTTTTTCCACGTGTATATTTTTCCCACTTGAGAAAAATTTTGTTCTGTGAGATTAAATAATCCGTTCCATGTATACATATTCTTGTTCCACTTGAGCTAGGTACAAGATGAACTAATTGTTCCGCCTTTATAAAAATGTTATCCACAAACATCATCTAATTATACCATGTGCGGTCTTGTTTTAAAGTTTTTATATTTAAAAAATACAATGGCGAAGTTAGGAGTTAATTTGGACATTTGGTTTACAGAAGACGGTCTTTTTAATAAAATGTTAGTGACATGATTGTATTTGTGCTTGTGTGTACACGAGAGCGGGGGTGGGCGGCAGCTATCTTCGCACCGTCCACACGGAAGCGAGTTCGCTCCCCTACCGCTTGCCGCTTGGCTGCTCTCACCCTGCATCTGGGCACGGGCGTCTCCGGTCTCCCTGCGGCGCAGGCCGAGATCGAGGGTTTGCGCGCCGCACGCCACCAAAAGCCAACCCTCCCTCTCCCTCCCCCGGCCTCCTAGCGTTGTTTCTTGAGACGTGCTGGTGGCAGTGGTGCTGCCGCATTGCCATCGAGACTCTCTCATCAGCTCGGCCATCAGGATATCGGCACGCACGCATGCAGATAATTCAAGGACCGCTTGACACGGCAAAGAGAATATTTGGATACGGCATACGGGGCATCATGCACCTTTCCAGTGGGGCACTGCCCCTGCTTGCCCCTTTGGTCCAACTCGATTCAGTTTCATTTCCCCGTTTTCTTCAGTTCCCCTAGCATTCTACTCCTCGATTTGCCTATTGCCAGCTATTTTCTTGCAAACTGAAATCTCCACACTCAACAGCTTCTGTTTGTGTCCTGCACCACTGTTTTCTTGCAGAGATTTCACTACTGCAGATCAGCAGATGCAACTATAAACATCAAGACGAGAGTGATGATCCATGGCATCCAAGGTGACGACAGGTTATTTTTCCTTTTTTTTTTGGAGAGTGTCAGGCTATTTCCTGATGGACCGAACGACGGACATGAAAAGGAGACCCTGCGTGCGGTTCCACTGCAGTTTGCCTATATGAGCTACTGTAGCAGGCGGTCCACGGGTCCAGTCCGTTCACGGGAAAGATGGATGGTCCAGATCACGTGCAGTCGTTAACGACGGCACCTGATCTCAGGGACAACCGGACAAGCGCTTTTCAGAGCCCCAAATGGGCGATTTTTGCTGTAGCTGAGGACCAATGGTGGTCACCCTTGGATGATGAGTGATTGACAACCGTTAAGTGGATTGATGTGTCTCTTGGCTCATGATGTGCAGGTGCAGGATGCGACATGGCGGCCGACGGCGCGCGGTGAAGGTCGCGCGAAAGGTTCATGCCGATGAACCATGGGCGGTGAAGGATGGACGAGTAGGCTTGGACCGAGAGACCCGAAGAGTCCGGCGGAGTCACGTGCGATCCGCATGGTGCATGGAAAAGCAAGAGTGCATGGCGTGATGAAGACGGCGTCGGTCGAGTCAAGCGGGACGGAGACGTCAAAAGCTTGGCGGAGGCCGGACACACGTCAACATCGAGGAGGTTGCGTGGCGGCCAAGCGGAGATGGACGGTTTGGGTGGTTTGAGCCTCCATCCCGCCATCCGGCCTCAAAACCACCAGGCAGGCAGGTTTGCCGGTTTGGGCCTCAAAACCGGGGGCGCGTCCGGTGCGGCCGGATGGCGGAATGGAGGGCACGTGGTGCCATCGCGAAGCTTGCGTTGAGACGAAGCGAAGTCGTGAAGGTCCCGTGTCCATTCGATGAGTCTACGAAAAACTGGACAACTTTGCCCCTGCGGGGTATGTATCACTTAGGGGGAGTTTGGTCTTTTGGTCAAGGACTATATGTGTAGTGGGGGGCTGAAATTTTCAGCCATCCCTTCTATTCCCTCTAGTTTTATTTTCTTCTTTAAAGCTAGGGTTTGCTTCAAGAGAGAGGATTAGGCTTAGAGAGTGATTACTCTAGATTTAGTGCTCCAATCCAAAAGTGGGAGGATGAGGGTGGTTTTCTAGCCACGAATGTTGTTACGATTTCAATCCATAATCATTCATGGTGGATTCATGGCTTGTCTCCCTCGTTTTTCCTTTTTAGCCATTTTCGGGCTATTTTTCTTGGAATTTTTGTTCTTCGGATTTGAGGCCGTTTCTTGTGGGATTTCTTAGAGGGGATCACTCATAGGTTCTGTGTGACCAATTTTCCCGTGATCTTTCCCCTCAAATCCACAAAATTGCCTCGGATTTGAAGTTCCCCTCTTCTTCTTCCTCTCTTGTGTTCTTGGGCTATTTCACGAAATTAGTGGGGAGGTCTTGATCTTTCTGAGAAGATCTTTTGGAAATAGACTCACCACGAAGTAGTGATGCTCTGGTCCAAGTTTCACGAAGATTGGATGCCATTTGATTGAGTTTGATCTTTTTTTTGATTTTTCGTGTGCCCAGAAAAAACAAGAAGTTCCGGTTTTTGAATCCGGAGGTTCCGGTTTTTTGTTTCATCTTTATCTTTTTGAGTAGATCTCTTGGGTACAGACTCACAATGGCCTAGAAATGTTGTGGTTGAATTCTTGTGAGTTTTGGAGTTCGTCTGGTTTGGTTTTGGATTTTTTCTTGGGGCTCCTAGGTTGTTCTGAGTGAAAACCGGAGGTTCTGGTTTTGGAAACCGGAGGTTCCGGTTTTGGGAATCCAGAGGTTCCGGTTTCAAATCCGGAGGTTCCGGTTTTCGCACTGCAAGTAGTGCATTTCCCTTGGCGCTTTTTCGTGTGTTTTTCCGCTGCGTTTCAGAGACACCAGTGTTGTTGCTAGATCCAATAGCATCTCAAATTGGCTATGTGAGTCTGGCAACTCTGAAAGAGAGGGTCATTGGGGTACGACGAGCACATAGGCTTTATTCTTATGAAAGAATTTCAAAGGCCCCCTGTCCCCGTTTCGGTCCTTCAGTAGCTAATCCAAAACAGCGTGTCGCTTCCGCTTTTGGACCGCCGCCTTCATCTTCCTCAAACCTTGTTGTCTCCCGTTCCCCATTCCATCCCCATTCTCCCCATCCGGCAGCTCGATTCCAAGAACCGCGAGGCTCCGATCCAATACTTTCCCCTCGTGCCATGGATGAGTAAGTTTCCTCTCTCGCTTCCCTCAAAAAAATTTTCCTCTCTCGCAGTGTCTGATCCAAATGTCGCAACCTTCCTACGGATCGAGAACTCAATATTTTGCTGTCTCCATCCCAGATCTGACGAGCACAGCAACGGTAATGGCGGCGGCGGCCACCACCACCATGGTTACGAGTGGAAGTTCCCGGCGGCCCTGTCGGCGAACACGACGAGCGTGCACGTGACGGCGCTGGACGGCGTGGTGAACGTGAACTCGCTTTTCACGGTGGCCGTGTTCGTGGGCCTCTCCCTGGCGACCCCGGGGCAGCTCCGGAGCCTCGCCGGCGACCCGTCCTGCGACGCCGGGCCCGGGGTGGCCCGGTCTCTGCTGGTGCTGGAGGTGGTGGCCTTCTCGTCCTTCCTCTTCTCCAGCCTTGTCGCGCAGGGTCTGAAGCTGGCGCTGAACCTCATCAACTCCAAGGACCCGCACGACGCGTTACGCGCCCACATCGACGCCCGCGTGCTCCGCCTCGGGATGCTGGCCTCCGCCGTGGGGTCTGTGGTCGGCTGCGTGTTCCTGATGGTGTCCATGGTGATGGTCGTGCAGATCCGGCTCGGCACGCTGGGCTGCGCTAGCAACCGCGCCGCCGCCAAGGCCGCCGCGGGACTCGTGGGGCTCGTCACCACCGCGCTCGCCGTCTACATCGGCACCGTCTTCTACACCTTCACCCACTGATGGGCGACGATGACGACGACGACGTGAGACGGTCGATGTGGCGATGGCGTAGGGTACAATATGTTGTTTATGGTCATGTTGCATTGCTGCATCCTGAGTGCTTGTTGAAACATGTTTGGTTTGGGGGACATTTGTTTGTGAATACTACTCCTAAGTCTGTGCTACTGTCAGAAATTGTCGAGCTTTCATTGTTATGCAGTTGTTGATCTTGCACCACGTAGCAGGATTTGCAGCCCCCATTCTGTTTTGTTCTTACTTGTCGAGTGGGATGAGGAACGCCAAGCACAACCAGCTGCTCACGGCGTTCACCTCATCGCTGTACATCGCCGCGATGCTCTCGTCGCTGGTGGCCAGCCGCGTGACGAGGACGGCAGGCCACTAACGGCGATCAACGCCAGAGATCTGAGATAAAATGGGCTGGGCAAGTACAGGAGCTTGTCATATATCGTATCTTATCTTTTATGCAGAGGTGGGCAATCCTGAGCAAGGGGGAAGGACGACAATCTCTGGAACTGATGATACAGAAACTACACCTGCAGATCGCCGGGTCAAATGCTACTGAGAGGGTGCAGATAGAGGAGTCCCAACAAAGACCGGTTGCTGCTGCTGATGAAACTTTTTTTCCTTTACCTGTTGGTTTAGATCTCTCCTTCCTAGAGGGAGCTTAGAGTGTGCTGTTTCTCTTGCTCTTTGGATTTCGCTGTGTTAAGAGGGTGCTTGTGAGGGTTTTTGCTATGTCGGATCGCTGTATCCACACTCAACTATGCGTTTCTCTGTATTAACTGGCAACCCCAGCCTTGACAATACTTGCTTTATATAAAGCTGGTCATATGGCCTGATGTCTAAAAAGTACAGGAGCTTGCACGGTCGATTTATTGTTTGTGCAGATATTCATTCGTGGTGGTGCAGGATCTGTTTTGAGTTATTCAGTTCATTTAATTCAGCAGCTAATTAATAATTTGTCGTTGAGTCTAAATGGATTGCCTGGAAGTTTTTTCCTGGGGTAACATTTGTAGCTGATACTGTAAATTTATCACGCTGGATATGATGTACAATATGTTGATGCAGGAAGGTGGAACCTCCAGATCTAGGCAGAAATTGTTTGTAAACGGTTTGAGTAATTGTGGAACAAGGCGGAAATACAAGATTGAAATGGTTAGTGTTTCTGCTTGGTGCTTGTTTAGTCAGCTCTTTTACGTAATATTGAAGCTTGATGATAAGAAGAGGGAACTGGTGAAGGATATTGGGTTTAGTCTTTAGTGGTATATTCACATTTCCTGCTATTAGACAGATGGATCGTCATTTTTCTGTATGGCTGATGTGTAGGATGCATTGAACCAGACTCTTTGTTGTGACTGAAAGCAGGAGAATTTTTTAGCATTTCAATCTTAAGTACAGTTTTTGGCATGAGTATCTAGCACATCATTCTGTTATATTTTACTTGTTTGTGTCCTTCCCTGCTACTACTTCGATGAGATAGTTGGGACTTACTTCTTTACAGTTAGTCAATGCTAGGGCATCTGAGGATGAAGGCGATAATGGATGTCACATGTACAGTAATATTGAAGGTTCTGGTCAGGGAGCAGATATGGCTAGTCAGGTAATTTGCTCAATCTTATGAATACAATCATTGGATCCATTGTTCTGGTGAAGCGAATTTCTGTATCTAAATGAATTGTAATCCATGGCACAAATATTGGTTGTAGGTCGTTAATTCGGAGACAGAATGCAATATTTCAAGCAGTTCCCCTGTCAGTTTCTTTGTTGCAAACAGGGTAGCTGAATTTGACTGTTCGATTGTACTGCAGTCTCAGGATATCAGTAGAATACCTCTCCAACTAGAAGGGTGCATATTATTGGACTAGTTGCTGTTTCAAGTGTTGTATGTCAATCCAGGTTGTAAATTTTTGTCATCATTTATAGCAGAATCGACTACCAATTGCCAGTATGGTGCAAATCCGAAGGAGTCTGAGAAGAAAGATATTGAAAACAATCAATTTGCCGTGAACGTTCAAACTGGTGAGTGGTAGCGTAAATTCCTTGCCTCTGAATATTTTCTGTATTTTACCTGGTAGTATTGAAGCTGCTTCTGCAATTTTTAATTGTGATTTCTAATTTGACACCTACTTGTATCTCTCTCATGTTTTTCCAGATTTAATTTTTGATGTTACTCCACCTGATTAACTGATTTGGCAGTTGTTTGGGATCGGTGATCATGGAGCTGATTCCGAATGTGAGGCAGCAACCTTCTTGATGGGAGGTCGTCAGGTCGATTGCTGCAGCTATATATGATGAATATCCTGACTACGAATGTAGTTCTTGTTGTGTGCTATTAATATATGTATCATGTACGCCTGATGATTGCTGCTACTCCTGTGGTAGCACTCTCGGTGAAATTGAAGGTTCTGCATTATATTTATTTTGTATAGAAGGAAATGAATTGAATATTGAACTTACATGCGTGCTCTGTAACCACTTGAGTTATTAGTGATTCCGTTTGATCATTGTTGTGCCGCACAATTTAGTCAGAGTAGGGTACGAGTATGCAGCATAGTATTCTAAAATAGCCATTGGGGCAGTGACCTGAGAGGAGTTGGACCCAAACCAAATGTTAACAGATTGTCTGCGATAGGGTAAAAAGTCAAACCAACCCATAAAATAGCAGGGTGATACAAAACTCAAACAAACAAATAACATAGCAGCTCCACACGTTTTGCATGGTAATATTTTCTAAAAATTTTCGAGACATGAATACTACTCTTTTTTTTAATAGATGTCGTATTAGCTTTGTCCTAAATCAAAGTTATCTGAATTTGACCAAATTTATAGAAAAATATAACAATATTTGTCATACCAATAATATGTGCTATTGAAATATGATGGATTCAAAGAAACAAATTTGGTATTGTAGAGGTAGTTATATTTTTCTAGAAACTTAGTCAAAATTGAATAACTTTGACTTAGGATAAAACTAATACGATAAGTAAAAAAACCCGGAGAGAGTAACTGATTTTCCTAGATCCACGTGTCTAAACTTGCTAGTTCCGTGTTCAAAATTCTGCTAACGAGCATTTAACTATCCACGCCGTATATATGCCGGCAAAACAAATGGCAATCACATCTCTCTCTGTCCCTCTGAGATCCAGGCAAATCTCTATCACAAGCAACATACACATAGTAAATCAAGTATAGAAATCTTCAGCAACGAACACGCCGGCATGGAAGGATCTCGCTATAGCTGTCAATCTCCTAATTTGTCACAACAATGAGTCCTTGTCCTCCACGCGGACACTTATTACAATCAATATCACAGCGACTGTGATAACAAAAGCATTGAGCAGACGAAACGCACAACCAAACCAGGTGTCCGTTTTCTACGCCACCAGCTGCTGCACGTTGATGGGGTGGACGAAGAGCCCCGTGTCGGCGAAGAGCTCCTTCGCGGTCACCGCCGACGCGGCCTCCGTCGGATGGAACCTGTCCCAGAACACGTAGCTGGTGCGGTTCTGGCACAGGGGAGCCTTGCTGCTGCACCCGCTCTCGCCGAACTTCCCTCTGCCGCAGCACGCCTTCTCCAGCTCCGTGAAGTCTATACCAAACAAAAAGGGAAGAAAAGGAAACATCAGAACTTTTTCACATCCTGTAAGGTTTATGTGAGGACAATGGCTTTGGATGGTTACTGTAGGCCAGCGTGCGAGGGCTTTTGAAGACGAATTCGGCCATGCCGACGGCGTCGCCGAGGGAGTAGTTCATGCAGGGAAGCTCCGAGCTGAGGCCCTGCAGCATGGAGTCCACCATGGGGTACAGCTGCCGGGAGAGGTTGTTGGCCGCGCCGAGGCAGCCGTACTTGTCGACGTCCATGGGACCCCTGCTGGGGTCATGCGCCAGCGCCCTCTGCGACGGGCAGCACCCCACCAGCGACGGGCTCAGCACGCCGAACCTCCTCGCCCCGGCGGCGTACAGGTCCCTGACGTAGCTCGTGTAGGAGGCGACGAGGCCCAGCAGGAACTGGGTGTCGTTGCGGTTGGGGCCCGGCGCCGGGAAGGCGATGTGCTCGAACAGGTCGTTGCTGCCGACGCTGATGAAGAAGAGGGATTTGGAGATGAGGTCCGCCGCCGCCGGGCTTGCGCGCTTCCACACCCGAGCGAGGCTCGTGAAGTTGGCGACTTGAGCTGTCATGGACAACACCTCCCCGCACTGCAGAAATTCAGAAAGGCGGCACTGGTCACTCTCCATGCATCATCGATCACCCAAGCATAGATCGAAGCGTGCAAGTATATATATTTGTGCATCGGTCTACCACTCTGGGGCCGGTTCTGTCAAGGAGCCCCGCCCCTCCTGACGCGAAGTTGATGCCGCCCGAGCTCATCTGCGGAATGAGGCACGCCTTGGGCAGGGAGAGGAAAGGTGGTGGGCTCTCCGGAAAACCCAGCTGCTGGGCTGTTCGTCGAATCAACAACCAATGCGAGTGCAGTTTGGTCAGTCACATTTCCTGCTTACTGAACAACCAGTTTCAAATACTTTTTTCGTTCTAAATTATACTTCATCGTTCATTTTTAAAATAAAATTTTGACCATTTATCTTATTTAAAAAATTAGTACAAATAAATAGAAACATGAGTCATACTTAAAGTACTTTTGATAGTAAAACAAGTAATAACAAAATAAATAAAATTAATATAATTTTTTAATAAAACAAGTGGTCAAATATGTATTTAAAAAATCAACAATAAACTACAATTTAGATTTAGAACGAAGAGAGTAGGAAAAAAAAGATCCAGGACATCATGCTGCTTATATACCCAGCTGGTCTGCCAAGTTGTAGCCGTTGCTGAAGCGGCCGGTCGGCGAGTGGCGGGGGTGGTCGACGCCGTAGCGCGGGTAGTCGGCCTTGCAGCTGGCATTGCACTTGGCCAGGTGGTTGTTGTTGCCGACGTCCACCAGCGAGTCCCCGAACACGAACATCGCCGGCACGAGGGGCTCCGCCGCGCCGCGCAGCGCGAGCTCGAGCTCGAGCAGCAGCAACAGAGCACCGGCCGCGAATGTCCCGCCGCGGCTAGCCATTTTCGCCCCCTGCGCGCACATCGTCTCCGCGACGCTGGCACTGGTAACAAGCTGCGCCATGTTTATATAGTCATGCACCTGGAAGAAAAAGGACAGGATTTGCTAACAGAGAGGATGTAAAAATAATTCTGCGGCATACAGCATGTCGTTATCTTCGGATCCCTCGCCGCCAGTACATAATCCAAAGGATATGCTCTTTGTTCTCTGATGCACAAGTGGTTAGCCTCGCGGCATTGTGTTCCTCGATCACGGGGACAATTTAAAACTCAAGCATGCAGAGCAGCAACTTTGCAAGGAGGCAACCTGTCAATACCATTGGGGGGAAGCAACACAGACAACCGAAGTGCACTGAATTCAGGATTGGGTTTTCAGTCCGTCTGCGGTTGCAAGCTGGTGCCAGTGTCAGAGCAAAAGCTCAGGACCGCGACGCGACGTCGCCGCACGCTGGCGGTCTGAAGCATAGGATGCATCACAGCATCAGCGCAGCGCGGGCACTTACGACATATTTGAGCCTTTCAGGAGAAACACCGAGAGCCGCCAGAATCCCTTACGATTGGCGCTGATGCGACTGCTTTCATTTTTTTAGAAACCTGCTTTCAGGAATGTTGAATGACAGCTGAGGCATAAACAATCAGGGGTCGAATCTTGGCTCAAGCAAAGGGTATCCAAATCGTCTCGATCAATGCTATGCGGGGAAAGGTGATTCTTCTTGGGACCCTTGGCTAAATGCCGCTACGGCACCGGCATTTGTGGCGTATATCCATCAAAATTCGAATATGTTCACTGATCACTGACGTTAGTGCATGCGTAGATATGTTCACTGATCACTGACGTTAGTGCTGCTAGCCTGCGGCTCCAATGTTTTGTAGTACTAGTTAGTTGCCTGTGCCAGTTTGTCAGCACTGACCGCTTTCTACCAAAACACTCTAAACACGTATTTGATTAGGAGAAGAACTAACTAGTACTTCTCCTAATCACTTTCTTCTGAAGAAGCAATTTACTGAGAAACATTGTTACCGTGCCAACAGAACCGCGGCTGCTGACAGAGGTGCACCAGATGTCGAATTCCTACTTCACAGAAAATGAAACATGCGACCAGAACAGAGCAAGCTGAACAAAAGCAGGGCAAGCGACAACAAGACCGAGGGACCCGGCCTAACCATGATTTACTGTATAAGGAACTAGCAAGGTGGCCCGCGCAAATAGCGCGGGAAGCTAGTGTTTGTTTTTTTATCAAACGGATTTTAAGTTCAAATTAATAGATAAAAAATATTTTATTTAATCATGTTATTGTAATTGTTTTGTCCTATAAATCCATAGTAACATATCATAGTTTTTTTGCAACATGAGTTCAAGTGAGAAGGAAATAACTTATATAGAATTTTTTTGTTTTTAATATAATTGATATAAATATTATGTATTTTAACATAACTATATTTTTAAAATTTGTAAGTGGTGATGCCCTTTTTTGGTTGAAAGTTGTAGTGATATTGATAAATTATATTTTCATGATTACAGGGAGATATAGGTTATTGGCTCAATGCATACCATTTTTTGTTATAGTTAGAATTTAACTTTGAGTTTGAATTTGAAATCTTAATGGGCAATACATGCATCATTTTTTGGTTTTTGTCCCATGCACACCATTATTGTTTAATTTTTAGTTTAATTTAATTTTGAGTTTGAGTTTGAAATGTAGGTTATTGGCTCAATGAGTACCATTACCATTTTTTTTGCTCCCCCAATATCTAATTGCTATAACCCCATGCATGCTTGTTGAGTCATCAACTGTCACTATGTGTGGTCTCTTCATTTGGTTGTGTCCCTGTCTCCATCACGTCTTTTTTCTCATCTTCCTTCTACTCTATTAGTTACTCAAAGCACTTATATTTGAAGGATGTAAGTCCTCGTCTCTCACGTTTGTCTTCACTCAGATGTTAAACATTTGTTCAAATTTTAAAAACAAATGCATATAGTTTTGTTTCTAATGGTGTCACTTATTTATTTTTCTAGATTGATCAAATTAAGGTATCATCTATGTTTTTTCACTATTTTTATTCTACACATGCTTCCATAATGAATTTTTATACATTCATTATTGCATTTGGCACGGTATAGCCTTCCTCTTTGAACTCATCCCCTCTCTCATGTTCCTCCTCCCAAGGGGTTTTACCCGCTATGACGCGATCATTGAAGATGTATTCCTGACGCTTAACACTTTATCATGAATGTTCTTTCCTCTTTTTGGACAAAACCTTCAGCTTGCTATGATGGATGTACATGTCAAGTCTCGGTTTCCATGTTGCTTTATTCTGGATCTTGTTAGATCTTTGCACGTAATTGCATCATCTATCATTCATTTTGTCCTAAATTTTTCGGATCTCAATGGTCCACTAATCACAATACTACATAGAAAGACATCATCATATTTCTACTTCTCATTGTTGCTAGTAGTTTATCACCATGAATTGGTTGCCACGTTAGGATGATATTTGGCCTTGACTGGCTAATTCTAAAGGGATCATGTAGTGGCTATGACATGACTCTATAGCCGTGGTATAAATGTTGTGCTTCTAGTATTTGTATAAGTAAAATTCCTTCAAAAATAAATAAAATAAAATACCATTTTTTATTTGTTTTCTTGTATTATATTTATTTATGTTTTGCATGTAATTTTTATTTTCTATCTTCTTCCAAATTCATATATAATACTACTAATTATCTATTGTTAATCAAATTTAACAAACTCATTGGAATAATCTGAATGATTAATATTATCTTCTAAAATCAATATTTTATATTATTTTTTAGTAGCAAGGTAATTTCAGGTCCAGTGTCAAAATTAAGTTTTATTTGTATCCATTTAATTCTTTAGTAATTGTATTTGATTCATGCTAATAAAAATATATATAATAATTTTAATATTTTTAAAAACCATGCTAATAAAAAATATATATTATTATGTTTAGTTAGTTTATATCCATTTAGTTCTTTGTTAATTGTATTTGGCACATACTTTTATTTAGCTATATATTGCTTCCAAATTCATACACAAAACAACTATTAGTGTTCTTATTTTTATTCTGAATTTAGCTATGTATTTATTGTGTTTGATATAGACTCTTGAAATTATTGATAATTTTTATTTTTAATTTTTTAATTTATCTATTTACTAATCGTATTCAATATGTACTCTTTGGTCAAGTGCTATTTTTATTTTTATTTCAAATTTAACTATTTTATAATCACGTTTGATGAGGATACTTTGGTGCTAATTTACTAATTTTTTTTTGAAATTAGCTACTATTAATCGTTTTCAATAAGGACTTTTTTTATAATAACATAGACCGATAGATCATCATAACAATGTATATTTTTCCATTTTGGATTCATAAATTTAAGGTTATTTACATTTGCTACAAATCGTGGCTGGGTGAATTTCTTTGTCAACAAATTTGGTGGGATACTATTTGCACTAAAAAAATCTTATACCATGAATTAAGCGTAACTTAGTTGCTTAATTTCCTTGTGATAGAATCTGTCCACCGGGTTCGAGTTCCTAACTCGTCACGGGTGTCGCACAGCAAGGTGCATGTGGTGACTTCGTCAGTCTCAATATCGGAATAACAACCCAAATCTTTCGGAGGTGCTCATAAGGGTAGGGTTTACGTGCGTGTATTCTTAGGAGTGAGTGTGCATATGTGTGTGAGCATTTGTGTTTGTACTGGTGTTTCAAAAAAAAATTATAACCCGACTCTAGTGAATTGGTCATCCTGTCTTTTTTTCCTTGTATGCATCTGCCTAGAGAATATCCCATCTATTTAGTGACAATATGAGATTATCCAATAAAGGGTCTAGAGATTGGATACATTAGCATACATATGAGTGTGTGTAAAAACACGTCAATTTCATGAATTTCTTCCTTTGCAGCACCATCTGGCTAAGGATAGCATCTTTTGATTCCATCTGTTTGTCCATATGGTAAAGCACCTAACCTACTGAATCACATAGTTCCAAAACAATGCAACTCATACGTGCACATAGCTTCTGTGGCCTCCTTGATTTGGTCTACAATTGATCTACACACTGTAATCGTCATCAAACATTTCTATATTTCAGCCAGTCATATGCGCACGTCGCGGCTAATATATATGCAGTGCTTAGCTGGTCATCAGCCGCACGCATGCAATTTACCGTACCCCTGAATGGACACAGCATGCGGACACGGCTTCAGCCTTCAGCCACATCATTGCTCAATTTTCACAACTCGTGTGCTGCTTGCGCGCTGCCAGCCAGAGTCTCACACACATCATGTCTTGAATAGCTGCAAATTCAGACACAAAAATCGGTGTATCCTCTATTTCTCTGAGATGCCCCCGCAAAAAAGTTGTGCATGAGTCATGAAAACTCACCAACTTCAACTAATGTTTTGGCTCCGTCGACAACTATATATGTTGCTCCTTCGCACGGGCGGCACGGCCTTTACATGGCGCATAGGAACCCTTCAGTGGTCACATCGTTTGCGCCACCTATGATACTTTTGTGTTGATCTTGCAAGACTACTAATTGGATCCACTGAAAGTTAAAAATAAATAAAAATCCGATCGATGTTTTATTTGCATCTCATTTAGAGTTATAACCGTATTCAACGTGGACACTTGTTGCTAATTTGCTTTTTATTCTAAAATTAGCTATTACTAATCATTTTTATGAGAACTTTTATGGGTAAGATAGACCGTTAGATATACATTAAATTCAATTGTGTATATATTTTCTTTTTTTGAATTAATGTGGTAATTTCTAGACCCTCTCGGCGAACGTGGTGACTTCTAACTTTTAGGGTAAGGTAGACCGTTAGATTTACATTAATTCCAACGATGCATATAATGTGGTGGCTTCTAATTTTTAGGGGTAAGGTAGAACCGTTAGATATACATTAAATCCAACGGTGCATATAGCGTGGTGGCTTCTAAATTTTTAGGGGTAAGGTAGACCGTTAAATATACATTAAATCCAACGGTGCATATTTTTTTCTTTTTTGATTAACGTGGGAATTCTAGGCTTTAAGGTAGATCGTTAGATCTACATTAAATCCAACGGTGCATATTCTTTTCTTTTTTGGATTAACGTGGAATTTTCTAGACCCTCTCGGCGAACGTGGTAGCTTCTTTTAACACTATTGTATTAAGATAATAGATGACAACACACACGCCGTATCTGTATTAACGGAGTTTATGTACTAGAAAAGCCAAAGCACCTATAACTTGAAACGGACGGAGTACTATGGTGGATATTTGGTCAGGATGAACAATTTTGTTAGGTCTTTCGGTCTTTTGGAGAATTCAGCTAGCTGAAAATGAGAGCAGAAGTAGAAAAATTCACTAGAGAATTCTCAAGATCGATCAATTTGGTCTTGGTTAATTTAGTTTAATTTGGTGACTCATGAGTTGTTCATATGTGGTATTTCATGCTGTGGTGCTATTACTCTCCATAGCCATCGCTACAACGTAACACTCCCTCCATTCCAAATTACAATTCGTTTGACTTTTTTGACCTTAGGTCACGTGAAGTGTGATCGTCGGCCGCAGCACGCCCGCGCGCTCGCCACCCATGCGATCATGCCTACATGTTACCCGAAACAACAGTTGTGGTAGGCGTTCTATCTTCCGTCACTTTGGATCCAAGCTGCGAGTCGTTTCGATTTCAAATGTCAAGTCCACCAATAATCTTACCACCAAATAACATCTCTAGACCAAATTGTTTATCAACGCCTTCCATTTAGGCACCGTAAAATTCATAACACCGTTCAACCTTAACACACTGCTATCACACGGACGTACATATATTGGACATCCCTTCCCGCGATGGTGGCATTCCACCTTGACTCTAGACAACCATGTATAGTAGGGCCGCGCTATCGCTGACCCTCAGCTACCTGCTTAGTAGTGCCCCAAGATGGGCAGGCGACTGCCACTGGTGGGGATGGCGCGGCCGCAGAGCAGCACGTTGTCCGGGACGGGGAGCTCGTCCCGTAAGGAGTGCGTCGGCGTGTACACCCGGAGGTAGAACTGTTGGCCTAGGTACCGGCGTGCCCACACCTCCGACCTCATGTTCCACATGCCCACGTTGTCCAAGGCAATCAGAACTGCTGTCCACCCTCTTGGGTATACCTACATAGAGCAACGAGTATATATATGTATATATATATAAGCACAGCCATTTAACAGTTAATACAACGTATCCTGATAGAGAGAGAAAAATGTCTTACTTGCACGGTGGACCGTGAGACGGCGTCCACAAGGTTGTAGCTATCCCTGCTCTGCTCGCTCCACGTCCCCAGGTCCATTCTACAAAAACAATCATCCAGAATATGTAAGATCAGATATCCAGAGGAGCAAACTAATTAATCTTGTTCGCCATGTCACGTACCCGACGACGAACACGTTGTAGCCGTCAAGGTGCCAGCTCTGGATGTGGTCTTCGTTGTTTTCGAGCACGACTTCGACGAAGGAGCGGTGGTCCGAGTCCATGACGGCCGTCTCGCTGCGCACCTCCTCTGCGGCGCCGTCGGCCGGAGGCGCGTCCGGGATGCCGCCGAGCCGGAACACGTCGCTGATGTTGTAGTAGTCTGCCAGCTTGAGCGGCGTGTCGGCCTCCA
The DNA here is from genome assembly GCA_004135705.1 of Alloteropsis semialata. Taxonomy (NCBI): domain Eukaryota; kingdom Viridiplantae; phylum Streptophyta; class Magnoliopsida; order Poales; family Poaceae; genus Alloteropsis; species Alloteropsis semialata. The sequence goes on from CM014276.1 coordinate 54,856,660, forward strand.
CAAACGAGACGCCGTTCACGGCGTACCTCCGCTTGCCGGCGACCGACCCCGCCGAGTTGGCCAGCCGGATGGTGCGGGTCACGTTGATGGAGCCGTAGTGGTACGAGCCCTGTGGGTTCGTCCTCGGCCCACTCGCACTTAGGTTCATCCTGCAACAAGTTGTAGGTTTAGATATGAACGAAACTTAGATGTTGTAGCTTTCTGGAAAGGATCCAATGGATTGATGCGTGTGTACCTGATGGAACGAGCCTGGTCGAGTGAAAACTCAACGTCGTCAGTGGGGCCAGCAGGCAGTGACTTGAAAGCATGGCCAGTTGAGCCGGCGTAGCGTATGACGGCGGTCGAGCGAAGGGTGGTGCTGGTGAAGCGGGTGGAGACGACAATGCGGTAGTCCTTGGCGGGGCGGTTCGCAGTGAACAGCACCGAGAGGGACTGGCCGGCATGGACATCGAGCGAGCTGTAGGAGTTCTGCACGGTGTGGGTGCCCTCCACCTCAACCAGCGTCATGTTGTGGTCTTGGATCAAGAAGTTGAGCGTGTTCTGTAGGCCAACGTTTGAAATGCGTAGCCTGTACGTCTTTCCTGCACACAAGAAAATAGAAGAGAATAAGACACTCTTTCTTCATTCGGCACTGTGTTTTATGTGCCAGCAGACACCTATCAAACTGCACAAAGCTGATTGAAAAATAGTATGTGCAGAAGTCACCTTGCTCAACGGTGAAATCTGCTCTATCTGAACTCCGCCTCTTGCCATTGATCAGGATGCCGTCGGGGGAAGGCAGATCCCTTCCACTCTCCATTATATATTGTAGAGCCTAAATTAACATAAATAACAACCATTGAAGAATCAAACAATCGATAACAACACTACCACCTCCGTTCTTAAATATATGACACCATTGAATTTTTTCCTTCGTTTGACTATTCATCTTTTCTACAAATATTTATGCAAAAAGGTAGATCTTTGAGTTAAATCAAAAGTATTATTGATATTAGATATATCGGTACCTATTTTACTTTATTTAACAAACTAACTAATGAAATATTATTGGTCAAAGTTGAAATAAAAAGTCAACAGTGTCATATATTTAAGAACGGAGGGAGTACTATTTTGGCACAAGTCTTCATGTCGTTTCATACCTTGTGGTTAGTAGTGTACCAGTCCCCAATAAGCACAGTAAACTCATCAGCCGGTGGTGAGAAGGGAACTGGAATCAATGGGCGGCTGTGGATGCAAATAGCGCCGAAGTCACCGGCAGCCTTGTGGAACGCTAGCGACGGGAAGTAGAAAAAGCTACCGATCTGATCCTTGGCCTGCATATGGTACGTGAAGTTCTGACCAGGCAAGATTGGGCAATTGGTGCCGGACACACCATCCTGCCACGAATTCTTGCGTTGTTGCAAACCGTTCCTGCAAATTTGATAAAGCTTAGCGGAACAATTAGCGTTACTATTAAAAGAACAAATATATATGAACCCCAAAATAAAAACAGGCCAAGTAAACAAATCAAATATGTTTTTCCAACTAACTAACTACTTAATTTGAAGATCTTTTTTGTTAAAATAAACTCTTTTGGGAGAAAATGACTCCAGTACATCACCGAGTCCAAGGAGCCACAATAATGCGCTCAGTTAAAGCAACCATGTAATTTGTTGATGCACATGCATGGTCTAATGATATCATCCGATATAACATGCAGTGTTTATCTTAGAAACTAATCTAAAATTAACAAAAAAATATTCAACAGCGTGGAGATCAATCTGATCGTACCATGACAGCAAGAAGGGCTCCGGCAAATTGTTGCGGACATTGATTATCAGGTTGTCATCTGTCTTACACTCAATTTTCGGCCCTGGAAACTGGCCGTTGATTAAAATTACCTACAAATTGAAAATCAGCCAAGAGTGATTTGTCAATACAGGATATTAAGCTACATAATGCCGTAGCGGCGTAGCCTATCTCATGACTCAAACAATTAAATGAAAAGAGGAAAATCTTGCTTCTACCTGTTGTGGAACACCGAGCAGATTTCTTTCACCATACGTCACCTCCCAGTCGTAGAAGTGGTCAGGAGATTCCGCCATCGTGGCGGCGCCCATGAGCATGCACACGCAGGCGACGAGAAGGCCGGCCATCCCGTTCTTGCTTCCCGCCATTAGTGAATGGAAGATGCAACTTGGAGTTGGTGGATGGAGGCGAGGTCAAACTGGAGGGGAGGGGAGGGGCGAAGGGATTGATACGCAGCGAGAGTATATATTCCGGCACAATGGACTTTGGGTGGCATGATATATAAACGACTTTCTGTTTAGATATTGGCAGCGCGTTGCGAGTTCTCCAGGCAGCGGCAACCCCTCAGCCGGATTCGCCGGCATCCGCAAGATCCTTTGGCGGCCGCCACGGAGGCTTGCGCGCGCGCACAACTGAAGAATTTGCCCTGGAATCTTGATGCTCTGGCGGGCTCAAAGTGGGCTTTGTAACTTTGCCACAAGGACCCACGCTGGGCCCGCAGCCTATTTGGTCCGTTTCCGTTGGCCAAATACTAAGATAATAGATAAAGCTGTTTCCGTGTTTGAGATTCATGCGGTCGCCGAGGGTACGCTCCTTGTCTACCTCTTCCTCTCTCTCTCTCTCACTCTTGTGTCCTCTCGTGTGCGCCGTGGGGGGTGGAAGCCGACCTCAGATCGATGGGATAGGGTGTGGGTGCGACGGGCTTAGGTTTAGTACTAGAGTAAGGGTTTGGGGTTGCCCGGCGAAGAGGAGTGGGACGGAGACGGTGAAGGACGGATAGCGTCTTTGGTTAGGCCGGCGGCGGATGGCAAGGCGGCGCGAGAGCGCCGACAGCTGGGTAGGGCAGGAGCCTCAGCGGCAGAGGCAAGGATGCGCACCACGTTTAGGAAGGGCAGGATCGAGATTCCGTGCACCATATGGAAGCCCCCAGGTGGGCCTGCCTGGCTGCGCTCCTCCTAGGCGTCCGAGGCCAGGGTGTGTCATGTAACTAGGCCCAAGCCCGAAGGTGACAGATTGTAAGGGCTATCTGCCTAGTTAGCACCTTACTGACCTTAGTTCAACTTTGCTTCTTGAAAATTGTCAAGGTAACATCAAACATTACATTTCATTACGGATCGAGGCTCCGAGTGATTGACAAATTTGCATATGCGTTCACTGGAAATCCGCGGGCTTGAAGAACTTGACACGCAGGCCTTTCTCCACGAGACCCCACAGGTTCCCGACGATGAGCACGAAGCTGATGCTCATCCCAAGGATCCCCAGGCCCCAGTTGACGTTCCACGTCGCGGTGCCCTTGCGCGGCTTCTTGATCGCCACCCACATGAAGCACGGGTACGCCAGCGTGACCGGCAGCGAGATGCCCCCCAGGAGGCCGGCGAGCTCCGACAGGAACGGCAGCGCGACGGCGATGAGCAGGTTGACGGCGCCGAAGAAGGCGCGGAAGCCCGAGCGCAGCCACCAGGAGCACGGCCGGTTCTTCTTGTGCACGTACCCGGCCTCCATGTTGTCGTACACGGGCATGGCGTAGATCTGGAACGTGGTCAGGCAGTTGATGATCACCAGCAGCGTCGTGATCCCCAGCACCAGCCGGGACACGTCGCGGCTGTGGAACCTGTACAGGGCGCTCAGGATGCCGTTCGGTGGAATCTGCACGGAACCGGTGGTGGACAAATCTTGCGAGTCAGTCACTGATCAAAATACTACAAGTTCAGACAAAGGAGCTCATGTGTAGCGGCTAGCGAAAGTAGAGCACCTGGTTGCCATAAGCCCAGAAGCCACCGATAGCGAGGGGGAAGAAGCAGAGCGCAACGATGGCGTAGGCTACCTTGACGCCCTTCCACATGGGCACATGAGAAGGATGTTTCAGAGTCGACGGCATGGTGCCCTGCAAAGCAAACACACTCCATCAGCGTTCGTTTGGCCGGATCAAAAAATTGATCCGGATTACTGTCGCCCGCATGAAGCCCTAAACGAAGTTTATTTGCAAAACCTTTTCACAGATGAGTGCAACTTTGCGCGACGAATCTACTGCACCTAATTAATCCATGATTTGCTACAGTAATGCTACAGTAATCATCCTCTAATCGTGCGGTCAAAGGCCTCATTAGATTCGTCTCGCGAATTTGACAGGGGGTTGTGGAGGTAGTTTTGTAAACTGACTTTATTTAATACCATTAATTAATGGTCAAAGGTGCATTTAATGAGGGATCAATTTTTTGATCCCCAAACGAACACGCCAGTGGACGTACAATAGCAATGGAGTGCTGTCTATGTAATGTGAAAAGATAGAAATTTTCTTGACTTGCCTGAATCTCCAGGACAACATTGTGGCCTCTGAAAGCGAAGGCAATGATTCCGAGGCCATTCACGATGCCCAGTGCGGCGTCCACGTCGTTGGGGGCCTTGACGGGGTCGTAGGACACGCCGGGCCCCCTCCCCTTGGCGACGGACACGGCCCAGATCATGGTGCAGTAGGCGACGGCGGCGGTGGCGCCCACCAGCGACACGCCGGCGATGGAGTTGAGGTTGGGGAGCTGGGACAGCAGCACGGCCGCGCAGACGAAGACGAGGTACCACTCCACGGTGGTGAGCGGCCGCGCCAGGCACGCCTCGCCGCACGCGATGCCGAACAGCATCTTCATGCTGCCGCCGCCGACGATGATGAGCGCCGTGCAGATCCCCGCCGACAGGTACATCACCGGGAGCAGCGCCAGGATCTTGGCCCAGCGCTCGCCTGAAGATACGCCGTGCGCGAGAAGGAGACAGAAAGTCATCATCATCAGGGAACTACTCTCACGCAAGAAGTTCTTCGGTTTTCACAAAGAGTTACAGAATGCGCGGGGTTCAAGGAAACGCACCGAAAACGGTCGTGGCGAGGTGCATGTACCGGCTATACGGACGCCACCCGCGACGGGCTCGTGAAGCCTGACGAGCAGCCACAGCGTGTAGAGCTGCCACGCGAACGCCAGCGTCAGGCAGATGATCGCCCACGTCCTGCATAGGAACCACGCACAGAAAACGCATCATATCGCTATGTCTATGTGAGCCGCACGTACGGCCGGCGCGTCGATCGAAGGAAGAAGAAACACGAGCGTGGCGGGCACGGCGCGCACCATCCGAGGGAGGCGAAGGCGGCGGGGAGCACGAGCGCCTGGAAGCCGATGCCGGAGCTGAGGTTGTGGAACGCGGCGTAGTAGGCGTTGCCGCTCCGGGACTCGGTGATGGGCAGCCAGGCGTCGCGCGGGTCCGCGAGGCGCGTGATGTGGCCGACCTCCTCCAGGCAGCCCCGCACGGTGGCCACCGCCTTCCGGACGGGGCTCGCAAGCGGCGTCGCCATCGCGCGTAGCGGCGACGCAATGGCCCGCAGCGGCGACCGCCCGCCGCCGGGCGTCGCCGGGGAGTGCATCAGCGACGGCGGGGTGGACACTGGCGGGGGCGGCGTCGGCGGCGCCGACTGCACCTCGCTGATTGCCTCCTTGCCGGCCGACATGGTCACTAGCTCCGGTCTGGTGCGGGCACCCCTCTCTGATGCCTGCACCCTGCGCTGATGTGCACTCACTGTGCTGCGCGGTTGGGTTGGTTGGTCCCCGCAGCGGTCGGGGGGCTCGGGATTTATAGGTGGTTTCGGGCTCGATCATGCACTGCACGGGGTTGGTGGGAACCGAATGGTGAGTCACACGGCGTCGGTGTGGACGACGACACCGTGCTCGGCGGCCGGCCCGGCCAGCGAGCCGTGCAGGAAAGTTGACTCGATCGGTGACGAGACGGTCACACGGGTCTCGTCTCCTCCGGCACGTCATATAATAGCTCTCTGTTGGCCCGTACGAAACCCCATGAACCCATGCTCTGTCATGGTGTCATGGGTCGGTAGGCACTTGGGCAGGTCTGGTCCATGCTCGTGCAAGGCGAGCTTTGTAGGGAGATATTGGTTATGGGATCGAGCAATGGGCCGGGCCAGCAGTCTATCACGAATTGGTGATCGGACAATTAGGCGTGGCCGGCATGCGAACACGCAATTCGATCGAAGGTAACTATGTCCGCTGCCAAACGGATGGTGTAAACCACCAGCGCTGTACAAAAGGCCGTGCGTGTCGCGTAAAATCGCCGGGCGCCATCATATGCTTGGGAGAGTTCGATCGATGACACACTGCCGTCGCTGTCATCTTGTCGTGGTAACGGGAGGTCAATTTTGTCGGGGCCAAGATGGACGCATTCCGCGGGACACGCGGGCAACCGGATGCGTGATGGTGTCGGCATCGGCGCACGGCCGGTTGGACGAAGCGCTGCCGGCCGATCGATGTGGCTTTGCGCCTCTGGTCGGACAGTTAAACCCGGAGCGCCGGACGTCAACGGCTCGGTGCCGGCGACGGCGATGTCTACGGCCGTCGACTAACCAAGCCGGCCGCGCGCGTGACTCGACGATGCCGAGAGACATGATTCGAGACGACACAAGACGGCCTTCTACGGCACCCACACAATCCACCAGGCTTTACTTTCCGTGGCAAGAGGGACGATTCGCGCAGGATACTGTCGAAGGCGTCGATAAATCTAGTGCTTACTAGCACTCATGATAGCCGTATCTTGACTGAGGGAAAAGTCTTCTAAACTAGATTTTGACATTTGATGTCTCTCATAATGCAATAACATTGTGTAAAAACCACTTTGAATGTAAATATACCAGGCAAAATGCCCATGTATTGCTACGGGTGAATATCATATGGACATATTAGCAAAGGCGTGAAATAGTAATATTGACGACTTCAGCTAGGACTGTAACCCGATGAGGAAACTAATATCAAGAGTTAGACGTGGTTTTAAAGTTTCGACTTTTTCTCTGCTAAAAATAAAATATACCAATCATCTCTGAACGGATGGAGTACATCTCTAGCTAGGATTGGACGCGCCTAGGAGTCTCCTACTGTCCTAGGCTCCAAGCGAGGGGATCTAGCGCATATCTCCATTCTTTCCCCCTGCATGCTGGTAAGCAAGCAAGCAGACTGCTTTATATGATAGCAAAGCACCAGCACAACCCAAAAGCTAAAATTGTGCTTCGAACTGCTGGTGCAAAGTGACAGCCAGATGCGAATACGACGGCTGCTGAGCTAGCTCTCCGATCACTCGTGTCGAGTCATTATCGGATGGCAAATAGGAAGCTAGGAGATCGAAATGCGGCGCGTGTTGACAGGTGACACCCTACGACTAGCTGCACCATCTCAGAAGACCATGTACGAGACTTGTTATTATTTATTGAACGGCAAAAACCATGTGCGAGTCTAAATAAGAAAACATTTACATCTCTTCAAAGATCAACCATGAATCCTAAGTACTGTAGTTTGAAATATCGTCCACACCCGTCAAAAAGGGGCATGCTTAGAATGATGAAAGCAACCAAAGTATCCGCACATTCGGTGGAGTTTTCCTCAGTCGAGGATGTTGCGAGGTTCAGGGCATTGACAAAGCACAAAATTCCCACCCCTTTTTGGTCGCATGCTGACTGCTGGAACAAAATTAAACCTAGTTTAGTTGTAGTGTTGTACAACGGCCGCGATCTTTTCATGGTTGGTGCCTTGGTGGCCTGAGGGTCGGCGCAGGTCTCGCAACGGTGGTTACGAGCGTTTGACAATGGGTTTAGCACACACCAACCCCAGTACTCAAGCGGTCAAGCCATGCATGTTTGTACCGTAAGACTAGCCCATCCTCCACCAATCCACCTCGTCCCAGGCTCCCGGTGCGGACTTGTCAAAAGGGGCCGTGGAAACTTGCATGATGAGAAGGAGACCAGCGCAGCGCAGAGCAGCTCACTGGTCATCGACGGGTTGAGTAGGCTCAGGCACGCCGCACACGTCGCAGATCGATCGATCGCTTGCCGCGAAAAGCAAAGGAGATCGGGTTGGGGGAAAAGCTGGGGGAAGATCGACGGAAATGATGGGGGTGGAGGAGCTAAATGGGCTGAAAAAGCGGGGGGTTTAATGGAGATCGGTTTCGTTCGTGGGGACGTTCACGCCCTAAAGGACCGACCGGTGCGCGGTGCGCTACTGTCTACGATACGGGATAGGAGGGGTGGCGTGGTCACGTCATCCGTGGCGCACTCGCACAAACGAGAAACGCCTCTTATTTCGCCCCCTCGGCTTTGGCAAAACAACCACCAAGTATCCGGAACGAGATCGTATAACTTTGCTCTCTCGACGACAGAGGGGCATTCGGCTGCGCTGGAACGTCGGATGGTCATCCAATGGCCTCCGCGTTCGGTAGAAGAAATCCATGGCTTGATGGCCATACGGCCCACAAGGCCACAACAGCCAATTTATTTTGCTTGCGCGAGGAGAGGACAGAGGAGGCTTCGTTCTGTCCGTGGAAAGAAAAAGAGGGTGCCGATGCCTCCGATGTTGTCGTCGCGGCCGCGCCGCGGTGCTGCGGCTCGCTCGTCACTGTCCAGCCTAGTGGGTACCGCGTGTTACTCTCAGTAATCCACTGTCGCGGGATACTCGGCCGTGCTCAGTCCCATTGTTGTGGCCATCGCGGAGCTTCTGAGTTCTGATAGGTCGCCGCCGACCCGCCATCGAGGTGCGATCATGGCTGCTGCTGGCAAGGGCTCGCATGCCTAGGGGAAACAAGACCATACAACTGGTGTTGAAAAGCCCACATGACCATGGGAGGAAGGGCGAGCACCCTTCACGATCTCGTGGAGAAGGTCGATGGAAGCAATTTCAGAGTTGAGCTTCAGATAGCAACATACAATGGTTGTGCTGTTAAGATAGTTCTTATCTGATGTAATCTTTCCGTTGGAGTACACGCGCATTGGTTGGCTTGGTTGTACGACCTATGAAATCTATTTTGAGACACATGAAATCTCTTTTTTAGGTGGCCAAAGCCATTCATACATTCAGGTGGCACATTACATAACACCAAAAGTGGCAAGTACTTGACCAAAGATTGCTAAAAAACAGAAGTGCTTCACCAGGACCTAGTAAAAAGATCATCTATGATTGGTCCCTTGATAAATTAAATAAAGATATTGATCAAGTTCAAGCATATGATGATCGATAGAGATTGTATTAGTACTGCTGTGCCATGCATGTTGAAAACGGTAGGAGAAAAAAGATTAATGCACACATACAGGATTGAAGAACAGAGGAGATAGTCTCTTCCGTTGATCAATTCTTGACGCCGTTTTCGCACCTTTTCTACTGGCCTCGTGTTTTTAATTTCGTTCTCGCGCCCCCGTTCGGCTGGTTCGGCTGAAACCAGCCAGCAGTACTTTCACCTCACAAAAAATCAGCCCAGCCACCAACCAACCAGCCAGTCAGCAGTACTTTTCTCTCACAGAAAATCAGCCGAGCCACCAGCCGAACCAGCCAGCCGAACGGGCAGCTTTTCTGTCGGCCTGGCGCCGTTTTTCCTACTCCACTTGACTGGGCCGCATCACGCTCCTGGGCCTTCGACTCTCTTTGTTTCTGCGGCGATGTTTCTTGCCATCGATGCACGATGTAGGGCGCTGCGACTTCGACGTCCCTCTGTTTTCTGTCAGAAAGCAACGTTAGATGATCTCGTTCCAAGTATCCCCGCCGGTGCCCGGCTGAGAAAGCAACTGGCACAGAGCCACAGACGCACAAATTTCTTCCTCGACGCAGGCGAGAAAGCGAGGCTGGTCTGGTTGTTTGGGCGGCGGCAGAGCCCGCCGCGCGGCTGCCAGCCCGCGAGCGACGCTGGCGCGGCCGCGCAGGCAAGTCGTCCGCCAGCCGTGTGCGATGAGCCCGTGGGCCGTTGCCGGCGTAGGCGGGCCGGCGGAGACCGGATGTGATTTCCCGGGGTAAACGCTAGCGGCCCCGTGTTCCATGTATGGCCTTTAAATTTTCTCAAAAAAAATTTAAGGCCTTCAAAGCCCACGTTTGAAAGCCCAGCCCAGGTCGGATGAGTACCTAAATGGGGGCGGCTCTACTATGCGTTCACGCAGGATTACGCCTTTTAGAAAACAGACACGGTCTCGGATACTCTATTTCTGTACTAGTGATTGGCGCGCGGCCCGCCGCGCGTTGTGCTGCACAATTCTTTGCTTTTACAATCGATAGAAAGTAGGAACCAACAAAAGTACGTCAGATAAGTACATGTTCACATATAATACATAAATACATAACATTTGTTCCATTTAAATAATTTAGCAAGGGTAGAGAGTCATATGGTACCTTTGTATGAACGGGCACAACCACAGTCAGTTACAACACAACTAATAAAGAGAGTGGTACTATAAACTACAAGATGTCATCATACTGCTATCTTGTTGCTTGCCTAACTACAAGATGGAAAATAATTTGTAAGATGATTAGCTAGTATATGTAATAAAATGAGAAAAATCTAAATGTAAACAATTGACAGATATGTTATATTTTGTAGCAAGTAATAACACAAAATTTTACTTTTTATTTTCAAATGCTTTCAACTAACGCAGGTGCATCGATAGGACTAAAATATATCTCAACCAGGTTAAAGAGACCTATACTTCCCTTAATGGTCAGGTTTTACTATTGTATAAGACTCTATAGCAGTCTACATTCAATTGACTGAAATCTATGAAATTAGAGAGACTAAGGGAGAAATGTAGGAATGAATCTTTCATCAACAAAACTATTAAAAATTAACAATTTCGTACATAACGCTTACTAAAAAATTAGAGATTCAAATGGGGCCTGTGCTCTCCCTGTTTCCTCCGCCTTTTGAATAATTGAGAGCCGCTTCTGTCCACTAGGAACTACAACTGGTGTATTACAAAACTCAGATGCTATACATACGAGAATGACCCTTAAATGGCCAGACAAGATACAGAGACAGCTAAACTCGTAAAAGGAACCCCTTTTGTGAGGATCACCAATTTCCTTTTCAATTTTAGCATACATACCACAATCTAGAATCCAGTAGATAAATACATACCACAATCTAGAATCCAGTAGATAAATACATACCACAATTTTCTTTTTCAATTTTAGCATACATTACCACAATCTAAAATGCAGTAGATAAATATATAGTCTGTAAGTGGGAAGGAAATTTATAATAACAGAGCATTTTGGACTAATATTTAACATAAATTTCTGTAAGCATCAGCATGCGCTGTGCATATGCATTTGTCAAGTTGTTTGAGACTGGCCAGCACCTATATCACGCCACTCAATGTAGGATAAGGTTGATTCATTGAAAACACGAGGGCCTAAATACAAAACACCAACACCTATATCTAGGACCATGAGTTTGGTTTCTGAGAAATATGAGGGTTTGAATATAAAAAACCAGTGGCTTATGGCAATGGATGAAAAAAATTCGAGGAAACGCGAGGGGCTAAATACAAAACACCGGCACCTATATCTGGGACCGCGGGTTTGATTTCTTAAAATACGATGGTCTAACGTAAATAATTGGTGGGATTTGATTTCTTAGAAATCGGAAGGTCTAAATGTAGAAAAATCGAAAATACGAGGGTCTAAATGTAAATATTTGGTCCGATTTAATTTTTTAAAAATACGAGGGTCTAAATGTAGAGAAAAGATGACTTATGACTAACCGTCGGATGGCCATCCGACGGCCGAAAAAAATTCGGCCGACGTGGCCACCCTGGGAGCCCGAGATACCTGCCCCTTTTAATGAGTTCTATATATATGAATAACACTTGAACAACATTCCACACAAACAAGAAGTGCTCGTGAAACTTGCTTCGGGCCTAAACTGTTCGCCTCGGCAATGCTGTTCGCCTTGCATCTTCCGGTAGCAACACACAGCGCACCGCTAGTGCTGGCCGTCAAAAGAATATGTGCCAGGATCCAATGACTGATGCTATTCAGCGATTGGTTACAAAGGCTTTGTTCTAGACTTTACTATGGAAACGAGGATCACCTCGATGTGACCGTCTAAATTCGTCACATGGCACCTGCCCTTGCAAATCATCGAAAAAGACACGCAAAAAGCATAGAAGTCTCTGTAAGAAATGGTTCCCATCGGACTAAGATTTATAGTAGTAGGGTATGGGGGTAGGTTCAATCCTGTCCATTTACTTAAGCAAACAGTACCCCTCGAGATATGGACCAGGATCAGAGTGCCTGACATTATGTCATATCCTATACGTATATTGTATATGAATACAGATAGCATACATAATAAATTTGCTGGCCTTCCCGTCCGCAGATTTCAAAATCATTTGAACTTTCCCCTCTCTCTCTCCTCTTTCTCTCTCCGTCCATAGATCGGGCGTCCTGTTCACTCTCTCCTCTCTCACAATCTCTCTCTCTCCCCCCTTTCTCCCTCGTCAAATCCGGCGACCCGGCGCCAGATCCGGCTGCTGCAAGTTCAGATACGGCGACGGCGTGGCCGGAATCGATCGCCTCGTCCATGGCCGGCGGGGCAGCGGTTGGGATCGGTCAGCCACCTGTACCAGATCCGAAGGCGCGGTGGCCGGAATGACGAGGCGAGCGGTACCGCGTGCAGATCTCGCGCTGCCAAAATGGGGCGAGCGGTACCGCGCGCGAGGTACAGATCCGGCGTGGAACCAGGCAGTCCAGATCCGGCGTTCGCGGCGGGCGCGGCGGCCGGAATCGGTCAGCCGGCGGAGAGCCTCCGCGCCGCGGCGTTGGCGCGGTCGAGGGACTCGATCCTGGCGCGGATGTCTCAGGCGCGGCGGAGCACGGCGACGATGTTGGACATAAACACGGTGATGGGTAAACCTGTCGAGCTGCGCGTACAGGTACTCTTCTCTCCATCCCGAATCTGGATCTGGAGGAGTGGGTTTCTTCCATTGCTCTATCTCTCTCACCGCCAACGTCCCTCTCTCTCCTCAGATCTTGATGTGGCCAGATCCTCCCCGTGCGCAGCCGCGGCGTGCCGGTGCTCGTGGCGCTCTTCGCCGTCCTCGTCGGCTTCGTCGTCATCTGCCTCTACCTCCGGCTTCGCAAGCGGTCAGCACGGTGGCAGAAGAGCTGCTTGGCCCGTTGGAGCCACCTGTACCGGGTCAAGGCATGGAGGCCACGACGTCCGCCTGTCGTAGCCTACAACTCGGAGGCACGAGGGCGACGGCGGGCTGCGCGCGGCAGAACAGATCCGGCACGGGGCGAGGCAGATCCGACTGCTCCGCCAGTCCGGCAGGAACGAGCGGCGGCGGCCCAGATCCGCTTGCTCGGGTGGTTCGGGCGTCCACCACGAGCAGGCCGGCGCTGAGGCGACGGCCACCACGAGCAGGCCACCACACGGTACAGGTAAAGTGCCCTTCTCTCCGTCCCCGATCTGGAGGGCTACGGTTCTTCCCGTCCCTTGCTCTCTCTCACCGGCAACATCCCTCTCTCTCCTCAGATCGGAGCAGATCAGCCGCCGTGTGGACCAGATCCGGGGCAGGGCGGTCCAGCTCCGGGCCAGAGGGCACGAGATCCACGGAGGCCGGTGCGGCCTGCGTGCGGTGGTCGGCGGGGGGTTTGATGCCCAAGCGGGCTCGGCGGCAGAGGCAACCACGCCGGCCGTCGGGCGCTCAAAACCCGGCCAGCCATGCGGCGCCCACCGGCGCAGCGGTGTCTCTGCTCCTAACCCAGCCGAGCAAGGCCACCAGAGAGCATCCACTCCAACATGCGCTACTCGGTGCTGCTCTCGGTCGAGTTCCTGGGCGGGCATCTCGGCGGCGGCGACGACATCCGGCTCGGGGAGCAGGCACCGCGCAAGGTGCAGCCGTCGGAGGGCGCCAATAACGGCGGGGAGGGCGGGAGACGGTCAACGACGAGCCTGCGGTGGACATCGCCGGCAAGGGCGTCGACGCGGAGGCAGCGGTGGACGTCTCCGTACCGGCAACGAGGGGCAGCCAAGCGGGCGGGCGGACGCCGCCGTGCTCTGCATCGCCGCCTGCGAGCTCCTCCGCGCGGCCGCGCTTCCGGTGCTGCGGTCCGCGAGATGCGGCGTGCCTGGCGCCACCTACATCTCCCTCAACATCAAGCTGCTCTTCACCGTCGCACCCGCAGCTCCACGAGCAGGCAGGCACAGATCCGGAGGGGGCGACGGCAGTTGGTGGGGGCGTAGGGCCGCGGCTGCGGAGGCGTGCAGCGTCGTACACGGCGGCGGCCTCGAGCAGTACGGGGTCTCCAGCAGCACGCGGCACTGCAGGGCGCGCGGCCAGCCCGTGCTCGCACAGGCCCCCCATGACGGAGCTCGCGCCGGGTCCCCTGTTGCTTGCTGGTATGCTTCAGTATGCCGGCGAGCTAAAACTTCCGAGCCATTAACTTGTTGCTCCCCTACAGAGAGAACATCCCGATAATATTTGGCCCGCAATGGCGTTCGCATCTATACTTGCAGGTAAACTATTGTGCTTTGTCTCGTGAGAGATTTCTTTGATCTGAAGTATCAGTGTTACATTACTTGTGCATTGCTCATACCTTTTATTCATATACCAGTACATGCTCTTTGAATGCACTTAATTTGTTGTACTTGTGCTTAGTTTGAGATGTTTTTTATTCATATACCATTTACATGCTCGTACGTGCCAGGAGCATAAGCAATACGGTGCACACAAAATTGTGCAGATTAATATCTCTTGTAAATGATTTTTGTGTAAAATGGCTAGTTAAAAAAACAATAGTACTAGTGTGTGGTTTTACCTATATCGACATGCAGGGTAATGTGCCATGTGGTACGTGTGTGAATTTTAAAAAAAGACCAACAGAATGTGTGTGTGTATAACGTCCAGCCTCTGTTTTTTTGTCTTATTTTGTTGTTGCACTAGTGTACTTCAATTGTTACATGATCTCCATTTAAAAGAATTTTTCCTGGTACATTAAGAGAATGTACACAAACACCATGAGCTGTGTGTTTCTGTAATCTCATACTTGTTGTCTTACTTAGCTATCTACCTGTCTCATTGTTTAAATGAATTATGGAATTGCTGTTGTAGTTCTTTAGTTTAGATCATATGAAACTTGAGCAGTGTTGTGAATCGTGCAGCTAAGACTAGAATAGAAATATCTTGTCTTCCATGGTACATAAATAGTTATATAGATCCCTCAAGAAAAAAAAGAAATAGTTGATATAGAGGTACATGTGCTGGTTTTTATGTGTTCCAATCTGTTGCTTTGTAATGGTGTGCAGGATATTGGAGGATGTGACATCCAAACAGCCAAGTGTACTCAGATCTTGGGTGGAGGCAGTTTAGTTCTCTTGTTTTTTTCTAATTATGGGTGAGTTGTTCCAACTACATCGTAGTGAGAGAGGTACAATTACGCTCGATGATCTGCTGGTTTCATTTGGCAAGGAATGAGATGCATGGAGTACTAGGTATGCTTCGTCGTTGAGATGCATTGAGTACTAGGTACGCATCGTCGATGCGTATAATTGATGCTAATTTCACTAGGGAAAATGTACATTTCATGCTAGTTTAATTAGACAAGAAAAGAGATGTACCAGGTACATATCTTCAAGAGCAGAGCAGTTGCATTTTTTTCATTTCTTGTTAATTTGACCTTTTTTTGTTTTTTATATAGTGCAATGTACCTTGACCATATGTGATACATGTTCATATGTGACAATTTGTTTTCGATATATTTGCATAACTAAATTATCTCAATAATCTGTGCATTTTAATGTATAGCTTCTGTAATTTGTGTATGGACCAAAAGAAGTACCGGGTACATCTGTGATACAATATGTTTTGAATGTGTTTTTTGTGCATCATTATATTTTCTGCAAGTTCAATGGTGAGGTACAGGTTCATGTTTTGATCGGTACAAATTATTTCAGTAAGGAATTATGTCCATGTACTAGATTTTGTTATACCTTGATCACAGTGGTATATATGTCTTGAACCATAAAAGGAGTGCATTTTTTTTTACTAGAACGACTTATGAGTACATCTTGGATACAATATACTGGTGATACAAATAATATAAAAGGAGTGTATTTTTTTACTAATAACCACTTGTGCAGCTTTATTGTTTTTAGGACATGTAGTGTACCTAAATGGCTCATAAATATTGTTTAAATAACAATTAATAACATCAGCTCTATTGTTGAAAGTTTTCTGCAACAATTATCTAAAGTTTCACCCCTAACGGTTACATTTTCAAATTTCAAAACGAAGATGTATTAGGTACATGTTCTGATGTATGTGGTGCACATGTTCTGGGTACTTGGTACATGTTTCCACGTGTCAATAGAGTTCGTGAGTAAAATTTTGGTTTAACAAGGTAGTATTGTAAATTTTTTTGTTCAATCATGCATTCAGCTTTGAATGGGTGGAGGAGATTTACTTTTTTCTATTTGACCGTCCATTCAGATTTGACCAGACCAAGGATCAGATCTTTCAGAGAGGGTTGATTAGAAAAGGAGTTGTTAATATTACCTCCTTGGTAGAATAGGCGTTGTTGGTTCCAGTTCCCTTGAGGCCAGTACCCATTGTTGCCGTTTACGAACTGTACCTCCTCTTGTGTCTCC
>CM014276.1:54874108-54886273 GCA_004135705.1 Alloteropsis semialata
CTTGCTTATCTGGCTCTATGGAAACTACTCATGGACACTGTGGGTTGGAGATGGCCTCAGATCGACGTGGAGCTGAACGAGTTCACATCCAACCGGGGCCCGAGGTGACGGGGGAGCAGCCGTGTCGGGCACCAACCAGCCACGCCCTGCGCGTCCCCCGTTTCATATTCGCCACTGCCAGGGCGACGGGCGCCGACGCGAAGACGCCATGGATCTAGCGCTAGCTTCGACCCGGCTTAAACAATGCGAGCCCGGTCGCCTGGCGCATGTGACGCCTGGCCGCGACGCTCCCATCTGTTGTGTACATGGGGGCCGGGCGTTGAACTGATCGGTGCCGTGGCGAGCCCATCTGCTGCTGGTCAAGCTAAGCTTAGCATCTAACGTGACACGCACTGATGCTTGTGCTTGGTCCGAAACCGCGTCCAGCAGGTCGTTAGCGCCAGTCATGGCATAAATATTCGTAGGTCCTGAATTCAAAATTCAGGCCTGCAATTCGCCGAAGTTTTTTTTTTCGAAGCAATTCGGAGGGGTGAAACCCCACCTGCATTATTGATCGAAAGGGCGAAAGAACACGCCAAATATATCAAAATCCCAGGCATAATTCGCCGAAGTTTCAAAATGAAATTTGCAACGCAGTGTAATCCTGATCAGTTTTTGGACATTGGAGACACATGTGGTGCTTGGCGAGATGGACGTGCTCTTTCTGAACTCATGATACCCTCCCTGGGAACCTGGCATCATCCCTCTGTTGCCCACGTCGCTGCATGTAGTGATCACATGACGACTGACAAGGTGGTGTTCAATTGGGTGAAAAAATTTTGGTGAAAAATTTTGCAAGAGAATCTTACCATTTAGGAGTACTAAATGTAGACTAATAATAAAACTAATTATAGATCTCGTCTGGAAATTGCGAGACGAATCTAATGATGGTAATTAATTCATGATTAGTGAATGTTTAGCGGACGGTACTGTAGCATTACTGTTGCAAATCATGACCTAATTAGGCTCATTAGATTCGTCTCGCAAAGTTACCTAGGGTTATGGAATGGGTTTTGTCATTAACATACGTTTACTGCTCCATGCATGTAAGATTCCTTTGAGAAAAATTTTGGTGAAAAATTTCTTGAGGAATTGAACACCCCGCAAATCCTACAACGGCAATGCGCAATGCACATGAATACACGGTACTCATTATTCAGAAAAAAAAATGTATATGGTACCCGTCGCCAGAACCCACAGCAGAGAGGAGCCTTTTGTTTTGAGGTCTTTCTGAAATTGGCACGGCGTGGACGGGCGAGTAGAAAAGGCGAGGAGGATTTGGGAATCCGCACCGGCTCACCGAACGCACGTGCACCAGAGGGGGCGGGCGGGGGTGGAGCTGTCCATGGATCGAGCCGGCGGGTGCTGCGTGCTCCCTGCACAAGCGCAGGCGTCCAGCTATGCTCCTCGCGGACGCGCAACCGTCACCAGAGAAGCATGTCTCCGGCAAGGGGCAGAGGTGACACGAGCTGGACCCGACAGCACGTGACCTGCCCGTTCATTCACAGGGCGCGCGCCCCTGCGACGCCGAGCTTAGAAATGATGATTCTTTACTCATGATCCCCACCATTCTTTTGGTCTCGACCTGTGATGGCACACTATAGCGGCAGGCAAATAGGCCAAAGGCGACAGTAACATTCAGGTGACAGAACAACAAGACGGGACCAATTGATTGGATAATACTGCTTTGTACAGACTGTGTGGTGCGTGATGTTGAGAGCGTTACAGTCTCCAATTTGGAGCAGTACCGCGAAGCGATGGGTGGAGATCAAATTCTTAGCTTTTTCTTAGTATGGATCAGATTTCAAATTTTAGATCAAATTGGATTGTCCGAGGCAGCAGTAAGCATATTCTGTTTGCATGGATCAACAGCCGAATTCTTTTTGGCTCAGGGGGTGTTTAGTTCACCTCTTTTACATCCATTTTGCAAAATGCACGTTTCCCAATGCATTTTTTCTCTCTGTACACGCAACCCAATGCATAAATACTATGCATAACAAATGCATCTAAACAACTCCTCAATCTAGATGCTTGTCCGGAGTCAGCATAGTGCAGAGGACGAAGACTTTGGGGACGAATTCTGCATCAGGATTGATCGGTTGTTGACAAGAACACGACGGCCAAGAGATGCGACTTTTGCAATTTAGAACGCCCGGTTCCAAATCTCTTGATAGATGCCAGTGAACAAACAGATTGACTCCAGGACGATATCTTCCTATATGTACAGATTTTGTCCAAACATGCAGGCTAGAACAGAAGTCTGAAATTTCAACTCGAGTGGTTCGGACATCAGAAGCTCGGGCTGAGGATGTTGAGCAAGGACACTCTGGTGTTGACCAATGCTCGGAACACCTTCTCGCCGCTGCCGTCGACGTTGGCGATGCACCGCTCCAGGTTCTCGTGGCGCTCGAATGCCGCCCTCCGCGCCCGCTCCTCGGGCTTCATGCGGACCTCGGACCGGAGCTGCACGGTGGAGGACTCGTCATCGTCGCCGCCGTTCTGTTTCTCGGCGGACCGTCGCTTGGCGCGCGACATCCAGCGCACGAGGTCGGCCACCCACCAAATGCGGTGGTGGCTGGCTCTCGGCGCGTCTGAGGAGCCGGCGAGCCTCGCGGGGGCGGAGGCCCAGCACGGCGTGGAGGCGACCTCGACGCGGACGGAGGCGGCGGAGTTGGAGAGGGTGGAGAGGCCGGAGAAGACGGCCGCGGAGCCGGATGCCACGGCGACGGTCGCGTCGGCCACCGCGGCCGCGATCGCCGCGGTGTCGGCGGGGAGGTCCTCGGGGAGCGGCGCGGGGCTCTTGCCGGCCACGGCACGCACGGCGGCCGCGAGGCGCGAGAGGTCGCGCGCGGCGCGGCGCTGCGCGCGGGACGCGGACGCCAGCCTCGCGGGGTGCGCGCGACGCAGCGCGGCGCGCGTCTCGGCCTGGAGCGCGGCGAGCGCGACCAGCGCCTGGCGGAAGCTGCCGTGGGCGTCCGCGAGGCGGAGGAAGTCGTCGAGCAGCCGCTCCGCGAGCGGCGACCGCGCGAGGCGGCGCAGCGGCTCCTGCGCCTGCGGGTGGTGGAGCAGCTCGGAGAGCGACACCAGCACCCGGCCCACCTGCGACGCCGCGGCGGACACGGAGGACGCCGTGGCCGGCGCAAGCGCGGGCGGCGACTGGCCGATCACGAGGCGCAGCGCGGCCACGTCGTCGTCGAGCTGCAGCAGCAGCGGGTGGAAGCGGCAGGGGAGGCTGGCCGAGCGGACGCGGTACGCGGCCAGCTTGTCGCTCGCGGCCGCCAGCGCGAAGAAGGCGTCCCCCGCGGGCCTCGGGGCCGGGAACGAGATGGTGCGGCGGTACCCGGCGGCCATCATCGTGCGCCGGTGTGCTGTGTGCCTGTGTTCCGATCCGATGCCTTTTGGCCGTGCCGAGTGGCGAAGCAGAGGGGGTTTCTTTTATAGGTGGAGCAGCCGGGAACTGGGAACGCGCGAGAAAGGCGTGCGTGACCGCGTGTTGTTGCGTTGGGCCACATCGACTGTGCCGCCGTGCGTTGCAGACTCGCAGTCACGGGCTGTTCCGTTATGTTTGACATTTTTTTTTTCGGTTTACCCTTTGAGGCTTCATAGTGGGGCCGGCTTGTCAGTTGGCTCCTGCCTTTCTTGGGGACACGCGCGCGGATCCCCCGTAGCAGACGGGGAGGAGTGGCGGACAAGGGTCCACGGCGGAGGCCGGCGCGTCCGGCACCCGCACTCGATTTGCGCCGTACACTACCACACCGGCGCATCATATGCCTGGGGACTATAGGTGTGTGTTCCGCATGACAGCAAAAGTGCATGACGACGACGAGTGTCGCCGGGAGATGCGACGGCAAGGTGCTTTGTTTGTTCGGGGCTTCAGGACCCAAAGGGCGTCCACGAGCAGTGCGTGCCGGCGGTGCCAAAAGCTTTTCAGTGATCTTTTTGCAACAGTAAGCGATGGGCCATGACCGTTGTGGAAGAGTTGGAGGGCAACTGCCTGATGTTTTCTGGCAGAGGACTTCGCTTTGTCGTCTGGGCTCTTTTTTGCTTATTAACACAACATTGCAGTTGGTGCTCATAATTTAACATGTTGCCATTGCCAGCAGGTACTACATTAGCTAAACTAATAATGTGCAGCGCTGCAGCAGCACGGTTACACCAGCCCAGCAAAACTAGAACGCCCATCAACGACCTCACTGCCTCAGCATCATCACACATACATGATAACACTAAACAATAACAGCAACAACTTCATCTAGAGTCAAGTTGGCAACACATTCCCTTCATCTTGGAACATAGCAAGTCAGACTCTAATGAAGATCTAAGTCGCTCTTTATTTACGCCTGTTTGGATTCACCCAGCTAAAGTTTAGACTTTAAAGAAGTTGGGAGAACCTATCTAATTAGGTTTGAGTTTTCCACTCAGCACGTGTGTTGAATTTTGTTATTTATTCTAGGATTTAACCAGCGCTATTCTTTCAGTGGTAGACGATGTGATCGTCGACAGCGAGGTGACTGTAGTGACTTCGTCAATCTCAATAACGGAACAGCCGACCCATCTCTCGGAGGTGCTCATAGAGATAAGATTTGTGTACATGTATTTATATGGCTGAGTGTGTGCGTGTGTACTTCGCAAAATAAAAAGTTGTGTGGGCTGAAAGAAAGAAGAAGTTGTGTGATTGTGTGCCCGTGACCGGGTTGGATATATCCTACATTCCTGTCATCTCACATGTATCATTTTATTTGCATCCCAAGTGCAGAAGGTGTGCATTGTGCTGCCACATCCTTGTAAACTAAAAAAAATGTCACCTAACTCACAGCTCTCCAACATTCGCTGAATATGCTCCATAAAGTTGCCTTGGGAGCATCAATTCAGCAAAATATTCTGCGTGGTGCTGGTGCTGGGCTGCTGGCTCTAATCTTGTACGTTGCATACTTGCATATAGGATTATTGGTGGGCACCGCTGTATATTCTCCTGCTCCCTGGGATGCTCACAGCATGAAGCAAATGGACACAGCACACACCAGCCAGCAGGCAAGTCACTACCGTCTATTGATCAGTAGCCAGCAGTACAGTACACTCAGAAGTCAAGTGTTCGATTTGAGGAATCACCTCATACTAGATGAGGTGGTGCATCTGTGAATTGATCTTATAACATTTGGTGGGATGACCCTTTTTTTCTCAGTTATATTATTTACTTGACTATGGGGAATGAGGTGGTGATGAACCAACTCATTTCATAAAACCAAACAAGAATTTGATGAATCCCGGCTGCTCGTCAGTAGGCGTCTGTTGGTAGAGCGGCTCAGTTGTGAGGTTGTTTGCATTTTTTTAATAAAAATTCGGCAAATCTCTTGCCGTCTGTTTAATTTTTTTGGAATTGTCTGATAATGGACCAACTCATCCTTTAAACCAAACACCTCCATAGCCTCCTTGCACTGGAGCGCTGTATGTACACACAATTGTGATGACGTTCACATCCAACTTATTAGGCTTAGCCATTTTACGCACTGATCCGCCACATGGTATACCCAAAATACGTTGACACGTGAAGCACGAGAAGTCGTTTAATATATACGCCTGTTCTTGCATCTCTCTTTCTGGCTCTTGAACGCCCGATCAGCCGGTATCCAACTGGATGCATACGTGGCCAGAGCTTGTAACCCACAAACATTCTGAACGTGTGCACCACATGGTCTGCCATACCATTTGAAACTTCGTGTCTTTCGTAAGAAAAATTCAAAAAAAATTGTGCGTGTCTCGAACCGTGTGACTACATTGGTTAGTGGTTCAATGCTAGTATGTGAGAAATTGAGCATGGCGCGCACGAGCTTCAAGAGGATACATGCCGAGAGCCCGAGATTGCGACGCCTGCATTGACCTTCTGGCTTGTGAATGGCGGCCGATTTCCCTTCTGCAGCCACACCACAAGCTGGATATTTGACGTGAGCTTGCTCCAGCTGCGGCGTGGCCGGTCATGGTCCGAACTCTTGACCAAGAACCACTCTGAGGGCGACTTGCTGGAGAGTTCATCTCTGTTGCTGCTCCTCGTGACGCCAACGACGGTTCCTCTCAACTATTCTATATACGATTTCCCTAACCTGACCGACACTCGCGGTTCTAAACTTGGCGTTGACCTAAGTACAGTGGATATTTTGTGACTTGAAGAAAATTGTAATTAAACACACATGCATGGTGTGAAAATGAGATTAGTTCAAAAGATGAACTGAAGAGGAAAAATTAAGTTTTGTGGTCAATTTATAAAGATTAAATTACACACAAATGACGTCGTGCTAGCTACCATTAGATGAGCCATTCGGGCAGTGGGCCATCACTATCGCTCTGCCCCCAGTTCCCCCACACGACAACATGCCTATTATGTACAGTGTATTCACAAATACACGAGCTGAGATCGAAATGTTTATATAGGCTGAGAGTGCAATTTAATTAATCCGGAAAGGAAACGGCATTCTTGGCTTGTTGCTTGATGCTTATCCTGGGGAGTAGCTTAACGACACAAGCCAAGTATGGCGTGCCATTAGACAAACGTATCTCGTGAACAGCAACTGAAAGAGAGCGGCGCTCCTCGTGATTTATACTACTAGATTATAGTTGCCGAAACGAAAAGAAATGCAGGGGTAGCCCCGACGATTGCGGCCTGTACGTATCTTACATTGATTCAGTTCGGTGTATTCAAATGCTTTTTCAGCTGGGATGCAGTCGTGCAGCCAAAAACCCGGTCAAATTTGAGACCTTTTTTTTTCAGAACAAATTTGAGACTTGTTGAGAGAACTTGGACAGGAGCGCAAGACCTGTTTATTTTTCAAGCCGGCCTCTGATCTGCCCCGCAGGCCGCAGGCCAATCCTAAGTGAATATACCGGTACAATCCTTAGATTATTTTTGGTTGTTCTACTTTTGGGTTTTGATTAGGACTATCGGGTATTATGAAACACACAAGCATTTGACCTATCTTTGTCCAATATATTGTGTGACATCTGACATCATGGGTTTATGGTCCCCTGCAAGAAGAAACACGAGTAGGGGTGTTTGATTAGCTTGCTTATTACAAATATGACAAGAGGCCGTTTCAGAAAACAAGTATGACAAGAAGCAATTTGAAGATTGAATGGCTTACAGAGTTTTGAGCATAAACTATGGGGCAATGATTTCATTTTATCCTTCAGTCATATGGCGAAGTCACAAGCAATTTTCCACCCGGAAAAACCATGCAAAGATGTCAGTGTTGGGCGCGCCCTGCTTACATCTCTCTGTCACTCTCACCTTAAGCTTGCATGCATAACATACTAAATGAACATTAAAAAAGAGTAATAGACTGTAAGCTTTTTTTAGACCGTAAGCTTGATAAATGCTAGAGGACCAAAATTAAACACAATATAAATGCCGAAAGAATAGCCAAGTCAGTCTGATTTTATTGGAAGGGCAAGACAAATGTGATGTTCTCACAAAAAAAATATAATGAAAAATCATGTTAGTGTTAGGCGCCCCTGCTTAGCATGCATGCACAACAAACCCATTGAAGATTAAAGAAAGACATAGCTATGAAGTACGTAGTATAAACATATCTCTGTGTATCAAAAAAAAATCTGTCCCTCTCACCTTCGGCTGGCATGCATAACATACCGAATGAACATTATAAAAGAGTACGTAACAGATCGTGAGTTTGATAACCATGTCAGTTTGATTTAATTGGAAGGACTAGACAAAACCGGGTCAAATTTGAGACCTTTTTTCGAGCAAATTTTGAGACTAGTTGAGAGAACTTATACAAGAGGGCAAGACTTATTCAAAAAATTGTAGTTCATTGTTGATTTTTAAAAATTTTGAGACTAGTTGAGAGAACTTATACAAGAGGGCAAGCCGGCCTCTGATCTGTCCGGCAGGTGAATCCAAGTGAATATAATGGCACTCCCTCCATTCCAAACTGTAGTTCATTGTTGATTTTTAAAATAAAATTTTGACCATTTGTCTTATTCAATAAATTGTGCAAATAAATAGAAATATGGGTCATGCTTAAAGTAACTTTGGTAATAAAACAAGTAATAATGAAATAAATAACACTAATATAAAATTTTTGAATAAGATGAATGGTCAAACGTGCATTAAAAAAATCAACAGTGAACTATAAATTGGATTTTTGTTGTTGTTGTTGTTTTGGCTTTGATTAGGACCATCGGGCATTGATACATTATGAATCACACGGGCATTTGACCTATCTTTGTCCAATATATTGTGTGACATCATGGTTTATGGCCCCCTGCAAGAAGAAACACCAGTAGTAGAAATTTGTTTGAATCTACTTGGTTCTTACAAATATGCTAAGAAGCAGTTTGGAGATTGAACGGTGTAGATAATTTTTAGCTTAAACTACGAGTGCGATGATTTCATTTTTGTCCTGCCATCATGTTAGTAAAGTCACAAACAATTTTTTCCCAGAAAATTCATGCATAACAAAGATGTCAGCGTTAGGCGCTCCACTGCTTTACATATCTCTGTCTATCAAAAAAAAATGCCTCTCTCACCTTCGGCTTGCATGCATAACATACCGAATGAACATTATAAAATGGTACGTAATGGCTCGTAAGTTTGATAACCATGTCAATTTGATTTGATTGGAAGGACTAGACAAATGTATTGTTTTCACAAAAAAAAGTGATGGAAAATGATGTCAGTGTTAGGTGCCCCCTGCATGCTAATTGTCTTTCGGCTTCGACCATTTAGCAAGCAAAACAAACCCTGAAGATTAGAAAAAGGCATAGGCAATATATAGTATTGAATACTAGAGGACTAAAACACAATAAGATATACGGAGCAAGCAAGATTAACCCATGATAGAATATTTATTGATGGGCAAGGCCAACGCTTCGGCCAAAAGGGATCGCCGTCTCTGCAGGTAGGGACGTACGTAGAAGATAGCAGAAAGCAACGCGCCAAGACCGTTTTGTTCGCGCGGACAAACGTTCAGTCAGGCACTGAACGGCAACGCTCTTCGACAGCAACTTCAGATCGGATCGTTGTTTGTTTGCCTCTCGGCAGTCAGAAGAAAGGGACAAATACACGCAGACAAAGGGAGTCTTCAGGATGGGAACGGAAAAAGATTGAATACGCGCGGTCACGCGGATGTTTTCTATCCCAGCCGTTCGTTCTGTATTGGAGAACGTGAGATCCTGTTTTATGTCCATGTATTTCAAATGTATATGATTTATTTTCTTCTAGTGTCAGATACTGGACAGTGCACGCGCCAGAGAATCTCACTGTGAGTCCTCGGTTCCAACAAAAAGCAGTAGCTTTTTTTACTCTAACGGCTCTTCCAACCCTCACGTGGACACACTCTCCTTCACTCATTCAAATCTGAATGGACGGTCAAATAGAAAAAAGTAAATCTCCTCCACCCATTCAAAGCTGAATGCATGATTGAACAAAAAAAATTTACAATACTACCTTGTTAAACCAAAATTTTACTCACGAACTCTATTGACACGTGGAAACATGTACCAAGTACCCAGAACATGTGCACCACATACATCAGAACATGTACCTAATACATCTTCGTTTTGAAATTTGAAAATGTAACCGTTAGGGGTGAAACTTTAGATAATTGTTGCAGAAAACTTTCAACAATAGAGCTGATGTTATTAATTGTTATTTAAACAATATTTATGAGCCATTTAGGTACACTACATGTCCTAAAAACAATAAAGCTGCACAAGTGGTTATTAGTAAAAAAATACACTCCTTTTATATTATTTGTATCACCAGTATATTGTACCCAAGATGTACTCATAAGTCGTTCTAGTAAAAAAAATGCACTCCTTTTATGGTTCAAGACATATATACCACTGTGATCAAGGTATAACAAAATCTAGTACATGGACATAATTCCTTACTGAAATAATTTGTACCGATCAAAACATGAACCTGTACCTCACCATTGAACTTGCAGAAAATATAATGATGCACAAAAAACACATTCAAAACATATTGTATCACAGATGTACCCGGTACTTCTTTTGGTCCATACACAAATTACAGAAGCTATACATTAAAATGCACAGATTATTGAGATAATTTAGTTATGCAAATATATCGAAAACAAATTGTCACATATGAACATGTATCACATATGGTCAAGGTACATTGCACTATATAAAAAACAAAAAAAGGTCAAATTAACAAGAAATGAAAAAAATGCAACTGCTCTGCTCTTGAAGATATGTACCTGGTACATCTCTTTTCTTGTCTAATTAAACTAGCATGAAATGTACCTTTTCCCTAGTGAAATTAGCATCAATTATACGCATCGACGATGCGTACCTAGTACTCAATGCATCTCAACGACGAAGCATACCTAGTACTCCATGCATCTCATTCCTTGCCAAATGAAACCAGCAGATCATCGAGCGTAATTGTACCTCTCTCACTACGATGTAGTTGGAACAACTCACCCATAATTAGAAAAAAACAAGAGAACTAAACTGCCTCCACCCAAGATCTGAGTACACTTGGCTGTTTGGATGTCACATCCTTCAATATCC
Source organism: Alloteropsis semialata (assembly GCA_004135705.1). NCBI lineage: Eukaryota > Viridiplantae > Streptophyta > Magnoliopsida > Poales > Poaceae > Alloteropsis > Alloteropsis semialata. Next base: position 54,884,699 of record CM014276.1, read on the forward strand.
TGCACACCATTACAAAGCAACAGATTGGAACACATGAAAACCAGCACATGTACCTCTATATCAACTATTTCTTTTTTTTCTTGAGGGATCTATATGAACTATTTATGTACCATGGAAGACAAGATATTTCTATTCTAGTCTTAGCTGCACGATTCACAACACTGCTCAAGTTTCATATGATCTAAACTAAAGAACTACAACAGCAATTCCATAATTCATTTAAACAATGAGACAGGTAGATAGCTAAGTAAGACAACAAGTATGAGATTACAGAAACACACGGCTCATGGTGTTTGTGTACATTCTCTTAATGTACCAGGAAAAATTCTTTTAAATGGAGATCATGTAACAATTGAAGTACACTAGTGCAACAACAAAATAAGACAAAAAAACAGAGGCTGGACGTTATACACACACACATTCTGTTGGTCTTTTTTTTAAAATTCACACACGTACCACATGGCACATTACCCTGCATGTCGATATAGGTAAAACCACACACTAGTACTATTGTTTTTTTAACTAGCCATTTTACACAAAAATCATTTACAAGAGATATTAATCTGCACAATTTTGTGTGCACCGTATTGCTTATGCTCCTGGCACGTACGAGCATGTAAATGGTATATGAATAAAAAACATCTCAAACTAAGCACAAGTACAACAAATTAAGTGCATTCAAAGAGCATGTACTGGTATATGAATAAAAGGTATGAGCAATGCACAAGTAATGTAACACTGATACTTCAGATCAAAGAAATCTCTCACGAGACAAAGCACAATAGTTTACCTGCAAGTATAGATGCGAACGCCATTGCGGGCCAAATATTATCGGGATGTTCTCTCTGTAGGGGAGCAACAAGTTAATGGCTCGGAAGTTTTAGCTCGCCGGCATACTGAAGCATACCAGCAAGCAACAGGGGACCCGGCGCGAGCTCCGTCATGGGGGGCCTGTGCGAGCACGGGCTGGCCGCGCGCCCTGCAGTGCCGCGTGCTGCTGGAGACCCCGTACTGCTCGAGGCCGCCGCCGTGTACGACGCTGCACGCCTCCGCAGCCGCGGCCCTACGCCCCCACCAACTGCCGTCGCCCCCTCCGGATCTGTGCCTGCCTGCTCGTGGAGCTGCGGGTGCGACGGTGAAGAGCAGCTTGATGTTGAGGGAGATGTAGGTGGCGCCAGGCACGCCGCATCTCGCGGACCGCAGCACCGGAAGCGCGGCCGCGCGGAGGAGCTCGCAGGCGGCGATGCAGAGCACGGCGGCGTCCGCCCGCCCGCTTGGCTGCCCCTCGTTGCCGGTACGGAGACGTCCACCGCTGCCTCCGCGTCGACGCCCTTGCCGGCGATGTCCACCGCAGGCTCGTCGTTGACCGTCTCCCGCCCTCCCCGCCGTTATTGGCGCCCTCCGACGGCTGCACCTTGCGCGGTGCCTGCTCCCCGAGCCGGATGTCGTCGCCGCCGCCGAGATGCCCGCCCAGGAACTCGACCGAGAGCAGCACCGAGTAGCGCATGTTGGAGTGGATGCTCTCTGGTGGCCTTGCTCGGCTGGGTTAGGAGCAGAGACACCGCTGCGCCGGTG
>CM014276.1:54887273-54968132 GCA_004135705.1 Alloteropsis semialata
GCGGGTTGATTTAAAGAAAGTCGGAGGATTTTTTTGCAAAATTTGCAGGACTGGCCGCGAGTCGACACCTGTCCATATTCTCGTGGGAAGCCGGAGAGGAGAGCAAACAGAGGATTTTTTTTTTTGCAAAATTTGCTGGACTGGCCGTGAGTCGACACCTGTCCATATTCTCGCGGGAAGCCGGAGAGGAGAGCAAACAGCAGTTGTAATAAAGGATTTTGATACAACGAGCACTGAACTTTTACATTGACAATAGCACACTAGAAATCGGAAAGACCAAGAGCGCAGGAGGGCGACATCTGCTTGGGCTTCAATTTGCGGTTCACGTGCAGGTCGTCAAATTTGGGCTTCAAGATATTATATTGGGCTTCTTTCAAACAAGTCTGGGCCCAATTCTCTTGAATTGGCTTTGGCGTCAACTTTTTCTTTCTTCTGAAGCCTGGTAGCTTTTGGACCATCGATGTTGCATGCATCATTTCAACTGACTCTAGCCCAAAACATAATGTTCTGTTCAAACCAATTCCAAATCTTAGAAAATAAAATTTTATCTTGAGTAAAAGGATTGCAATGGACGGGAAAAATCCATGCTCTCGTCTTGACGTCTTTGCTGCTACTACAACCTATACAACATAAAAAGCAGGGAACAGCCACAACTGCACTGATGACTGATGGTCACAAAACAGGGGGTAAAATGAGATTCAGGAAGTGGAGAGCAGAAATACAGAGCTCCACTCATGCATCCCCTGCACTGGGACGGAGCTCCGTTTGCAGCCCTCCATTTCCCTTGAGAGGCACCGAGGCAGGATCTTTGCAAGATGGAGTGGTTGAAGGTTCTTTAGGGGGTGTTTAGATGTATGAAAAGGTTGGAAAGTTTATGCATTGGACCGCGTGTACAGAGAGAAGAAATGAACTGACACGGTTCTCCAGGTGAAAACTTTTTGGTTTTTGGATGCATCTATGTATAGTTAACGGTATCCGATGCCCCATCCATGGCTCCACGATCCCAATGGTTATCCTGAACCCCTGATTATGCAGTGGGCCAAGACCAGTATCATCATGGCGTCGCAGTTCTGCCTCCTGATGGCTGCGAAGGCTAACACACATCATTCTCGCCATGCCAATTCTCTTTCTACCAGTAGTCCCTTGCTTTGGCTTCAGAGAATCTCTGAAAGGTTGATCTCGGTCAGCCAGCGGCCACACCATGCATACGCATAAATGATGGCTGATCATCAATTCATCAGCGCAGAAGCTTGCGTGCGTTTTCAGTACAAGATTGTAGATCTTCTTTGCTCCGGCTTGCATTGTGCCAAGGATAGCCGAATAACAACAGGTCGGGTAGCTCTGGAATTCTGGATCCTTTCAAGTCTCAACTGTACATGCAGCAACGATCCCTGTACATGTGATCGCCTATCTCTGTGCTGAACTGTCGGTTGCCAGCTTCACATGTTTATCTGGTGCTGTCGTTTTCGCTCGCTGTGGTGTGTGGTGAGCGCGATCATGTCTCTCAAGATTGCTTGGAGACGATTGCATCTGTTTTTTCGTAGATACAACAACTTTTTTTTTTCAAAAAAGAGAGAGAATAGCTTACCCTTTGCAATGCATATGCGTACGGCAAAAATGGTTGTGTTCTGAGCTGGGCCTCGTGACTGCGAGCGGCCGAGCACGAACAAATGCAGGTCTGAGTTTCAGCAGCACGGCACGGCACCAGCAAACGCAGAAAAGTTTTTAATCTCTGGCGCCACCCCTTTCGCACGGTACGGGAAAACAAACCCGGAAAAGGATCGGCAAATGAGCAGAAAATCTGCAGCGAAAGCTTGGCTTAGGATTGAAGAGAGAGGAGCGCGGCAAGGACAGGGTTCGAGCATGTGGCCTGCACGAACGGGTTCAATACGGAGCAGAGGCTTCACCAACTATTGCTTGCTAGTTGCTACTCCTATGCTGCGAACTGTGCTGAGAGCAACAGAGCACTTATTGAGGTGAGCATCGACTCGTCTTTGGGCGCTGGAGGATCACACGAGGACCATCAGGGATACGATCGAGGCAAAGTTGTATGATTTCGTTGGGGGCACAGCAGGAGAATGCATTGTTCCGCTGCATGAAAATGTTGGTTAAGGATGCAATGATACGCGTGATAAACGGCCGGCATTTGTTGTGTTGTGCCTGTATTTTCCGTTATCTTACGCCAAGTACTGTACTGTACAATACAACCATGGTTTTATGGGCAAGTGGTAAGTAGTCAACTGTGAGGCCGTGAGCTTGTTCCTAGTCGTAGTATCCATCTTGATGTGCGCAAACGCATGGGGGTACCCCTCTGTTGACAACCCGTACTTGGGAGATATTAACATATATTGTAGTATACTCCATTAGCCATGCACTAAGCAACATTGTTGTCATTTTTTCGAGGATTGACTTTGTTTCGGCGAGGAGACCCGCACATTTTGTATACCGGCTGGCAAATCCAAGAGAGACTCCTAAAAAGAATTCGATAGAGCTCTAACATCGAGCAAGACTTGATGCAAGGAAGAGAGAAATGGGCACAGCATAACGCAGAGCGTGGTGATTAGTGAAACGATTTGTTTAAGTCCCTGCAGTTATTACAAAGCAATTGATTAAGCAAGTCAAAGGCTAGCATTCAGGACAGAGTAGTTTTCACCATGTGTTCTTTTAGTCACGCTGCTGTAAGGGCAATTTACGGATATTGACCGTCTGAATATTGGCCCCATGTGTTTTCGAATTGGTGACAAGAAAATCTTCAATATACAATCACACTGCGATCATGGTAGGGTTTTGGGCCACATGACAGAAGACTCACTCCTCGATAGAGTAATCATGTGTCTTGATGCCAATTAGCTAGGTGCCTCACAGTCACAGCCTTCATGGGGCCTCTAACCTCGCGAGTGGGCGTGATAATTGTTGGACTGGACGTCACCGCGCGGCGGTTTCAGATTGGGCTCTCTCGTCACTTCGTCGGCGCAGCAATTTTTTTTTTTCCAGAACATGGGGGAAGCTGGTGTTGTGTTTAGTGATGCCGTTTAGGTCAGAGGACGATCAAGTGATGATGACCTCAGCTGAGGGAGGCTGTCAAGCAGACTGACAGCCATGGCTCTGTGATATCCTCTAAAAAAATGCAGGACGTTGCCACATCTTGAAGCCTATTGACAATTGAATACTGACCGGATAGGACTTGGGAACGTGATTTTATAATGATGCCTCCCCTCACCAACAGAATCACGGCACCATTCTGCATGAACTATATCACTGTGCTATCTCCTGCCACTCCGTCAACTGCTCAGCTCGCATGACAGAGAATATGCCTTAAGGCAGCCACAATATACTCAAAAAATAACATTAAGCAATACTCCTAAATGAACTCTTATAGTGGCCTTGTTTAGTTCCAGCAAGTTTCTGTAATTCAACCAAAAGTAATGCATTGAAAAATATGCCTCCCTCTATGCAGCACGCTTTCCAATGCACTTTTTCTACAGAAAATTCAATCAACTTTCACGAACTAAACAAGGCCAGTGTATTTTATACATTGTGCAAGACAAGCCCTCTCATTTTCGGTGTAACTGAGTTCTGACACCGAGAGTTCCTCCCCATCAGAATCAAAAGGGACAGGCAGGCTCTAGGTCCTCTCCAATGGACAAAACGAAACAAAATTTATCCTACGACGCCACGACGACAAAATGTCGCATCTTGCCTTGACATAGGCTCACGTGGCCTTCTTGTCCCGATCGTGAACAATGAGTCGTGGATGAATGACATGCAACCTTTCTGTCACTCACAACCGGAGCCATGATGCTGAGCAGCATAGCATGATGGATACTTCAAATCAAATGGGCCCTAACTGAGAAGACTACACATGGATCCAGCTCGCTCCTTTACCCAGTGCTTAACCACACCATTCATGTGGCACTGAGGCACCCTGCCAGTGATTAGGTTAAATGCCATGACCATCGTCGAATTGATGAGGTTTCTGAGCTGAACCAATCTCACAGATCAGTGTTCATGGTCACAAGAGGAGCAGGGCATCAGGAGGGTCAGGTTGCAGGCCTGAAGCCTGAAAGGGTCACCGGAGGCTGGGAGCGATGTGTGTGTGCTCTGGTCTCCTGGTCGAATCCTACTGACAAACTTCACTATTCATCCAACTTCACTATTCATAAAAGAGAATCTTACATGCATAGAGTATTAAACGTGAGTTAATGACAAAACCCATTCCATAACCCCCCCTAACTTTGCGAGACGAATCTAATGAGCCTAATTTGGCCATGATTAGACAACGTCGTGCTACAGTAAACAATCTCTAATGACAGATTAATTAGGCTTAATAGATTCGTCTCGCGATTTCCCGTCCGTCCGTGTAATTAGTTTTATAATTAGATCATGTTTAGTCCTTCTAATCTTAGGTTTATAATTGCTACAGTAAAGTTGCAACCCAAGTTGCGCGAACTAAACAAGGCCAGTGGAAAAAAAAAAGGTGTGGGCTGGGAGCCTGGGATCAAGATCAATGCTTGCCTATCTATCTCTGGCTCAGTAGTTGCATGGAGTTAAAGGCATGGCCGGCGTCTCTGAGACATGCCCAGAGCTGAAGAAAGCTGGAACAGTGCAGCACTGCAGCTGTGCTGCCTGTGCAGCAGCGTGATCGCCTCGCAGGAGGCAGGAGTGAGGGGTTGGCTCCGAGATCTTGTCACACCATGACACCAAGCATGCTCCTCTGACGTGTAGCTCCATCAGATTTCTCTTCGGTTCTTGTAAAGATTTTTGGAGCAGCGGTCAGCGATAAAACTCAGGGCCTGTTTAGATGACAAACTTTGGTGAAGAAAATTTCCAAATTCATCTTGTTTTGGCAAATTCATCTAAACACCATTCTCACTTTACTGTGCAGTCACGAAATTCTACTGTAGCAGCACTGTAGCCCTGACGGACTGACACCCCCCTGCGCCCCTCTCCGACGGTCGCATTATTGCCCCCTCCCTCATCCTCACGCTCGGTCCATCCCCTCCCCTCCCTCATCCTCTCGCTCGCTCGGTACATCCCCTCCCCTCCCTCTCTGGCTCCTCCATCCGTATGCCGGCCCCCGGTAGCCGGCGGCCGGATCCAGCAGCTGGACTCGCAGATCCATCGAGTCCTGGTGCGCTCCCCCCAGATCCACGAGCTGAGCCGCCGCCGCCACATCCACGCCCCCCACCACTGCCGCCGCATCTAGCAGGTCCGCCGCCGCCACATCCACGCCCCGCACGGCCGCCACATCCACGCCCCGCACCGCCGCCGCCGCATCCAGCAGGTGCGCCGCCGCCGGCACGAGCGCGGACGCGACATGGACGGCCACCACGGCTACGGCGACGGCTACCACTATGGCGACGGCCAGCACTATGGCGAGAGGGGGTTCGATGGCCAGCGCACCATGGATCTCTTCTCGCAGGGGATCCCCTTCTCCCCTTTGGGGGGGGAGGGGGGGCTCGTTCTGCCCCGACGGCCCATGAAGAGGCGTTGCTGCCCTCGACCTCAATGCCGGTGAAGGTTGGCCGGGTCTGCAGTCCTACGAGGGCCTCCTTCGACATGGACCTCACCAAGCAGGCATCGGCACCAGCAGGGGCCCCTCTCCCGGTCGCGGCCGGACCCTCGGAGTGCGACCCCCTCGCGGCGGCGGAGGAGTATCCTTGGGCGGTGAGGACACCGGTGGAGGCGTCCCTGCCTTCTCTCCTGTCGCCGGCGCAGGCCGAAGGGCTCGTTGAACTCCTGCATGCACGGCCGGAGGTGGACGATGCCGATGCGCGGCAGCATCTGGTCCGGCAAGCGGCCCAGCATGGGTACATCCACCAACCCAACTATGCTCTTGTTTGTTCTTTCTGCTTAATTGCTGTAATGTTTGTACATTTGGTTCTCATGTAATTAGGCTAGCAACAGCAGAGCAATTTGGTCAGATGAGCATATCACAAAGTTTTGTGAGATTTGGTGTGACCAAATTGATAAAGGCAACTGTTCTGAGGGTATGATGAGCAAGACAGGTTGGAAGGAGGTCACCGAAAGGTTTTATTTGGCCACAAACTTGTTGCATGACAGAGTCCAGTTTGGGCATTATTATAGGAATCTTAAGTCACTGTGGAATTTCATCTGTGATTTGCGCAAAGATACTGGTTTAGGCCGCAAACCGGATGGCACTATTGATGCTACTGATGAATAGTGGGAAGGGAAAACTAAGGTACATTTTCAACGCATCTGTGTCATTGATTTCAAATTGCTCGATGCAAACTTTCTAACTCTACTTACCCTGCAGGGCCATCCTGAGTGGAAGAAACTGAAAAGAGGGTGGCCGGTGTACATGGACCTATTGGAGCAGATGTTCTATGGTATAGCCGTTGATGGCTCCAGCTCTTATGTTCCGGGAGAGAGTTGCAATGACAGTGAGCCAGAGGAAGAAGAGGCAAATCAGGGCACCGCACAGGACTTGGAAGCGGGGCAGCAGGTCACCCCGCAGACCCCTGTTAGCAGTGGAAGCAAGAGGGCCAGCAGCACAAGCACCACTGCATCTAGTCCTAACAAAAAGGTTAAGAACCCAGCTCTTAGGTCCTGGGAGATGAACATGAGGGAGATGAACAGAATCCAGGGACACAGGAATGAGCTGCTGCAGCAAGCTATGCAGCACAAGCATGAGGTCAGGCGTAGTTTGCAGCAGCAGCATGAGTTCGTGCAAGCTATGGCGGAGGTGGAGGATCCAAAAATGGAGAAGGTTCGGCGTGTCCTGGAGCTGGCTAGAGACTGCGGTGCAAACGAGGAAAAAATGGACTTGTGGCTTGTTGTGCTCAAGATGGTGAAGAATGACCACGCTATGGAATGGTTCCTAAAATCTGCCCCAGACCGAAGGCTTCGCGTCATTGAGGCCTATGCCAAAATCGTTGCCTAGACCCTCTTTCAATAATTATGTTTGTCATTTGAACAAGTTAATTGTAGTAAGGCTGTCAAATGAACTATGTCCTATGTAACTGAACTGCGACTTTTGCATTCCAATCTATGCTAATAGTGTATGTGTATGTGTATGTGTATGTGTATGTGTATGTGTATGTGTATGTGTATGTGATCTGAGCTCATGGCGTCGGTGTTTGTCATTTGATTTTTGGTGCATGGTTGTTATTGGTTCTGAGCTTTGGAAAGCATGTGTTCTACATTTTTTTCCCTTCACAGATATTTTGTTATTTGCTGAACTAAATGATGCTTGGCTATGAGATCATGCTTGCCTGAACTAACTGATGCTATGCTGCACTCCTTGTTGCTTTTCTGACCAGACTAACATGGTTATTCATTTGATTTCGCAGGTACCTACTGACTTAAGTGTGCACTTAAATGATGCCTCAGATGAATCAAGTGATGACGAACTGTGGAGCTATTTCCTTGAGGAGGATGCCTTGGAGTTTATGTATGGTATGCTTCCTATTGCTCTTCACATAGACAAGTACTGCAATAGGGCTCCATATAGGACTCCAAAGATGTCTGGATTGCAATGGGTCCAAATGAAGCTAGCTCATGCAGACAGCTGCTATGACATGTTTAGAATGAGCCCAACAATTTTTTATCGTCTTCATGATGTACTGGTGCAGTCCTATGGCCTCACTTCCACTACAAAGAGTAGCTCACTTGAGGCACTGGGAATGTTTCTTTGGATTGTAGGAACACCTCAGTTAGTTAGACAAGCTGATGATAGGTTTAAGAGGTCACTAGGCACAGTACACAACATGTTTGCCAAAGTTTTGAAAAGTGTTGCTAAACTAGCTGTAGACATAATTAAGCCTGTGGACCCTCAATTCAGCACAATTCATCCACGATTGCAGCACCCTAGGTTCCATCCTTTTTTCAACAACTGCATAGCAGCAATAGATGGCACTCATATAAAGTGTGTAGTGCGAAGTAGTAAGATGGTTCAGTACATGTGCCGCAAGGGCATGACAACACAAAATGTGATGGCTGTCTGCGACTTCGACATGAGATTCATATTTGTTCTTGCGGGATGGCCGGGTTCAGTACATGATATGAGAGTCTTCAATGATCCTATGACCAAGTACGGCCATGTCTTTCCGCATCCACCAGCAGGTAAAAACCCAGACATGGAACAAAAATTTCATGTTTTCGTTCACATAATAGCATATTCATACAAATGCTGCCTATGTAGGGAAGTACTATCTGGTGGACTCCGGTTGCCCAAACCGGCTCGGTTACTTGGCGCCTGAAAGCATCTAGGCCCTCTAAGTGTGTTTTGGTAATTAATGATAACCATATTGGACTAACTATTTCATTGAGGATATGAGAATAGGTTAGTCGGTGAGATGGTTGAGCTTCAACGGTGAATTAACATTGGATATGTGTGTTGGAACCAAGGAAGCTCAAGGCAAAGGTAAAAGATAGGATATTTTCTTTTACCGGTCATGAGGTGTTTAGAGAAGATTTTTGACCGGATTGATAGGCTAGATAGCCGTACTATCAAGAGGGGTCAATTTCATTTGCATGACGAGTTTCTAGTGCCACTTTGCTCAAATGGTTGTATTGCATGCATGAGAGCTAACACCGTTGAGAAAGTGGGAAAGAAAAAGCGAAAAGATCAAGAGCTGAATGTGGTACTGCGGACGATCCGCAGGCTACCGGCGGACAGTCCGCGGGTGGCGGACAGTCCGGCCGGTGGCAAGCGGACGGTCCGCATGTCATCTTTCTTTATGTGAATTTGACTAAGTGTTGGAAGGGTCTGCCGTGTCTTTGAGGCGGACGGTCCGCTGGGAATGGCGGACGGTCCGCCTGTCCTTTTTGTGAGGCGGACCGTAGGTGGCGGACCGTTTACGCAGGAGCGTGTTCTAGGGGTTCCAGGCCTCTTTTATATGGCGGACGGTCCGCAGTTATGGTTTGTGGGTCCTTAGTCGCGTGGCGAGCTGTGCATCTAACTCTGAGGCGGACGGTCCGGCCTGAGGGGGCGGACGGTCCGCCTATCGCGTAACGGTTATCTCTGACACGTTTGACTTTTGGACAGTAGCCGTTGGGGCTTAGGCGGACGGTCCGCCAAGTGGGTAGCGGACGGTCCGCCAGTCCCCTGTTTTCACGGGATTTGAAGGTAACGGCTAGTTTGGAGGTGGGGGAGTATAAATACTCCACCCACGGGTTGGGAGAAGCTCTCTTGGCACTTCTGAAGCATATTTGCAATACTTGAGCCTTCTTCCACCTCTCTTTCACTCCTATTGCTTAGAGTAGCATCCTTGTGAGTGTGAGAGAGTTCTAGTGCATTGCATCAAGAGTTTGAGCTTTGGGGCACTAGAAGTTTATCAAGCAAGCGTCATCGACTTGTTACTCTTGGAGGTTGCCGCCTCCTAGACGGCTTGGTGGTTGTGGCCGGTTGAAGCACTTCGAAGAAGATTGTGAAGTTGCTCCCGCCTTGATTGTGAGAGGTTTGTGCTCACCTCACCGGAGTGGAAAGAGCAACACTAGTGGAATCGAGGTTTGGAGAGGTTCATTGATTCAAGCCGGCTCATACATCAAGAGAGGTCTTGATAGAGGAGCGGTTGAAGCTTTGGATCCACCTCAACGTGGATTAGGGGTGACCGGCAAGTCATCGATACCACGGGATAAAATTCGTCTCTCTTGTTCGGTTATTTCTTTGCTCTACTTGCTTACCTCATTTAATTTGAGCAATTTACTTTTCTAGAGATTAATTTATATCTTGTCACCCTAGGTTGCAAACCTTGACATAGGCATAGACTTGGTAGAAATAGGTTTCACCTTGTGTTACTAATAAAACTTGTTGAGTTTTGTGATTGAAGTTTAAAACCGCCTATTCACCCCCCCTCTAGTCGGTATCCTTGATCCTACAGCGCCGTACAAGGGAACCAAGTACCATCTTTCGGAGTATCGAAACGGGCCTGAGCCACAAGGTATGAAGGAAATATTCAATTATGCACATTCTTCTTTTAGGAATGTCATTGAGAGGGCATTTGGAGTTTTGAAGATGAAATGGCATATATTAAATTTTATACCTAGTTATCCTACTCGAAAGCAAAGTGAAATTATCGTTGCATGCATGGCACTCCATAACTTCATTAGAATGAGTGGCGCAATGGATAGAGACTTGCACATTTGTGACCGTGACGAGACCTTTGTGCCACCTGAGTCATCAGCACCTCAGGTTGAGAGGCGTCGGGTGCCAGCAAGAGAAGAGACTGCAATGATGAATGCTTTTCGTGATCAAATTGCCCTCGGTTTGTTCAACCGAGGTTGACAAGTGGAGTTGGCAGCATCGGTGTTTGTTTGCAGGCCCGGTAATCATTTGAGTGTTTGTTTGTTGAGTGGCTGTACAATTTGCGGAATATTTGATTTGCGGCTGAATTTGTTTGTTGAGTGGTTGTAATAAACACAACGCGGATTATTTGCTTTGCGGATTATTTACTTTGCAGATCCACTATGCATGAGATTATAAACAGATTGCTGAGTTTACTATTCTGTTATGCATTAGATTAGATCATGATGATTATAAACAGAATGCTGATTTTACTATGCATGAGAATGGAGAAGGTTCGTGCATGACATTGGAATCTGCTGTTATGCATGAGAATGGAGAATGAATCCTGTTATGGTGCTTTTACTGATGGAATTTGCTGCATGAACAGAATCCAATGACGGGGCTGCATGCAGCATTAAATGCATATGCTACAAAGTTGCCAAAACAACTAAACACACCTGGCAACTTCTTGCCTCCACAAACTTGCCATACTTTACAGCATGGCAAATTTTTATGGCAAGTTTGCCATCTAAACAGGCCCTCACACTCGCAAGAGCGTCTGATTATTTCTTCAGCAGACTTGAATAGTTGACACTATAGAGTCCAGACCATGGTGTACCGGCTTTGCATTTGCTGAATCTGTTGCCTGTCGATTGTCGACTTGTCGTTGAGATTTAAGGGCGTGTTTGGATCCGCTCCGCTCCATGTTTTTTAGCTCTGCTCCAACAATTCCAAGCCAAACACCACCAGCTCCACGTTTTGCAGCTCCACGAAAAACGTGAATCTGGAGGCCAACTCCACGTTTTTTGTGGAGCTCCTCAAGAGGTGCTCCACGTTTTGCAACTCCACGGTGGATCTGCTCTATGGTGGAGTTGGTGGAGTGGAGCTGCGTGAATCTGATCCAAACACGCCCTTAATAAATCTCTGTACCTCGAATTTTTACCGAGCATCGAATTTTTACCAAGCGTCGAATGTATTTTTACGCATAACAGTTCTATTTCTGTACCCTACCGAGGCCCTGTTTGATTCACGAAAAGGCACCAATTCAATCAAAAGGCAACGCATTGAACTACGTGCCCCCTCTCTACTTTTTCAATTCTCCAATGCATCTCCAATCATTGAATTCAGTTGAATTGGCCAAATCTAAACAAGGCATTAGTGTATCTGAAGACAGAAATGCTGACGGAGCAGTAAGGGCATGTACAACAGTTTAGACAGTTGCTGTCTATTTGATTTGCCATGTCACATGTAGACAGCTAAACAGACAGCTTGTACAATGGGCCGTCTATTTAACTGTCTGTAAGAAATTTAATTTATCCATGGGCACATAAACCATAGAGATCTAATGTAAATTTGATTTTTGTAGCTATTTTGATACTTAAAGATGATATCAGACATAATCTATTCAAATAAGTAATATCATATAATCAAATAAGTTTTGATTCAGAAAAGATCTAACATGGTTAGCTGCCGTGATTATCAGATCCCAGCACCATGTAAAGCATGGGCCCTACATGCTACAGGCTTTATACATTTTTGAACCTGTGCCGTATCTTTGTTTTTCCTCTGCCCATCAGCCCACGTCTTGTCTTGTTCGACCGGATAAGCTTGTCTAGCTTGCATCGCCGCTCATTCCCATCATCTATCGCCGCTAGGTGCCAGCTCATGGGTCTGCCCCGAGGAGCTGCACCCTGCTGGAGGTCTTCGTCGCCCAGCCGCCCGCCGGCGCGCCGCTCCTCCGAGCTTGTTGGTGTCACCGTCGGTGAAGCAGCTGCCCTAGGTCCACAGCTAACTGTCGCGTCGGGCGCGGCCTTCTGCTCCAGCACCACTGCAGCTCTCCCTGCGCCCTTCCACATCTGCGCCGCCGTCTTTCTTTTTCGCTCCACTGTCGACGCAAATCCTTTCCACTCTTGAGGATGGGGGATTTCAATGAGCGGGGACGGATGGATTTGGTTCGGGGCAGGGGATTTGGCGCGGGGAAACAAGACTTGCGCGGGAGGAAGGTGGCGTGGGACAGGTGAAATCTCTGCCCGTGCGCAGCGGATCTGGCCCGCCGTCGATGAACTGCACCTGATGGTAAACGCTAGCTGGGAGTCGGCGATTTGCCTCGGAGCACGTGAAAGCGCCGTAGATGAACGAGACGACGGCAACTCTCTCTCATCATTTAATTACCGCCACGTAGAATGGTTTAGTTGACGTGGACTTAAATAGATAGCTGCTGTCTCACCGTTGTACATGCGCTAAAAGGCCGCTGCCGGTTGCCGTGCAACAATTCGTAGTTTGTACAGTACATTGGTAGTCTACCGCCACAGTGCCACAGGATTCGAAGATTAGCAGGATGACAAAGCACAGTACCAGCACATGGATCATTGACGAAACCCACATCTGAGATCCGCTCCCGTGCGCGTACGTGCAGGCCCACACCGTTCCAGCCAACCCCCTCTGTATCACGTTTCCCAGTCGCGTACGTACGTACTTGGTGTAGGAGATGTGCTGGTGACCGTGTTCAGATAACCATGATAATTTTTGGATCAATTAGAATTTTACATACATAGAGCCCTAAATGAAGTTTATTTATAAAACCTTTTCACAGATGAGTGCAACTTTGCGCGACGAATCTAATGAGCCTAATTAATCCACGATTTGCTACAGTAATACTACAGTAATCATCCTCTAATCGTACGGTCAAAGGCCTTATTAGATTCGTCTCGCGAATTTGACAGGGGTTGTGAAGATAGTTTTGTAAACTGACTTTATTTAATACCCTTAATTAACGGTCAAAGAGGCATTTAATGTATGGATCAATTTTTTTTTTTATCCCAAACGAACACGACCAACACTGTGCACTGCCCACTACGGGCCGAAGCTGTACGGTGAGGAGCAGCCGCAAATGTTTGACGCAACAGGCCATGCGGTTTTTTTACTGCCGGAGACCGGCGACACGACGTCACGGGCCGTGCCCTCCCCGATTTGCCCGGCCCACCCGACCCGAGCGGCGACACGAGGAGCGATCAAATCGGTGGGCGTCAATTCGTTTTGCCAGTACCACAACGTGCCAGGACGCCAACGCAACGGCCGGGCAGCCTTTACTCGCAGGCAACTCCCCGTTCACTATTCGGTGCTTCTCTCAACGGCGCGGCGCACGGACCGGAGGCAGACAGGCGCGCGAATCGCCATCAGTGCACGGCACGGCCAGCAGCGGCGTGCGCCCCGGCCGGCCGGCACGCGCCGGGCGCCCTACCACCTGGCTGAATGGGGAGCTCTGATCGGAACATGCCGAGCGGGACAAGGAGGCTTCAATGCGCCGCGCGGCTCGCTGCTGACCTGCTGCGCCGAGCCGAGAAAGTCAGGACGTACTCGACCCGGCGACCCCCCACCGGATCCACCACTTGCGCGAGCTCGGCTCCGATCCGGCGACCCGACCCCAACCGCTCCCCGTCGCCCACTCCTCCGCCACGCCGAGGTCCCGGGCGCGGTGGGGTGGCGCCTGCTCCGCTCCCGTGCGGGGCTGGCCGTCTGTCCACCCCACGGCGCGGTCCAATAGCGACGGGAGCGTCACATTCCCGAAGCCCTCTGGTCCTTGGACTTTTCCTGCCGCTGCTCCTCTGGTCCTTGGACTTTTCCTGCCGCTGCTCGCCTGTTCCACCGCTCCGGCGACGGCGCCCCCCACACGCCCGCACGCGTTGCTACTAGGCAACAAGAAACTGTGCGGTGCCACGACAAAGGCCCCGGAAGGAAAAAAGAAAAGCGCAAGCAAATAAAAGAGAAGATTGTGACCTCCCCCGATCTCCCCGCCGCCGTCGTCGTCGTCTCCCTCACTCCTATCGCTCTCGCCCTCCCTCCCAAGTCCCACCTCTCCAAGTCCTTCCCAGCTCGCGCCTTCTTCTCCCTCCACCTTGCCCTTCCACAAGTTTTACACTTTTACACCTCTCCGCCCGTCGGTCCGCCCGCGCGCGTGACCGCATCATTGCGCCATCAGCCTCAGCTAGCGCCCCCGCGCCCGCGCCGGACTACCAGACCAGACCAAACGCCATAATGGCGGGCAAGTACGAGTAGGAAGGAGGAGAGGGTATACTACACACTGCCTGCTCCACTCCACTCGAGAGAGGGGGTGCGTCGTCCGCGCGCCGTACTTGTACCGTTCGTTCGCGAGCCAGCGAGCGGCGCCGGCGCGCGATGGGGTGCAAGGGGTCCAAGCTCGACGACCAGGAGGCCGTCGCGCTGTGCCGTGGCCGCGCGGCGCTGCTCGCCGCGGCCGTGCGCCACCGCTACGCGCTCGCCGACGCGCACGCCGCGCTCGCGGACTCCATCGAGTCGGTCGCCGCGCCGCTGCACCGCCTCCTCCGCCTGCAGGCGGAGCCGCCGCCGGGGCTCGCGCTGCCCTCCGACCGCAAGGGTGGCGCGGGCCGGGACCGGCTGCCGCGGCCCTTCGGCCCGTCGGCGCCGGCTCCGCGCGGACATCCCTCGCACCTCCAGTTCGGCGCGTCGTCCGGATCCGAGTCGGCGTCGCCGGCCGACTCGCCGCCCCGCGGCGTCCCCGAGCAGCTGCCGCAGCCGCACTACGCGTACGGGTACGGGTACGCGCCGCAGCCCGCGCACGCGTACCCGGCGCCGGCGAGCTCGCTGCAGTTCTACTACGCGCGCAGCCGCCCGCCCCCGGCGTCCGTCGCCGTCACGCAACGCGCGCCAGGTCCGCCACAGCGCGTGCGCTACGGCTCCTTCGACGCCACGGGCGGCTACCCGCAGCACTATGCCTACGGCGCCCAGCCGCCTCCGCCCGCCCCCGCCCCGCAGCGGCCGGCGGCGGCGGCTCCGCCTTCGCCGCCGAAGGCGAGCTCGTGGGACTTCCTGAACGTGTTCGAGAACTACGACTCGTACGAGTACGACAACTACTACTACGACTCCGCGGCGGCTGCTACCGGGGCAGCGACGCCGTACACGCCGAGCCGCAGCTCGCAGGAGGTGCGCGAGGAGGAGGGCATCCCGGACCTGGAGGATGACGAGGAGGACGATGACAGTGTGGTCGTGAAGGAAGTGACCGGTGAGTACCGGGGACCTGGGAGTGGCGGTGCCCGCAGCCGGCGCAGCTCGCTCGGCGGTGTGAGTGGCATTGCCGAACTCGATGAGCCGGGGGATGTTATCGCCCATAATGACGTAACCGGCGAGGTACGGCGAAGGCCACCAGCACATGGTAATGTGTTCGTGCACGCGCCAGCACCTCCAGCGCGGAGGGTCGTCGACAATGCTAACGTTGCCGGCGAGATCAAGGCACAGCTTGTCCGCACAGCGGAGGCAGCAAGGCAGCTCGCGCCATTGCTCGAAGTCGGGAGGCCAAGCTACCAAGGACGCAGCTCAGTCTACCATTGTGAGCTTCATCTTGTCTACTTCCTGTCAAATCTAACTTGGTTTATTACTAACTCATGTCACTCGTTCATTGATTCTTTGATCAGCTTCATCAAAAATGATATCAGTTATCGCCGTGTCTCAGTTGGGATGCAAAGACATGGACCTTTTGGACGTCGGAGTAGTAGGGAAGGCGGTGGACTCGCAGAGCCTATCCTCGGCACTTGAGAAGCTCTATTTCTGGGAGAGGAAGCTGTATAATGAGGTCAAGGTAAGGCCTGATGTCTTCTGCTAAAGAACTCGCCTTGTTATTGGTGATTCATGGAAATGTGCAATGGAGATTAAATAAATGATAATATTGTATGATATGCTGCAATTATGTCCCTCAAACAGTGTAATTTTAGTTCAGTGTTAGTCTGAATCTGCATCTAAACTGTGGCCTTGTGCCTGAGCCAAGAACAAATTCAACTAAACTAACTAATGGTGCTGCACCAACAGTTCTGGGATTTCTTAGGAAGCTTGATTTTGTTTTTACATATCAAGCAAAATTCTTAGTCTCACACTTTTAAGAACAGTAAAAGGCTGCTAAATCTTCAATTTGTAACCTGATGTGTTTCTATTTAAAGTGCTAATTGACTGGTTATACTACAAGAGTGGTGTGCTAGTGTGAACTTTGGGTCCTGGGCATAACCAAGGGTCTAATCAGGATAGCTCCTATGACGGAAAGTGGCTTTCTGGAAGCCTAACGGTCAGATTTGGAAGAACATGTCTCATTAACGTTTTAATATTCTTCTGATCTGGTAGTAGAGAGTTGAGTTTCATTGGGCCAGCTAGTGTAACATGGGCGAACAAGTGGCTTTGTTTTGTGATTCCATTTGCTTTCAGAGTTTCAGTCATATGTGTCACAGTAAATACAACATCTTTTTGATTTTTAAGACCACCACCATCTTGGTTGGATTGGATATGCCAAATATGGAACAACGTTTTGTTGCCATTGATTTCATGATTTTGTTGCATTGGATATGCGCATTATGGAACAACTTTTTGTTACCATTAATTTCTTGATTTCATAATGTTATAGTTCAGTAGATTAATGCATATTTTAACCCTTGCTATCCTGTTTACACAGTATTTTTCTCTCGGCTGTCGTATTTCTTATGCAGGCTGAGGAGAAAATGCGCTTACTTATTGCCAAGAACTCTAAGCGTTTGAAACTATTGGATCAAAAAGGCGCTGAACCACAGAAGATCGATGCTACTCGAAATTTGCTGAGGAAGCTTTCAACGAAGATAAGAATAGCTGTGCGTGTTATTGCTAAGATTTCAAGAAAAATAAACAAAGTAAGGGATGAGGAATTGTGGCCGCAAGTTAATGCTTTGATCCAAGGGTATGTCCCTCTTTTTAACTCAAGGAGTGTTTAATATTTGTTTGGGGCCTTCTAGTTTGTAGTTAAATAGATGTTCTAATCAGCGTAGTTCAGACATCCCAAATGCAATTTTTGACGTAATGCACTATAAGCTGAAGTATCCATACATGCTAACAGAACGAAATGAGGCACCTCCAGCGAATCTTCCTATTCTTGATTGTATGTTATATACTTATATATGGTGAACTGAGTTAAGTGGTCTATGGTAAAATTGAAATACTGATTTACTAGTTACTTTGTCAGTTTGATTGTTCCCTTCTCTTTTTCTTTGTTGGCCCTTCCTGAACAAATTGATGACTCATTTCCAGGTTTCTATTAATGTGGCAAGATAAACTAGACTCCTACCATAGTCAGTGTCAAGTGATACTAGAAGCCAAAAACTTGAATTCAGTTGTGTCAGGAGAAAATGGCCAGGACTTGGTGATGGAACTTGAAGTAGAGCTGATTAAGTGGATCATCAGTTTTTCCTCTTGGGTGAATGCACAAAGGAACTTTGTAAAGGCACTGAATGGATGGCTAGCACTCTGTCTTAACTACGAACCTGAGGACGACGTTACTGGTGTTCCATCTTATTCACCAGGAAGCATAGGTGCCCCATTAGTTTTTGTTATCTGCAACAAATGGTCTCAGGCTATGGATCGGATTTCCGAGAAGGATGTGGTTAACGCCATGCAAGCTCTTGTGTCTAGCGTGCGACACCTGTGGGAGCAGCAGCATCTTGAGCAAAGCGAACAAACAGTCACAATTAGAGAGAGGGAAAAATGGGTCAAGCTTTTGGAGAGGAAGACACAGGAGATTAACAAGGAGGCTGATGAACTAAACAAGAAGCTGGCACAAGTACCAAGCCGGCAGAGGCTGCATGTGCCTCGGACCGTACATCTGTACGAGGCCCATTGTGTTGAAGCAAGTAACTTGCACGTAAATCTGAGGCTGGTTCTTGAAGCTTTAGAGAACTTTGCTGCCAACTCGCTGCAAGCTTTCCAGGAGGTATCAAAATTTGCTGAAGGAGCAAGATTGCCAAGAGACAATGTGAGGAGAGAGCGACGTAGCTCAAATAGAAGTTCAAACTATAAAACCAGCTCATAAGATTTCTGTCATCGCCTAGCTAGGTAGCATGAAAATATAAGATGCAGAGGTGGTATGATGGCTTGCTGTGGCAGAAGAAACTTGGATGGGGTTTTGTGCCACTGAAACAAACAACTCGAATGGGGTTTTGTGCAGTCGAAACTCTGTCGCTCCAGAATTTTGGGCTAATGATAGCAGCGGATTTAGTGTCAGGGCAAAGGATGAAATATTCTGAAGGAAAGACCATTTTGCTTAGTGTTCAGGTAAATGGCTTGCCTTGGTTTGGGAAAGTGTATATATATCCATTGTTGAATAGCACCCAAGGTTACTAGAGGACTCGGTGGAGATACTCCCTAGATGCAGCTGTTACCCGTCAAAGGGTCCTCCCCAAAACATGCAAACCATTGGATTTTGGTGACAGGTGAATGTAAAATCAGTCAAATGTGCATTATGGAACAGTCCTTTGATGTATGAAACTGTACATATCTTATGGTAGTCTTTGCAATCATCCATGCTTCACTCTTTGCATGCTGGTAGCCATCAGTGCCTGCAACATAGTGTAATTAATTTGTTAGTTTGTTATTTCCTGCAAATTAGATTTAATCTTTTCATGTACTACTAAGACAATGCTAACACAAACAGACTGACAGCAAAAAAACACAAAACGAATCATATAGGTAACTGGTGAAAGAGCTGACTAGCAGATCCGATGGGTCGACAAGGCGTTTTGATCGAATCAATGAATTTGAAGAACTCAAAACCATCGAGAGGGCATTGGAGCTGTATCTGGAGGTCTGAAACGATCTGCAATCCTAGACTAACGTTGTGCATCAGTTATGGAAAATGTTGTGGCAATCTCCAAACATACCTCCTAAATGCTGACGAATCGGCTGTTGATTCCTCGGCATGGACGTGCTCCAAGCACCGGAGTAAAAAATGCACGCCGGTGGCCGGTGGCAGCGGCAGATGCGTCGGCACGGGCAGACGGCAAAGACGAGGGCGTCGCAGCCATGCCATAATGTGAGGGCACGGGCGATTAGGCTTTATCGGAGCTGGAGGTGTTGGCTCAGGCCCTCTCACGGTGGCTGTTCTTGATGGAACTAAAAGAACACATGTATAATGGACTCCATACAGAGACGAATTTTTCAGGAGCACTTCACTTCCTATCTCCTCAATATTGTTCTTTATATATTACAAATGATGGGTGTGAATCCAAATACATAAGGTGTGAATGGAATGCCCCTAATCACTAAATGCAAGTAATCTTGTGATTCCTTGTTTACCTCATGGCCACTTGAAACCATGTGTCAAGATTAATTGCAACAGGATGGCGGGGAGTGGAGCCGCCGAACTGGCCGTGGTCGATATGGCGATATGCCGTGGCCTGCGGGAGAGGCGCGGCTGTGTTTCCGCCGCGACGGCGAGTGCTACCGAGCGCCGTCTCGCTTGATCGCTTCGGTTGCCATGGCATCTCTCGTGGTTGTAATCCAACTGCGATTTGTTTGCAGAAATCCTCTCCAACTCCGATGCCGATCGAGTCCATCGCGATCTTTCCCCTCCTTTTTTTTGCCCTAAATAGCCAACGAGTAGACAGAAGAGAACAGCAAAATCGAATCCACACAAACAATCGGCAGGAAGGAAGGGATCGACTCCTGGTGGACATGATGGCCGCCGCAGCAGCAGGGAAAACGCTTCTTCAATCTGTTGCGAGCAGGATGGCACGCGCGCCGCCGCCGCATCATCGTATTCTTCTCGAGCGTGGACTCCATGGCGGCAGTCTAGGGCCACGGCACTCTTCCCCTACCTCTAGTAGTTGTTCTTTGCCCGCGCCAACTAGTAGCAAGGTACGTAGTATGCGAATTCGTGCTTCCCTGTAGATAGACGAGATGTACCGATACCGACCTATGGAAACTATCTCTGCCTTTAATTTTCTCCAATTTACCCATGAACATATGTATATGTCCCTTCGTAATTCCTGCACCTTAATGCGTGGGCAGTTCATTGTTCAGGACATATTTTAGCAGAACTATTAATTAGCATCCCAAGGAGGATGGTAAAGTGATAAGACAGGAACAAAACGAGAGAGATAGTGCTCCGGAGAGATTTTGGCACCATCGTTAAAAGTTCACAGTTCTGGAATGTTTCTTCTATTTGAATGTGTTCAAAATAGAGTTCTGTGGTGCATAATTAGATAATAGCACTATTGAAATAACAATCACTACCTCCAATCATATATGTGTAAAAAGATTCCATAGTACTTATATAAATTTGCTGGGTTTTGCTGATATATTATAATAGAAATTAGGAGACCAAGCTACACATTTGAGATCTTGTTGTTTCAGATGTCAAGTATTTGTGACTGGCAGCATTCTTGCATTCGATTTTTGGTTAATTTGTTTGATAAGTTTTTTTTTTTGCCCAGAATCTTCATACTGCAACAGATAAAGTTCCTAGAGAATCAGACAGGTATGACTCTTTTTCCAACGTTGCTGGATTTCAGGCCCCTAACTGCATATTTCACAGACAACATCGTGAATCCTTAGTTACCGCGGTCTACAGCCATATGTTGAATTATTCCAATTATGAGAGCTATTAATGTTTACATGATAATTGATAAAAAAAAAAGTATCACTTGCATTTGTTGTTTTTCAGCCCAAATGCTAGACTCAACAAAGTTGCAATCAATGTGGCTTGCATTCTGGGGTGCGGTGGTCTGTATTTTTATGCTTGCGTCAAGCCAAAATTTGAAGAATTAATGGCCCAATTGGATGCTGCTTCTAGACAAAGGTCGAAGATGGAAGATGACATGATGCAAGCCATAGAACAAGAGTTGCATAGTATACATATTAAAGTTGACGATGCTTTGGCCAAAATTGCGGAATCCGAAAGCATGCGAGCCACTGGTATCTGCTTTATACAAGCTCTATTACTTTTTCTTAAGCTCTGCACACATTGAGATTCAAACTTTATGACCTTTGAAGATGAATGACCTAACTATATTTAAATATGGTACATTTGGATTTGCATTTGAATCTATTTTCGTGTGGCCATGATTTTAATAATCAAACGGAATGTTACATATTAATTGGGGAGGGGGTGGTAGATTGAGAGAAACTATCAGTGGATACAAATGTATGCTAGATATCTTACAGCTTGACATCTTGCTATCTGAGAAGGCATATGTGGAGTGCATATGCCAAATGTTAGTATGGTGGTTTACTATCTTGACTTTAAATTGCCAATTTTGGTTAATTTGTAAGTTCATTTATAGTTATGACATATGGTTCCATTTTAGCCATTGATATGTTCTTTTGCACTTTAGCACAATTGCTAACTTACGTTGGTGTATGCAACATCCAGGATGCAAAGGAGCCTGATGGACAGCAAGCTGATTTAGATAAGCCCTAGAGTACCTACAAGAGGACGAGGCTTTTACTATGCAACTTTTGCCTTTATGATTTCGAAGTGTTTAAACAATGTCTCAGTTATAATCTGTCGTTTAGTTATGCTGATATATTAATGATCTAGCGTCATGTTTGTTTCCTGGGCAGATTATAAAATACGAAATAAGCATACCTTGAGTAGCTTATAGGATCATAATAGTCTATGAATATAGATCATATAATCTATAGAATAATCCGTGGTGTTTGTTGTCCATATAAAATTATTTTTTCCAGATATAAGCTAAATTATACAATCTAGAGGGCAAATAAACATGTCCTAAGTCTTTATTTTTTGAGAGACCTGGAATATTAGTATGCCCCAGCATATGTTAATAAGCATATCAATAAGTAGGAACAGAGTTTTACAGCGCAAGGTGCACGGTCAACAAAGCCCAACTGAGCAGACCGCTCTCCCTGAGAGAATTTGAAAGGGTTTAAATCCCCGACAAGTAAAAATCCCTCTCAATTCTCTTCGATTTACCTAGATAACCGAACAGGCCTAGGGGGTTACAAATAGCAAAACGACTACTCATGTTACGGTGTATCAACTAAGCAACCAAGTTAAGCAACCAAATAAGAAAAATCAGAGCATCACGCTCCCTCATATTAGTATTCATGAAAAGCATTTTCTGGAATTTCTCAATGTTAACAGGATTGAAACCACCCAAAAGCATCTCTACAAACACACCGGACAAATTGTGCTAAAGTACAAGAAAACATGTGTAACATTCCGACCCCCCGGGTCCGGGCCCGTTTACGCCTGGCAGCTTTCTAGGACCTCAAGAATTTTCCTACAGACCAACACATGTCTTTTCTGCGCACTCTGTCCTCACTCATGCGCACCCGGGAAGAACTTCCCGGTCGGTCACCCATCGCTCCAGGCCAAGCACGCTTAACCTCGGAGTTCTTTCAAGATGAGCTTCCGAAAAAGAAGTTGCAACTTGTTGGTATGAGTATTCTATCAATCCTATTAAGCCTTGGGTCAGGATGTCAAATCCTCCCTCTCTTAGAAGACCGACGTCCTCGTCGGTCAATCCCAAGCCAGGAACGTCCTCTCTTGGCCACGTCCGTGTGCCCAGTGCCAGCGCATGTGCCATGCTGTGTGACCACTCTGGGCTCACACCAGCCATGCGCACCATGCCTGCGCAACTGCGACCCCACGCGCCCGTGAAACCGCGAGAGTCGGCTCTGATACCAGCTGTGGCAGACCGCCCCAATTAATCCGGCTTAAGAGCATGGGACCACTATCACAGCAGTGCTCCACGCCCTTAAACCGAGTTAATCGTGCAATCCGTCGGATACCTTCCCGATTAAACCACCTTTTTCTCTCGACCGAAACAAAATAGCAGCAGTCCCACTCGAAGATGGGCTCAGGCAGTACAACTCATCACAACTTTTACAACACATGGTTCACATAGATAATTATACAAATACAGTGTATATGTTTTATCTTATTACAAACCAGAGTATACTACAGCGGAAGATCTACACGTCGGGACAAGAGACATGGCGCGGAGCCCTCGCACAATATCAATCACCGCGGCCTGAGTCAGACTCAGGCGGCACCCGCTCCACGGTCCAACCATCCGGAAGCACGCAGGGCCAAGTTAGAGCAGCAACAGGATCATACTCAACACCCATATCTGAAAAAAAATTAGCCACAAGCAAGGCTGAGTATAATAATACTCAGCAAGACTTACCCGACCAAGGATAAATTCTAGACATGCACGGCTTTATGGCTCTGGGGTTTGTTTTGCCAAAAACATCTACAAGTTGATCCTATTTTCAAGATTTTAGCCAAGTTAACTTGAAACTAACCATTGCTAGATTTGTCAAACTATCCAATAACAATCAGTGTGGAAAAACAATTGATTGTCATGAGATTAACCTTTCTCATCTATCACAATTCTACCCCTTTGGCCCAAGAACATTGATGTGCAACGAGAGATCAAGCAGCTTCATGTAACCGCGAAGAACGGACAACTCGAGTTGATTTTAACCATGCATGGAACAACCTAATCGCACGACCCGTGAGAGACACCCAGGACCTCACGGGGCAACCGTTCCCATCTCTCCCTGCCGTCTGCCATCAGAGCCCACTCCACCCGAGTGCACGCCCCAACGAACCCCAGGTGCCCCAGGCAAACCTGTGCCGCGGCCACTGCTACACTCGCCATCAACCCCTCGCCCAATGGAGTGGAAGTGTCCGTCAGACGTCAGTTTGCATCAAGTACTAGGTTTACCAGTTTATCACATTTTTCGGCATACGATTAGTACCTTCAAAAGCTTGACCAACAAGGCCACACAAGCAATGCCTTAGCCACAACTCCCTGTGCAAGCGGGACATTCAATCAGCATGAATATCGCACAAGCCCCGCTTGCCGATCATCTCTAACTGAAATAAGTAAACCCCTATATCTCGCGAGTGACAAGGCAATCACTCGACTTCTACCGATCCTAATTAAGCATAGCATTCTATTCGACCTACACATACTAGTGGTAGGACATAGGTACCTAGAGATCATGCATCTAAGGTTTCAAGCAACTCCTTAAACTTAAATGTACAAAGTAAGGCACAAGGCAAGGAGTTAGTTTAAACTGGGTTATGCTCCGGGGCTTGCCTTCTTGATCAACACTGGCCTTGGGCCCTTCCGGACTTTGATCCGGGTCTTGAGCAATGGAGTAGTTCACTTCGGCGGTGACGGGATCATCCTCGGGCTCGACTTCAATCTCGTACACGCCGTCGGTGATGGTGTGCTCTACACGATATGCAAAAGAATGCATGAGATGCATGAATGTACAAGCGATCAATTACAAGAATATCTATTACAACTCTTATCACTGGACAATCATTTATGGAATGTAAACAACCAAGAAGTTCAACTAGCTAGGGATCCGGTTTTACCGGTTTTTGAGACCGGTTTGACCGGTCTGGCTGGCCTCAAACATTACTAAAAGCAACAAAAATTCCAAATCATCACTACCAAACTATATGTAATCAGACGCTAATTCTTTTTGTGCGGGTTCCTAAACTTCAGAGTAACCCTAACAAAAATTTTCCAAGTTTCCCTGAGTAGGCATACATTTATTAAACTTTCTACTACATGAACTTAACCAATTCCCAATCCCTCCAAAATCATGAATGCCACCTAGTCATTAGATACCCAACTCATCCCATATTAACAGCACCACCATTAAAAGTGGTTTGCATCTTTAGCTCATGCCTAAGCTTTATGAAACCATAAACACACTCTCTAGCACACACTTGTGCATGAAGCAATGCATCATTCAAACAACCGGTTGCCCCCAAGTCCTAGAACTCTATAGAAAACACCTTAGCCTTTCCAAACCCTTACCTCTAGGTCCTTTTGGCTTCTTCTACCCCGAGCTACAGCTCGAGCTCTGCTCAGGGGGGGTACCTGGCCGGCCGGAGTTGGCGGTTCCCGGCTCGGACGGAGGCGAAAGAGGAGGGGAAAAGATGGGAGAGGCTCGGGGGCGACAAGGACGAGCTTAGGGCGTGGGGAAAACGTGAAATGGCGAAAGGGAGAAGATGAACCCGGTGAAGGAGCCACTGAGCTCGGAAATGGAAGGACGGGAGTAGTTGGCCTACCCTCCGGGCTTCGGACGTGGCGCGATAGCGGGGCAGCGGCGTTACATGAGGCATAAGGAAGCGCAGACACGTGTCCCCGGCGGCGCGGACGCCCATACCGGCGGGGAAGATGCCCATCCCACGGCGGTGGTTGGGCACCGACTGTTGCGGTGGTGGGGTAAAACACCCACCGCAACAGTCCGTGGTGTCGAAAATACTGTGCCGATGAATTTCAAATCCAAATCCCGCGGGCCACCGACTGTTGCGGTGGTGGCAGGCACACAGCACCGCAACAGTTGGTCATTGGTAGCACCGCAACAGTCTCTCAATCCAGAGACGAATTTCACTGTTTACTTCGGATCACCGACTGTTGCGGTCATGTTCTTGGATTAGGACCGCAACATCTGGTGGCTCGGGTTTTGATTATAGCTAAAACAACCATGGAAAGTTGCGGTGGTGCACAGATGAGGAACCACCGCAATAGTCCGTCAATCCAGAGAGCATTTCATAATTATGCTTGGGTGACCGACTGTTGCGGTGGCCATTCCACGGGCACCGCAACTTCCTGAGATAACTGCATCTGCACTTTTCGTATTGGTTTTGATTTAAACTTTGCTAAACTAAGTCTTGTTCCTCACGATAGCTAAATTAGTCACACATATACACATATGCACAAACAAAACACTATGATTATGAGATGATGCATGCCATTATTGATTTAATTAAGTTCGTTATGGCTCATAATTACGATAGTGACACCAGGAGTGTCACAACATGATGCGGTGAGAAGTTTCCACCATCCCACATAGCTTACACTCTATGTTTCCAGGCCAATTTCTCCTAGCCAATTGTTCTGCAGAATGCATTTTGTCATTACAGACTTGCCTAAGGAAACATTTTATTTTTAGAGGGAGTTTATCTTCAAATAATCATCATCAATTTATTCTCCATACCAGGGAATGTCAACTCTCTATATAGAGAAGCAGTGGAAAAGGTCCAGACCTCTCCAAGCCCCATGTAACTGTATATTTTTCTGTGCTTAGAACAATATCTTCCATTAGTTCAGTAAGCTCCCCCCATTCCCCTAGTTCCCTCTCTCCGAAGTTCCTTCTAAATGTTTGATTAATATCTCCATTAGCTAACACTCTAGCAACTGACGAGTCCATTTACAAATCTCAAAGATTTCAGAAAATCTCACTCTTAGTGGGCATTATCCCTCCACCCCCTCTATTGTTAGCAGCAGAAAAACCGCCGTCACCAATGTATTTTTTTTCCTCAGCAGTTTGCAACAGATTGTGTTATCCCCCTCTCTCTATTTTGAAAATCCATTTCGCTAGCAAACACTTGTTCATAATCCTAATGTCAGTAAAACCCACCCACCAGCCTCCTTGGGTACAGCAAGCATGCTCCATTTCTCCATATGATACTCTCTTTAGATTATTTCCATGCCAAAAGAATGATCTTCCTGTGTCCATTTTGTGGTGTACATTGCTATAGAGCTTAGACAGGATTCCACTAGAATCATTTTGCCCCCAGATGACAGATTCACTCATTGCCAGGTGGGCAACCTCTTCTCTACTTTTTTTATATACGTATGCCAAGTCAGAAATACACATATGCACATCACTGTCCAATCTGCAAATTAGATCTAATCTTTTTCATGTACCTGACAATGCTAACACAACAGACTAACAGCAAAAAAACACAAAACGAACCATATAGGTAACTGGTGAAAGAGCTGACTAGCTGACCCGGTGGATCGACGATTAAATGCAAAAGCATGTGTGACCAGGCGTTTTGATCGAATTAATTAATTTGAAGGACTCAAAACCATCGAGAGGGGCGTTGGAGCTGTATATATATATATATATAAAAAAAAGAGACCCAACCTAGGAGGAACTAGGCGGTTTGTTATTAAGAAGAAGAAAATAGACACCCAAATTCGAGCCAGAGAGGACTCGAACCATGACCACAACACCTCTCATCATAACCAGTTGAGCTAGGCTCACTTCCTGGAGCTATCTGGAGCTCTGAACGATCTGTAACCCGACAAACGTTGTGCATCAGTTATGGAAAATCATGTGGCAATCTCCAGACGTACCTCCTAAATACTGATGAACCCGCGGCCGATTCCTCGCCATGGACGTCACCTTCACCGGGCTCACGCCGGTGGCCGGTGGCAGCGGCAGATGCGTCGGCACAGGCAGACGGTAGAGGCGAGTGCGTCGCAGCGCCATGCCATAATGTGAGGGCACGGGCGATTAGGCATCGGAGTTGCAGGGTGGGGAGTGGGGGTGCCGCCGAACTGGCCGAATGCCGTGGCCTGCGGGGGAGGCGCGGCGGTGTTCCCGCCGCGACGGCGAGTTTTACCGAGCGCCGCCTCGTTTCGGTTGCCGTGGCATGGTGGGTTGGGCTGCTGCAGAGCTAACCTTGGCCCGTGGGCTTCGAAACTTATTGGGCCAGATGGGCCATCGTTTTGTACTTTTATTCGAAACCCAAGTCCAAATACTCGAACAAAATCCAACTGCTCTTCATTCTAAGGAAGGATCTGACTCCACAGGTTACAATGTTTTACTCTAGTGCAGACGACAACTTTCTGCAAATGGCAAGGAGGTTACACCATGACAGTACATGTAAACCTTCCCTGTCCACTAGCCGCGGCACGGGATCTCCGGATAAACCTGTCCGGAGATGGCCACCTGCGCGTTCCGGCAGCGGGCGACCGTCTGCCGGCCACCTGATCCAGTGATCATCATGGAGTTGACGTGGATATCCGTGCAGCTCCCGCCGTCGCTGCAGTCGAACGCCACGGCCGTGGCCTGGCTTGAGGTGCCCCTCAGGTTGGTGTATGTGACGTTGCTGATCGCCACTGCCACCTGCAAACCAAGAAGATATATAAAAATTGGTCGCGTCACTGACAGTGTGATGAGCAGTGTGTGCGCGTCTTCGATGAAGTCTCTCAGCAAAGAGATTCAAGCTGGTAGCAAGATGATGGACCGTACCCCGACAGAGCGGTCTCGGTAGAACTGGTCGATGAGCACCGGGTGATCCACATTGTTGAATTCTATGTTGCTGAAGGAGATGGATTTTGCGTACCCTTGTCCACCCTACAGGAAGAAAATAAGAAGTCCCAGAACAAATTCAGCCTTAATATTCTGCTCACAAACTTAAAGATTGGGATGTTAAAACGACATGGGTTTAGCTATACCTCCCATGTCTTGATCCTGGCTCCGTTCATCGTGTTGGTGAAGTGGACATTCTTCACGTCGATGAACTCCACGGCGGCCGTATCTCCATCCTTGCCCAGACTCCCAATACTGACAGACATGGAAACCAATAACCACAGGTGCTCTTGTATCTTGTGATAGAATAAAACACGCGGCACGGAATTGTTCTTTCAGTCGATCGCATCGGCCGGTTACCTTACTCCATGACCAGGCCCGCACTGGACGCCGTCGACGGTGACGAAGCGGCTCCCGGAGCTGATGGAGATGCAGTCGTCGCCGGTGCCGATCCTGGAGTTGGCGATCAGGACGTTCTGGCTCTGGCCGATGTGGATGCCGTCCGTGTTCGGGCTGGTCCCTGGCGCGGTGATGGTGAGCCCCGACAAGTTGACGCCGCTGCTCTGGAGGACGGCGATGTGCATCTGTGGGCTGTTCTGGCTGGTGAGCTGACTGACCTCCAGGTTGTTGCAGCCCGCCAGTTTCAGTGCCTGAAACAGCATTCAGTATACACATCTCGGAATGCAAGTCTCAAAGAGATAGGGGCAAAATGAAAGATGTTACTACCGTCGGTGCAGATTGAAGGCAAGCCTGTGGAAATGAGGAGAAAAGGGGGGCAGAAAAAAAATTAGATGCTTGAATTGACAAATGTTTTTGCTTGTAGAAAAGCTTGCAAAGCGTAATGTCACTCACAACGTCGCATCTCCTGATCCACCAGGTTTGGCCGTTGCCATCGAGCACGCCATTGCCGGTCACACTTAGCCCGTCCACGCGACTGAACATCAGCCAGTAGTCGCTGCTCCATGTGCTCGCCGCCGTCGATGGTGGCGCCATAATCTTGCCCCGGACCTGTGCCAAGAAAAATCCAAAAATGTGTAGTTATAGTTTTGTCCTAACTAATTCAAACATCTTTTTAATAAGTTTGATCATTAATGTTATTTACAGTTTGGTCAACATCAAATGAGAAATGTTTACGACAAAATTTAAAAAGAAGCAGAAAACACAAATCTTGTTCATGCTGGTCATCAGTTTCTGCCCCACTCGTTGACAACGTGTTGGGCGAAGAAGGGCACGTACCTGCACGGTGATTCTTCCGGAGGCGCATGGCCCCTGGAAGCTGACAGGGCCGACGAGGAACGACCTCTGCGCCGGCACGACCATGGACGCCGCCGCCCCCTTGGCGCCGCACGCCGCGGCCCACGCGGCCTCGAACGCCTAGAGAGAAACCAGAGGAACACAACGAAACGTGAGCATCACGCCCGTATCCGGCGCCGTCGGACCAAGAAGATCGCAAGTACCTTGGTGTCGTCCGTGGTGCCGTCGCCTCTCGCCCCGTGGGCCACGATGTCGAACACGAGCTCCCCGCCGCCGGCGACCGCGCGGCACGCGAGGGCGATGCCGGCGAGCAGGACGGCGGCGCAGGTGATGTCGGCGGCGCCCTGCAAGCAGATCCATATTATTCAGCGCCTCGCGCATGAAGCATATGGCGTCGATCGTGCTAGTTGCATCACGAGGTACTAGCTGCTGGATGCCAAAGATTTCTCAAACTTTATTTTACAAGTGTTGCAACCCTTACCATATCCTCTTCAGTGCGGGCTCTGTATCGCCCAAGAGTTTAGCTATGGAGGATTAGAGGCTAACAACTCGGCTACGTTTAGGGAATGACAGTGGCAGTGGCAGCCGAAGATTTGCTCTGCTGCGGGTTTTAAGGAAGGAAATATACACACTCGTCCTCGTCTGCGTGTGGGAATGAGAGGGATAAGAACGTTTAGGACTGAAGACTGAAAACTAATGTGCATTCATGTGGGAAATGTACAGAGATCCTTACATTAATAGATGTATTCCTTGCAGATAGAATGATGCACGTACGGATAGATAGTTAAATACTGTAGATGGGATTGAGATTTGGCAAAAATGCCCTACTGCGTCACTCTTTCAATACTAGTAAGCCTGTTCGGTTGGCTGGCGGCTGGTGGCTGGTGCTGATTTGTTGTGAGAGAAAAGTACTGCTGGCTGGCTGGTGGCTGATGGCTGGTGCTGATTTGTTGTGAGAGAAAAGTACTGTGTCTGTCCAGCTCATGGAACCACGCCTGCGATTTCTCCTCATTAATTTTTTTCTCCTCTTATTTCAAAAAAAAATTCTCCTCTTGGAATTCTAGGGTGACAACATGGGCCCATGTAGCAGCGACAGGGGCATGCTAGTAGCAGAGGTGACATGATGCCTAAGTATTTTACCTAGCTATTCCGCTTCTTCTTCTTTTTTAACATGGATTAAAATTCACCATCGAGGACTTGAGAAGTGGTGTGCAGATGTGTGGAAGACACTTGTGCGCTTTAAAAAGTATGGAAGAACTTTAAGCATAGTCTTGTATTTGTATACCTCACCGATTAACTTATCTGCCTAGTGAGATAGTTAAGCATTAATTTCTTTTCCCATCACTGATGAACAAAGTCATACTGGATGTCCACAATATTGCTATTCCATCATCATACCACGTTTTCACTTCTTCATGACGGTGCATGTAAATTTAAACCTTCCTTGTTCAGTGTCTACTAGCTGCCACACTGGATCTTTGGGTAAACTTGTCCGGTGGTGGCCACCTGCGCGTT
The DNA here is from genome assembly GCA_004135705.1 of Alloteropsis semialata. NCBI lineage: Eukaryota > Viridiplantae > Streptophyta > Magnoliopsida > Poales > Poaceae > Alloteropsis > Alloteropsis semialata. The sequence continues at coordinate 54,918,220 of CM014276.1, forward strand.
CCGGCAGCGGGCGACTGTTTTCCGGCCACCTGATCCCGTGATCATCATGGAGTTGACATGGATATCTCTGCAGCTGCCGCGGCCGCTGCAGTCGAACTCCACAGCCGTCGCCCGGCTTGAGGTCCCTTTCAGGTTGGTGTATGTTATGTTGCTGATCGCCACGGCCGCCTGCAAAAGCCAGATGACGATGCGTAAATTTTTTTTCTTGCGTTTCTCACATAAACCCCGGCACATTTTGGCATCTAGCATCCGTTTTTCGAGCTCATATGATGGCAAATGTTAGTACATTCAGATGTTTTTCGACAGTACAAATATCTATTTCTACTGCCGTTCGTGTTGCCGGTTGCTGTCTCGACGGTAAAACACTCATAGACTGTCACTGATGGGTATAAATCTCGTTATTAGAGTATAGTGATACCTCGACAGAGTGAGATCCATAGAATTGGTCGATGATCACAGGGTGGTCCACGTTGGTGAATTCTATGTTGGTGAAGGAGATGGATCTTGCGTACCCTCGTCCACCCTGTGGAAATTAAACAAAATAAACACACATTTTACCCATTTTTAGTGTTGGATAATTTTTTATTTTTTCACTCTGTCAGTTACCTTCCACGTCTTGATCCTGGCTCCGTTCGTCGTCCCGGTGAAGTGAACATTCCTCACGTCGATGAACTCGACGGCGGCCACACCTCCATTCTTGCCCAGACTCCCAATACTAAACAACCACGAGAGAACGCGCATGACCATCGGTTAAAATTGTGCTAGAACAACACGCAGCACCCAATGATGCCATTTCCAGTCGCGTCGGTGGCCGGGTTTACCTTACTCCGTGGCCAGGCCCGCACTCGACGCCGTCGACGGAGACGAAGCGGGTCCCGGTGGTTATGGAGATGCAGTCGTCGCCCGTGCTGATCCTGGAGTTGGTGATCCGCACGCCCTGGCAGCGGGCGATGTTGATGCCGTCCGTGTTCCGGCTGTTCCCTGGCGCGGTGATGGTGAGCTTGTGCACGGTGACGGCGCTGCTCTCGAGGATGGTGATGTGCATCTGCGGGCTGTCCTTGCTTGTGAACTGGCTCAGCTCCAGATTGTTGCACTTCGACAGTTTCAGCGCCTGATACAATAAACAGGCCGCACAAACACATCTCGGTGAATTAAGCTTCAGTTATTCGATCGACATGCGAAAGAAACGTTATATGTAGCTACATACCGCCGGTGCATGTTGAAAGCGGACCTGAAAAAGTCAGAGGAGGGGAAGAAAAATCATGTACTCCCTCCGTATTGAAATAGAAGTCGTTTTGGATAAGATTTTAGTCAAACATTGTGAACATAAATTATGAATAACTTTTAATTCGTCGAGTTTGGAAATGTGAAAACCATATGAATAGGTTTTTCTTGAAAAGTATTTTTATAAAAGTATAAATATATTATATTTTAATAAATATTTTTGGAAAAATAATAAGTCAAAGTTACATTTTGGAGACCGTGTCGTTGTCCAAAACGACTTCTATTTCAATACGGAGGGAGTACTCGAATTGACAGGTGTTTTTCTTATAAAAGCATGTACAGCATAATGATTAGTAGTAATCAGTCCGTTCCAGTTTATAATGCACTTGCTATGTTCTAAGTCAAATTTCTTTTTTTATTAAATTATACAAATTCTTTAATTTTGATTAAATTAGTCAAATATCCCTAATTTTGAATGAATTTATAAAAGAACATCAAGAACTACAGCGTTAAACTCCACCATAAAAAATTGTTTGAATAGTTCATTTATTAAGTATTATAGATGATACTATTTTTTAATAAATTTAGTCAAAATTACATAAGTTTGATAAAGGACGTGTTTGTTTCCGCTTATAATCAGCTTATCGGTCAAAATAAGCGAGAATCCCACCCAAACATTTTGATTATTTTCGCTTATTCTCGATTCTCTGATAATTTATTTCAGAGATTTGAAATACAATAATCGAGAATTGAGAATCAAGAAAATTTTCGCTTATCTTAGAATCTAAACGTGATTGAGAGAAGCGGAAACAAACACGCTCAAAGCAAATGAACCATAATAATTTGTAATAACAGAGGAATAAATATTACCTGAGGACTCGCGGCATCGCTCCCTCTCCTGACCCACCAGCTGTGGCCATTCCCGTCGAGCACGCCATGACCGGTCACTCTGAGCCCGTTCACGCGATCGAACATGAGCCAATGCTCGTTTGTTCCCCCGCGCCATGCCCCCGCGCTCGCCGGCAGCGCCATAATCGTGCCCTCGACCTGTGCCCAGAACCAGCACTCATCCATAGCTTAACACGTTGCTTTCTTCCGTCACTTGTTGACTTCTTTCTGACAGCGTGTTGACTGGCGAAGGCCACGTACCTGCACGGTGATTCTCCCGGAGGCGCAGGGACCCTGGAACCTGACGGGGCCGATGAGGAACGTCCTCCACGCCAGCACCACCATCGACGCCGCCGGCGCCCTGGCACCGCACGCCGCGGCCCACGCCGCCTTGAACGCCTTGAGAGATCAAACCAAGAGATACACCGCCACGAAACAAACGCGTGAGCACGTCCGGCCGGCGCCGTCGTCGGACCAAGAAAGATGACGCGCTCGCGCTCATGCACACGTACCTTGGTGTCGTCAGTGCGGCCGTCGCCTCTCGCGCCGTGGGCCACGACGTCGAAGACAAGCACCCCGCCGGCGGCGATGTCGGCCGCGCGGCACCCGAGGGCGAGGCCGGCGAGCATGACGCCCGTCCAGATGATGCCGACGACGGTGGCCTGCAAGCAGATTCATGCGATCAGCGCGCGTCGCGCGCATGCACGAGCACATGGCAATGGCATCCTTAGTTCCTTACCATTTGTGTAAGCTTGTGGTCGTAGGAGTATGTGTTTAGGGGACGGAGCGCGAACAACTACCGGTGTGTACTCGTTTAGGGTACGGGTTCAATATCAAGGAAGGACATATCACATATATATACTCTGCCCAAATGGGAATGCATGAGAGGGACCGATATGTTTAGCCCTAACTAATGTGGGGGAGTCAATGTAGAGAGATATGCTTACAAGCTAGACTAAGAGATGTATGCATGTTCATGTGGGGAAATGTAGAGATATATATCCTTCGGCTGATAATGCAGTCCCTTGCAGATAGAATGCTGCACGTACTGCCGCGCTACTGTATCAATAGTGCATGTATCCAACCCAACCCATGCACTATGTTGTCCGTAGCCCAGGGCCATGACTTGCCAGGCGGCGGCGGCGGCCGAGGAACCTGGTGGGGCGCACGGTCCTCGGTCGGGACTCGGGAACCTGCCGGGAAAGATGGAATCGAAGCGGACGACGATGCGGAGAAACAAGGGCCGTGTTTGGTTGGAGGGACAATTTTTTTTTTTTGTCCCTCCATTAAATGCTACTTTGACCATTAATTAGGGGTATTAAATAAAGTCAGTTTACAAAACTATCTCCACCCTGGCAAATTCGCGAGACGAATCTAATGAGGCCTTTGACCGCACGATTAAAGGATGGTTACTGTAGCATTACTGTAGCAAATCATGGATTAATTAGGCTCATTAGATTCGTCGCAAAGTTGCACTCATCTGTGAAAAGATTTTATAAATAAACTTCGTTTAGGACTCCATGCATACGACAGTATTTGAGGACAAAAAAATTGTCCCCACCTGCCGATCACGGCCAAGGAGCTGCTGGTCCTGGCGAACTAATCTAATCGACTGGGTCGAGGATTAGGCCTGGAACCGCTGGCCAGAGAACCGCAGATTCGGCCTGGCCCAAAAGCCCCCTGCCTGGGCCGAACACATCATGGCTGACCCACGAGGCCACGAACCGGCGTGGCGCAGCCGCGCAGGGCGAAATCGCCTTGCCGCACGCCACGGCCCAGCTCACAACACAAGGTCACAAGCACCGACACCGTCCCTCAAATCTGTGGTGAGGTACACTACCAGCGGTTGGCACGGAGGACAGGACAGGACCAGGAGCGGGTGGGGACCCGGCACCGGCCGGCTGACCGAGCAGCGAGCGGACGATGAGGCAGAAACGCAGGGTTGGGTGCAGGGTGCCGGGCGCGCGCGTCCCTGCCGTGTGCAGCGTCCGGATTCAGCCGCCCGCATCACGCCGCTTCCCTCGGCTCGTACGCACGTAATCGATGCGTGGTGGCTGCAGGCCTGCAGCAGTGCTGCACAGCTGCAGCCAGCTCTCCCGAGCAAGTCGAGATCAGCATCGTGGAACTGAAAAAAGGTTTTCCTGTCATCATCTAAAAGCCTACTATAAGTGTTGTCGAATACAGAATCCCCTGAAGGAAGGACACCAGCACGGAGGGCTTGAGATGCACATGTAATTCTGCATCCATGTGTGATAGAGCACCGAACTGTTCAGCAATTCCAAGATATGAACAGAGTGATCATACAGAATTACAGACCATGGAGAAAACTGGCGTGTAAAGAACAGTCTTTGGGAACATTCAGCGCACCGAAATGCTTAACAGATCAAGCCAATGGAACATGCCGAGCAAATCATCAGTTATGTCTTTTTCCCCCGAGAGAGAGAGAGAGAGAGAGAGAGAACTAAGGCAAATCCAAAACAAAACTGGACCAGCACTCGGTGGTGCGAAATCTCCTTTTCATTCTCATGTTTCAAGTTATATGTACAAATTTCCATGGAGGCCAGCAAAATTGATAGCATACATTTATTGTGAACAAAATGTACTAAATACTAAAACCAAGCAAATTATAATTGTAATACTACATAGTAATAAAAAGTTTAAAGAGACGACTTCTGTAACATCTATTTACGGTACAAACTATATGAAAGAAAAACCATGGGGGCAAAATGTCTTCTAGTTCACCAAACAGCGCTACTTCATTACTTGAGGACAAATCAAACACTGTACAATTGTTTTGCTCATACTGAACCGAAGGCTTCCTCTGCATTAACACACAGCAGAGCATGTCAATACTGATAATAATTTGATACAAAATAGCGTAGAAGATATCCTAAGAAATTCTGCAATGAGCCTAACTTTCATCTTCAAAGAATCAAGTGTGTTAAGACCAAATGACATTTGCTTGGTTCAATAATTTTGTATTTACCTGTCTTTTCTGAAGGAAGCTCTCCCTGGCCTGTCTTTGTCGGGCCAGCAAAAACTCTTACTTTCTTCTATATATGCCTCCAATAAATAAACAGGAGAAAAGATTGACTATGCAGAAGCTTCTGTCAACAAACTAATTTATCACTAAGCCCTTTGAGAAGAGAAGTAAACCTAATTAGAAAAGAGTACTCTTTAGAATATCTATTTGTAAGTATCTAATCTGACATCATGTCCTCCAATTCAGGAATGTCTGATCCACCAACACGAATACCATCTGATTCAGATTCGTTAGATGAATCCCTGCCCAATGGGGTATGCTCTCCGTAGTCCAAATCCCTCCAGTCGAGGTCTCCATCACTAGATTGGTTCTCCACAGCTTCTCCAGCACGTTTAATTTGGTGAGGCCTGTTCTGTCCAGGTTTTCCCTTTGCCTTTGCACAAATGCAATCCATAGGATGCTCATGGAATTCGCCTCTTCCTGGTTTAACCTCATTGGGCTCCCCCATGAATCCCTTCTGGAATGTATGGACTTTGGATGCAAATGTGTCCCAGCTCATGCTGGTTCGGTTCAGAAATAGTGAGTATAGTTTCTTAGCATTGGGCCTTATGGTCCTCCTGTGCCCAAAATATCTCCTGAAACCCACAGTTATCAGTCAATCATCATTGCCTTAGAGTGTAAGGAACACATAAAGCAATTTTAGTTTGATCAATCAATTGCGGCTTAAATTTATGTTAGCAAAAGACAGAAAACAGAAAAGACATAATACCTTCGACCAGCCAACATTCTCGCCATGTTGCCATTGTTATTTGTCACGAAAACATTGCTCTTATCACACACAATAAAATCAAGAGCAGCCATGCGCGATGAGTATGGTAAGAAAGGTGCCAACTCTTCCTTGCTTGCTAGAGTTTCCTTTGAGTAAAAGTTTGGGAAGAGTGCTTTCAGAGGTGCTAATGTTTCCTCGCCTCCGTATACATCTCCTGATGCAACATATAGATGTACGTCCTTCCCGAATCCCAGTGCCCTAAGCATGAGGCCGACTTCCTCTGGTGTTAGCGGGCACTTACCGTGCCGCCGTTCTCTGGCAGGGTTGCTTTCCTGTACAATATTTTCAGATGTGTTACAGTAAAAATCTAAAATGAGCATACATTTAGAAGCATCAGTAGGTAATAATATAATACTCTCTTACATGCAGGGTTTTCCATCTCTTACGAATCTCACCGAGTTCTCTTCTCTCAATGTCTCCACCCCCATAGTAGCAACCAGAGAAAGCAAGCATGTCAGGCTCAAATCTGTCAGTATGTGGGACAACAGAGTTAGGCATACTATATGTGCAATGCAGATGTTGGACCAACGAGAAAAAGATATATAATATCACCTTAGATGAAGAGCAATGAAGCGTCCACTTTTTGCTCTCATTCTTTGGACAAGTAATTCCCCCATTCTTTGGATTGGATCTGTGAACTGTAGTGCATGATAATTAACTCTACACCTAAGTTTTTGGAGATCGGTCTCTAGCCTGTTGGACACCCGGTAGTCAAATTTTGTTAATTGAACAACCTGTGTGTGGAAAGCAATGTCAGAAATGAGCATTTTTAGCAGGAAATGGAAATGTGAGGAAGCACGTCAAGTTTAAAAACCATGATGCTTACATGTTTTTTTAGAAGAGCAGGTAGTACTCGGTTCTCATAGCATTTTGGAGTACACTTCCTAGGAATACGCATCTTATACGGTGAAGGTTTTTTCCCATTCTTGTCAGGTAATTGTCGAATAACCTTTACATCATTTGAGAGTGAAGATATGAATGAATCGACATCAAATATCTCTGCGAAGTCACTGCAATGCAGAAATCAAGATTAGGAGAAGGTACTTTGCCTGCAACAAACAAGAGAAGGGTAATGACTCCGACCTCGCATCTTTCCAGAAGGATTCTTCATCCAGCTTTGGGATGACAAGTGTTGCATTCAGTATGCGGGCTGCAACAACAGCATCTATGATCTGGAAATCAGATAATTTGAAGAATTTTTCCGTCATGTTGGGCAAAAGAATCAGTCTAAAAAGCACCATTACAGAACAAATGATGCTGAAATAGAAGAATTCTTTGTTGCATTAGTTACACATTTCCTGACAGAGTAGTTGTGCACAGCTGCCAATTAGCAGGAAATGAAACTAATACACATATGCAGTCTCTTAAGGGCCTTGAAAAGTAGTTGGAGCACACCAACAAAAGACAGAAATGCACGGGCACAGTGATGTAGGGGGCCAACAAACCAAGTGGTTGGAGTATAGAGGTGACTGGTTGATTGCCGATCGTATCAAAGAGTAATTGGAGTAAATGACGAACTGGTACACGCTGGAAGCGTACAGCTGACGAAAATGGGTTCAGAGCTAGAGCTACAATGGTGGCATGCACATCAGTACATGCTCGTAATCCTCATAATTGTCAAACATAGGCACGGACACTGGACGATCAACATAAGATTTCAGATAGCCTATCCCTCTATGCGTGTACTGGAACCACCGCATAACTTTATTAAATTTAACCATAGCAATGGCCTATGATTTTTTAACTGAAATGTTCTGTTGGTGGATGTTAGCAACCAGCACTGTTCCATTGTCAGTTTGTCTCCTCTTACCCCTGTTCGCTGCTGATTCAGTCCGCCGCTCGTTGCGATCATCAGGTAACGGTCCGACTTCGTGACAGCCTTGGCATCTATCCAACCACACAGAAAAAAGTAAGCTTTCATTGCCATCCAACACACGCGCAGGGTCAATTCTTCCCCCAAAGCGAAACGTTTCGTAGACGAAAAGAAATGGCCATGTCGCAAGGAACGCGTACTGGCGAATTGCTTGGTCGCGTTGCTGCAGCCGAAGAAGTTGCCGGCCGCCTTCGACTCCCAGAGTTCCTCCCCGAGCTTGCTCCCGCCGCTCTGCAAAACCACCAAGAATTCGACGGAATCACCGCCCGATTCCCCCGAGCAAACGAAATAGTTCATGAACCAAATACGAAATTCTGCACTCACAGGAACATTGAAATCCACGGCACCGATTAAACTCCTGGCGACCTCCGCTGGTTTGTTCAACTGCTCCGAGAAACATAAGGAGGGAGAGAAGAACAGGAACCCGCGTCAAGCGAGGAGCATGACGAAATCGGCGACCAACACAATGAACGGACGACCCTCGTCGTCCCAGAATCGTAGGAAGCGTACCAGGAACGGCGGGTTCGGGCGCCGGACGACGCGCGCGCCGCCGCCTTTGCCGCCGTCGCCGAGCGGCGGCGACAGGAAGCAGTGGAACGCGACGACGACGAACAGCAGCCCCGCCGCCGCGAACGCCGCCGCGGCCGGCGCCACGGCGGGCACCACCCACCGGCCGTGGTGGTGCCGCCGCCGCCTCGACCCCATGCGCCTCTCGTCCCGCTGCTGCTCCGACGCACGTACGCGTACGTTGTACACGCACACCGCGCCACACGCGCGCGCGCACGTACGCCGCCTCTGCTCCCCTTCTCTCTCCGGCCTCCTCCGCGCCCTTGCCTACGAAGAGAGCGCGCGCGTCGCTCCCGCGGGGAGAGACGCCAGCCGGCGGCAAACGACGCGGACGAGGCTTCAGCCGGGTGGCGTGGCGGGTGGCGGGGCGGCACTCGGAATGGGAAGCGAGTGAGCGAGAAGAACAGGAGGCGGCGAGCGAGGCGGGTGTAACTGAGAAAACGCGAGGTTTCAGGGGGCGGAGTGCAACAAGAAATGGCCCAGCAACTAACACTAAAAAAAATACTGACAAAATGTCAGAGGAATCTTCGCATGCTAGCAACCGTTTTTTAATTTTTAAAATCCCCTGCGGCTGTTCGGTTTGGGCTAACGAATGGGATTAACACGCAATTATTGGCATTATTTTATCCTTTCTTTTGTTTTTTCGTGCACGGATCGATCTGGCTTGTTCTGTGGGTGTCTCTCTGTGAGGGAGAGTTGGTGGCCAGTGAGCAGCATGATGGTGTCCAGTAGTGGCTGATCAGTCACGCTAGGTAAAAGTTAGTAAGGCGATGGTGGGGTAACCAGCAATTATGCAGATTTTTACCGTTGCAAAGACCGTAATCGCCAGCCATGAATTTTATTACGAGGGCATTTAATGCTTAATGCTGATTTTACTGTATGAAGATGGCATTTTTTTTCTGTCCTTGTGATCTTCAATATCTCTTGATGCCGCCTAAACATGTTATTTCTCACGTTTAGTTTTATTAGACGTATTAGCCATTAAAATATATCTTTATAGATATATTTTCACAATCAATTTCCCCCACAATATATATTCCATCCTTCGCTACAAATCAATGCCATTTTACTAAAAGATCTTGAAGATACAAACACATTTTCACCATGGAGAGTATTTCTCTCTTTGTTCAAGGTGGGTCGATTCTGCTCTGTATGCAGGCCGTGCTGATTGTCAAACATGTCACGTCTCATCAAAACCCGGGGATAAATCAATGAACAGATTTCGAGCATGTCAATTGGCCGGCCCAGAGAAAAACACACGCAGGAACAGTCCATGTGATGTTGGCTGCGTGTCCTTCGAACTTCGATCCGATCCCAACAGGCAAGAACCCGATCGGTGTCGTGCCTGACTCGATCGCTGCCTTTCCGTGTGCCACGCAAAAGGTGTGCACGAAAAAGGACTCTGTTGGAGCTGTGAGTTTTTCATATGGATCGGATGCGTGGCCGTGGAACATACAAGAGGAAATTTTTGGTACGCGCCAGTGCCATCATTGGCTACAAAAGTTTGACACTGGCAGGCTAGCATCAGCATCAGCATCTTGGGTGAAAAAAGAGAAGCCGTCGGGATTCGCACGCAAGGATCTCGCACACATGCATCCTGCTTCAGTTCGTACCAGCTTGCATTCAAAAAAAAAAAAAACCGCGATCCAGCAGATAGAGGGTCAAAAGCGCAGCCCTAGCGTTACAAGATGGGCACCTTTTCACTGCAAAATGCCCATATGTTTCTACTTTCTACTTAATTAGATGTCACTTGTCACTAGTATGTACTAATCTCTAGTTACTCAAGACTCAACAGAGAAACTTTTCAGATATTTGTATGCACACTCTGTAGTTTCTGAAGGAAAAGCCAGAGATTTTGTTTTAGAGTCCAGTTAATCAGTTATGCGTGCTCTCTTCACTTTGGGAATAAATTCAGCTGGAGTGACGGTGACTAGGGCACTAGCTTACAAGATGTGCATGTGAGTGAGGGGCAGGGATGGATGGATCATGGATGTACGGTGTGGTGGGGTTGGTGTACTACACATGCATCAGAAAGGTCTGGTGCACAAGTGGAGAGCTAGCGGAGCCTAGGCTGGGGCGAGCGAGACCTCTAAAACAAACAGTGCACACAGAAAAGGCACCAAATGATGTGCTGGGAGCAGGATTAGAAGACAAGTCACCATCAAATCGTGAAACCGGATTTCAACCACTGGCCCCAGCTCATGCATCATCGACTCAACTACTCGTCAGGGTTTTCGTCCTAATAATTATTTTTTTCGTCCTAATAATTATTGGCTTACCGAAAAATCTGTTTAATTGTAGTGTCCACGGTTTAATTTTAATTTGTTCATTTGATTATATGGGATAAAATCTTAGTCATCCGTATGTAAACAAAATACTAATAATATGGGAAGTCCGATGGCCCGTAACCGGACCAATTATTATTTCTTTGTGCATTTCTCTTGTGTATTCGTGAAAAAAAAGCTTTAGTCCAAGAGCGACTCCATGTATAATATATACATGATTAATTCGTGTCGTTATCGACCAAGCATTGAGGTACGTTGGATAAAGCATACAATTAAACTAGACTGTTCTGAGCGGCAGCGTGATCCAGTGTGATGGAGAACCAGCTTTGAAAGTTCCTTTTCTGATTCGCCTTTTCTTCTTCTAGATTGATGAAGCATTATAGAAATCCTGGGCATGAATTATTGGTCCCAAACATTGTTTTCTTTTCCCTTTTGAAATGGCCGGTGAATATTTTTCATCTGGAAGGAATGATGCTATATAATGCCGTCCCTGTCATTGGTTTGCAGTATCTACAACCAAAAAACGTACGAAGGCATTGTTCAGGAATTTTCAGCTAAATTCTACACCATCCACTTCAGCATATTAGCATATGTTCTTCCACAACCAAGACGACAAAGACAAAGCCAAAATTCTGCCAGAAAGAGCAATGATGAAATGCCAAATGGACAACTGAAAAAAGGGCAATATGGAGAAGATATATCCATTCTCCAAATTTTTTGCTAGATTTTTCCTTGTGAGGACTGAGGAGAAAGTGAGATGCTAACAACTAACCTGGCAGTGACAGAAACTTGGCTGCGGCCCCACGTAATAAAATGCTGCTACAGTACCCGCAAAAAAATTAAAGAGAAGGAAAAAAGATGCAGTGCATGATTATTCTCCATGACAGTTTGCACCAAGCACTTGGTCATGTGGTGTCTCGGGCTTATAAATATGGACCCATTTTGAGGTGGACAAGGCTTGATTCAGTAGCAAGTGTGTGATATGGCCAAAAGGATGTAGCTTGTGGAGCAAAATAAAGATGAACAGTCGATGGCAACACTTCCTCTTTTCCTGAATTACTTGCATGCTAGACCAGACTTGACATGAAGTAGTTTTTGCTGGAAATTCCACTGCATTGGGTGAGAGATGAAACTCTGTGTCGTCTAACCCTTCCAATTGCTGACTTTGCATGCTTGACGAGTCGCGGGGTGCAGGGAGGTCGGTGGCCACTGAGTCCTTTTTTTAATGGCACGAGGATGAGGGGATATTTGGGGAGCAGCAACTACGTGTACGTCCATATCAGTACAAAGTACAAACCCAAATAAGCACAGTATACAGGTGCCAAGCACTCAAGCAGCAAAACAAAAAGGTTACAGTAAAAGTTCTTTTTTGAAATTAATACAGTAAAGGTGTCCTGGCTCTTTTCCAAACGCCACCAGCTTATATATTTGGCTCGTTGCCTGCTCCTAGAAAGGGTAGCAATCCCTTTCCTTCCTCCAGAAAAACCGAAAAACAAATGATTGTTTCACCACTACCACTAGTACGCCATATGCACCACATCTCATTTCCCGAGGAAAGGAAAGGACGAAGAATCAGTCTGCCTCTGCCTGCACCGGCCGGCACTGCGGACACAACACAAATCCAAGCACAGGCGCACGCACACGTACAGGAGCAGAACCGTATCTTGCTCATGATCAGCAGCACGAATCCACCGACCAGAGCCGTGTCACGGTGTCAAGTCAGGCTCAGGCATCCGGCGGTTACGTGCAACTGGGACAAAGTTGGCACGCAGAGGCAGTCAGTACAGCCGCTGCAGCACCGACGCCTGCGCGTACGCTGCGGATGATGCCGATCCCCAGAGGAGGGGATCCGATCATTTCTTTTAAAGACCCCATGGCGATCGATTCCGGACCTTGGCTACCTCTTCGTTAGTTTTGGCTCCAAGCTCCATCCCGCTGACAGCCTGACACCTTGCAACCTACTTAAACATTATCACTACTCACTCTTCACTAATCCACCCCCGAAAATATGGCAGCAGCAGGGGTGCTAGCTAAGCCGCAGCAATAATCCACAGCATGGCATGCTACGAGTAGTAAACTATGGGAGAAGTAAAGCGGCGCAGCATATGATATGAATGTGTTTAACTAAATTAAACAAAGGGATGGGATGGGATCGGATGCTTTAGCTAACCAACCCTGCATATCTTTTAGTGGGAACGTGACGGCCTCCCCTTTGCCTTTTTCCCCTTTCCTTTCACCGTGCCCATACATAGGCCATAGCTTTCGTTCACCGGGTGTGTGTGTGGGCCAGACCACAAAGCTGCCTACCAATACCAACTCCATTTGCATTGATCGGTTGTTGCTTGTCGTCACAGAAACACAACGACGTGATCCGGTGGGATCTGGTTCAGGCCCATGAATAATTGAACCGGCCCCGATCGACTGAAAGCAAGCAACTACTAGAATAGTATGTTGTGTTGGAGTAGATAAGAATTAAGAAGGCTTGAGAGCGTCGCGATCAAGCACTGATCATCCAGTGATCCCTGCCCTGAGCTGGGTCTTGCGGCACTTATTGGTAAGCCGCTCCTCCAATAATTCAGCACGTCTGCCACGGAGGAGCAAGAGCGAGCGATTTCGTATCCACACTGACGCTTGGGCGAGAGCACAGCGGCACAGGTGACCAGTGTGGTGATGTCTCCGCTTCTTCATCCCTCTCGGCTGCGTGCGTCCCTGCTGGACAACGTCCCATTGGTCGCCGATTCGAGAGGGAGCGAACGGGTTGGGAGCACATGGGACTTCAGATAGCGACGGCTTAGTTTAATTTACGTCGGAGATTAGGAGCACATGGCGCAGTCGCACGGGGCCATCTGGCGCAGGCCTTCTTGAGACTGCGCGCGCGATCGCGAGGACTGAAAGCGTATTGCAGTTATTATTCAAAAAAAAAAGAGTTGTGTAGTTCATTAATAACGGCCCGCCGGTCACTTTTGTTTTGTGCCGTCCATCGCTTTGCTTGGAATGGCGCCAACAAACCGCCGGCCGGACGGCCTTTTATGATTGTGCTGGTGCGGATCACGTACGTACGTTGTCACGCACAATGCGTGGACACACAGGTGGCAAGTGCAGAGGAAATCAGCATGCCGGTACGTACTGCCTGCAAGTGCCTGGAGCTAGCTAGCCCTGGCCCCTGGACGAGTTGTACGTACAGCACCGCTCCCTTTAGGGATCAGGATCAAATTATCTTACTCTTGCGTGAACAAGCAGGGGCGGATCCAGATCCGGCTTCCATCCCGGGCTAAACTCATGGACAGGTGCTGTTCAGCTGAATTTGAGCTAAGTTTCTGTGTATTTGATCTAGAATATACACATTTACATGAGATAAATTGTGCCGGGCAACGCCACAAGCTAAGGCTATTTTGGTGTAGAGTCTTATTAAATTACTACTGTACTTCGTCGTCAAATCTCCAGAATGCAGCATATGAGCAGCAAATAAAGCCCCATTAAGACCTGTAAATCGGTTGCTTCGCTGGCCCGAGTAAACAACTTGAGATTCTCCTGGAATGGGGATCACCGGATCAGCAACAGCAATGGCCAATGGCGGGCGCGCTCGTCGTCCCTACCCCGGTTAACGACAGGCTCGGCTGACCCTGGGACAGCGAGACAGTAGTGGAGAGTGGACCGACGGACAGCCGGGCCCGGGGCCGCACGAATTTGAGAGCTAGGCCACACCGGGGTGGGCCCCGTGTGTCAGGGAGCGAGAATGTGGGGTCCCTCTCATCCTAGTTGGAGCATATCTGTTTTGTGTCTGGGGTGCGATACGTGTTTTATGTTTCTTGTATCTACTTGAGCTATCTGACAGTTTGAGGTAGGTTCATGTAATAACTAATAACCTAATAACTTCCTCGGCACGAGTTCAAATTCTATCTGGCTGAAATACAAGACAATCTGAAAAATCGTTCGTCATTCCCTGCTTTTGGATACGGAACTCTCTCTCTGTCTCTCTCTCTCTCTCTCTCTCTCTCTCTCTCTTTCATTGTAGCTTTGGTGCTCAAATGTTGATTTAGACCCTAAGGCCCATGAACAGTCAAGCAGGCCCACTACTGGCTTGCTTGATTTTCTTTTACAGCAAATTCGCTTCTACTCATGCAAGATGCAACACAGATATTACAGTAACACATTATTTCTCCAGGAGAAAGAAAAACTCAGTATCAGCGTTTCCTTCACCGTTATTCTGGCATCAAGAATTTTGCCACTTCAGTTATGCAGTGTCATTGTACAGACTATGTCAAACACTATAAATCTGTACAAATGGAGAATCTACAACCTATGCACAGTGGCTATCTATCAGCTATTTACACATGACTGTNACACGTGATATGGTTTGAATTTACCAATCCTGCAAAGTAGAATCGTTAGTTCTTTACTGCCCAGCGGCGACCCCTGATCTCATACCCATCAGATGCTTGGTCACCACCTCCCCAGCCATCCACAACAGCAGCTGAGCTCACAACTCTGCGATGATTTTTGCCCTTTGTGACGCCGCTGTCACTTGTGCTCCCGCTTAATAATGGATCATCAATCCCACGAATTGGTCTCTCTGGTGTTGCTGCACTCACCCAGTTGTCATCCTGGGTCTTCTTACGCTTGTCGTTCTTTTTCATCAATTTATCAAAGCGCTTCTCCACTGGCCTTACTGCTTGGTTAACAGTGAACTTGAAATCCTTGATCACCTAAGGTCAAGGGGGATGGAAAGAAGACAAAGCATGAGAACTATGGTCACAGACATATGCTTCTGACCCATATAAGCCATAAAGTACATAATAATACAAAACATATTTAACTGGGTTGAGGTAAGATTTGTCCCATTGGTTCAAAACACTTAAAGACCAACCTAACATATTAAGAGAAAATTTACTGGTAATGCTCAAAAAGAAAGGAGATTTGTTCAACTTACATATTCTCCACTGCCGACAACAAAGTCCCGAACACTTTCTTTTATGTTTGTCACGCTTCTCTCATCTGGTTCCAACTGTGGAAGCTTCATTTTGGTAGGCCGGTTGCTTTCCTTAATTTCAAAAGGGTCCACAGGGTCAGAGGATACATAATCCCCAAGTACAGAAATGTTTCCAGGTGACTGATTAGCTAAGAGTGCATAGGGCTTGGCTGGGAACACATAGAGGTGAACAACTGAAGCAATTCCCATCTGTCCTGAAGGAAGACATGGCGCGATCAGATATCTACACCAATTAGCTATAGAAACATAAAAGAAATACATTATTTTAAGCTAATAGAGCTAAGATGGATAATAAAAACAGCCCTAGAAGGGTAAATACCTCTATGCAAATAATGAAGTCTTGGATGCTTGATTTTAACTCCAAGCTCTGGGCTAAAGAACTTCTAAGAAGTCCCAAAGAATACATTATTGCAATGACGATACCTTGCCACCAAGTCAAGAATACTATAGATTTGAAAGAAAGAAACTTAGCCAGAGGCTTTATAGGTGCCAATTCATCCTTGGTAGCTGTGTACCATGCTACTAGACAGTACAGGGCCCAGTATTGACTAAAGTTGAGAACTGCTGCGAAGTAAGGGTACCTGCATCACAGAGATATGTTATGGAGTTTTTGAGGAAAATGTGAAAAATAGGAAAAAGTAACTGATTTAACCATCTAAGAATTGGTTTATTTACAATGGAAATGGAGCAAATAAGATGCGAAAATATTCTCCAATGAATGGAGCATGGACATGTATATTCATGAAGATGAAGCATCCATTCCATTCTACTAGCATGGCTCGTGCAAAAACAAAACTCCATTTTGTAGTGTCCAGATTTGAGGGCAAAGAGGCAGAAAAGAAAGGACCATCTTACCCACAGCGTAAATTGAATTCTCCTTCACAATACACACCAAAAGGTTCTAGAAGAAGAGATAAGGTAGCTGTGAGGGTCTTTATGATCATCTGCAGGCGCAAAAGAACATAACTAAGTTTTATTTTTAACATTGCAGATTCAAGAGCTTGCAAGAAGGGCTAGTGGAAATACATATTGGAAGATCCCAAATTTGATAATCAGGTAGAACCGCGTCCCCAATCTCCAGGGTTTCAATATAAAATTTACAGGAAAATGATGGTGTATGATTCCCTTCTCAGAGGCATGATGCAGTAGAGGTTGCCCAGAACCTGAGCCACCCTCCCTCTTCAAAAAAGCTATTGTTTTATCTTCACCACCTACATTTGATCAACCATAATAAGCTCACAAAAATAGAGAGAGAGAGAGAGAGAGAGAGAGAGAGAAATGAAAGCTGCAGCAAACAATATACATTATGAAATGCATCAGAAAGACTAGATATAAGGGCTTGTTTGTTTTAGCTGCAGAATGAAAAGCAGCCTGCATATTATACTAGATTTTTAAACGCTGGTAGAACCCAGCTTGCTAGATTCCAAAATCTGGTATTGAAATCTATGTGTTTGTTTGAGCTTCGAAGTGTACAATCACAATCTTGAACCAAACAATTCTGAAACTAACAAGTGAAATGATATAAATAGACTGTCTGCCACTGCATATCTACCAAGCTGTCAACAAATATGCTTTTACTCTGAAACAGTAGCTCCATTTTGTTAATGCTGCTGTGGCCTTATGACAAACTACCTGGGATTCTTAGCATCTGGTGTAACGGATATGATAATAATATTATGTTTCTCCATCCCCGTTTTTTCAGGAACCACTAAACATTGATGCGACTGAGAAAAAAGCACACTACTCATTCTAATTTGTTGTCCTGAATTATATAGAAGAATGAAATTCAAGATAACAAATTGCAATGTCCAAAAGCATGTTACATTCATGCTCCAAAAGCATATTTCCATATGTAAAATATAGAGACAGCTAAGACCACAGCACTTGCGGTCCACAGGTGACAACCACTCCATAGGTTGTCACAATGTCTAAGACGTGTATTCTCAAGAAAGCAATGTGTACAGACATATAACTTACCTAAACATGCAGTAATATATCTTCCAAAGCAGTACATTGCAAATGCTTCATAACCATCACGCAGGATGCCACAGTAAACACTTGTAGTTGGATTTATCAAAGAAATATACTATTCCATAAGAAGAAGAACATCAGCATGCTGATGAAGTAATGTAGCACATACATAAAATGGATTAGAGGCCTCACCGACTCAATTGCGTAGAAAGGGACCATGAGGATAACACCCAGTACAAATTTTTGTTCCTGTTTAAGTAGAACAGAACCCACAACAGTAAAAAATTATGGTTTGCCATGATACAAGTAAACATAATTATGTAAAAGCCGATGATAGGCTGCAAAAGTAGAAACTAGAAACCTCCGGGTTGTTGTAGGCGGAGAGATGCTCAAATATCAGGTACATGGAGATTGAAAGCGCAAGCAGCATGAAAAGCCCAGCGACTAAAGTAGCCCATGTGGGCGCAGAGTATTGTGCCATCAAGGGCATTAGAAGCCCAATCACCCTCATGGTGGTGAACAACACTTCTTCGAACCCGTATGCTTTCAAAGTCCTTCAGCGTCATCCAGCATTACCTTCCTTCAACTAGCAGGCACCTAACAGCAACGAAGCCAATAATACTGACTGAAAGCTGACACTTCAATCCAAATCAACGAGATCAAACCTCCAGGATCCACACGCCTAGTCTATTATCTGCAATGAGCTCAAAAGTGTGAAATCCTGAACTTGTGAAATTTATACCCATATAATGCTCATTTATCCATTAAGCTTACAAAAACAAATACATACAACTAACTTTTAGGAAACAATACGAACGATCTATTTCTTAGTGAACGATACGAACAATCTAACCAGTCCAATAGAGTTCATACAAACTGAATCACGCGTACGGCTACATTGAGACAAAAAACCTAGGCAACGGAAAGGGGTTGCAACCGACCCAAATTAAACACGAAATTGCATCAAATCGCTCAATCTCCTGCTCCGATAAGCACCAAAAAGGGGTGGAGGGGAGATCACCAGGCGCGCGCAGCCACGGTAGGGGCAAGAGAACATTGCGTCGGCATGAATTTGGAGGAAACAAAACAGAGAAGCGTGAAGGAAACCTGAGCCCACGACTCGGTGAGGCTGCCGCGTGCCGATTCCGCGGTCGGATCGAGGTCGATGCGGGCGTCGCGCGCCTGATTTCTCGCGAGGCGGAGGAGAAGGGGGCCAAATCGCCAAATCGCGAGGGCGAATCCTGTGAGTCCTGACGGCGTCGCCGCCCGGGTCTCCTCTTCCTCTGTCCAGTGGACCGCCGGTTTTCGTAAAGGCGCCGACGTGAGTACGTGACTGACGCCAATTGGCGTCGCGTGGCGGGAATATGGGCCGGGCTGATACTGGACTGCTAGTGGGCCGTAACCTACACAACCCTAGTAACTCTGCCTCTCGATTCTCAAAAAAAAAAAGTAACTCTGCGTCTCTCTCCGGCTGGCCTGCGGTGGCTGGTGGGCGGTGGCTGCGACCTGCGAGCAACCGGCGACGAGTCGAGCGAGCACCGGGCGAGTCTCCCCCGCCGCCGAGTTTTCTCAGATCTCAGCCGCATGATTTCTCATCTCCCTGTCTTGATCGGTTGACCTTTCCTTCTCTACCGAGCAGTATGGGAGGTACCCCTCCAGCTTCTCCGGCTGGATCTGATTCCTCCCTCGGTGATGAGTTCTCCAAGCCTGCCTTAGGTGAGTCCGGTTCTGATTCTGTCACTCTCAATCTTCTGGTATTCGGCCCTGTATTGGTTGTCCTGTTTGTTTGCTCGTGCTGAATATTACTTGCAATGATTAACTCAAAAAAAATATTACTTGCAATGTTGCTATGCCAGGACCTTCGGCAAGCCCCAGTTGGTCCGACCTCCCAATTGATACACTTATCAGCATCCTGCATTGCCTTGAGCTTCCCCAAGCACTTGCCTTTGCATCAGTCTGCACTGTTAGAACAGCGCCCCGAACGCGTGTTCCCGCCGGCCGATCCCCCTCACTCTCACTCACGCGCGCAGAACAGGCGGAGGACCGAGGAAGACGATGAACAGTGAATTTGGGCGACGAACGCCGCGGCGACAAGCTCGCCTGTATCTTGGCACTGTTATTCACGCAATTGGAACCGGCACTTGACACACAAGCGCTCGGCGATACAAATAGGCCCCTTGGACGCCCGGAGCACCCCTCCACGCCCGCCAATTTCGCCATGACCCGAAGCTCGCGCTGCGACGCCGTCGTGAGCCGTTCCTCCCCGATCGGCCCGCAATCCTCCGCGTAGCTCGGTCCAGCTCGGTCCCACGCGCCCCGAACCCCTAACCAACTCCGACTGAGTTCATCGCTGCACCCCAATGCCCGCGATCCCGACTCAGTCCCTCGGAACGCGACGCAACGCGGTCCGCGCCATGGTTGCAACAGCTCTGCAGCTCACGGCCCCTCGGCGACACACGCCGAACACACACACACACGCACACGACGCACACGACACACTACTGCATGCCAAGCTTAACTCTGACAATCACCCCCCTAAGCTTGACATGCCGGTCCTGCAGCTCACAGCAGCGCTGCTTCCTCGCCGGCGTCCGCCATCAACGCCTTCCCGCCGCGCACGTTGGGGCAGAACTTGGCGATGTGGCCGCGCTCGTTGCACTCGAAGCACCTCCCGCGGTTGCGACGCGCTGACCTCCTGCTGGACCCTGACACCGTGCTCACGTCGTCGTCTTCTTCCTCATGGCCGGCGTTCCGGCCATCGCGACTCCCTGCGCCGCGGCGCTCACCACCAGCGCGCGCAGCCTTCTCCTTGCGACGCCGCCGACGCTCCTCGGCCAGCATCAGCCGTTCAGGAGCCGGCGCAGCTTCTTTCTCCTCATCGGCGTCCGCGTCCTCCGCCACGCGCAGCCGGCCGACGAGCTCCTCGATCTTCGCCGTGCTGAGATCAGTGAGCATCTCAATCGCGACGGCGACCTGCTTGTACTTCTTCGGGACGATGCGGAGTATCTTCTTCACGACGCGCGGATCCTCGAGCGTCTCCCCCTGCTGGCGCAGGCTCGCCACGACGCCATTGATGCGCAGGGCGAAGTCGCTCACCTTCTCGCCGTCGCGGAACTTCATGTCCTCGAACTCCTTCCACAGGCGCTGCACGGACGCAGCCTTCACGCGATCGTCGCCGACGCGCATCGCCTTCACTGCATCCCAAGCCTCCTTCGCCGAATCCTTCACGGCGAGTGCCCCCTTCATCTCGAACGGCACCGCACGCAGGATGGCGGCGAGCGCGCGCCGATCCTTGGCGCGGTCCTGCGACACCGCCTCCACGCAATCCCACAGCTCCATCGCCTCCAACGAAACCTGCATGACCAACGCCCACACATGGTAATTCCCATGGGTCAGCAGCGGGAGCTCCACCACGCCGGACTTGCTGACGACGTGCTCGCCGCTTCCAGACGCATCGCCGGTGCCGACCTTCTGTGGGCTGCCGAACTTCGTCATCGCGCCTCGGCTCTGATACCACTTGTTAGAACAGCGCCCCGAACGCGTGTTCCCGCCGGCCGATCCCCCTCACTCTCACTCACGCGCGCAGAACAGGCGGAGGACCGAGGAAGACGATGAACAGTGAATTTGGGCGACGAACGCCGCGGCGACAAGCTCGCCTGTATCTTGGCACTGTTATTCACGCAATTGGAACCGGCACTTGACACACAAGCGCTCGGCGATACAAATAGGCCCCTTGGACGCCCGGAGCACCCCTCCACGCCCGCCAATTTCGCCATGACCCGAAGCTCGCGCTGCGACGCCGTCGTGAGCCGTTCCTCCCCGATCGGCCCGCAATCCTCCGCGTAGCTCGGTCCAGCTCGGTCCCACGCGCCCCGAACCCCTAACCAACTCCGACTGAGTTCATCGCTGCACCCCAATGCCCGCGATCCCGACTCAGTCCCTCGGAACGCGACGCAACGCGGTCCGCGCCATGGTTGCAACAGCTCTGCAGCTCACGGCCCCTCGGCGACACACGCCGAACACACACACACGCACACGACGCACACGACACACTACTGCATGCCAAGCTTAACTCTGACATGCACAACATGGAGAGCTGCCGCCACAACTGCCGGTATTCCACGTTCTCGCGCGCCATGGATCCTGTCTTGGGGTAACCACCTTGAGGAAATGCACGTGCAACGGAGGTGGAGCTCAGCCGTGATCTGCAACCTGTACCACCCTGTTGATGTTGACAAGTCTTATGGCCTCAGTTTTCCGAAGGGCTGCTTTGGTGTCTGTTGTGGAGCCTCTCATGGATGGCTGATTTTGGCAAATGACATCTCCAATCTGGTGCTTTACAACCCTGTCACCTTGGCCATGATCCCCCTCCCACCAGTCACTGATTTCACATTCGTGGAGGCGATCTGTGGTGGTTACCGTGTGAGAGCATCCATCGACTGTGAAGCATCCTATGACTATGAAGCAAATGATTTGGGGTTGTTTTTCTACCAAAAGGCGGCTATCTTGCAGTCCATCCAAAGGTGGCATCTACGTTGTAATGATCATCCACCATAACTGTGCTCGGCTCTCTTTCGTTAAGGCGGGACAGAGCAAGTGGCAAGTGGTTTCAACTTTAAGCCATAGCGACAGTTATCTGGACTGTGCATACCACAAAGGGAGGTTCTATGCCGTGACATTGGAAGGGATGGTGGAGAAGTGGGATCTCGATGGAGAGAATGGACCAACGAGGGAGGTGTTGGTTGTCGCAAAGCCGCACCCAGAATGTATCCTATCTAGGCATCTGGTGTCGACGCCGTGGGGTGATCTCTTACAGGTTCGTGCAATTCTTGCAGTTGGGTACCCAGATGGTATTGCGTTCGAAATTTTCAAGGTCGCTCCTGATGGATGCAAGAAGGTGCAAGAGAACGTTTTAGTGGATCACGCGTTGTTCCTTGGATTGAACCACTCTGCATGCTTACCCACCGAGAACTTGCCTGGGATTCGACGTCACTGTATATATTTCTCTTCTCCCGTGATAAGACATGCATTCGATTTTCTTCTTCAACTACGTGTTTGGGGAGGTGCAAGGACGTACGACCTGGAAACAGGAAGATTTGAGTGTGCTATTCCCTTTTGTGATGTTAAAGAACTGGTGTACGGAATTTTTCCGTCTGAGGTTTGGATCACTCAGAATTTGTAATCGGGGAAAAATTGTAAATTTTAAAGCTTGTCTATAGATATTAAGGATATTTTCAGAAGGTGTCACTATCAGTTCTAAGCTTTGCATTGGGGATGTGCAAGGACGTGCAATCTGGAAACAATAAAATTTGAGCTTGTTGTTCCTTTTTGTGATATTATTCAACTAATCTACAGAGGACTTTTTCTGTCTGAGGTCTGGATCACTCAGAATTTGTAATGGCAAAAAAATTGGACCACTCGTCACATGTTGCAAAAGATATGCACTGATTTTGCAAATGTTGTTTATGTATCATAGTGAATGTTGCATGGAACATAGGGTTTACGTTTTGGTGGGGATTTTTCGATCCTTAGTTGGACAACGAGTCATATTTTACAAGTTTGGCAATGTTGCAGTTGTTGATATCTGTTGTTACGGTAATTGATTTTCAATGTTGCGATAGAGCGTCCGATGGACATCAGACGTCCGAGCGCTAGGACCTCTGTTAGAAGTTTGCTATAGACATTATTATAGATTTGATGAAAAATCTTCCTTGCCATAAAATTGATCAATCGGGCACGTTTGGATTTAATCCTGCTCTACCCTACCAACGCTTGGAAAGCCAACGAATTGGCGAGGAAATCCGCCGCCCATGCCCAGCCCGCGCGTTGGCGTGAAAATGAACTACGGGCTGCTGTGCGCGGGCGTGCAAACACGTTGGCGCCGAACCAAACCAGCGCCAAAATCCTGCGGGCAAGCCAACGATTGGAAGGGCTGCCGTCGGCTCGATCCAAACGTGCCAGGAATCATAAACCATTTTGGAAGCCTTCCGATTTCCTACCCTTTGTCTCGGCTGTTCGGGATTTTGGAGAGGGCACAGTGCCGCCAACCGCCCACAGTGCAGTCAGCCGGGACCTCTCTCGGTCTCGGGGCAAAAGCTGCTGCTCCATTTGCCATACAACGGTAGCCGTCACAGGCTGATCTCCGATGGAGCTGGCTAGCCACGTCCAATGCCCAACTCTACCGCCTGAGATTCCAAATCACGTTCAGAAATGCATCAGGGTATTGATCCATCAAGGGAACAATGAAATGAGAAACATCAAGAACAAAAGCTATTGATCCATTTGATTCAGAGCTTGTTTTCTTTACAAGGTTCCAAACTTCCAACAGCAATTCCTCAAAAGGCCAATTCGTTATTAGCCAGACTTGACTGAACGACCGACTGACCATAACTAATCGTCATTCACGACATAGATAAAAACCAAACGTTACATTATCATAAGCAGAAGCTCTCCAAGGAAAGTGATGCGCTTTTGCACAACATCAACATGATGTTTCTGCATTGTTCCCGGGCGGGGGAGGTTAAAGTCCATCCAGTTGAATAGAGAGATTCAACTAGAATGTGCTTGAAGGTGGCGACTGTGTGCCTGACTCCAGCAGGAACAGCGCAGGCTCAACCTTGGCTGCACATCCAAACTTGAAAGTACTGTACTTCCTGTGTACGCCGGTGAGCTTGCCGGCTCCAGCCTTCTGGTGAAAGTCTACCATCATCCTCGAGCACTCACTGAGAGAACAGCAGTAGGTACACAGAAAGTCAAGATACAGATGCATGTAAATGCAGTGGGGAAGTTACTGAACACACAGACTTACAGGAGTTGGTCGTCGGTGTATCTGCTATGTGACTCGCAAACCTTTGTCCAGTGCTGGCAGCGATTGATAGCACATTGTGCAGTATAAACTGCAGCAGCAGCTAGAAGCGAAGGCCGGTACTTCAGCATATGGTATTCAACCAGGCAGAGCTCGAGCATGAAAAAGGACACTAGCTCTAGCTGTGAGAAACAACAGTGGGACATTATGTCAGCCGTAAAATTTAAAACCAACATAACACTACTACTGGAGTCTTGTTTATGCAAGTCGTGCAAACACTGATCAGAATGTAAGTGACACTTCACCTGTTTATCTGAATCTGCTGCTTTCAGAAACCTCCTCATGAAGACATATGGTGTTGGAACAGACATGTTGAACTGAAGTGTGTTCAGAATCAACTTTTCCTGCTCAATCAGAAAATTCGAACCTTAATTTAAAAATCCAAGAGGTCATCCATAGTAAAAAAGAAGAAGAAGATAGTGTGCAAAGATATGCAAAGAGAGGGAGACATCATTCAAAGGATTACGACTGACTAAATTTGTCATTATGCATTGATGTATAAAGGATAGAATTGCATTTTTGCAGTAAAGAAAATCTGTGGCTGGCTTAAGTAAACATTACTATTCATTTGCTAAGGTAATATAGATGGAGATAAATGTAATGATCAAATTTACATTTCAATATGCAACTAAACATCAATCCAGTGGAAGTGCATATTTTATTTAGTGGGGTTACCATTTCTAGAATCTGCCCTTTTGTGTATGCTCTGTCAGAAATGAGCACTAGGTCTTCCACAACTGGAACTGAGACCTCCTCATATTTGCAAGCAAGAAGCATAGCTGTTACTCCCACTAGCTGCAGCTTCTTCCTTGGAATCACTTGCTTTTCCAAAAATCTGTCTATTATGTTTACGGTAAGAAAGAGCGTCTCATCCATCAGTTCAAACTTGTAATGGACCTGGCAAAGGACCAGTAAAAATATTTAAGTCACATGCAGTTTCAGATCAGTACAAGTTATAAGGTCCATGCCCTTTTTACCTCAATGAGCCAATCAACCAGAATTGCTCTCATCTTTGAGTTTATATCTTGCTGGCTGGACATGTAATCAGGGCTCACACAACTTTTTGCCTGCACAAAGCACCACATTGGTAATACTGAAAAGATAATAGGAGTATTTACATAAGGATATTTTCAATATGTTTACATAAGGATATTTTCAACAACTTTCATTTCAACGATATTCAAGGTGCTGATTTTAGTAGTAGTAGGACTTGTTTGATCTGAATCGCAATGATCGGAAGACAATGACAAAAGAATGCTTTCTTAAAAGATGGGAACCAAACTGTTGATAAATCGATTTCAGCCGTATAAGTATTCTGTACTAATTATTGTGAGACACCACAGTAAAAGCACGTACAGCATAACATTCCAATGTATTGCACAGGACAACTAACACTAGTTAGGCACTCTTGGTTGTGAAGTGGACAAATGTGTGATATCAGAATCACTCAAATAAAAACATATGCACATTGTTTATTCAAATTGTTTTCTTCATTTCACAAGAGATGTTAATCCATGATAGGCATGCATTTCCATAGTAAAGCATACTGCACTTTAAATTCTTGTGTGAAGAGAAATGCTTACTACAGGTTTCCAGTCTAATTTATTCATTCAAATAAGCACCTCAGCTAAAGCATCTCCAATTCTAATATCATGCAAAGATTCAACATTTATGATTTGACAATAGATCACCTCGTTTTCTCTGTAAAACTTGTAAAGCTCCTCAACATATTCAGTTGCTGCAAGTGGGTTCCCCGAGTCTGTGCTGTCAATATCCATGATGGATTCATCTTCACTCACACTGTCCTTGTGATCTGTCTCATCCTGCACCACCAAACATAACAGTAAGCCATAGCAATGGCAAAGGTTCAGTACGGATCAGCACAGTGCAAATACCATGTCAATGTCAACATCGGAGACTGGCTCGTAATGTTCCAGGTCAATGTCGATGGTACTATCGCTGATCGGTTCCTTGTCGTGATCAACTTCAAGTGCCGCATCAGTTGTGGTCGCCTGACGTTCTGGTTGTTCTTTGCTCGCCAAGGAGGCGGCGAATTTCCTGAACCACCAAAAGCAATACCCAGATCAAATCAGAGCCGCCAAGAAACGTCAGAGCCACAGAACAAGCTAGCACGCGTCCTAACCTGGTCATGGGCCGGCTGCTTGACAAAGCCGGCTTCTTCTCGGCCCTTCCATTCTTCCTGAAGAGAAGAAAGGAACGCCATGATTAAACAAGATTCGACCCAAGAACCATGAAAAAAGGCACGATCTTGGGCGAGGATATTACTGCAGCATGGGCTTCTTGGCGACGGCGCAGGGGTACGGGGCAGCCCCGACGAGGTTCTTGATGTCCGTGAGCGCCCGCCGGTTCCCCATCTCTGCACAAATCACGAGATCAGAACCGCGGACGGCTCGCGCCGCCGCAACCATCTAAATCATCGGAGAACAGATCAGCTCGGGCCGCCGCCACCCACCTCGGACGCCGGGCACGGGCTTCCCCGTCATGGGCCTCCGGTTCTCGTCGGCCGCCCTCGCCGCCATCATCCCCGACGCCGACCTGCACGCAGCAGCACAAGGCGGCGGCTCAGGATTGGATTCAAGAAACGGTCCCCCCGCGATCCCCGTGGAGAAAGCGCCGAGATTCATCAGACGCACCCGCAGGAGGAGGAGACGGATCGGCCGGCCTCCTCTCCCTCCCCGATCCAGGCGAGACGCGGCGGGCGGGTGACTATGGACGCAGGAGCCCCGGGAGGACGCGGACCATACGAACGAAGCGGGGCGGCGGCGCCGTTAATAATAACAACAGCAACGGCAACGTCTCTCTAGTCCCCCCTCCTCCCTCTCTCTCTCTCCCCTCCCTGGCTGCCTTGGGATTCGAAGGAAGAGAGAGATTGGGTGAGAGAAAGAGAGAGAGGGCCCGAAGATTTTAGGAGCGGATTTTGTTTCGTTTTTGTTTGCTCTTGGGGGAGAAATTGGGAGAGAGTGTCAGGCTCGTCGACGAGAAAGGAGGGAGTTTGTCTGGGACTCTGGGGCTAGATGCGGTGACGGCTGGGTGGGAGGGAAGGGGGCGAATTTGAAAGGGGGGAAAAGGCGGATCGAGGCCAACGGCTAGTGGGCCGCCGCCCGCAGCGTGAGCCGTTGGACCGGACAGCTCGAGAGGGCCGGCCGCGTGGTCGTAACGGTCGCCTACTCCCGCACGGGCTTGCACGTGCTTTCAAACCGACGGGTACCGGGTGCGCCGCGCCGGGGCGTCCGACCCGGGCCTAGTCTCGGTCTCTCGGACGTTTCGCGCTCGCTTGGCGATCAATCTCATCTCAACGTGGGGCCGTGCTTCCCCTGCATCTGTGGTGCGTGCGGCGCAACGACCCGTGGCCGTGGGGCGTGTTGGTGTACGTGGGATCCACTTGTCAGCGGGGCGCGAGCGTCGAAGCGAGCCGCCGCTGAAAGCAGTGTCCACCGAGTCGAGCCCGCTCCGCTCCTCTCCCCTGACGCAGGTTAAGGCGGCGAGATGCGATCGGACTGGGCGCTCGTTCGTCGCGCGCGCGTTGCGACGATCGGTTGTTGCTACTAGATACCAGCGCGCGTGCGTTTAAAACATCGAGCACCGAACCCGAATTTCACTGGGTCTCAGTTCCCACCACGGCCTTGGCCCACCAGTTTCCAGATCAAACTTTTATATGGGCTAGAATTTCTTCGCACCACGGCCTTGGCCCACCAGTTCCCAGATCAAGCTTTTATATGGGCTAGAGTTTCTCCTGCTCTATATTTCCCACCACGGTTTTGGCCCACCGGTTCCCAGATCAAGCTTTTATATGGCTACAGTTTCTCCTGATCTGCATTCTACAGTGGTCCATGGTGCTGTTTTCTCGTTCGGGACAGCGGGTTTGTGGGTGAAAAAATGGGCGGGGATGTCTGACATACATATGTAAGAAGAATCTGCAGGATAAGAAAACTACTAATTTTTTGACAAACCAAAAAAGGATCGTGGAAAAAAACTAACCAAAAGCTTTTATATTACAAGTTCAAACCAAACAGATTATGCAGATTAATACAGATGATCAATATAACCAGAAGCGGCATAAATATAACAAAGATACGCCGTGGCCTTGTTAACATAAAAAAAATTAACCAAAAACTAGAAAATAAAACTGCTTTGTCCAACCTTCGCCAAAACTTCCATCCCATTCAGTGATAGAAATTAACAGTGATACCCTTGAAAGAGGAAAAAGAGAGAGGAAAAATTAGAAATTAATTTACAATTAAAAAGTATAACCTGAATATTTAGGAATGAACAAAAAGAATGTAGTCACGTAAAACTTACGTGCGTGGTTAGTATTTTTTTTGTATCTACAAGCGTGTCATACTTTTCATTGCATGGGTGTGTCACCAAGTAGTATAGCAAACATTCACGCAAGGGTTTTGCATCTTCCTGTGAAAAATACACATTTGTATTAAAAAACGATATACATATATATTGGTACCAAGGGGAGGGGAATAGGTTAAAAGAAATAAATTACAGAAACACACTAAGTATTTGATATACAGTT
The DNA here is from genome assembly GCA_004135705.1 of Alloteropsis semialata. Taxonomy (NCBI): domain Eukaryota; kingdom Viridiplantae; phylum Streptophyta; class Magnoliopsida; order Poales; family Poaceae; genus Alloteropsis; species Alloteropsis semialata. Next base: position 54,947,241 of record CM014276.1, read on the forward strand.
AACCCAAATTGTACACTCAGAAACATTTAATACTTGCAGTGTACTCATGCAAGGCCCCTGGATCACAAAACGACAAAAATAAATAAAAATAAAACTATGGGAACTAATAATAAACAATCCTGAAACATTGTACTGCTATATTTAAAAACTTTATACTGTGCATTCACAGACCTATTGGTTGTTTTCAGAAGCTAATGTAAAAAAACTTTGGAGTATATAAAAGTTAACTTCGTAATGCCAGTAAAGTAACTTTGAAGTATAGAAAAGTTAACTTTGTAATGCCAGGAAAGAAACTTTGAAATATATAAAAGTTAACTTTCCATGCATAAACTTTGAAGTTCTCCAAAAACTTTGAAGTATAGAATAGTTAACTTTGTAATGCCAGGAAAGAAACTTTATACTAGCACAACCTTTTGGTACTCCCATAACTTTTTTTTGTTGTTCCAGGCATTGCTAAAAAGATCGAAATATTTTGGGATGTCACGCTACAACCACTCAAGATGATTATTACTCAGGCAAGGGAACTTTTTGGTTCGTGCATCTTTAGAGAGTTGATTATAATTGCCTGCTGGACCATCTGGTGTCATCATAATGCTGTCATTTTTTATAACGGCGCAATTTCTCTAAAGATAAAGAAATTGTTAAACTGGTTATCCGAGACTTGTTAAACTCTTGGCTGAGTAGTTTCTAATTTTATTTTCCTTGGGCCTTCGGCCTTTGTAACTGTACATATCTCTCCTGCTGATACACTCAAAAAAAAGATCGAAAAAGCAAGCACAGAAGTCATTCCTTTGAAACTGTGTGTGTGTGTGTATATATATATATATATATATATATATATATATATATATATAAAGGTAGGGGCCTCTCCTGTAGATTCACTAAAAAAAAGATCGAAAAAGCAAGCACAGAAGTCATTACTTTGAAACCAACTGAAAAATGGAAGGGAGCAAGAGAAATATACTTACTGGCTTAAAAAGGTGTTGCCTGTCACCGTCGTGGCTTTGCATAAGTTTCATGACAAAAATGCCACTATCACAACTATGCACATGTAAAAGAAAGTAATAAATTAATGCTTGTGTGGAAAAGAAAGATAGTTATTGGCTACACAAGTTTACAACTGGAATAAAGGAAATGAGAAAGAACTCAACTGGTTTTTGGACCAGGTGACACTGCGAAAGGTAGTTGTCATATCAAATATATTCAGTGTCGTCAATCGAGGATATGCATATTTAAATGTCATCTTGAAGTTGAAAATAGCCGTTTCAGCATTGCTCTGAACTGAGTCTAGTTCGACGTTAGGGCACAACACCTCAAATCTTTTGTGTCTAAAGTTGGCAACTATCAGATACCAGAACTGATCATAGTATAATGGCAGGAACACCTGATGGCAGGGGAATAAAGTTTAGAAACAATGTAGCATGTTGGAAAGTTGCGATGAGGGGTGCGTGGGGATGAAAAAAAAGGAGAGAATTTAAAAATTTGAGGTGTTTGTGAGCATACCAAGTCCATCTTATCTACCTTGTACTCAGTCAACATCTTTGTTATTGCTGATGGTTCAAAATTTGAGGCTTGGAACAATTTCTGCATCACATATTTATATTTTTGTAAATATTAGGAGACACTAGGCAGGTGGTGTTTTTGAAAAAATGAATACGAATAAATAAAGCAGTGTAGGCCGACCGAGAGAGAAATTTTGAAAAATGAAAAAGCTAGGTGAAAAGAGGCTCGGGATAGGAGATACTCACAGCTCTTTCGTATGTCATAATGTGTCTGTACCATGAACCTGGTGGGAGAAGTCCTAGTCGTTCCTTCTCGAATTGTTCAGCCATGATTGCTTGGCCCATGACATCAAGTGTGTATTTTGAAACAGTGCCAAAAACTCGCATTGACAGCCCGAATGTCTTATGATCAACCCAAACTTTTCTAATCTCAATGACTCGTGGCCTAAAAATAATTAAATGGAAGAGAAACAATTTATTCAGACATGCTAAAAATTAAAAAAAGTATGCTGCACAGTAAGTATATGCACACTTTGTAACTTTATATGGAAAACAAAGCTTATGAGATAATGGCAGTTGAAACAAAAGATATGCAAGGTAAAAAAAAATATTTACCTTGGTCCAGAAAAGGGGATGCGATCAACAATATCCTTGAATACTTCTTTCTCTACGAGTTGTGAAGAAAAATTATAGCAAAACTTTGTCTGTGTTGCTGGTGTGGATTGCATAATCTCCTCCATGTTGATTTGATCATAAAATTCCTCATTAAAGTTTGATGGATTTAGTTCCTGAATAGATGACTCTGGCAATGGTGTACTTTCAATACCGTTAACAACATTATTCATTGCTTGATCGCTGCCTGTTGTGCACCTACTAGCTGTATCTTCCCTCTTCCTTTCTGATATAATGGCATCATATATAGACTCGTTCAATGATCTTGTTCGTTTCTTACCATGTTGATTCGCTTGAATTTGAAAATTAACCCTAGCAGGCGATTTTGCTGGAGGTTTGACTTCAAAATCTGAATCAAAACCATCACCCCAAAAGTTGAAATCGTTACTTTTGGTAGTTTGCTCAGCATCCCTATCATCAGTATTGACTTCTGCTGTCGGAATGTCGAGTACTGAGGCATTGGTCTCCTTTCTCTGCAGAGTGTTTGTAGATGAGGATTGACGACTTTGAAACACACTGGTTGCCATGTTTTCAGCTAGGGTTATCCTTGGTTGCAAGTGGGGTGGGCCAGGTTTACTATGAGAGCATTCAGATGTTTCAGTGCTGCGATTCTCTTTGACAGAATGGATTTTAGGCTGGGTGGCATTAGAAACTGGGTTCGATGAGCTGTCTTGACTGAATGAAGGTACCTGTGGGAAGGAAGACATTTCCTTAGTTGATGTAACATGTGGCTTGGTTGAAACTAGTACTCCTTCAAGTGGTGGCTTTGGCTCTAGGGATTCACTATGGTGAGCATCAGTTTCTTCAACATTGACATTGTCGGTCTTTAAACTTGCTGTTACTACACACTCTTGGTTCTTGTCCACTGAGTGAGGGTCACCAGTATGTGTGTGTGTTTTCCTTTCAACTACTAAATTAGCAACATTAAGTTGAGGTGATACATTGCTGCCACCCCCAAATGAATCGTGCTTCTGAGCTTTCGTTGACACTTGAGGAGAGACCCACAAATTGTATATTCTGTCTGTGTAGCTTGACATGATTGGTTCAATTGCATTAATGATGTCCCTTTGCAATTCCTGTATTGTAGCAGCAACTTTATCCCTGTCTTGTGCAGACTCACTGTATTCTCTTGTGAGCATTTTGGTTGCATGAGATGTGAGGGAGTCAGCTAGAGCACCTGTCCAGAAAGGGGTTCTGGTCAAATCTTTGACCTGCATTATATTAAAAAGGAGAAATCAAAATTTTAGTTAGGACATACAAAAATACTAAAAATAATAAACAAACTAATTTGTGATGATGCGAGTAATTCAACGTGGGTGCTGACAAGATCAAGAAAATGATGCAAAAAAGTTTACCGGTAGCCGGCCGAAAACAGTATGGTTATCATCTTTAGCATCAAGGGTTTCAAATGCTTTAACCATGTCAGTTGACCAGAATTTGAGGAGTGGTATGTCCTGAAAGTCCCTGCTGATTGGGATGTCTAGGAGTTCAAAATATATTATCTGCGAACAAATTATGTTGAAAACCAAATCAGATCATAAGTACACACAAAAAAATAAAAGTTGTACATGTAGAAATTTAGTTGTTTAGAATAGAAAAAAATGTGCACACGTAAAATCTGATTCAAAAAGGACATTCCAAGAAATATTGACATTGGTAGATGAATTTTAAATAAGCATATAGACATTATGTTTCTTTTTTTTGCATAAACTTTGGTTCAAAAAAATGCTTGTAAAAATGGAGAACAAAAAAGAAAAATAAAATTAAGCTGATAAATAGTGGTGTATGCCATCAACAAAAATGTTAATCTGTACATACCACTAGTACAAGAATGCATCCTCCCAGAGTTGCAGTTGAGGTAGTTGCTTCCGTTTTCTGATAAAATTCAATAGATTGGGTGATCTTGTCCAGCACAGCAGCACACCAGTCATATTCGCTGATCTCATCTGGCAATGCTATAGCTGAGTAGTAATCAGTGCTAGCAGATCCATAGCTTGTCGGGCATAAGAAAGAACTTACAGCAAACAGCGTGAACACCATCTTAAAATTATTGCCTCTCAACTGAGTGGTGAAAAGGGCCTTGAGTTCATTAATTGTTGGAGTGCTGCCTTTGCATCTTGTTTCTTGGGATATCCAATTCTTTACACAATCCTCACACTTCTTTGTTATAGCTTTGCCACCATTTGGAATCCCCAACACCCGATGCACAGAAAGAGGAGTTATCGATATTCTGGAACCATTTGGTAAAAGAAGGGTCCTCGATTTGACATCAAAACTTTTTGCAAGCCATATACTGATCCCCCTGGGGACTGAGTCACAGCAGAGATCAAGAAGGTGATGAAATCCCATGGTGCTCACAAGCCTTCTCTGCTCTAGGGTAAGCATTTTTGACACAGACATGAACTTGGGTAAACTCAATTTTGTCGAGAAAATCTGTTAAAAGCAAAAAAAAATGGTATTGCAATGTGTCATAGCAGCTACAAATTATGGGAAAAAATATATAAGCAACCATGGATAAAGTACACATAAAAATATTTGTTTATGCAGGTCAAAAACATTTGCCCACATAAAAAACCACTTCAAAAATCATGTAGGTATCACTTAACGAAAAATTAACTTGTCTTGTGGACTCATTCTTTGGGAGCAGTTTAGGCACAAAAAGAAAACAACATGAGCCCAGGCAACAGCATCCAGTGGCTAGAGTTTGTTAGGATATTTTTATTGTTGGTTCAGAATGGCCGGATGGTTAGCAGCCGGCTAAGTTTCAGGAATTCGGTTGTTAGGTTTGAGAGTCTATTTGTACCGGCACTTGTCATGCATTAGGGGATTAAGCAGAGATAAACCTGAAAGCTCAGAGCCTCTTAGGGAGGGTGAGCAGGGTGTTTATCCATGTGCCTTTTGACTTTCTAGCCAATACGTCTAGTTACTAAATTGTACAGCTCACTCTCAAATTCGCTCACAGCAACCTTCTTTTGGGGCATACCAAGTGAAATGCTAGGTGAAGATAAAGATTTTGGTAACTTGATGGCACGTCTCCTTGTGAACTTGTCAGATAAAATTGCAGCAACATCATCTCCTTTGTCACTCCTAGTGCTTGTATCAGATGTTGCAACACTGGATGTGCCTTGTTCCATGTGAGCAACAGAGGATGAATGTGTAATGTCATCATCAGAAACAATTTGAATGACACTATGGACACCGGTTTCTATAGCTTTATCGGTGTGATCGACAATTGGTAAATCCATACTTGAATGATTGGATGTTGAAGTTACTCTACGTTTTTTCTTTGGTCCAATATTAGCCGAAGCTGTGTCATCCCTGATATTGGTTACAGTTAACACTTTCATTCCAGTCCTAGCAGTGACATTGCATGACCGATCGAATGAATCAGGCACGTAGGTACTGATATAAGCTTCAGCATCTGTTGTAGCCTTTTTGGGAGGAGTATCTGAATTCATAAACAAATATGTAAAAAATGATTAGAGGACAGCAACAAAAACATAACATGTATTGTATAAAAAATCTAGAAGACAATTTAAGTAATAAGATTTTACACAGAGAATTGATACACTGGAGACACAAAAGATGGTGGCAAAAGAGATGATGAAACATGCACCCAGTCGCAAAAAAAGAATAAAAAATAACTGACATATGCTATACAAATAATACTGAACATGTAAAAAGCATAAAAAATTTACCTGACATGGCTTCTACATATTTGGGATCCGTACGCGGATTGGAGTTTAATTCAGCGTGTCCTTCTGTTCCAGTCCTAGCAGTGACATTGCATGACCGATCGAATGAATCAGGCACATAGGTACTGATATAAGCTTCAGCATCTGTTGTAGCCTTTTTGGGAGGAGTATCTGAATTCATAAACAAATATGTAAAAAATGATTAGAGGACAACAACAAAAACATAACATGTATTGTATAAAAAATCTAGAAGACAATTTCAATAATAAGATTTTACACAGAGGATGGATACACTGGAGACACAAAAGATGGTGGCAAAAGAGATGATGAAACATGCACCCAGTCGCAAAAAAAAGAATAAAAATAAACTGACATATGGTATACAAATAATACTAAACATGTAAAAAGCATAAAAAAATTTACCTGACATGGCTTCTACATCTTTGGGATCCGTATGCTGATTGGAGTTTAATTCAGCATTGGTTATAGGACCTTCTGTTCCAGTCCTAGCAGTTGCTTTGTATGACCGATCAAATGAATCAGGCACATAGGTACCGATACAAGGCTCAGCATCTGTTGTAGCCTTATTGGGTGGAGTATCTGAATTCATAAAAAATTAAAAGTTTTTGAAAATGATTAGAGGACAGCAACACAAACATAACATGTCCTATATTAAACATTTAGAGGATAAGTTCGGTAATAAGAACATTTATAAGAGGATAAAGGACGGTGCCACTAGAACTAATGAAAAAATGCACCAGATCACTAATTAAAATAAAAAATTTACTCATATATCCTATAGTAAAAAGACTGAGCATGTAGAAAAAAACATAAGAATTTACCTAACATGTCTTCTACATCTTTGGGATGCATATGCAGATTGGAGTTTAATTCAGCATTACATGCACCTGTGTCACCCATAAAGTTAAGTGCAGGACGAACATTTGTTACAGCCCTTGCAGAGATATTGTAGGATCGCATGGATGTATCATGCACAGAGCTTCCCACACAAGGTCTAGTGTTTGAACCAGCCTTGTTAGCAGGGGTTCCTGGTTTATGGAAAATATAAGAAGAGATTAAAAAAATTAATACAGCCCACATGCTATCTGTTTTAAACTCAAAAAGGATTGAAGAATGCAACATAGAAAAGAAAAAAAAATGACAAACCCTTTACCTGAATAGCCTCCAAAATATGTGTCATTGATATGTGCGCTACTGTTGCAAAAACTTTGATACAATGCATTTCTTTTATTCTGCAGGCTATCTTCACATGCATGAGTAACCCGATTGGTAGCATTGTTGTTCAGATTGCTTGTGGATTCATCATAATTATATCTGAACACTTGTGCGCAGTAGATAGTTGAAGGTGATCTGCTACAATCCTTACTGACACTATCTACATTCTGGATATTTGGAGAGATGCCTAATTGCACAAGTGGGCTTGTGTTTATGTCAGCAGGAGTCTTAGTTGTATTTCCACCATGCTGTAAACCTCCACTTTGCGGATGAGGATCACTAGGCAACTGTGTCTCAGTCTCCATATCCACATGTCTTGCAGCATTTTCAACACCCTCTGCACTCATGCCAATATCAACATGGGTTCCACTAGTATTGTTTCCATCACGTGAGCTGACTGTATGAGTGGGAAACATGCAAGTTGTTTACATCAGTAGAACTTCTGTCAGGCATCTTCTTAGACATTGCATCCCACATGGTTGTTACCATTCTACACATTTGATTGATAATGACTGGTTGAATGGCTGCAAGTGAAGATCCCATAATTTCTTTGTAGAAACTTCTACACATGTCAGACAACTCATCTCTGAGCTGAAAACATAAAAAGGCAACACAAAATAAAAATATATTAAGAGAATCCAGGTATGAAATTAAAACACTTTTCATAGGGGAAAAGTGAGAGAGTAGGTGTTCGTAGGAACAATTAACTCTCACTATGAAATTTCTCCNTAAAAAAAAAAAAAAAAAAAAAAAAAAAAAAAAAAAAAAAAAAAAAAAAAAAAAAAAAAAAAAAAAAAAAAAAAAAAAAAAAAGTATATTGTAGTTGTTAACATATGCGTGGGAAAAGACAGTACTTACATTTTGATGTTCATCATTTGGGATAAGACGCATTATGAAATCTTCAACTTTGGCAGGCAGTCTAGAGAAGCTGGCAGATGAAATAGATGCAACCAAGAAGGGGGTTTCACTGACATCCTTCAACTATTTTGATGATAAAAAAACAATTAAAATTACTACCACACGTATAAGAATTTACTTGGAAAACTATGAATATCATATGAAATGGGGTTTGCATCCATGCAAAATTGATTAGGAAGGAATCAAAGTTAGAATCTGTAACATGGTGGGTGACAAAAATAAACAGGAAATTAGTGGGTGAAAAGTTAGAAACCTGTAACATGCCAAAAGATCGTCCATCACCACTGTTCCCATCCAGCGCCAGAAATTCCTGAATCATGTAGTCATCCCATATTTTCAATCGTGGGATATCATCACGTAACAAGATTTTTGTGGTGTCAATGTACTCAAAATATGTAACCTGTGTAGAATTGATGCACCAAGACTCAGTTAGCACAAGAACGAAAATATGTGGGCAAAAAGAAGAAGAAGAATAAAACACTGACCGCAAGAACAAATAGACAGCCACCAAGAGAAGAAGTCTTATCCTTGCCAAGTGCATTTCCTTTTGCTGTGGATTCTTGGAATTTCTCTATACTAGTCACCAACCAGTCCAGTACAAACGAGCACCAATCATACTTTGGTATGTCCTTTACTGATGCAATCGCTGAGTAATAGTGAGAACTTGCACTGCCATAGCTGGTTGGGCACAAAAAATAGCCAATGCAATCAGCATAAACACACGAACAAACTTGTCCCCTGATAGTTCATTATTGACCAAGCCAAATAGTTGATCAACTGTAGGTGCGATGCTAGCAGTTCCAGTGTCATTCCCAATAATATCCTTGACATGCTTGGTCGCTCTGGTGGGTATCTTCCGACCACCAAGGGGTATGCCTAAAATCTGGTGCACCGTATATGGATTGATGACAAAACTTGATCCATTCTGCAGATTAACTGTCCTTGTCTGCACATCAAACCTCTTGGCTAGCCAAAAAGATACAGACCTTGGGGCTTCAGAACAATCAAAATCAAGAATGGTACCAAATCCACAAGACTTGATAAGATCCCTTTGATCACTATTGAGGTTATCCAACAAAGATTTGAATTTGCCTAGCTTGAGATTGCTGCTAAAATTCTGCACATGTTTCAAAGAAAAAAATAATCACATAAGACATGAACTGAACGAGATGTTAACTTGGTAATAGAATGTGAAAAGACTTCCAACTCATAAATTAAAAAATTTGTACAACTCATACATATGAGTTTACCATATTGAAAAAAATTGTTCATATGTTTCAGTATGATTTTGAACCCACATGCACATAGCTTTTTAATTATTATTCAAAAACTTATAACTGCATGATTTAAAAGTTTATATGCCCTGGACTTCCAATTTATACTTATCTGTCAATGCATTCTATTACAAAAGTTATCATATGCTTTATGTGTACTTTTCAACCCCCTCCCTGTTCCATATAACTTTAAAATTATTAGGTGAAAACTTATATATGCATGATCTAAAAAGTTTATATACCCTGGACTTTCAAGTTGTACAAACAGAACTTTGTGATGAAATAACAAAGAACTTCTGACTCATATATACAAAACTTTCTATACCACTTGACTTTGGATGTATACAAGATAAACTTCTAAATACTCTGTATATATCTTAACTTGTATGTGTGAATTAAGTTTCATACATATCACTTTATATTACGCTTTCCAAAACTTTTGTCTTATACCTGATATTTTATAGTCACAGAACACGATTTTAGCAAAACTAAAAGAACAAAGTTGAATTAAAAGAATTGGGAAAACATTATACATATGAACTTTATATACTGCATCATAGGATGTTTTTTTTTTTGCAAAACTATGCTAAAAAAAACTGGACCTCAAATCAATCAACACGAAACTCTGAAAAAGGATTTGTAGAAAATAATAGATACCTTCTTCTCCATTGGAATCTCTAGAACTGATCCTGCCACAGAATAAGCAGCTGGATGGAAAGAACAAATTACCTGCAAACAAATACCATACTATATTAACACATCCTCTTCAGAAAATTTGTGGAAGAAAATCACTCAAGCTGAAGCACATTTGCTGTATATAGTGCTCACTACTGGCACTTCCTATCAGACTAGCTAGCATAAGGGTTGAATCGCACAAGGCATTCACACAGAAAACATTGAAGTGAAACATTTTTCCTCCTAAATGTGGCCTACGGTGCAGTATATCAAATAGGAGGTGCGAAAATAAGCTTTAACTGCACGTATTGATGTGGCCTGGGAAAAAATAAAATACATTTCACTATGCTCACACAAGCAACCAGCCATGGAGCTCACTGGTTGAGTTGCGGAGAGGAACATCCACAGGAATCGTGCTGACTGTTGAGCATCCATAAGGAACAAGATAGGAGAAAGGAATGCATTTGTGCAGAAAATTTAGACAGTCGGTGGGAGCTTGAATCCATGAGGAAAAAAGTTTGAAGTATGAGAAGGCTCCACTCTACTTGTAAGGTCGCAGAGAGAACAAAATATTTTTGCTAGAGATTTACAAAGTTCTAAATATGATACTTCAATGTTTTAATATTCCAATTATAAAGTTTAACTTTGTGATTTCAAAACTAGAGATATATGAAATTTTCAGTCCATAATTTAAAGTTTTCATACTCCTGATTCAGATTTTTTATACTAATAGTTACTATGATTTTTAAAAATAGTAACTAATAGCTGATTTGATCCTACTTTCGGGGAAATGTTTAAGCTACCCATACTTGAACATAGAAGATACAGAGGGATAGTTGACTTATGGATGGGAGTTGTACCATGCTTGAAATAGGGATGCACAGAGTATGTTGATATATGCTTCTTAATCTAAGAACAGTAAGTTGAAAGTGGGACGTACAAATTTACAAAGTTCACTATATTTTGTTATAAAGTTTCAGAAGTCCAATTACAAAGTTGGGCGCATACAGTTACATATAAAGTATTAGAAATCTTTCAAAACAGTACTATAAAGTTCTAGGACACTGAGTTGAAAGTGGGATGCATAAATTTACAAAGTTCAGTATATTTTGTTATAAAGTTTGAGAAGTCCAATTACAAAGTCGGGCGCATACAGTTCCATATAAAGTATTAGAAATCTTTCAGTACAGTACTATAAAGTTCTAGGACACTGAGTTGAAAGTGGGATGCATAAATTTACAAAGTTCAATATATTTTGTTATAAAGTTTGAGAAGTCCAATTACAAAGTCAGGCGCATACAGTTCCATATAATGTATTAGAAATCTTTCAGTATAGTACTATAAAGTTCTAGGACACTGGGTTGAAAGTGGGATGCACAGAGTATTTTTAATATGTGACTTAAATTCTGTATATGTTATTTGAAAGCTAGTGATGCAGAGAACAAATTGGGCGTTATGCTCTGGTGAAACCTGCATGCTTCCTATAGCTCAATGATTAAAAAGCAACAGAACTTTGACTGCAGCTAGTTACGGACATTAAACTTTCAGCACAAATACTGAATGGAAAATAAATATGTCCAATCATTTGATTGAAAAACTATAAACCCCCTGATTCACAGAGAGCTAGCTTCATGTATGACACGCATATAATCAAGCCAGCCAGCCCTGACAGGTTTTTGTAATGCACAGGTTAGCAGGTTTATCAACAGAGCTACATTATTGCTAAAAAAACAACACCGACGGAAGATACATAGGGATAATGGCCACCAAAAAGGGAAAGTACTGCAACAATTTAACATGTATGGAGGTGCTCCCCACTGCATCTAACTAGGTTTGCCATCAAAGAATACTAGAATACACATGGTCGTGTGCAAATACTGAAAATAAGCACATCACGGAAGAACTGTGCTAGGGAAAGAAAAGAGGGACAATCCAACTCACCGAGATGGAGCGAGAAAGCGCCCTGAGAGAGATGACCGTAATCGCTGTCAACAAAGAGAAACCGGTTTAATATGAAGACCAATCAACGAAACAATTGAAGGGAGAATAGCGGCGCCCGTAGTGGCCTATCGACGAATCCGACGAAACCGTGTTGGATCCACCTTCCTCCGATGCAGGAAATCGACGGGAGCACAAGACTGAGGCATGATTGAGTCACCTGTCAAAGGGCGGAGATCGGCGAGGTCGGCACGGCTTCAATCGTCGTCTTCGTCAGTCTGGAACCCGGCGAGGGCACATCAGCGTGGACACGGGGCCTGGACGAATCGGCCGTGCGCTGCCGCCGAGCTCGATGGAATAGCTGAGGACGATTCACCGGAGGCCAGTAGCGCGTCGATGAAATCACAGCACCCTTCCCCGGATCCGGCGATTTGGATCCCTTTCGCCTGCGCCTCGAAGTTGAGGAGCGAGAAAGGGGAATAAAAAAATAGCGCGTCGGGAATTTTGAAAAAACTGAGAAAGGGGAAATTCCAAGCGGTATACGATAAACGGTCGGCGTTTGGACTGGAACTCGAAGCAGAATAGGAAACGGCCGTCTCGTCTAGTAAAAAGGAAAGTAGGAAAGTGGGGACAGGACACGACCGTCCTTATACGGATAGAGTGGCCCACCGTTCGCTGCGATCGGTTGCGGCGCGCGAGCGTTGTATAAAATTTTCGAATTATTATGCTGTCGCACCTATCCCCACCTTGCCAACTCAATATCTGTGCGCACTCCAAGCTGCTTCCGGGCTTCGTATGTTGGCCCACCTAAGTTGTTCCCGATGAAAGGTTTCATTTTAATATTTCTATGAATGTAATATAAGTATAATTACATTTAATTGATGAATGGAACACCTCGTACAATGCATTATTTTATTTTTTTTGTTTCGTAGTCAATATATATGCGACACAAAGTGTATTGGAAATTGTGTACATATAGTTTTATCTAAATAAAACCTCTTTCATCTTTCTCTTCACTCATTCATTGCCATGTCATAAAAAATATTGACATGGTACCCTATTTAATGAAAATGAAACTCCTATTGGGAGTAGCCTTATATCCTAGCCACTTAACATATATAGAATGAAATAGGGGGTATGTGCAACTCATTCAGATCATGAGTTCAAAACACATAAGAAAAAAAAATATTTTTTTGTCCATTGACTGATCTTATGATGGGAAATTTCTTCATTTATGTTTATTTCCCCTAAATTCTAATGGGTTGGATTTTCTCTCTTTTTTTCTATTCATCATTATTCTAGGTATATATGGAGGTCTGAGTAATAAATAGAATAATGATCAATGGAAAAGGAAAAAAATCATTTAACTAGATATGGGACAGATGTAGCCAAGTGGATCAAGGAAGTGGGTTGTGAATCCACCATCCGCGGGTTTAATTCCTATGCTTCAAAAATCACAATCAAAGCTAACAGCTTGACCTGAGTATTTTTCAGATCGGACCAGACCTAAAATGCTCGACTAGCAGCCAAGTTGAGATCAAGAGAAAGCAACATTATATAAATACAATTTTCGTTCTTTCTTGTTATATTCTGTATGATTCTTGCTAATATTGGTATTCTCAGGCTGTAGAACACTAGAACTAGCATAAACTCACCAAAAAAAAGTGAGGAGATTGTGCTTTTGTTTCTACAACGATCAATTCAAGAGCTTTTGTAGTTTATTCAGATTTATCTCGTCCCTGCCGGCTAAGAAAAGTTGAGAGGAAGAATATCCTGCGCTAGCTGTGCAGCTCAGCATGTCCTGATTCCTGAATTCTGCGTTTCCCTGTCAGAAACTCAGAAACCTGTCGATTCTTCATGCATATATGTTACTTGTCGATCGATCGGATAGACCAAATAAAAGAAATCAAGTTAATTAATTCATGGGTGTGATGCGGCCTGCCGGCGCAGCTAAAGATCGACGTCGATCGAATTTCTCTCGATCTCTCTCTCCCTGTCCCTGATGGCTGAGGCGATGCTTGAGTTGGGCATCGTCGCCTATCCTCATCCTGATCCAGGGACATCTGATTCTTCTCGTTACCTGATGCAAACATGCACAGGCACTGCTGATCGAATCGAAGCACGTGCATGCTTGGTTCCACAAGCAGCTAGCTGCTCCAAAAGCTACCAAGCAATGCATTTTTATTTTATGGAACAAATTTTATATGTAAAGTTGCATTCTTTGTAGGATGGAGCGAGGAGTAATATTAATATAGCACACTACAGGATGGGTATAATATGTGTTGCATGTATTAGCAATTTTCTAACCATTCTATATTTTTATGGGGTTTTTACGTTCTTGCCCCTGTTACGAAGGCCAATGGTGATTTTATCCTCATTTTTTCAACTCTGCCATTTTACCCTCTGCTTTTTGAATCTGAAGCCACCGTTTGCCCCTAGTTTTAACTCTGTTAGTTGAAGGCATACTGAAAAAATTAAAACAAATAGGAGAACCGTTCAGGGCAATGGGAAAAGACTGAAATACCCTGACCTTATCCAAAAGCCTACCACTTTTCCTCTCATGCCTCTCTCTCCTCGTGCTCTGTCTCTCTTCTCCCGCGAAACCCTACATCGACGACGGCTCGGGTGGTGCTCCACTGCTCCAGGCGGCCACGGGATAGGGCGGGCACGACCCCGGAGCGTGCAAGGGCCGGCGTGGCCCCAGCGCGGCGGCCCGCGCGAGGACGCGGGCGCGACCCCGACGCGGCAGCGCTCGCACGAGGGCACGGGCGCGCGGCGGCGCGCTTGAGGGCGCAGCAACGCTCGTCCGAGGGCCCAGCGCGGGCGCGACCCCGGCGTGGCTCCGCTCGTGCAAGGGCGCATGTGGAGGAGCAGTGGTCGAGGAGATCAGCGGTGGGCACGGGCGCATGACGACGAAGGAGAGCGAGACAACGTGCGCGTGTTGAAGGAGGATCGCCGGCGCAACCCAGTGCCAAATGACAGTTGTTTTCCTTCGATCGATTTATAGCATTTGTTTTCACTCTCTGATCTCTAACTCAGCCTAACAGCTTGTCAGACATCCATTGTGCCATAATGCTTTAAAAAATTTACCTCATGTTTTGAAAATTATGAATATCAGTATGCTGTAAAAAAAATCATGTTTCTAAATTATGACGTAAAAATCTATGTTTCAAAAATATGAATGGTTCAGTTTGGTTGACAAGTATTTCTAAACCAGTCAAAATGTTGTGTATTTTTTCTATCAAAACTAGGGTAAAATCACAAAGTGATCATAAATAGTAGAGACAAATCCGCATGGGCAAAATCACTACGGGAGAACCCCCCTTTGCCGAGTGTCCAGAACACTCGGCAAAGGGACTTATACACTCGGCAAACCCCTTTGCCGAGTGTAGCCCACGGCAAACGCGCACTCGGCAAACAAGTGACGGCAAAGGGCTCTTTGCCGAGTGCCAAACATCGGGCACTCGGCAAAGCGTTTGCCGAGTGTCCCCTGGCACACGGCAAAGACATGGCCCACTCGGCAAATTGACTAACGGCCGTCACCTCTGAGACGGCGTCAGGGCGCCCTTTGCCGAGTGTCCGACGTTTGACACTCGGCAAATACTCCCCCTTTGCCGAGTGTCAAACCCGGACACTCGGCAAATAGATGTCCCTTTTGCCGAGTGTCCTGCCCAGACACTCGGCAAACACGTCCCCTTTGCCGAGTGCTATGGTAAATGCACTCGGCAAAGGGACTTAACAGAATGACCCAGCGTGGTCACTTTGCCGAGTGCTATGGTAAATGCACTCGGCAAAGTGACCAAACAGCTGGTTTTTTTGCTGTTTTCTCTCGTTAAAAAGACCCCCAACTCACAAATATCATATGCATGACATATACATCACATTGCACAGGAATATATCACAATATCCATCACAAACGCAAATATATCTCACAATATCCATCACAAACACAAATCCATCACAATATCCATCACAATCTAGAAATAAGTATCAAATCCATCACCTTAGTTGACACCAACATAACAAACTCTAAGAAGGAGGCCACTGTGACCACGGCGACGGATTTGACAAATCTTGGTCCTCATTTGGCGCATTGGATCCCGCCGACTGGTTCTGCACATAGGACAAGATTATGCATTTCTTAGACAAGTTATACATCAGAAGTCATGAGATGAACATATAAGTTTTATAATTGGACTAAATTCTCTAAGTTCTCTAATTTGTGAATGTTTTTTGAATTCTCTAAATGTAATTTGCTATATGAATTCTCACAATTCTCTAAATCTTCTAGGTTCTCTAATTCTCTAAATTCTTCTAAGTTCTCTAATTATCTAAATCTTCTAGGTTCTCTAATTCTCTAAAGTCTTCTAAGTTCTCTAATTATCTAAATTTTCTAGGTTCTGTAAGAAATTGAACTTGAAGGTTGTCCGAAGTGACTCACAGGTGTATGTGATCCAGGAAATGCCGGCGTTGGAGAGAATTGGATGTTTGGCCCCGGCACACCTTGCTTTGCGGCCATGCTCTGCATCCACATGTACATCTGCTGCATCTGCTGCTCGGCCGTCCACCGCATCTGGAAATCGGCCTCTAACTGCTGCCGCTGGGCCGCCAACCTCTCTTCTACCATCTGCTGCATCTGGGTCTACAATATAATATCCAAATGTTAGAATGAAAATCAAACGTATTTAAAAATCAATGAACGATCAATAGAACAGAAACAACCTGGAGCTCCTGTATCTGGTGCTGGGCTACGGTCGGCCTTGGTCGTATGGCGGGGCTGGAGTCCGTGCTCCTAGCTTTAATCTGGTTAAGCGTAGGAGTACTGGCCGTGTCGATGCAACCGTCACCCATATAGTAGCGTCCATGCTTCTTTCCTCCTCCCATCGTCATGACAACTTCTCCGTCGAGGTTCTCGTTGACGACATCGAACTCTGGCCCGCGGATCTCTCTTGCCATCGATGTGTAGTCACTGAGGCGGCTGTGGATGCTTGCATTGCTGTACGCCGAGGGCGGGTCGTCCGGGTTGTAGTTGATGTCGGACGTCGCCTTGCCCTTGTGGGACAAAGCATACGCCTTGAACGTCGAGCAAGACTCACCACCATGGGCCCCTGACTGCAAAAAAAAATGATCGACGTAATTAGAAATTATGGACAACTGAGTATATTAATGAAGATATGGAATCTCTTACCCATCTATTCGCGAACAGAGGCAGGCTAAGGTTGCCCTGATGGTGTGGTATACCCGGCATCAGCAAACGCCGCTCCCGGCAAGCTTCGTGCTGTTGGACCCACTCCTCCGACAACCACTTGTCGACAATGACCTCCCAGCACTGCCGATGTTGTGCACACCACCATACAGGAGCCTACACATCATCAAGGTTAGGACATGAGAATAACAAATTAAATGTTTTGTATTGAATTTCTATATGTACCTGCAAGTATTGTTCCCGGGTGAGCCTAATGTTTCGAGCTTCAGCTTTAGAGCACTTCTGTTGGAGAAATGTAGCGTAGTACACGATGACGGACTGGACCAAAATCCTCAACTCTTTCCTCTGCCATCTGGTCATGACCAATTGGACCTTTTTTGTAGAATAGGTGCAAACGATTTTCAGGGACCATAACCAGCTGCATAATGCATAACCTGCATAGAAAAACAATGAAGTTCAGAAAGCCGCACCTTCATTGTATATGAGAATACAAATACATACTGATTCATATCGCATCCTAGATCGCACAAAGCAAAAGTACAATTGTAAATTATGCCATCCTTCTCGAAGATACACCCCCCATCTTTCTCAAGTTTAGAGTCCTTGTGCACTGCTCTCTTACCAGCAAGCTTAACCTGCCCAATCCAATCATTCTTATTGAGCAATTAAATAAGTTGGCAAACACACATGGAAAAAGCACTAGATTAAGGCAAGCAACCTCTGAAGCTATGGTCTCTATGGCCTCCTCACTTGGATCAAGCTGGCCCAAAGGAAGTCCTCGGCCTTCCGGAACAAGATCAGAAACAATATCATAAGCAGCTAAAGGTTGAACTTCCTTCTTCTCAATACTATCCATTATCCAATTCTCGCTAACAACAGGAGTTCCACGCTCCCTGGGCATGCAGTATCGGTTGTAAAATTAATTGGACAATGCTTATCTGTTTCTATCTCAGCTAATAGAAAGGAACATGTCAAATACATAAGTGTATTAGGCAAAAGGGATTACAGTGCTTCAGCAAATCCTCCAGAGCCACCTTTATCTCTCTCAGCCGGAGCAGCAACCACACAGGTAACACCTGCGAACAGAATGCACCAATATGGCAATATCATTAAGTATCTGTTGCCATAGCTATTATCAAACACGAAACAGTTCAGGTTGTATATGACAACTAGGGAAAAATATATGATACACACCAAACACTGAATTGTTGACCTTCCCTCCATGCTTCATTATCTGCTCTTTAAAGTAACCCTAACCATTTTCAAGCATCAAAAAAGTAAGATTCATGAAGCACAGAAGCATTAGGTGAGATCAGTGAGGACTATCGAAGGCATTACATGTGAGCGCGACATCCGTCCAGACAAGGCAATCATCATGCCAGAGAAGATGTGTGCCTCTTCATCAACTTCACGTTTAGGGAACTCTTTTCCTTCTTGTTGCTTCAGCCACTGCAAAAAAAAATAAACAAAATGCAGATTGCATATGAGAATTCAGTTAACTAGAGCCTACTCATGCAGCAGTAGGTAAATATACAAACTGCAATTCTCATTACCTTCTGGACAAAATCATTTTTTATGTCATCAGGAACTTTTACAGGACTACTTTTCCTTGGAGGATCATTAGTACTGAAGGTGCAGCGTGCCCACTCACTGTAAGCCCCAGTGCACCTGTATTTCCACCCCTTGAACTCAAGCTGACCACCACATACTGGGCACTTCTCGAGGGGTCCATAGAACATCATATCCTCGCTGCAGCCATTGAGAAAATGGTTAGGAACTTAGCACGTGAAAAATATTTTGATCTCAATTGAAGAACATCAAAAACTTCCACAAAGTTCAGTACCATAGTGGAATAACTGCATCCTCTGATCCAGAAGCATCTTGTTCATTGGCTTGAAGGATATTGCGCATGTCCTCAACAGGGAGGTGTTCTACTATGGCATTGCAGAACTCTGCAAAATCTTTTGCAGCTCCCTTCCCATTTGGCTCGGATTCCTCAGCTTTGAGCTTCTTGCTCTTCGTTGCCGCATCTGACTCCCCATCTTGCCCTTTGTTCTCAGCAGACTTCTTGTTCTTGGCGGGCACATGTTGGCCCTTCTCCTGGTCTTTGCTCTCTGTTTTCTGCTTCTTTGAGGCTGCCTTCCCTTCTTCCTGGGCAGCTGCATGCGCCCGTGCCCTGGTCTCGTGCACCTCCAATAACACAAGAGTTTAGAATTTGTCAGGCACATAAATATTCAGAAACTACATTTCAAATTGGTAGGAAGAAAATACCACAGCTAAACAACAACAGAACTGCGTGTTCGAGAAAAAAAAACAACAACAGAACTGAACAACTATATTACAGGTATGTGCCAAGGATCTGTCATGAAGCAACACAAAATCTTAATTGGTCTATTCAGAGATACATGCTTTTAGAAGGAAACTAACAGGCTTTTCTCCAACTTTGGATTGAAATATACGAATGTTTCACAGCAAAGTAGAAAAATCTACACAAATGGACTATGCAATTACTTTGCCACTATCTCATTCCTTATACGACGGGCAGTTCTAAAATAATAGGTCATGTTACACTGCAAAGCAGAAAAATCTACACAAATGGACAATATGCTATTACTTTGCCACTGTCTCATTCTAATAGGTCATGTTACACTGCAAAGCAGAAAAATCTACACAAATGGACAATATGCTATTACTTTGCCACTGTCTCATTCTAATATTTTTTTGGGGGCACAGTTCAAGAATTTCTGACGAAAAATGATTGGTGGGATAATCCTATGTACAGTTATAACAGAGAGCATTCCAAGATAGCAGAAGCAGAACAAACGAAATAGCGACCTATAAAACCACTTAAATTGCAAGAAATATGAATAATATATACACTTGTCCCCAATTGATGAACCCTGCTAGTGAACGCAATCGAGTAAGGCACATCCTCTTCACAATCCAATCTAACTGCTTACAGGTTAACTTCTTGCAGCAAGGCCTCCACCCATCCCCAACCAAGAAAAACGAAAAATGACAAAAAGATAAGGAGCGAGCAAACAATTAACTACATACTAGTCTACTGCAGAAAAAACAAATATTCCAGATTAAGAGTAATGTGCGTGACAAAGGACGAACAGGGCATCAGAGCAGACCATGGTGATCTGGCGAGAAGGAGACGGCAGCAAAAAGCATCAGCGTCTCGACCGTCCCCTTCGCTGGGGGTAAATAGGCGCCGGGGGAGGTGGCGAGTGCGGGTGGGGGAGGTCAACGCTGAAGTTTCATACTGAAGACAATACTGATGAAGGGACTGGCACAGTTCTTCTGCAGTAGGAAGATAACAAGGAAGGGAATCGGTAGATTGACGCTTTTGCTGAAGCTCTCCTGCTGGGCGTCGGATTGGAAATCTCCAACCGACCATCTGCGCCGCTGAGCGCTTGCTGTTCTTTGTTTCTGTTTCGTAGCTGATATAGGTAGTGATTTCTAGCCCTGTGTTGCTAGCGATTTTGTGGTTGTAGGTAATTCTCTACTGTAATTTTCACGGGACCTGAACTGATGAACGGTGTAATTTTGTTGCTGTGATGGTAATGAAATTCGGGCAAAGCCCTTGTTGGAAAAAATAATTTAGAAATATAATGCCGCCACCATACTCAGGATGACATTGCCTCTTATTCGTACTGTTTCGTATTTACTGATGAGCTAATTGTTGCCCTTGTGGGGTTATATTAATTTGATTGTGGCTTCTGTTTGTAAAGAACTTACAATGCATTTGACATTATTTGTGCTTATGTACA
>CM014276.1:54969132-54980042 GCA_004135705.1 Alloteropsis semialata
ATGTGGAGCTGCATCAATTGTTCCATCAGGATGGCGGCCTAAGCCAGAATCTCTGCGCAGTCTATTGCAGAAATCCCACAATTGCTTCAGTTTGGTATGCTTCGAGGAGAACTGCCGCTTGGTATAATACAAGCCAGCAGCTGCAAAAAATTTGTCTTGCATCTCCTTGAAACCGGTCTTGTTCAAACTCCCTTGAAGCAGGTTACCTTTGTCAATTTGCTCACAATATAGCTGACAGTATAGGCCAACATTGCATTCTTTCCAGGATGCTCTTTCTTTCTCAGCCTAATCGAGTGATACGAAGGACAAGTACGCTAAGTACATATGGAGCAACGCACAGCTAATCTAGGTGGGTTCGAAGACATACCATTGATGCAGGCGGCACTGAATGTCCACCTTCGAAATTCATGTTGTCGGCGTCATAAGGCGAAGTGGTTGCCCGCGCCGCTCGTCCTCGTCCACCGCCGCGCTGGTTCACCGCACCCGCACTCGCCCCTCGCGTAGCGCCAGCCACGGGAGAAAGGGGAGGAAACCCTCCCTCGCCGGCATCCACAGACAGGGGACGAAAACCTCCGTCGCCGGTCCACTCATCTCCTCCTGCGCCGTGCTGAGGAAGCCTCACACCCTGGCCTCCTCGCCTCCGGACAGGCCGGCCGCTGCTGGTTCGGGCGCCTGACGAGGGCGGCGCGTCGCGAACGAAGCCCTCGTAGGACTCATGGTCCGGCCACTGACGGGAGGCGTTCACATCAGAGCCGCCCCGTCCCGCTGCTGGAGCTCCGGGGAATACGACCTCGGCTCGGAGAACAGCTGCAGCGTGGGGTTGACATCGGCGCCGCCGCGGGCACCGCCGTAGCCTCTGCCGCCGCGAAGGCGTGCATTGTTGCTGCTGCCCGCCGGGTCGCCATAGCCCTGCTGCCGCCGCCGCGGCCACCGCCGTAGCTGCTGGCCGCCGAGTCGCCGTAGCTGTACCCGCTCCCGCTTCCGTAGCCGCTCCCGCCGCCCAGGCCGAATCCGCTGGCCGCGCCATGTCCGTAGCCGTACACGCTGCCCGCGCCGTCGCCGTGGCCGTATCCGCCGCCGTAGCCGTATCCGCCGTAGCCGTAGCTGTAGCCGTTCCCGCTGCCGTCGCCGTAGCCGCTTCCTTCAGCGTCACCGTTCCCGTCGCCTCCCTCCATCGCGTCTGCGCCCTACTACCCGCTGAGCTCCAGATCTGGAGCCGGCCCGAGTGCAGCGCCTCAAGCACGGCTCGGATTCGGACCAGGCGACCGCCGCCGGTCGTGGAATGTGGGGGGTCGGCGGGGGGATCTGTGCGGAGCAGGGAGAGCTGGGGGAGCGGGGGACAGCGAGCGCCGACGACCGCCGCCGGCCGACGGATGTGGGGTGGGCGGGGGGATCTGTGGGGGGAGCGGGGAGAGCTGGGGGAGCGGGGGAGAGCGAGCGCCGACGACCGCCGCCGGCCGCCGGATGTGGGGGGTGGGCGGGGGGATCTGTGGGGGGAGCGGGGGAGAGCGAGCGCCGACGAACGGATAAGGTTCACGCCGCGCGGGGAGGTTCACGGGCGGCTGGCGTACGGGGTAATGATTGGTACAGTAGCATTTGTGTTTTGATGAACAGTGTAATGAACGGTATGTTTAGTTGCAACTTGCAAGTATGGAACTTTTCAAAAAAGTTGCAGCAGTTCCGAACTAAACAAGGCCTTATTGTTTCCCCACTGATGGCGCGATTGAGATCGGGTGTCAGTTCGCAGCGACGGCGCTGCAGTGACGTGGGTGGATACTGGAGAAAGTCCGCACAGCTCGGAAGCTTTAATACAGTTAATTACGAGATTAAATGTCCTACGGCTGGACCATATTTTTTTCCTGTTAGGCCAGTCTCAATGGAGAGTTTCATGAGAGATTCATGGCATTAAATTTCAATGCCACATCAGCAAAATTGCTAACTTGGCAAGGTAACTAATAGGATGAAAGAGTAGTTTCATCCCATGAAACTCATCTAGCACAGTACCTAGTTGTCTGTCTAGGTAACTGTGCAATGAACTCTCTATTGAAACTGGCCTTATGGGTTACGGTATGCCTGAATTTCATTACCAATTAAAGCAACAAAATTACAACATCAAAGTTTTAACCGAGTATTTACGACAAACGCAACGAAGACTGCAAAGGGTCGGCGTATTTCAAGCCTCCAACATCCAGAAACACACCGTTCGGACCAAAAAACAGCCATTAGAGCAAAATAACAAACTAACCCAAATAGCTGGAGTAGGATTATACACCGGAGCAGGACTGTCCTACAATTTCATATTTAGTACACGATTACACCGATCCGCTGGTGGGACGCTGCCGCGCACAACTACCCGCGGTGCCGCTCAACTCACCTTCGCTCGTCACTGTTCCGGCCGGCACTCGGACATCGCAGGCTTCAAGAAGGGGACCAGAAGAGGCCAGAGCGGTGGGGGTTCCATGGGGGCGTCAACGCTACAGGATCGTAGACGTAGCAGCCCTGCTGTTTTGGGGGGCAGAAATGTTTTACCACGTCAAGTCGAGAGCATTTGAGAGTTGGGCATCACGTCAGACCAGCCCTAAATGATGATACGTGAACAGAGAGAAGCAGAGAAGATCGCACAGATACAGTATTTTAATTTAATTGCAATCGTTCGTTTCGCTCTCGTTACGACTGAGAAAGACGTTAGAGTATAAGTTAATAGACTAGCACCAAGACATTATAGTCTGAGTACTAACTGTAGTTTTAAAATTTTCTCTAAAGTTCTTACCCTTAGGCTTGGGAAGATAGCTAATAGACTGGTTGCTTCTAATCAGAGTGCTTTTATCAAAGGAAGATATATTCTGGAGAGTGTGGTAGTAGCTCATGAGATAGTCCATAGTACTAAGAATAGTAATACCCCCGGTGTTATTCTAAAGCTTGATTATGAAAAAACCTATGATAGAGTCAATTGGGAGTTTCTTTTTGAGGTTTTGAAAGGTAGAGGCTTTTGTGAAACTTGGATAGGCTGGATTGAGCAAATAGTTAAGGGAGGGTCCGTTGGTGTAAATCTAAATGGAGAAGAGAGTTCCTTTTTTAAAACAGGGAAAGGGTTGAGACAAGGGGATCCTATCTCCCCTATCCTTTTTAATCTTGTAGGAGACGTTTTTACTAGAATGCTGGAGAAAGCTGCCAGTAGTAACCTCATTAAAGGTTTGCTAACAGACATTAGAGAGGGGGGATTATCTCCCTTCAGTATGCTGATGATACTATTATCTTCTCAGATGCATGTGAGGAACACCTAGTAAATCTGAAATGTGTCTTAGTGCTGTTTGAAAAGCTATCTGGTATGAGGATTAATTATAATAAGAGTGAGTTGATTCCTTTAAGCTTGGATGAAGAGGAAGTGGTTAGAGTTACACAGATTTTTGGGTGTCCTGTTGGATCTTTCCCAATTAAGTATTTAGGTATACCACTACACTATGATAAATTAAGGAGAGAAGATATCTAACCTCTGATAGATAAGATCTTAAAGAGAATAGCTAGTTGGAGAGGTAAACTGCTGTCCCTGACAGCCAAAGTGATGCTCATTAGGACATGTTTGGCTAGTATTCCTATATACTTGATGTCTTTTATTAAGTTTCCAAAATGGGCAATTAAGATTATCAATACTCACCTTGCTAATTGCCTATGGGATGATAGTGATGGCAATCACAAGTATCATCTTGCAAATTGGGAAAGCATCAGCATGGCTAAGGAGTATGGAGGTCTAGGCATCCCAAGTATTAGAGATTTGAATCTAAGTTTGTTAGGATCATGGATTAGAAGATATCAGTTAGATGATGACAAAATATGGAAGAAGGTGATTGACCATAAATACCAAACAGATAGGCCCAATTTTCTGTATTCAAAATCAGAGAATGCCTCTGAGTTCTTTAAAGGTGTTATGTGGGCTGCTAAGGCAGCTAAATTTGGCTTTAGGTGGAAAGTAGGGAATGGTAGTAGGATTAAATTCTGGGAGGATAATTGGATAGGTACTTCTAGTCTTGCAATTCAATATTGGGAAGTGTATGTGATTGTTAATGAAAAGGGAAGCACCATTGCTGACCTGTGGGATGGGGAAAACTTAAAATATACCTTTAGGCGAACAGTTGGGGATAGATTGGAGAGGATGTGGTTGGAGATTAAACAAATAGCTTCAACTATTATGTTCACTGATGAGGAGGACTCCATGATTTGGCAGTTCACCTCAAATGGGCTTTATTCTTCTCAGTCAATGTACAAAGATCATTAACTTTAGGGGAATCAAACCTGTGTATGTTTCCTCTGTGTGGAAGTTAAAAATACCTCCTAGAGTGCAATTTTTTCCTTTGGTTGCTGTCCAAAAATAAAGTGCTTACTAGAGATAACCTTAAGAAAAGAAGAGAGTTAGAGAATGAGAACTGTCTGTTCTGTAATGAAAAAGAGACTTGCCAACATTTGTTCTTTGAATGTGTGGTAGTCTCTCAGTTGTGGAGAATTATTTCTGATCTGGTTAGTTTTAGAATAGGAAATGATTTTGAAAGTATAGGGAAATGTTGGTTGAGTAATAAGCGTTTTATGGTAGTGAATATCATTAGCTCAGCTGTTCTTTGGTCAATTTGGAAACTGAGAAATAGTCTTTGCTTTCAGAATGCAGTTTGGAGGAGCCTGAAGGACATTTTAGTACAAATCCTGGGTCTGGTACAGAATTGGATAATTCTGGTACCAGACTGCAGAAGGACAACATGAAGACGTTCATCTTGAATTTAAAGAGAAATGTAGGCGAACCAGAAAAACTACCTTGGAGAATGCCAAGTGGAGCCCCAAGTTGACCGAGTGGCTGATGACCCAAGGAAGGACCTGGGAAGGAAATGTTTTGGCTGTTCCTGATCCAAAAGTCTGGTGTTTATCTTCTGAGGATCTGAAGCTGGTGGAACAAGGGAGGCTTTGGGCGAGGTGTGATGGACCTGACGGTGTGGCGTTTGTCTGATTGTTAAGATGGGCGCGATCTGGTGGATGAGAAGAGGCTCTTTGGTAGCTGGTAGCTCTGTTTAGTTTCTGGTTTTGTTCTGGGAGTCTGCTGGGTCCTTTAGTTGGTGTGTTCGTCAGCTTTCGTTCTCATTTTGCTGAACTGTCTCTGTGATGTAAACCGACAAACAATCTTGTTGCTTGCAGTAAGACGGGGGCTATATGGCCCTTAAACTCTAAAAAAATTATAGTCTGAGTAGAACTCATTAGTATTATGTAATTAGCAATATATGAATCTAAACTATATAATGAAAATTGGACAACCGTATAGGTTAAATTGTTCCAATGATATTTTTTAACGTGCAGTAAGTGCTCTACTTTGGATAGAAATGGTCAGATGGACAGGAAAGATAATACCGTCACGACGATGCGGGGTGCGTCGTAGTGATTCCGTGATGGCGATATCTCTTCGTTGCATAACTAACCCTGCGACCGTAGTTAATACCGAACGTTGCTATCTCGCTGTCAACATTAGCTCTTCTCGATGGCTAGCTGCACGTCCAATCAGATCGATCTCTCGACCAGAGGTTTGACTTTGCGCATGAACAATTTACAGGATTACAGCAACGTTTCCCTGCAAAAAAAAAGAGAGAAAAAAAGAAGCATCGTCGACCGCCAGTTAGCAGGAGCTACTTCCTGACAAACACCATCCTTACGCTATCCTTATTTATACTTTGCCGCAGGAGGTGTACATTGCAACTGTTAAACTGGTACGTCAAGTAATCATGCCCAATTGGTGCAGGAAACACAAAACGATCTAGGAACGTTGGCTCGTTGCCTCGTTGGAGATCCAGCCAGCGCAGGGCCATGCATGTAGCAAGGCTGCAAATTAAAAACCCATGTTGGACCACACGGAAAATCCTAGCGCATCAAATCAAATATACACTACCAGTAGTGCCAGATATCAACGATTCAGCGTGCACCGCACAGGGGCAATATTTTTAGTGGATCAGCTCAAAACTGTAGCACACTCCAACGGTCCAACCCTGAATGTTCTGAAAACCATTTTCCCCAATAACTTGCAGCTTCCGATATGATACGCACGTCAGGAAAAGAGACACATGGCAAATTGGCAATTAATAAGACAGCCGATCGATAGGAAATAATTTGAAACATCATCTACGACTGGGTCAGTTAGAAAAGAAGAAGGTTAATAAAAAAAAACAGTTCTTGTATCCTACAACATCCTATATATATGAATATGATACCGATCAAGGATAAGAAGTCCTATATCCAGTTGGTCAATAAATATATCCTATAACCAGACGGAACATGCGGACATGCATATGTCAATATCTCAATATGTATCATAGTATCATATGATACTACGATGCCACCTACACAAAACGATACCGATTCCATCTAGTATATTAATTTTTTATAGTATTATTCTGATCCTTATAGGAATGTTCCACACGATCCTACATGAAATTTCATGGTATCCCGATACTACCACATATTAATGAATATAAATGACTTTTAAAATGATTCAATTGTGATAAAATATTATTTGAGTTAAGATGAATTGAATATAATATCAATCAGAACACCTAAATTTGCAAACAACCAATTATTTAATCAAAATAAATGTTATCGGCTTCAATCTATATACTATATTACAAATCTTATATTAGTTATGTATTATATATAATCAAGAGTATCTCGATACTACGATTGGATAATGACAAGCAAAAAATACAATATCTTATTCCGATACTAACAAGCTTGCCGCCAAAAGTAAAAGGCACAAGTGCACGAGTTTCACGGAATATTATTATAATTTTTTGCTATGGATATCCCAAAATGCGAATGGTGAAGTTGGTCGTGAAAATAACTACGGCAACTGCATTCTGTATTCACGTAGCTACAGTATCAATTAGGTGTATTGTTATTTCTGCCTGAAAATTTTCAAAAGAATATATATCGGCCTGAAAAAACTACGGACATGACAGCAGTGCAGTACGGAACACGCGCGTTAGCGCGGTGACGTGCAGTTGTGTTTGTGGAGTCTACTGCAATGCCATCGTGGGCTCGTGGCGGGACACACGGGAGAGCGACTAGTGGTAGTGGAGTCCCGTTGCGTCCTGCCATCCCTGAAAGCAGCAGCACGACAGGGCTGCGTACTACCCCTGACATCAAGCTCCATCAGTGATCAGCCAACGATTCGGCTACGGCCACGGCCTACGGGCAGAGCAGAGTAGCAGACTAGCTCCAGAGTACGAAAGGAGCGGCAGCGTGTCGCGCGCGCAGGCTCCATCCTCCGCCCGGGACCGCCGCGTGTGTGCACGCAACAAGTACTGTACTAGCTCGCAGCGCAGCTGGCCGCAGAGCTCGAGCGGAGTGGATGTGGGCGGCGGCGAGAGCGACGGCTGCCTTCAGCCCGCCGCGCCGGACGTGGCGTTGTGGCCTGCCACACCAGACAGGCACCCCCACAGGCTGAGCGGCGGTTCGCCGCCCCCGTTTTGCTATCAGATCGCCTCGAGTCCGTGCCGACGCCGATGTATCGGGGAGACGGGGACTCGGGGTTGGTCCAGGCCGTCCAGCGGCTCCAGCCGTTCGTCCGATCCAGTGCTGTCTGCTGTCGCCGAATTAACCAGAGCTCCCGTACTAATTTCGGTCGCATGCCAGCATGTTCGGTTGGCTGGTGGCTGGTGGCTGGTGCTGATTTGTTGTGAGACTGAAGTACCGCTGGCTGGCTGGTGGCTGGTGGCTGGTGCTGATTTGTTGTGAGACTGAAGTACTGCTGGCTGGTGGCTGATAAGCCAAGCGAACCACTCCGTTCTACAGAGAGACTGTGTCACTAACACGTGGGGCCAGACCCACCCGTCAGTCATTGCAATCACCTCTGCAGCTACTGTCGAGGATCTCAGTCCCCGTTCACTTCGGCAGTCCTTGGAGACCGTCCAAAGGGGTGTTTAAATCTGGTGAATCGGTGAAAAGTGATGAAAAGTTTTGACATTGAGAAACATGTCCTGTGTGGTTGTCAGTGTGAAAATTTTTAGTGACTTTTGGTGAATTTAGGGGATTTAAACAACCCCCAAATGAACCTATTTCTTTCGTCAGCCGCTATTGTGCCCTTCAGGTCAACACTCCACACTAGAATGCTGCACCGGGACAAGAGGAGCATTGCCTTGGTCTAGTGGACTACGGCACTTTCTGCCAAAGACGCTCAGTCCTCAGTCGTCATGAGAGTGGGTCATTCCCACTTCCCAGTTTCCCTTGTCTTTTCCGTGCACGGGCTGGGCAACTGTGGTGCGCGCTGGTGCTTGCGCGAATGCAGATATGACGAGTAAGCACTCGCGTAGTCGCGTGGGACAAATGTCCTTCTAGAAAAGGATCGAGCAAGCCAGGCGCCGGCCCCAGCACTTGGTTCCTCTTCCTCACTTCCTCCAGACCTCCACCACAGGGGAGGGGAGTTGGCTCCTGGTTGGTGAGAAAGCGACGCCGCCGCCCCATGGGCCATGTATACGAGCTCGGTGGCGCGAACAATCATTACCGGAGCGGCATGGATGATGATCATCATTCATGGCACTAGTTGACGTCTGTTTGGGTAAGCAATGCGTAGGCAAGCAGGGACAGGGAATTCTCTGCCTTCTGTTCAATCTTCCAGGGCCAATTTACAGGACTCATTCTGGCAGTGGCGTTGTCACTTGGGAAAGTTGGAACCTCAGACACAAGCACTACATAACCTTGAGAGCACAAATTCTCTGAAGCGTGTTTCTTTTATTGCCCTCCTTCCTGTCACGTGAACGGCACTCTTCCTGTGCGCACTGCCGGAGTCAAAACATTCATCCCGCATGATCTAAAAATGGTATTCTCGAATCTTTAACTACTGAGTTTTTTTTTCCCAAAGCTATATTTCCGGAGAAAGAAATGCAATTACAATGCTTGGAGGATCCAACGGCAGCTGGTAGCAAAAACCCTCTTCTTTCCTTTCGTTGCTTGACATCATCTTCGGAGCTTAGGACCAACCTATTAATTTTGGTACATTTCATTGTTGGGGAGTTGGACTTCGCAACGTTACCCTTGGTTCGGAGGAATTCAGTATGACGCGTCCTCACTTGTCTGTGTCGTTTCAACAAGGCTGAAGGTCTAGGGCTGCGCTCTACAGAAGGCCCGGATGGACCCGGGGATTCGCGAAGGTCAGCCAAGCGTCGATGGCAATTTCGCCTGGTCGAAACAAGCAAATTGGAGCCAAAGTTCCGAAGGTGCGCACGCTCGTCTTACGAGCGATAAAGCTGGTGGCAAGGGTGACAGAGGCGAAGCGGGAATTACATAGCAGT
Source organism: Alloteropsis semialata (assembly GCA_004135705.1). NCBI lineage: Eukaryota > Viridiplantae > Streptophyta > Magnoliopsida > Poales > Poaceae > Alloteropsis > Alloteropsis semialata. The sequence goes on from CM014276.1 coordinate 54,978,444, forward strand.
CCAATTCTGTGACCCATCGAGAAAAAAAGCAATTGACTTGTGAGGGCGTTTATGTAAACTGAGTCTGTAATCGTTGGAGGGTAATTGTGTAATTTGAGTTCGTGACTCTGATCTATAAACAGGATGTGCATTACATTGTAAGGGAGAAGAGGTTCTGTAAGCGCTTTCCCCCGAAGTAAGATATGCATCACTTCGAGTCATGTGACAGCTTTCGAAGTGTCCAGCCGGTAGGGGAAGTCTCCTGGATTGCCCCAACATTCATAAAAAGAATGCAATCCATTCTGCCAATTGAACAAAACCTTTAAAAATGATCGAGGTTGACTTCAAGTTCTAGAATGAGTCAGCCATTTTTTCCCAGAGTGCTCTAATACGTGCGTCAAATTAGCTAGCCTTAACGATCCACAAGTTAGAAAGGGTATTCTATTTGAATCATAGAACACTTGACACCATAAACAATTTGGGTCCACCCATTCTTCACTCGTTTGAACTATACCGATGGGTTTATGAATATAAAAGCGCCAAAAAAAAACAGTTACTCTAATTTGTACTAAGTTCAACAGCAACATCTACAACACCACCTTAATGAATATATTTTAAAATACCAAGCTTGTTAGATTAAATTTACTATGAAGTATATTTTGACAGTGCTTATGCTAGATAATACAATTGTTGCTATATTTTTTTTAAGAACTTGATCAAACTTAGATAAGTTTGATTTAAAATAATCTAATATAACATGTAATAAAAACAGAGAAACATATTTTTAATATATTTTATATTTTTCTATAGACGTAGTCAAAATTTGAATCGTGGGTGGGTATTCATATCACCGCTGACCGCTCCCATATGGCCCAGCTGCCAGGTAAATCCAACGAGATGACCACCGCTGGTAGTATACCGTATACCACCGGTCGTTCGCCAGTTCCAACCACCAGTCTACCAGGGGCATATCCGCAAGCATTACTGCCGCCGCCAGGCTGGTCCCACCACATTCGGCGCTCCCGATCGGATGCCCAGCACCAGCCTGGATCACTGAAAACGCAGCGCTTCAGCGGAAACGGAGATGACGAGTGGTGGACTGGCGCTGGTGGGGTGGGCTGTGGACCGCTGGAGATCGGAAACTGGCGCAGAAAATGAGGTAAAAATCGGCCAGGAAATACCCTTTCATCTGGCTGTCTTTTCTAGCTGAGAGGTGGCGTCGCCGCGAACTCGCGGGCTGCTCTCTTGCTCGTGCTCGCCGCTCGGCAAACCGCCCGGCGTTATATAAGTTCGGCCGCGCAGTTCACTCCAAAAAAAAGTCCACACCTCCACCACGCCAGTCTGTGCCGTGCCCCCTTCCTCCCCCCCTCCCTCCCTCCACTTCCGTTTCGGCATTGCGCGCTCTCGCGCGAGAGATCGAGGACGAGCCGGAGACGGGATGGGCCCCGGCGGGCGCCGGCCAGGGCCTCCGGCCCTCGCCGCCGCGGCGATCGCTCTGATGCAGGTGAGTCCCGCCGCGCTCATGATTCTCGACGGGGTACTGTACTGGCGCGTGCGTGTCCGGTGTCGTCGTGTCGCGCCGTGGCGGCGGTGGCGGCGGCCGCTCCGATGGGTCGGTTT
>CM014276.1:54980500-55019079 GCA_004135705.1 Alloteropsis semialata
ACCGCCTTTTTTTTTCTTGGGTCATGTGTTTTCACATTTTTACTTGGAGAGTTGACGACATTTATGTGCCAAATAAGGCACCAACTGTATTCCAATTTCAAGCTACCCTAGGTTATGGTTTCTGCTATCTCTGGTGTGTGTATTACCCTTTTAATTTTAGATGCGGAAAAGTGATGTCTAGACTTTATGTTTCCAAAGTCTGTGGATTAAATTAGGGTCATACTAACCCCTGATGATTTGAAGCGACAACGTCACACTATGACACTATCACCTCCTATAGTTCAATCAGATGTCATGTAGAGAGCAGAATGTGTTATTTTGGTTTCAAGTATCTTCCTGCACCGTTATTATTTGCCTATTTATAGGGGTGACATAGATGAGTAGGCAGTTAATAGAGGTAAACTAGGTCGATAGCTAAGATAATGCTTATTTATTTTTCTATTTATATGTGGAGCTAAAACAGCATTTAATTGGATTTTGTATAGTGTTTAAGTAGGCTATCATATAGATACACAGGCATGTTGATATGATTGTGCTTCACTAAATAACATGCAACTCTTTTTTTTTTTATATTATGCAGATCGGTTTTCTAGTGTTTCCAATCAGCGCACAGCAATCCAATGGCTCAAGGTAATTGTCAGAGTGACCTGCCTTCTATTGAGTGCACATTGGTTAGACAGCTAAGATATGCTCGATTGATTCTAGAATATGCTACTGTATTACATGCTTAAACTTGTTATTCCATATTTGTGGGTTGCTCATCTGTCTTGCCATTTGGCATCTGTAGGGTTGTACCTGCAGAAGGTTACTGTTCCATGTACGGCATTTGTGCGCAACGAAGTGATGGGAAGGTCTTAAACTGTGCAAATGCTACCAAAGCTGTTAAGGTGACAATATGTCAATATGATCCTAGTACCTTGGTTTGAATATAACATAGTTGGAGAAGCATTGCCCTTATCTTTGCCCAAAAATTGTTTATGATTATTCAAATATGGCCCGGTTACCAAGTGATGTTATTGCTTTTCAGCCAGACACATTGTTTTCTTCAAGGATCCAAAGTTTGTGCCCAACAATCACTGGTGATGTCTGTTGTACTGTAGATCAGTTTGACACATTACACCAACAAGTCCAACAGGTAAATGCCTTGATTGCTGAACAAGTACATGGATTTTGCACTTGAATAAGCAAATCAATGTGGTAGCATCAGTTTTATTTGATAGATTAAATGATCACCCAGGAAATTCATGTTAGTGGTACTTAGCATGCACCAATCACATGCAATTGATCTTTAAGAAAGTTTTCTTTGCAGGATATGCTTTTTTTTTTCAAGCAGTGTTTTGTGAGGCTGTGACCAGCTAGCCTGAACCTGCTAAATATTTTTTAGTGACAAGTTGCCTTGGTTATAGTAGCATGAGGTTCATGTTTGCTTCATAGATTATCCCTGCTTCGCTCATTGTGTGGATGCACACCTGATCAAGAATTAATTAGATCAAGGAGCCTCTCAGACGGAATGATCTAACTTGTATCGACCAGTAGAACCTCTGTCAACAAATACCTTTTGTCCAATTATTGATTATTTGTTTGTTGTTGATCTTTGTCATGTCATCCCTTCTGTCCTAATAAGCAGTGCTGCAATCGATTGGTTGCATGTTCAGCACATTATTATCTATTAGATGTGACTTTGGTGATCTATTTTTTTTAACTCAATTCTTTTTCTCTACCACTCTATTATGGCAACTTGAATACACACTCGAGTTTTTTCTGAGTCAAACAACTTGATTATTTTTTGCACGCCACATGATGTAGTGGTTCCTTGGTGATCTCTACTCTAGATGTATGTTCAATATAAAACTTCACTCCATGTTTGCTTGTAACTTCATAATTTTGCAGGCTGTTCCATTTCTTGTTGGATGCCCAGCATGCTTGAGGAATTTCTTGAATCTCTTTTGTGAGATGTCTTGTTCTCCCAACCAAAGCCTCTTCATTAATGTGACTTCAGTAAAACAGGTCTTCCTTTTCTTAATTCATCGACTTTGTCACCATAAATATATCTTTTGAGATTCTACCAGACCTTTTTCATATGGTTTTGTGCAGCCATCTGTTCTCATTTTTTTTGCTCAAATTGTTAGCACACTATGAAAACATGTTTGTAAATAAGTCGTATGTTTATTCAATTTTTACAGGCAAAATTTTTTGTCTCTGTTTTGCAGATTAATAGCACTACGATTGTTGATGGAATAGATTACTATATAACGGCTAACTATGGTGAGGAGCTCTATAACTCATGCAAGGATGTTAAGTTTGGAACCCTGAACACACGTGCAATGGATTTTATTGGCGGTGGCGCTAAAACATACAAAGGTAAACAGAAACCTTTCTCTGCTGTTGGGTATGTGTTCAATGCAACTATGATTCCTGCACCATATCTGGATGTGCATTCGAATTCACGTTTCCAGTTGATGTTTCTAAGCCTTTTAGTGCTAGACTGGATAGTAGACTATGTAATATTGAATTCATTGGTTACTTCACCTCGTTTCTAATCACGTTTGACTGACTCATGTATGATTCTTGGCTTCTACACCTGTGATTGAAGAATGGCTGGCGTTTATTGGGCGACAAGCGGAACTGAATGCGCCTGGCTCACCTTACTTGATAACATACCGATCAGATTCTAGTGATTCATCTGGTGCGAGGCCTCTAAATTCTACAATTTATTCTTGTGGAGACCCATCTTTGGGTTGTTCGTGCGGTGATTGCCCTTCTTCTTCTGTTTGCACGGGGTCCTTGCTGCCTCAGCTCAACACTGAAACCTTCTGTTCAGTTAAAATGGGTTCTTTAAAGGTAGGCCCTATCCTATTACCTAAATGTATGGTCAAATTTCAGAAGGACTGGGTTTAGTATACCAAGCTTTATATTTAGTGTAACAATTTACAAATTCCGTAACTCTGAATGCATTAGAGAATGGCACAGGTCATGTGCTGTCATAGGTGAACAGCATATTAAATGTGGATGGACATACTCCCATGTGTATGCACACATGCTCTGATCATGTACTTAGGGGGTGTTCAATTCCCCAAGAAATTTTTCACCAAAATTTTTCCCAAGGGAATCTTACATGCATGGAGTAGTAAACGTGTGTTAATGACAAAACCCATTCCATAACCCTAGGTAACTTTGCGAGATGAATCTAATGAGCCTAATTAGGCCATGATTTGCAACAGTGATGCTACAGCAACCATCCGCTAAACATTCACTAATCATGGATTAATTACCATCATTAGATTCGTCTCGCAATTTCCAGGCGAGATCTATAATTAGTTTTATTATTAGTCTACATTTAGTACTCCTAAATGGTAAGATTCTCTTGCAAAATTTTTCACCAAAATTTTTTCACAGAATTGAACACCCCCTTAATACTTATTTGATATATAATGAAATGTAACTGTGAAAAAATAAATAATTTAACTAGATCTTTATGAAATTTGTATCACCTAAGGCACTAAAAGACTTTGCCAACATTCCAAATTAAAACGTTAATTTCTGTTGAGATTCTTTGGGTTCAAATTTTTGGCCGCTTAACAGTTTTGGATGTCTTGTAGTAGTGTGGCGTGCCCTTTAACTTATATTTCTTTCTATATCTACAGGCCAAATGCTTGGACTTCTCACTAGTAGTTGTCTACCTTGCATTATTATGTGCTTTTCTGCTGTGGGGTTTGCTACACAGAACACAAGGAAGAACTGCCTTGCAAACAAATCCATTGAGGAATTTAGACGATGAGTTGGACTCAAACAAAAATGGCAAGAGCCCTCGTAACTCGGTCCAGGTTCTTTTCTGTCAAATTATTTTTCATGACCAGAGCTGCTTGGTTAACTAGAATGTTTTATTTGTCTGTTTTCTAAACATGCTTGTCTTGATCATTGATATGGATTTTTAGTTCCTTCTAGCATGTCTCTCTAGTTTTTTTTTTTTGAGAAAATGCTGGAACAATTGTAATGGCTTCTTTTATTACATAGCACTTCTTTTCTTTCTTGTCCCAAGTTGATTGTTTTTTTTTGGGGTGAATTTATCTTGATATCAGGTGTCTGAAGCAGCATCCTCTACTGTCAAACCATCCCATACTTCTATTGTTCAAACTTACATGTCAACTTTCTTTAGGTTGGATTCCTTCTTCAAATGTTTCTGAACAATTATTATTTCAAGTGTTTAGGCACTATCTTAATTTTTTTGAAGTATTGCAGGAAGCATGGAATTTTTGTTGCTAGGCACCCTCTGCTTGTGTTATGTGTATCATTGCTTGTCCCTGTGCTCTTATGTATTGGTCTCCTTCGCTTCAAGGTTGAAACCCGACCAGAAAAGGTACTTAATTTATTCCAGTCATTATCAATTTTCACTACTATTGTCTAACCGCAGTAAAACCTATCGAGATCTGTAATTAAATTTGTGTTTTTGTATTTGATATTTATTACTTATCCAGTCGGTGTAAGTACTTCACATCTGTTGATTGTTACCAATCATAAATTAGCATCCAGTAAATTTCGAGCATGAAAAATGAAAGAAATGGACATCACAAAATGATTTCTATGTACCTTTATAATATAATCGCTTCACTCAGTTGTGTCTAAGGCTAGATGTATCAGTTACAATTCATAAATATATGTTATGCTGAAGTGTACATATTAAAAACAAGATGGAGACCAGAAATCCTCTCTCTCTACAATAGCGAATCATTTATTCTTTCAGATATGTTTTCTAAGTGGCTGTCATCTTTTATATATACCCAAACCTCAATACTGTTTCATTCTCGATGGTTATTAATTTTTCGTTCAACTTTTAAATGCTAAATATAGATTAAAAAAGTTAATCTGTGAAAAGTAGTGGGGGCGAACATTGTCTTTGAATATATATCAGCTTACTAAGCGTAAATCCAAGAACAAAAGAGTTTACATTGTTATGATTCTCGTATGCTGAGATTTAATATTCTTAATATTGTAACTCCAGTGTTGATCTAATGTGTAAACATACACAGAAATAAATTTAATATTTTTATTGCACTGCATTGAATCAGCAATTTCTTTAAAATAAATAAAAAGTATATCCGTGGTCCTCAAAATTCATTGGCTTAATTCAGAACTCAAGACTTCATATGTAAATTACCAATCAGTTGTAAACCTCCTGTATGATTTGATCAAGCAGTTACGAATTAATTCCTTCTCTTTTGTCAGCTTTGGGTTAGCCCTGGAAGTCGAGCTGCTGATGAGAAGAACTATTTTGACAGCCATCTCGCACCATTTTATAGGATTGAGCAGGTCTTTCCCACTTGTAACCTCATCTGTGTCCAATGAAGCGGACGCTTCTTACAAAATTGTATTAGCTGAATTCCTGCCATTTAGAACAGTTCTTCTTTTCTGTGATTATCTTGACATCTTATCTCTGGCGTTATTTTTCCTTTTCTCCATTTGAAGATGAATAATTTAAACAGTGAATTCTGCTGTCAATTGTTGTTAATGCAGCTTGTGTTAGCCACTTCTGCTTCTGGTGGGTCTGCAGCTCCTTCAATAGTAAATGACAACAATATGAAGTTACTTTTCCAGATTCAGAAAATGGTAAGAAATTCGATGGTAATGTGAATTTTGGAACTGCATCTGCCATATGGTCCTCATGTTTCTTCTAATTGTAAAGGTTGATGATCTACGTGCAAATTATTCTGGGTCAACGGTAGCCCTTGCTGACATTTGCTTAAAGCCACTCAGTACAGACTGTGCTACTCAAAGTGTTTTGCAGGTAATGATTCTACAGCATCTACCATATAGTTAATGATTCTACAGCGTCTACCATATAGTTTCTGTATTGAAACCAACTTGGTTTCTCAAGAGTATACCAATGTTTTATATTTCTGTGTTGTGTTTACTATGGTTTCTACAAAAACACTATAAAAATTGATACTTTCAATGCCCAATGATGCAGTATTTCCAGCTGGATCCTAAAAAGTACGATGATTTGGGAATAGACCATGCTAGATTTTGTTTTCAGGTAAATCTCTATTGCTGAATTATCTTTCAATGTTTTTCATATAGTTTGAATTGCAGCTTCACCAAACTTGGAGATTAAATTATGAATTTAATTGGTCTACTTAGTGGACCATGGATTCTATAATGTATGACAATGTTTTGCTTGGTACTAAAGTTGCAGTACATCACATTGAATACTGTCTATCAGGATACTTAATGGGTTTTTGAGCTGGTTGTAATGGTGGTGCCTAAATACTTGTATATTGCAGCATTACACTTCTGAAGAGACATGTTTGAGCACTTTTCAGTCACCTATTGATCCTAGTACAATTTTAGGTGGTTTTCCAGGAAGCAATTTTACCGAGGTAATGTTTTATTACACCTTTGTACTAAAAAGAACATATTACATCTTCTGATATCCCACTACTTACCAACTTGCTGTTGTTGGGCAGGCTTCTGCATTTGTAATAACCTATCCTGTGAACAACAAGGTTGAGACAACAGGGCAAGAGAATGGAAAGGCTGTGGCTTGGGAAAGGGCATTTATTAGTCTTGTCAAGGTTAGCCATGCTAATTCAGTTTCTCTTGGCGTTGCATTGTGTGCAGCAAATGACCCTTCCTTTGATACCTGCATATTTCAGCAGTTGGCCACTCCCTCCGCGTAAAGAATAAACCTTTGTTTGTGAGCTAGTAAACTATTGAGAGTTCCATATTCCTTTCAAGCAACCATAAAGAACATTTAAGTACACATGGTTCTACGTCCTCATGATATACAGAAATGTGAAGGAACTTGGATAAAGTGATTGAAGAGTATTCAAATTATCTTAGGACATTCTTTGGGAGCGCAACAATTTTTCAGTTGTTCTGTTTCTCCTTTCTTGATATAGCTAGCCAAGCGCAGTTCTCATATTCCATTCCATTGGCTGAAGCTTGTAAAATTTGGGTGGGGGTATTTGAGGATATGCCACCCCTCAAAGTTGAGTTAGGATATGCCATTCCTTGCCTTACTTACATGTGGGTCCTGGTCCATGTGTCATTGAGATATCAGCTGGCATGTCCTGAAATTAACTTTTGTGGCAGATGCTCAAATTGCCATGCTCAATGCTTGACTACTAGTGTCATTTGTATGCACAATGATTTTTAGCTTAAAGCATTTGTATTTCTTATTATTTATCCCTTGCAAGAAGTTACTTATTCTTCAAATTGCTATATTTTATTTCAGTATCATGTACGATGAGCTAGAAAATCTATATCTTTTTCTTTCAGGAGGAAATACTCCCAATGGTATTAGCACAGAACCTGACGTTGTCCTTTTCGTCTGAGAGCTCTATCCAAGACGAATTAAACAGAGAGAGTACAGCCGATGCAATTACCATAGTGGTAAATATGTTATATATGCAAAACTCTTTAATATTGTTGAAGACAGCGCAGTTTCAACTGTATGCTTATTTGTTTCCTTTGATTGAAATCAGATTAGCTATATTGTGATGTTTGCATATATATCATTCACACTTGGAGACCGTCCTTCTCGTTGGCTGTCCCTATTTGTTTCATCAAAGGTATGAGTACAATAAAATGATTTCTCCGCTTTTTGCCATCCTTGGGTGTCATTTTCCTCACGTTTTTGTAAGGGAAACCTGGAACTGTACAATATGGAGATCTATTCTCGTTTGCATGTGCCTGACGTCCCAGCTGCTAATATCTACGTACAGAGCTTATGTTTTATTTATGTACCTGATAAATGAAGCTGACTTGTTTTGTACTTTTGTGTGGTTCTATGCTCTAATTAAAACTGTTTTATAGGTGAAAAGTATCATATGTTACTGACCCTATACAACTCTGTGTTTTAGATCATTAGACTCTTTTGTAAATTTACAAGAAATATGGGTCATTTAATTCTCTCAAACAAACCTTTGCAATTCTGCAAAATTGCATGGAACCATTGCGAACATTTAGATAATTGCACAAAAAAATACAACTGAGAATTTCTGGCAAGAGGAAATCTGTCTTTAGGTTTCTAGTATAATAGTTTAATCTCGAGTTTCATTTTAAAGAACCAATTTCAGATACTGATTTACTTGACAATACAAAACATGTCTTGCACTTGGTACATTTGGTCTTGACAAACATTTGACAATACAAATTCAGGTACTGCTTGGCCTGTCTGGGGTTGTCCTGGTGATGCTTTCAGTTTTAGGTTCAATAGGATTCTTCAGTGCTATCGGAGTGAAGTCCACACTTATTATTATGGAAGTGATTCCGTTTCTTGTGCTGGCTGTAAGTCTTCTGTATAATAGTGCTTGACTTTCTGTTCTTCAATTAGTGTGATGTTCTTTCCTTATGTTTCTTTGATTTTCTGTTAACAGAAAACTACTTGCCCTTACACACCTCAGTTACACTAGCATTTTCTTGTCCAATATTTTACTGTTGCTCCTAAAATGTTAAGATATTGGTTGCTGCTGTATGCATCTGCTGAAGGAACATGCTTTCAAGAAATTTTTGGAGTCAGAACAATGTTTGTGTCTGATTTTACCTCATATGTCTCTAGCTGTTCCAACTGTTTCTCTTTGGCCTTCTAGATCTTTATCCTTTTAATCCTGCTCTTGCTCATGTCATACATATTAGCCTTGTATTATTATTCATATGATTTTGTGACTACATTATGCCTTTGTCCTGAGAGGGGTTGGTAGTTGACTGATGTTTTTAATTGGTCTTTAGTTTGTTTGAGAAGTAGGTGATCATTTGACAAGTAGACAGAAATTTACAAAATTTGCAGGATGGATAATAGGAAGATGCTAGATTTTCAATTACTATGAAGTAACTGACAGTTGTGCTTGTGGTTAGGTCGGTGTCGATAACATGTGTATCCTTGTGCATGCTGTCAAACGCCAGCCAGATCAGTCAAACTTGGAAGAGCGAATAAGTAATGCACTGGTGGAAGTTGGACCATCCATTACATTAGCCAGTTTTGCTGAAGTACTAGCTTTTGCTGTGAGTGCAATCAATCCAATGCCTGCGACCAGAGTGTTTTCCATGTTTGCTGGTTGGTTTCTCTTCATTTGGTTCGATTGTATCCCTACCTGTCAATTTTCTGAGTTTCACACCTACATTGTTTTGTGCAGCACTGGCGGTCTTTATGGATTTCCTTCTCCAAGTGACAGCCTTTGTAGCCCTTATTGTATTTGACTTTAGGAGGGCACAGGATGGCAGGATTGATTGTGTCCCTTGTGCGAGATTCGCGTCAAGTCCAGCTGCTGGTGATGGTAAGTAGTGAACTAGGATCTTGCATTTCCTTTGCTAGAACCTGCTGTTAAATGTGAAGTCATTTTGGCTGTTCTCTAACTGCTTTCCTTCTCACTGCCTTGCAAACTTAAGGTGGCGATGGGCAGAGGCTCCACTTGCTTGCTAGATATATGAGGGTAAACATTTAAGTCTTTTTTTTTTTTTTGCTGTTGTTTGCACTCAATTTCAGCCATGTTTTAGGCTCTGATTTTCCTGTTCTTTTGACAGACTTATAATCACCTTGTATTTTTACATGTAGGATATCCATGGACCAATTCTCAGTTACCGGACTGTGAAGTTCGTTGTAATCACTGTTTTTGTAGGATTGGCATTTGCAAGCATAGTAAGTTTTCTTCTGTTTCCCTTGCATGCAGTATGGTTGTTACTATTCTTGTTTCTTATTGCATCTAGCATGAGATTAATAGCTGGCCAATATATCAGTCCAGCTAAGATGGCTTACTTAATTTGCTTTGAATTAAGTTTTCTGATGGGAGTGAGATCAACTACTAAAAGAAATCCATCTGTAGTTCCTAGGAATCCTTACACCATCAATACGGAACGTGTTGTGCATGTGTTAATCTAGTTTCATGTTACAAGGCCAGTTGTGCACTAATGCAAGTTTTGACCAAATGACTGATGGAACTTAATGACACCTATGCTTGCAACTTGTTAGCTTGAATGTGATGCAAGTGGACTTCAGTTGCATGAGTGATCCTTTATAGGCTCATCATTGGTGCTTTTGCTGAAATACTTCCTCAAGTTAGAGAATCAAAAGGTTATAAAGAGGACAGGGCACTGAGGATTTATCCATCGGTTTAAGCATTGTTGAAACTGATAACAGTCCTTGCCAACAGCATGCTAAGAGATCTCTAGTATATTTACATGGTTAGGGCAGTACTATAGACAATATTGTACGGTAAAACATAACAAAAGACACCTGGGATGCCAAAGGAATGCACGCTGGGGACACAGGCAGATCTAAGAAATCAGAGGAGAAATCATGGGTAGTGTCTTGTAGTGTTCTTTCGCATAAGACTCGAATCGCCTAATTCTCAAACTCTGGTTCCCTGTTAGGAAATCTCAGCTGTAGAAGTAACAACTGAGGTCCTGCAGAACATAGGTCCCCTTTAAAAATTCTTTTGATTGTCCCTGTAAAAGTCAACGGGCAATGTATGGGCGGCGTATTACTGAGGGAGTCCATGGTCAGCACCCATTTCCCTGTCATTCACAAAGGGTGAAATATAATTCACTGTGTTCTATTGGGGTGGGAATAGGTGCTGGGGGTGTGGTTGATGTCAAATGAAACAGCTGCACACAGGCTGAAGGTAAGATGGTGGCAGTGACTTTAATTTTTGGTTTTTCTTTGTTGCTAAGGTGCCTATTACTTTGTAAAGATATTCTGACCTTAGCATCATGTTGTCTAGTTACAAAGATTATCCTGCTTCTAAGAGCACGAGTCGTTTTCTTTTTGATTTTTTAAAAATCCTATAATCACATTGCGGTAGACATCTGACATTGATGTTTTATGGCTTCATGCATTTCCTAGCCGTGTATTTGGTCTATGCATTATTCATTGCAGCCGAGTGTTGTGATTATTTCTCCTCATCTTAAAGCAAACACATTTCTTCATTTCCCCAAAAGAATATGATGTTCTAGTTCTATTTCTCACTGTAATGTGTCTGTTCTAAACTTCTAATCAGGCGTTGTCTACTAGACTGCAACCAGGATTGGAGCAGCAAATTGTTCTGCCACGAAACTCCTATTTGCAGGTTTGCTACTACAAGAGCCCTTTGAGTGCTTCTCGAGCACCTTCCTTTTTTTCCTTTAAGATTGCGCTAATTGTAGTATTTCCAGGATTATTTTGATGACCTTTCAAAGTACATGAAAGTTGGTCCACCATTATACTTTGTTGTGAAGGATTTCAATTACAGGTATTTATATGTACAAGTAGCGCTCACAATTTTTTTTTTCAAAGACAAGACCCACATCACATGCAAATTTATGGCTTAGTTCTTGAAATATTGGCTTCCAAATTTTAGTGTTGGCGCTATCATCGCCTCACTCTTCCATCTTCCTTAGTTCTTGAAATATGGTCAATTTACTACCGTGTATGATCCCTGCGGCAAATGTCTCATATTATATTATTATATCATATATGCTTCTTTTTCTGGATAATAAAACATCATGGCGAATAGCACCAAACTTTAACCTTTCAATTATTCCTTATATGATGTCAGAAACAACAATAGAAAATCCTTTTGTTCCTGATATTCAAGAAGTAAAAAAAAAACAAAGTTTTCAGAAAAAGTTTAAAAAACAAACTAAGTTTCTCATGTTGCTGGATCAGTTATTACTGTTGCCACTTTGAGACGGGTAATTTAGTTGAGCTCTTGTGAGTTGCATGCTTAACAGAAATAGAAGCTTGATTTATGGATTCTTTTATATTTGTTTTCCAGCTCTGCGTCGCCACATACGAATCAGATATGTTCGATCAACCAGTGCAATTCAAATTCTCTTTTGAATGAGGTACATTATTTTTCCTGTGTTTTAACAAAGTTCTGATCCAGAATATATTCAGTAAAAAAGAAATCTTAGCCCAATTTAGCAGCACAATATATATGCTATACCATAAGTGAGCTTGTTTTAGTATAAGGCTACCCTGTTTGCACTCTGTATAACATAGTTGTTGCAATCATGCAGATAGCAAGACAATCACTATCTCCTGAGACTAGTTACGTTGCTAAACCTGCTGCTTCATGGCTTGATGACTTCCTAATTTGGATGTCACCTGAAGCATTCGGATGCTGTAGGAAATTTGTGAATGGAAATTACTGCCCTCCAGACGATCAGGTTATAGACTTTTTCCTTGCTTGGCTTACTATCTTTGTATTGGTTTGATAAAAACAGAAGAATTCTTATCTGAACCAGTGGGTCTTTCCCTCACTGTGAGAAATAAAAAGGATGAATGGTACCAACAAAGAAAACAGTAACTGGCTACTCCATGGAAGTTGGATCAGCTTTAGGAGTAAATTGTTAGGCAAGCAGAGGAACAGAGAAAAAAGAAGCACCTTTCTTGCCTCATCACTGCAGGATACCTGTGGGTTATTGCAAAAGAAGTAGCATACTCTGGATACCAAAGTAGCAACAGTTGCTATACTAGGACAAAACTTTTTTTAATGCACCTTTTCTATGTAATGGATGGTAAGTAACGTTCAAACCTGCACTTTACAGCCGCCATGCTGCCAACTCGAGCAGGATTCAGGCACTTGCAAAACAAGCGGAGCCTGCAATAACTGTACAACGGTAATGCCTGTAACTCTGTACCTTTTACCTCGTTAATCAATTCCAGATGGTTGTTTTTTGTACTATTTTCCTATTATGTGTAATGGACAAATACTAAATTTGTATGGTTCAGCCGCAATCCACACACTATGTATATTGCAAGTAGAAGCGAGATGTTTCTGATCTACTTTATGCTTTTGTCTCAGTGCTTCCTACACTCGGACTTGGATAATGGGCGTCCATCCACAACCCAATTCAAAGATAAACTTCCATGGTTTCTTGACGCACTTCCATCTAATGATTGTTCTAAAGGGGGAAAAGGAGCTTATTCAACAAGTTTGGACCTCACTGGTGTGTATACTGTGTAGTATGGTATTATTGTGCATCTTATTGTTATGCTGTCTTTTCGGATCTGAAATCATGTCTCATATATAGATTTCCACTAAGCAGGCTGCAAACTAGCGTACTTGACAACCCTGCTTCTTTTCAGGTTATGAAAGTGGCATTATACAGGCATCGGCTTTCCGAACATACCATACTCCCCTTAATAAACAGGTAGTAAACTAAGCATGGAACCCATTTTTATTATCCCCGTATTTCATCTTAACATTACCAAATTTAATCAGTGTTTTCTATTATTTTCTTCTAGAGGGACTATGTTAACTCAATGAGAGCTGCCCGGGACTTTAGTTCCAAAATGTCTGAAGATTTACAGGTACCTTGGCTGCAACAATTTTTTTAGAACAGGACAATATCAATGAAAAGTATAAAAAGTACTGCCATTGAATATAACCATGAATACTGACTACATAGTGTAACTAAGAACTGCTCATTCTCTCGATATAATTTGTCCTGCTACATACTCAAGAAAATAGATTATGAACTTCTCCTCTTTTTATCTCGGTCATAGGAGAGACCGCAAGCATTACAAAAATGATAAGAGTACAAACCTTGGCTGGCTAAGAAACTTGCTGAAACCAGTTTCTCAAGGAGGTAAAATTTGATGAGCCCTGGATGGCCGTCTCCTTACTGAAGGCACTAACCAACCAAGCTACTGCTTGGTTTTTGATTATGCACTTCTCTCAGCAACTTTAACATTTAAAAAAGCAGGGAGTTTCCTTTGTGAAAATGTTAATATGATGGTAACTTGCCGGTTTACATTCTGATACTTTGGCCTTTTATCAAGAGCACAGTACAGCTAGAATATTGTTTAGCAGTAGTGACATATTTGGAGAGTTTTATTGTGCATGCTTTATCTTTTTAGCTGAGGTGCATGAAATAGTAACTGTACGATGTTCCGCTAGTTTAGTAAGAGAATTTTCTAGGTTGTACTTTCTAACAAGCCGCTGATATATCTTATTTGTGCAGATGAAAATTTTCCCATATTCTGTGTTCTATATATTCTTTGAGCAATACCTGGGTGTGTGGAAGACAGCTATCATGAACATATGTGTTTGCCTTGGTTAGTAACTAAATTCACTATTTATTATTCTTTGTTTAGTGTTGTCTTATGACATATTTGTCATAGAGGTCTTCCCTTTCTATGCACGAATTATCTTATTTGTGCAGATGAAAATTTTCCCATATTCTGTGTTATACTGAATTTTTCATCCAGTATAACTCTTGATGTCAAAGAGTATTTAATCAGTATCCTAACATAAAACACAACATAGTGTGTTCTTGCTAGACTGTCATGATTATTTACTCCTGGAATTAGTTCATCTGATTGTACCGAAGAAACAATGGTTGTTGAGTGACAGTTGATATGAACAGTTTTATTTCATTGAACTGGCATTGGAAGGATGAATTTCAAATGAATTGATTGTGATGTGTTAGTGTGTTAGTCAGTCAGAGGGTATCTATATAACTTATGGCTATTTTGCTCGGGACTGGTGACTTACCAGATTTGGTGGACCTGGAGAGGTACCAGTCAATTTATGAACAGTTTCACAATGTTCTGGCTGAAGAGGTCCCAGCCAGCAAGGCTTCTAGCTGAGTCTTGCACTATTAGTTTATTGTTACTTATGAATGCTATATTTTCTTCCCAAGCTACAAGTCATGGTTCCACTTCATTTATTGCCCAGATGAAAAAAAAAGTTATACATCAACACTATAAAAAAGGGAGAAATACCTTCTGCCACATTGTTTCTTACTTAATAGATTTTCTTTGTTTTGAATTAACCGCTAGATACTTCTGCATTTAATCTGACTATGCTTGTTTTTGTGCAAAAAATAAAATAAAATGCAGGTACCGTATTTGTTGTCTGCTTCATAGTCACCAGCAGGTCAGCCAGGCTGTTCAAAATCCTAGCGCCCACTATTTTCCATTGATACTCAGTTCACTAGATCCTTATATTCATTATCTTCTACTGCTTTCAGTTTATGGGCTTCAGCAATCATTTTAATTGTGTTGGCCATGATAGTCCTGGATTTGATGGTATGTCTGACCCTCAGAATGAGTACTCCTTTAATTTAAATACATGAAAATTCTTCAGAGTAACTGCCCTTAATGAATATATAATGTACATACCAGATTTGAAGTTATTAAAATGAATTGGCCTGTTGGCTCATGATGTGATAGCTGAACCAAGCAAATTATAGGATTCATTTGCTATTGGTGAAGCTTGTGGATATTATCTATGCTATGATGTGGAATAATCATGCTGACGTATAAAATAAAAACCAAACCTTTATAAATGAATCTAAAAGGGGGTTCCCTTTACAATCACCTGCCACCATTGTTATGTACTGGATTCCTGGGTGTTTGTATGTGAAACATTTAGTCAATGATGTTAGGGAATCACAGCACAATTTTAGGTTCCTATTAATGAGCCTATTTTAATTCAATCTGTTCTCTGGCGGTGTTGAATGATTGTTGGTACTAATTTCTTTTCCATTTTTCCCTGAATTGTCGGCAGGGGGTGATGGCCATCCTTGGTATTCAGCTCAATGCAATTTCGGTTGTAAACCTTGTTATGTCAATAGGAATTGCTGTTGAGTTCTGTGTTCATATCACGCATGCCTTTATGGTAGGTGCACTGTATATTTGGAAATATCCGTTCCATGTCTCTTAATTTTGCTGGTTTATGTGATTACTGTATTGTTGTAACCCTAGCCTTTTTTTTACTATTCTTGAAGAACATATTCCTGCTCTGCATGTAAAAGGTTTGGCATGAAATTCTGCGACACTTTACAGGCCACTTCTATAGAACTTTGTTGCACACATTTGCACTGATCATGAAAACCTGTCAACCATTTCTTCCTAGCAGTAGGATTTAGTAACATGTGCATCATCTATATGGTAAAACAGTTTTGGACTTTAGTGCAGAAGTATTTTAATTGGATATACTTGTGCACAGTCTTCATAAGTTCTTGTAGCAAGGAAAAGGATGATACTTAATGCCACACAGACAACCCGTTCAAACAGAACTGCATAGATATTTCTGATATATAAACATGCTTCTAAAAATACATTTAACTTAAATGTTTGTGTTCGCTGTTCTTTTCCTCAGCCCACACAATGACTTAACACTAGGTTTCTCTTATTGTTTTATAGATTGGCAATGGGGACAGAGAAACTCGTGCAAGGCAGGCTCTATCCACAATGGGTGCTTCTGTATTCAGGTTAGAGATTGCATTCTCTCTAAAAATTTGTGGCAAACCTGAGGAAATAAGAAACAGGATGAAGATTTAAGCTTCGATTATTCGAATACTTGGATTTTCATATGCGTTGTTGATTGAATTTTTGCATTCATATGCATGGGCAAGTGTTCTGTACAGCAGCTCTTTGGTTTACTGTGCATATCTGCAATATTTTTTCAATCTCACAAAATAGTCCTGAAGGTGTCAAATGGATTATCTGCTATATTTACACACCAGAGCAATGTTTATTATCATCTTTGTCTGACATACGTTTTGGCTTTTCAGTGGAATCACCTTGACCAAGCTTGTGGGAGTTATTGTCCTGCGTTTTGCAAAATCTGAAGTTTTTGTGGTACATTTGTCTGAATCCACATTTAACCAAAAGTTCCTGTTATGTTTTATCTTGAAGTACACCTTCCTTATATCCATGTGATTACAGGTCTATTACTTCCAAATGTACTTGGCGCTTGTCCTTATTGGATTCCTGCATGGGCTTATCTTCCTACCGGTTAGCATATAAATCATCTATCATCTCATTGTTTCTGCACAATACCATAGAAAGCATTCACCAATAAATACTAAATCTATCAGGTCGTTTTGAGTTTATGTGGCCCTCCTTCAAAATCAGCAAAACCAATTGAAGAAAGTCAATCACCTTCAACTTCAACCGAACAGACTTGATGGGATTTTATTTGAGTTAACAGTGACAGAATCGACAATTGAAATAGGCCAGTTTGGGACTTCCTCTGTGCTTCCATGTACATATCCCTCTCTCCCGGTGCAGGGGTTGGCAGTGAGTTGTACATCGTTTGTTGAAGGTGAAAGCAGAGTGATATAGATCCATAGAACAAGACTGTACATATCCGTCTCTCGTTGTTTGCACAAAAAAAAACTAGGTTAGTTGATGCTTACACATGGCGGAAAAGGAAACTAAAGAGGTGTATTGGGTCTTCATTGTTGCGGAATAGTTAGTTTGCAGCAGTCCGCTAGCGGTTTGTATCTGTTTCACTTGATACATATGCTTGACTGCCGATGTTTTGGTATCGTTGTAGCATTGATCTTGATCGGATTCATGCCGTATATTTGTGGATGTAATTTTAGGCACATGGAAGAGGTGATTTTTGTTTTAAGGCTGCATGTACGATGAATCACAGGACAAGTGTCTTGTGTCTTTGCTTCTGTCGCCACACATGCGTTCGCTGGAACACAATCAATCGAATTTGTTTACTGATGAAGGTTTTTTTTAATATTAGTCAAAAAAATTTCTTTCTGTCGATTCTCGCCATGTAACTTGTTTAATAATAGACGGTGGATTTGGTAGGATTTTCTGAATCCAAGAGTTAACACCTGGTGGAATCGATGGATTTCACGTGACTTTCACGGTCCATTCTCTGAACCCCAGCCGTTGGTATCCACCACATGCTCTGCCGCAATGTCAGTGGCATCACCACTTTGAGATTGCCGACGGTGGTGGATCAACGGCACCTTTGCTGCACTGTCCGTCCGGACCTCCAAATCTCGTCCATAAATCTAAGGCAAATTGCCAATGACTCTTGTGAGTTCAAACCCTTCAGTCAGTGCGCAATAGGAAAGGCTTAGGGAGAGGCAATCATGAAGGCTGAGGCAAACTGGATGCAAATGTGGCGAGCCGAGCCTCTCTCTCTGACCATCCTGGCATCCTGCTGTACGGGTGTCAGATACATGCGCCCGCTCGCCTAGGCTCGCTCAACCCCTACAACAAGGTTTCAAATCATCCAGTCTATGCCCTAGCCTGTAGAGGAAGACAAGCGGTCAAATTCGACAGTGACAGCGCAGCAAGCGTCTGCCTGCCAAACTAAGGCCCTGTTTAGATTGGGCCAATTCGATTGAATTCAATAATTGGAGGTGCATTGGGAATTGAAAAAGTAGAGAGGGGGCACGTAGTTCAATACGTGCAATTTGATTGAATTGGTGAATCTAAACAAGGCCTAATTTATAATGACAAATCTGAAAGTCGTGCAATCTTTACGTATTCGTACCGGTACCGCTACAAATCCGTAGTCCGTCAGTAACAGGGTGAACCGTACCAACGCTATCAGCGCTCTCTGGTCCCTGCCAGGCGACGCTAACCGCTTCCCGTGTCTCGCTGCTTCTTCCGGGACCCACGCGATCCCGTCCGTCATGTCCGTGTCCGTCCGAAAATTTTATACAACGCTCGCGCGCCGCAACCGATCGCAGCGAACGGTGGGCCACTCTATCCGTATAAGGACGGTCGTGTCCTGTCCCCACTTTCCTTTCTACTAGACGAGACGGCCGTTTCCTATTCTGCTTCGAGTTCCAGTCCAAACGCCGACCGTTTATCCTATACCGCTTGGAATTTCCCCTTTCTCAGTTTTTTCAAAATTCCCGACGCGCTATTTTTTTATTCCCCTTTCTCGCTCCTCAACTTCGAGGCGCAGGCGAAAGGGATCCAAATCGCCGGATCCGGGGAAGGGTGCTGTGATTTCATCGACGCGCTACTGGCCTCCGGTGAATCGTCCTCAGCTATTCCATCGAGCTCGGCGGCAGCGCACGGCCGATTCGTCTTCATCCAAATTGACTATTCGAGGGTTCAAGGGAGCTGTGCCCTCGCCGGGTTCCAAACTGACGAAGACGACGATTGAAGCCGTGCCGACCTCGCCGATCTCCGCCCTTTGACAGGTGACTCAATCATGCCTCAGTCTTGTGCTCCCGTCGATTTCCTGCATCGGAGGAAGGTGGATCCAACACGGTTTCGTCGGATTCGTCGATAGGCCACTACGGGCGCCGCTCTTCTCCCTTCAATTATTTCGTTGATTGGTCTTCATATTAAACCGGTTTCTCTTTGTTGACAGCGATTACGGTCATCTCTCTCAGGGCGCTTTCTCGCTCCATCTCGGTGAGTTGGATTGTCCCTCTTTTCTTTCCCTAGCACAGTTCTTCCGTGATGTGCTTATTTTCAGTATTTGCACACGACCATGTGTATTCTAGTATTCTTTGATGGCAAACCTAGTTAGATGCAGTGGGGAGCACCTCCATACATGTTAAATTGTTGCAGTACTTTCCCTTTTTGGTGGCCATTATCCCTATGTATCTTCCGTCGGTGTTGTCTTTTTAGCAATAATGTAGCTCTGTTGATAAACCTGCTAACCTGTGCATTACAAAAACTTGTCAGGGCTGGCTGGCTTGATTATATGCGTGTCATACATGAAGCTAGCTCTCTGTGAATCAGGGGGTTTATAGTTTTTCAATCAAATGATTGGACATATTTATTTTCCATTCAGTATTTGTGCTGAAAGTTTAATGTCCGTAACTAGCTGCAGTCAAAGTTCTGTTGCTTTTTAATCATTGAGCCATAGGAAGCATGCAGGGTTCACCAGAGCATAACGCCCAATTTGTTCTCTGCATCACTAGCTTTCAAATAACATATACAGAATTTAAGTCACATATTAAAAATACTCTGTGCATCCCACTTTCAACCCAGTGTCCTAGAACTTTATAGTACTATACTGAAAGATTTCTAATACATTATATGGAACTGTATGCGCCCGACTTTGTAATTGGACTTCTCAAACTTTATAACAAAATATAGTGAACTTTGTAAATTTGTGCATCCCACTTTCAACTCAGTGTCCTAGAACTTTATAGTACTGTACTGAAAGATTTCTAATACTTTATATGGAACTGTATGCGCCCGACTTTGTAATTGGACTTCTCAAACTTTATAACAAAATATACTGAACTTTGTAAATTTATGCATCCCACTTTCAACTCAGTGTCCTAGAACTTTATAGTACTGTTTTGAAAGATTTCTAATACTTTATATGTAACTGTATGCGCCCAACTTTGTAATTGGACTTCTGAAACTTTATAACAAAATATAGTGAACTTTGTAAATTTGTACGTCCCACTTTCAACTTACTGTTCTCAGATTAAGAAGCATATATCAACATACTCTGTGCATCCCTATTTCAAGCATGGTACAACTCCCATCCATAAGTCAACTATCCCTCTGTATCTTCTATGTTCAAGTATGGGTAGCTTAAACATTTCCCCGAAAGTAGGATCAAATCAGCTATTAGTTACTATTTTTAAAAATCATAGTAACTATTAGTATAAAAAATCTGTATCAGGAGTATGAAAACTTTAAATTATGGACTGAAAATTTCATATATCTCTAGTTTTGAAATCACAAAGTTAAACTTTATAATTGGAATATTAAAACATTGAAGTATCATATTTAGAACTTTGTAAATCTCTAGCAAAAATATTTTGTCCTCTCTGCGACCTTACAAGTAGAGTGGAGCCTTCTCATACTTCAAACTTTTTTCCTCATGGATTCAAGCTCCAAGCACCGACTGTCTAAATTTCTGCACAAATGCATTCCTTTCTTCTATCTTGTTCCTTATGGATGCTCAACAGTCAGCACGATTCCTGTGGATGTTCCTCTCCGCAACTCAGCCAGTGAGCTCCATGGCTGGTTGCTTGTGTGAGCATAGTGAAATGTATTTTATGTTTTCCCAGGCCACATGAATACGTGCAGTTAAAGCTTATTTTCGCACCTCCTATTTGATATACTGCACCGTAGGCCACATTTAGGAGGAAAAATGTTTCACTTCAATGTTTTCTGTGTGAATGCCTTGTGCATGATTCAACCCTTATGCTAGCTAGTCTGATAGGAAGTGCCAGTAGTGAGCACTATATACAGCAAATGTGCTTCAGCTTGAGTGATTTTCTTCCACAAATTTTCTGAAGAGGATGTGTTAATATAGTATGGTATTTGTTTGCATGTAATTTGTTCTTTCCATCCAGCTGCTTATTCTGTGGCAGGATCAGTTCTAGAGATTCCAATGGAGAAGAAGGTATCTATTATTTTCTACAAATCCTTTTTCAGAGTTTCGTGTTGATTGATTTGAGGTCCAGTTTTTTTTAGCATAGTTTTGCAAAAAAAAAACATCCTACGATGCAGCATATAAAGTTCATATGTATAATGTTTTCCCAATTCTTTTAATTCAACTTTGTTCTTTTAGTTTTGCTAAAATCGTGTTCTGTGACTAAAATATCAGGTATAAGACAAAAGTTTTGGAAAGCGTAATATAAAGTGATATGTATGAAACTTAATTCACACATACAAGTTAAGATATATACAGAGTATTTAGAAGTTTATCTTGTATACATCCAAAGTCAAGTGGTATAGAAAGTTTTGTATATATGAGTCAGAAGTTCTTTGTTATTTCATCACAAAGTTCTGTTTGTACAACTTGAAAGTCCAGGGTATATAAACTTTTTAGATCATGCATATATAAGTTTTCACCTAATAATTTTAAAGTTATATGGAACAGGGAGGGGGTTGAAAAGTACACATAAAGCATATGATAACTTTTGTAATAGAATGCATTGACAGATAAGTATAAATTGGAAGTCCAGGGCATATAAACTTTTAAATCATGCAATTATAAGTTTTTGAATAATAATTAAAAAGCTATGTGCATGTGGGTTCAAAATCATACTGAAACATATGAACAATTTTTTTCAATATGGTAAACTCATATGTATGAGTTGTACAAATTTTTTAATTTATGAGTTGGAAGTCTTTTCACATTCTATTACCAAGTTAACATCTCGTTCAGTTCATGTCTTATGTGATTATTTTTTCTTTGAAACATGTGCAGAATTTTAGCAGCAATCTCAAGCTAGGCAAATTCAAATCTTTGTTGGATAACCTCAATAGTGATCAAAGGGATCTTATCAAGTCTTGTGGATTTGGTACCATTCTTGATTTTGATTGTTCTGAAGCCCCAAGGTCTGTATCTTTTTGGCTAGCCAAGAGGTTTGATATGCAGACAAGGACAGTTAATCTGCAGAATGGATCAAATTTTGTCATCAATCCATATACGGTGCACCAGATTTTAGGCATACCCCTTGGTGGTCGGAAGATACCCACCAGAGCGACCAAGCATGTCAAGGATATTATTGGGAATGACACTGGAACTGCTAGCATCGCACCTACAGTTGATCAACTATTTGGCTTGGTCAATAATGAACTATCAGGGGACAAGTTTGTTCGTGTGTTTATGCTGATTGCATTGGCTATTTTTTTTGTGCCCAACCAGCTATGGCAGTGCAAGTTCTCACTATTACTCAGCGATTGCATCAGTAAAGGACATACCAAAGTATGATTGGTGCTCGTTTGTACTGGACTGGTTGGTGACTAGTATAGAGAAATTCCAAGAATCCACAGCAAAAGGAAATGCACTTGGCAAGGATAAGATTTCTTCTCTTGGTGGCTGTCTATTTGTTCTTGCGGTCAGTGTTTTATTCTTCTTCTTCTTTTTGCCCACATATTTTTGTTCTTGTGCTAACTGAGTCTTGGTGCATCAATTCTACACAGGTTACATATTTTGAGTACATTGACACCACACAAATCTTGTTACGTGATGATATCCCACGATTGAAAATATGGGATGACTACATGATTCAGGAATTTCTGGCGCTGGATGGGAACAGTGGTGATGGACGATCTTTTGGCATGTTACATGTTTCTAACTTTTCACCCACTAATTTCTTGTTTATTTTTGTCACCCACCATGTTACAGATTCTAACTTTGATTCCTTCCTAATCAATTTTGCATGGATGCAAACCCCATTTCATATGATATTCATAGTTTTCCAAGTAAATTCTTATACGTGTGGTAGTAATTTTAATTGTTTTTTTTATCATCAAAATAGTTGAAGGATGTCAGTGAAACCCCCTTCTTGGTTGCATCTATTTCATCTGCCAGCTTCTCTAGACTGCCTGCCAAAGTTGAAGATTTCATAATGCGTCTTATCCCAAATGATGAACATCAAAATGTAAGTACTGTTTTTTCCCACGCATATGTTAACAACTACA
Organism: Alloteropsis semialata; assembly: GCA_004135705.1. Taxonomy (NCBI): domain Eukaryota; kingdom Viridiplantae; phylum Streptophyta; class Magnoliopsida; order Poales; family Poaceae; genus Alloteropsis; species Alloteropsis semialata. Next base: position 55,003,605 of record CM014276.1, read on the forward strand.
ATATACATTTTTTTATATTGGACAATATTTTCTTAAAATAATTGATACTGCACACTCAATGATTCAATATCTTGTCAACCTTTTCCATTGTACCCCTTTTCCCTAGTGTTCTTATTAGGCTAGGAGAAATTTCATAGTGAGAGTTAATTGTTCCTACGAACACCTACTCTCTCACTTTTCCCCTATGAAAAGTGTTTTAATTTCATACCTGGATTCTCTTAATATATTTTTATTTTGTGTTGCCTTTTTATGTTTTCAGCTCAGAGATGAGTTGTCTGACATGTGTAGAAGTTTCTACAAAGAAATTATGAGATCTTCACTTGCAGCCATTCAACCAGTCATTATCAATCAAATGTGTAGAATGGTAACAACCATGTGGGATGCAATGTCTAAGAAGATGCCTGACAGATTTTCTACTGATGTAAACAACTTGCATGTTTCCCACTCATACAGTCAGCTCACGTGATGGAAACAATACTAGTGGAACCCATGTTGATATTGGCATGAGTGCAGAGGGTGTTGAAAATGCTGCAAGACATGTGGATATGGAGACTGAGACACAGTTGCCTAGTGATCCTCATCCGCAAAGTGGAGGTTTACAGCATGGTGGAAATACAACTAAGACTCCTGCTGACATAAACACAAGCCCACTTGTGCAATTAGGCATCTCTCCAAATATCCAGAATGTAGATAGTGTCAGTAAGGATTGTAGCAGATCGCCTTCAACTATCTACTGCGCACAAGTGTTCAGATATAATTATGATGAATCCACAAGCAATCTGAACAACAATGCTACCAATCGGGTTACTCATGCATGTGAAGATAGCCTGCAGAATAAAAGAAATGCATTGTATCAAAGTTTTTGCAACAGTAGCGCACATATCAATGACACATATTTTGGAGGCTATTCAGGTAAAGGGTTTGTCATTTTTTTCTTTTCTATGTTGCATTCTTCAATCCTTTTTGAGTTTAAAACAGATAGCATGTGGGCTGTATTAATTTTTTAATCTCTTCTTATATTTTTCCATAAACCAGGAACCCCTGCTAACAAGGCTGGTTCAAACACTAGACCTTGTGTGGGAAGCTCTGTGCATGATACATCCATGCGATCCTACAATATCTCTGCAAGGGCTGTAACAAATGTTCGTCCTGCACTTAACTTTATGGGTGACACAGGTGCATGTAATGCTGAATTAAACTCCAATCTGCATATGCATCCCAAAGATGTAGAAGACATGTTAGGTAAATTCTTATGTTTTTTTTCTACATGCTCAGTCTTTTTACTATAGGATATATGAGTAAATTTTTTATTTTAATTAGTGATCTGGTGCATTTTTTCATTAGTTCTAGTGGCACCGTCCTTTATCCTCTGTATAAATGTTCTTATTACCGAACTTATCCTCTAAATGTTTAATATAGTACATGTTATGTTTGTGTTGCTGTCCTCTAATCATTTTCAAAAACTTTTAATTTTTTATGAATTCAGATACTCCACCCAATAAGGCTACAACAGATGCTGAGCCTTGTATCGGTACCTATGTGCCTGATTCATTTGATCGGTCATACAAAGCAACTGCTAGGACTGGAACAGAAGGTCCTATAACCAATGCTGAATTAAACTCCAATCAGCATACGGATCCCAAATATGTAGAAGCCATGTCAGGTAAATTTTTTATGCTTTTTACATGTTCAGTATTATTTGTATAGCATATGTCAGTTATTTTTTATTCTTTTTTTGCGACTGGGTGCATGTTTCATCATCTCTTTTTGCCACCATCTTTTGTGTCTCCAGTGTATCAATTCTCTGTGTAAAATCTTAAACTCCAATCAGCATACGGATCCCAAAGATGTAGAAGCCATGTCAGGTAAATTTTTTTATGCTTTTTACATGTTTAGTATTATTTGTATACCATATGTCAGTTTATTTTTATTCTTTTTTTTTGCGACTGGGTGCATGTTTCATCATCTCTTTTGCCACCATCTTTTGTGTCTCCAGTGTATCCATCCTCTGTGTAAAATCTTATTATTGAAATTGTCTTCTAGATTTTTTTATACAATACATGTTATGTTTTTGTTGTTGTCCTCTAATCATTTTTTACATATTTGTTTATGAATTCAGATACTCCTCCGAAAAAGGCTACAACAGATGCTGAAGCTTATATCAGTACCTATGTGCCTGATTCATTCGATCGGTCATGCAATGTCACTGCTAGGACTGGAACAGAAGGACACGCTGAATTAAACTCCAATCCGCGTACGGATCCCAAATATGTAGAAGCCATGTCAGGTAAATTTTTTATGCTTTTTACATGTTCAGTATTATTTGTATAGCATATGTCAGTTATTTTTTATTCTTTTTTTGCGACTGGGTGCATGTTTCATCATCTCTTTTGCCACCATCTTTTGTGTCTCCAGTGTATCAATTCTCTGTGTAAAATCTTATTACTTAAATTGTCTTCTAGATTTTTTATACAATACATGTTATGTTTTTGTTGCTGTCCTCTAATCATTTTTTACATATTTGTTTATGAATTCAGATACTCCTCCCAAAAAGGCTACAACAGATGCTGAAGCTTATATCAGTACCTACGTGCCTGATTCATTCGATCGGTCATGCAATGTCACTGCTAGGACTGGAATGAAAGTGTTAACTGTAACCAATATCAGGGATGACACAGCTTCGGCTAATATTGGACCAAAGAAAAAACGTAGAGTAACTTCAACATCCAATCATTCAAGTATGGATTTACCAATTGTCGATCACACCGATAAAGCTATAGAAACCGGTGTCCATAGTGACATTCAAATTGTTTCTGATGATGACATTACACATTCATCCTCTGTTGCTCACATGGAACAAGGCACATCCAGTGTTGCAACATCTGATACAAGCACTAGGAGTGACAAAGGAGATGATGTTGCTGCAATTTTATCTGACAAGTTCACAAGGAGACGTGCCATCAAGTTACCAAAATCTTTATCTTCACCTAGCATTTCACTTGGTATGCCCCGAAAGAAGGTTGCTGTGAGCGAATTTGAGAGTGAGCTATACAATTTAGCAACTAGACGTATTGGCAAGAAAGTCAAAAGGTACATCTTTCGGTCATTTTGCATGTTTTCTCTTTTGTACGGATTATGTTTGCCATTGCTATTTGTTCATTTTTCATAGTTTTTTATTCCATGACACAATAAAAGGATTTCTAATTATATTCTTTTCTACAGCAAAATTATTGCTCGGATTGGGCGTTTCCATATCGACCACCATCTGTTTGGGGAATCATTGCGTGCAAGGAAACTCGTGGGCACCTTTCTCATGAATGTGTTCTGCGAAGCATCCAATGCAGACTACATTGAAGATCCAAACTTGAAACCTTCCAAGTGCTTTATAACTTCAGAAGCTGTTGTAAGTGTTTCCTTTTCTTTTTTTTTAAAGTTATAATGCACTTAATATTCTTCCCCTTGTTTTTTGTTTACACTCTACCACAAATGAAAATATACTCTCACTACTGTGTGATATGCATATGATTTTTTTTTCAATGAATGCTAGGATAAACTGAAATCAAAGAAAGCTACTGTTTCTGAAGCTGCTGAAGCATTATCTGAAGGAACCACTGGGTTATCTATTGATGATTTCAACATGGTTAGTTATAATATACCTACCCCCCCATTTAGCATGATGTCCGTTTTCGATCTCTTGTGTTCTAGTGCAAAGAATTTTTCCTGTGCCACTAAACAGTGGATGCTACTTTTTTTGCTACATTTTTTAAAAATTCAGGTTATGATTCCTGTATGCCACAGCAACCATTGGTGGTTGATAGTTGCAAACCTTAGGGACCATCGTTTTGACGTGCTCAACTCCTGCGAAATGAATTCTACTTCTTCTAGCATCACACATCGAATTGTAAGCTCCTGCACACTTTCTTTTAACATCGTTTCTTTTTAGGTAAGCTAACATAGTGTTATTTCTTACAAACAATTACACATGCAGTGTGACAAATTCAGAGAAGCATATCACATAATGTTTCAGAAGTCAGATATTTTAGACAAACAGGCATTTCCTGTTTGTGTTCAGTCAGCACCAAAGCAGAGAACAAAGTAGGTGATGTATTTATTAGAAACAAAGCAGTTACCCCCTACTTGCTTCTTTATGTTCAATGCAATTTTTTTTTGCTTGACAAACCACTGATAATGTTTTTTGTTTATTGTATTTTCCTTTTTATTTTATAAATGGCGATAGTTACGATTGTGGCATATACGTGATGAAATTCCTACAAATGTGGGATGGTAGGAAGATACATGATATCCTCGAGGTTTGTATTCATTCATGACATCCAAGCTATAGTTATTTTATTTATTTGTATTTTTTCCTTAAAGTTGCTCTTATTTCAATTAATGATGTTTATCACTAATTTGTTTTAATTTTCTTATATTTTTCGATTTTGAAGAATGACATTACCATTCACCGCCAAAAGATAGCAGTCTATATCCTCACTCACAGGCGCAATATTGAGACCATTGACAGTGTGAAGAAATTCATCGAGCGACACAAATAATGTGTATGTATTTATTCCGTCATGTTTATTTCTTCTCACATACATGCAAGCGATTCATGTGGTTTTTAATATAAACCTTAATGCTTGCATGTGTCATTCATTTTTCTAGGAAAGACCCAAAAAAACCTTCCCATGTTTGGTACTTGCAAAGTTAAAACAAAAGCGCAGAAAACAGAATTGGCCAATCAAGAGTTTACATATATAGCCTGGCATGTCTGAGCACAGTTCTTAATCTACCCAAAAGCCAAACACTCAATATAAATAGTAAAAATTAGCATCGATGTCTGTCTTTTTTTTCTAGTTTGAACTTAATCTGCTCTCTGTGTGTCACTACTAGCTGTTGCAATTTTTTTCCCTTTTGTGGCATTCACATTGTCTGGACATTTATCTCTGAAATGCGTAGTGGACCTGCAAATTGTACATTTTCTAGGTTCTTTCTTCTTTTTGAGCTGGATCATTATCTTCTCTTGGATTGGCTTCAACCGATCACCCACAGCCACACTTTTTGCTTGAGAATGCGGTGGGTCTTTGTAAATACGCGCCGGTCCTGTACTGTTTTCTGGTTCAGTTTCTTGTTCTATTGTGTCCACACTATTTTCATTTTGCTCAGTGACAACTCTGTTTGTTTTGAATGTGTTGATTGCTTTAACAAGTTCATCGACACCATCACAGAACATTGAGCTTGTGCTCTCATCACAGCACATATGCTCACAAACCTTTGACATTTTGCTCATCATTATAGCGTATCGCACTGAACCATCTTTTGCTGTATTGATTGTTCCGACATCTTCCCTCACCATCTCTTCAATTTTTGAATCCATTGCAATTGTCCACCGAGGAAGTATGAATGATTCTGGTAGTTTAGTCATTCCTTTCCTGGTGGCTATGTTGAACACGTGACAGCAGTGTATTCCGTCCCTTTCGAATTTGCAGCATGAGCATTTGTAGATTTGGCCATCCTCAGATACTGTGACTGTGTACATATCTTTTTGATACTCAGCCTTTTCATATTGTTTTACCCTCTTTAGCAAGAATGTCAAACCTTCCTGTTCTTCCTCTACGACATAAGCTGTACTGTTCCTCATTTCCTTCTGAAGTTTTGCAAATATTGTTCTTGTGAAAATTCCAATTGCCTCCTCTTCATAAAGTGACATTGACCAAGTAGATGAAGTTGTCCCCTGGGACACATAACTCTTGCGATCTAGCTTATTTGTTTGCTTCTCTTGAATGATCTGATACTGCTTGAAGAAGTTGAGAATTGTATCCTTGGGAGCACATAGTTTTTGAATAGTGAGTTTGTGCTTTCACTTCTCCCAGTTGTGGATGAAAAGGGATAGAATTTGGTCTTGAAAAATGCTGGCGCCCAGTAATCTCTGATCTCAAACAAGTGCTGTAAGTACTCATTATCTTCAGCACCATGCCTTAAGAGGACAGCCTTCCACCCATCCTCAAACTCTGTAGGAGTGAACGAGTTCTTTATAACATACCTTAGTTCAGCACCCATGGCACCCCTGGCAGCTAAGTAGCTGTTCAAATTCTTCTTTATGTTCTCCAAGATGTGCCAATAGCAAAATTGATGTGTCGCTAGAGGGAAAACACTTGCAATTGCTTTTCGCATTGCTTTGTCCTGATCAGTTATGATGTTTGTTGGCATCTTCCCCCCCATTGCATCAAGGAATGCACCAAATAGCCACCTGAATGTGCGTGACTTTTGATTTTGTAGCAATGCACATCCAAATACCACTGTATTTCCATGGTTGTTTACGCCAACAATAGGAGCAAATGGCATGTTATATCTGTTGGTACTAAAAGTTGTGTCAAATGAAATGTAATCACCATAGAGCTCATAATTTTTTCTTCCCATTAGGTCTGTCCAAAACACACTCCTAACTGTGTCATCCTCCTCATCCACCTGAAGGCTGTAATAGAACCCTTGTGTCTTTGTTTGTTGCTTTCTAAAGGCAGCTAGCAGATCTGTGATATCTCTGTTCTTATGTTTTTTCCTTTCGGCAGACCTCATATTTGCTATATCTGTCTCGTCGAAGTTGAAGTTTCGGAAACTGCCCTTTAGAGATCTAAATATTGTCATAACCTTTCGGGGAGCAACCCTGCTGTCTTGCAAAATTTCCATGAATTTTTTGTCACTCTCCGGTATGTTCTTGTGGCATCTCATGAATCTAATCAACCACTCAGATGGCATAAGATCATGATTGTGTTGGAGGTGTACAAGTGATGCAAACCATTTACCATTTTCTTTCTTTAGCAGCACCCTTACTTGGCAATTTGTCCTTTGAATGAAATTAGTTCTTCTCTGCTTAGCCGGATTGTCATCAGCAACATTCTGTCTCTGTTTATTGCACACGAATGTCCTCTTGTTCACCTCACCTGTTTTTCTCGATCTGTAGCTTGTATCTCTTTTAATTGCAAACCCCATGCGCCTTGCATAGACCGCAAAGAAATAAAATGCTGCATCATCTGTCTCAAATGTCATCCCTTCATGAGGGGCAGCAGCAGAGATGATCTCAGTGAGTGTAGGATAATCTGTGTCAGTAAACATGTTATCCATCTCTACCTCTTCTCGAGTAGGGGGGACAGTGTCGACCATCTTTAAGATATCATCAATTTCAGTAGATTGGCTTCCTTCACGAGTTCTGGATTCCCTTGATGGTAATGGCTCCTGTTCATCCATTAGCAAAACATAGATCAGATATCTTTTTTTTTTCTAGATGACAAAGAGCTCACTGTTTGGATCTACGGAAACTTGAACTAAGCTTACCATATTGATCTGATGGTTATCTACAATTGATTCAATACTTGTTGTGTCTTGATTGTTTATCCTATCAGAAGGACCTCTTAAACATTCCTGATTGTTAGCATCCCCCGCGCCTTGCATCAGGATGCATGTGGGTGTAGCCATGTCATGGCTATTGCCCTCATTCCCGAACATCTGTTTGCAATGCCAATTAATTAAAATAAAGTCAGACAATTATAGTATCCTTTTTCATGCCAAAGTTGTGCAACATTCAAGTGAAGTTTCTTTTCATAATTTACTATAAAAATCTGTATTTCATGCCACAGTTATGCATTGTGGTTTCAGGGGTTCTTCAACTTACCATGTCATTTTGGGTGTTCTCAACAATTGGTGTGCAACTTGTTCTGTGATCATTAATTCTCCACTCAGAATTAGCTCCCATACATTGTTGTCTACTAGCAATAATGTAGTTGTCGATGTTGCTGTGCAACATATGTTTTGTATTTGTAGCCATCATAGGTTCACTTCCATCATCACCAAGTGCCTGTTTTCAGCCAGTCAATTGAAAATAGTCTAGAAAATTTACATGCACTTTTGCTTCTCATTGTGTTATTTAGATAAGAAAAACAAGCCATGTACCAGGTTCAAGTCAATCATCCCTTTTCTCTTCCCACTGGCAACTTCAGCAACTGATTGTGTGCCATGATTACCACCCTCTATGAGTAATGTTGCTTCAAGTTCTGCTAATTGTGCTGCAGATTCCCTCTCTCTCCGATCTTGATCTCTGTTCACAAAATACTGCATGTACAGTTTTCACAATCAATTTTTGAAACACCAAAAATGCATACTTTTTTCATTTTTTAAATCATGTATCTATATTTTTTAAATACCTGTAAGAATCTGTCTTCGACAGTTCGCAACTCGTACATGTTCATGTATTGTATTGAATTACCTTCTGCACACATCGGGCCTGGCATGATGCTTGTTCAGTGATAACCTGTTTATTTACATTAACAGTTTATTATCAGCATTTATTCATTCCTATCTCTCTTTCATTTTCAACAGTACAAACATATCATGACCTGTGTTTGTTACATAATTTACAGTTCAATGCAAGGAGGATCAAAAAACAAGCTCACGCTATGCAACGTGGAAACCAACCAGCCAGACTAGATTTTTCCAACATACATATCCATGTAGAGAGTAGAGACAAACATGGCACTATCACTGATGTATTTTTTCATGTTTTCTATTATTGCTGGATTCAAAAATGTCAAAATAAACTTCTCAACATGGTGCTACTGTACTCCAATCTACAATCTGTATTGTTTTTTTTTACCATACCAAACCTCACTGTGTGGCTTATTGTGTTCTGCACAAATCTTATTGCGGTAAAAAATGATGTATTGGATGGTTAAATGTACTTGCAAGGAAAATAATGCCATGCCTCTTAAACTTGTCGACATGTATGGTTTATTGCAATGATTGGATATCTATTCATATTAGAGTCAATAATTTGCAACAAATATTAACAAACTATTAATTGTTTTAGTCAGCTTTGATGTCAAAAAAGACGGTCAACTCTTCCACAGTCAATTTTGTTTAAAATCTGAGAAAAAACGAATAATAAAACAAGATTTTCAGGTCCCAATGCCTTTTTTAGTTTGTAGGATCTTACCGTATTGTAGCGTGGGTGTAGTTCTTGCACTTTGTCCTCAGCAGATCTGGAGGAACGTGACGTGGTTCTAGTTTTCTAGAGATAATTGCTTAGAGACAAGGGGTGGGAGGTCTAGCTTGCTACGAAGTGTATGGCATGGAGAGTGCAGAAAGAAGAAAACTCATGTGTAGCTCTTGCGTTCTTCTCCAGATCCGGCAAAGGGGCACCCGGTAAGCGGCGGCGCGTTCTGCTCCGCGCGCCTGCGCAATCGGCGGCGCGACCGCGCGCCCTTGGATGAAGCGTGTGTTCTAAGCAATCATCCCCACCGTCAAATGGTTTAATCCCTCGGCCCACATGTCAGCCAGATATTTTTCTCTTTTCGTATGGCCCACAGGTCATTTACTTCAGCACTCATGTTCTCTTCCATTTTCTCTCCAGTGTCAAAATATCTTTGGATTTTTGGGCGCTGAAATCTCAGTCCACCGGTGAGGGAATCCATTTCGGAGAGCAGTGCTTCCTCCCCCGGCGCAGCAGATCTGCGGCGGATGCGGACGGAGATGGTTCGGCGGCTGCGCGCTTGATCTTGGCATGTGCGTCGCCTCGGCGCTCGGCTCCGGAGTCCGGACTTGGGGCCTGCTGTTGTTCGTGGGGGGTCTGGGTTGCTCCTCTTGACGTTGGATCCGGCCATCAACTAGCTGTCTCCTACGGCGGCAGTGACCTGTGCCCGTCTTATCGCGCTCCGCTTCCATCCGTTCAAACCAACATCAGCACCGACCTCGTCCTACTTGCCACCTAGGTATCATCAACTGGTTCCTAAATGTGCCTAATCTTTCTTAGATTTCACCGGTTAGAGTTTGGGTTTCGAGTCTTACTTTTAAGTTCCAGATTCGTTTGGATCATGCATAAATATTTTATGGGTTCCTGTAGTGGCTTTGCTTTTATGTGTGAACGATCTTATTATACTTGGGTATACTATCTGCCTGCTATGAGTTCTTATTCATACTGATTCCCAAATCTATAAAATGGAAACATTGTATGGTTTGCCCATAAACACTAAATAATTCAACCCTTTATTTACTATCAAGCGGACCTATTTAGCCGTTAAAACCTTTTTTTTATCTTCTGAGCTGTCTATCTTCAAACACCTAAAAGATTTTATATTACAACAACAAAGTCCCAGATATGACACCATAAAAACATAGCCTCCTATAAGCAAAAGTTTTTGAAATCTGATATATTATGTCTTCCATATTTGTAATTTGTAAGATATTCAAATAGTGCTAAGTTCCTTTATTATTGTCTTATCAATTAATGCATGACCAGGCAAAAAAAAAAATGAAAGGCGCGCATCAACCCCTAGCAAGGACACTTGACTACGATTGTCAAGACGGCATCAATGATGCGAAGAGTGTACATGATCCCAAAAAGGTAAACTAAATTAACAAAATAAACAAGTTCAATGCTATAGAAACTATTCATAAGTTCTGAACATATATATTCAAAATTATGTGCCATAGAAAATGTTTGTGCCATAGAAAATGTTTGTTGATATATGAGTCAAGTTCTTTGTTAGTTTGTTATAATGTTTTATGTTGCATAAACTTAAAGTGGAGTATATATATAAATTTTTAAATTATGCAGATATGACATTTTTGTACTTATGAGTCACAAGTTTCTCACATTCTATCACAAGTTCTGTGTGTATAAGTTCAAAGTCTTTGCGTACATAAAGTATAATGAAACATATAAACGTTTTCCAAATATATTGAAGGTATGAGCTGTAGAAAGTTTTGTAGTTATGAGTTATATTTTTTTCATATTGTATTACAAAGTTCTATCTTTGTAAACTGAAAGTACAGGATATATAAACTTTTATGGTATGGGAGTTATAAGTTTTTGAATAACAGTTGTAAAGGTATGCTGGATGGGCTAAAAAAAAGTCTAAAACATATGAACAATATTCTTTCTGTATGCACAGTTAAAGATATGAGTTGTTAAAATATTTTTATCTATGAATCGTAAGTTCTCTCAGTTTCTATTACAAAGTTATGTGTGTATAGATTGAAAGCTAGGTGTTTTTAAAATAGATAGACAATCTGTGTTCAAAGCTATGTATGTATGAGTGAACATTTTTCTCATAAGTATATATGCTATAGAAAGTATTCATAGGTTCTGAATATATATTCAAAGTTATGTGCCATAGAAATTTTTTGTTTATATATTATCCAGAATTTCTTTGTTATTTTGTTACAATGTTTATGCTGCATAAACTTAAAGTCAAGCATATATAAATTTTTAAATGATGCATATATGACATTTTGTACTTATGAGTTACAAGTTTTTTCACATTCTATCACAAGTTCTGTGTGTATAAGTTCAAAGTATTCGGTATATAAACTTATAAGCAATGTGCTTATAAGTTTTTGAATATAGTTATAAAGGTATGTGCATGTGGGTTCAAAAGTATATTAAACATATAAACAATTTTCAAATATATCGAAGGTATGCGCTGTAGAAAGTTTTGTAGTTATGAGTCATATTTTTTCCATATTCTATTATAAAGTTCTATCTTGGTAAACTGAAAGTCCAGGGTATATAATCTTTTACGGTATGGGAGTTATAAGTTTTTGAATAACAGTTGTAATGGTATGCCGGATGGGCTTAAAAGAAGCCTAAAACATATGATTAATATTTTTTCTGTATGCACATTCAAAGATATGAGTTGTTGAAATATTTTTATTTATGAATCACAAGTTCTCTGATATTCTATTACAAACTTATGTGTGTATAGATTGAAAGTTATGTGTCATAGATTGAAAATCCAGGTGTTTTTTAGATAGATAGACAATCTGTGTTCAAATCTATGTATGTATGAGTGAACATTTTTCTCACAAGTTGTTATGGCTAATTTATTGGATTGCAAAACACTGAAGAACACACGGCACATGGATAAACACCCTGCTCACCCTCCCTAAGAGGCTCTGAGCTTTCAGGTTTATCTCTGCTTAATCCCCTAATGCATGACAAGTGCTGGTACAAATAGACTCTCAAACCTAACAACCGAATTCCTGAAACTTAGCCGGCTGCTAACCATCCGGCCATTCTGAACCAACAATAAAAATATCCTAACAAACTCTAGCCACTGGATGCTGTTGCCTGGGCTCATGTTGTTTTCTTTTTGTGCCTAAACTGCTCCCAAAGAATGAGTCCACAAGACAAGTTAATTTTTCGTTAAGTGATACCTACATGATTTTTGAAGTGGTTTTTTATGTGGGCAAATGTTTTTGACCTGCATAAACAAATATTTTTATGTGTACTTTATCCATGGTTGCTTATATATTTTTTCCCATAATTTGTAGCTGCTATGACACATTGCAATACCATTTTTTTTTTGCTTTTAACAGATTTTCTCGACAAAATTGAGTTTACCCAAGTTCATGTCTGTGTCAAAAATGCTTACCCTAGAGCAGAGAAGGCTTGTGAGCACCATGGGATTTCATCACCTTCTTGATCTCTGCTGTGACTCAGTCCCCAGGGGGATCAGTATATGGCTTGCAAAAAGTTTTGATGTCAAATCGAGGACCCTTCTTTTACCAAATGGTTCCAGAATATCGATAACTCCTCTTTCTGTGCATCGGGTGTTGGGGATTCCAAATGGTGGCAAAGCTATAACAAAGAAGTGTGAGGATTGTGTAAAGAATTGGGTATCCCAAGAAACAAGATGCAAAGGCAGCACTCCAACAATTAATGAACTCAAGGCCCTTTTCACCCCTCAGTTGAGAGGCAATAATTTTAAGATGGTGTTCACGCTGTTTGCTGTAAGTTCTTTCTTATGCCCGACAAGCTATGGATCTGCTAGCACTGATTACTACTCAGCTATAGCATTGCCAGATGAGATCAGCGAATATGACTGGTGTGCTGCTGTGCTGGACAAGATCACCCAATCTATTGAATTTTATCAGAAAACTGAAGCAACTACCTCAACTGCAACTCTGGGAGGATGCATTCTTGTACTAGTGGTATGTACAGATTAACATTTTTGTTGATGGCATACACCACTATTTATCAGCTTAATTTTATTTTTCTTTTTTGTTCTCCATTTTTACAAGCATTTTTTCGAACCAAAGTTTATGAAAAAAAAAGAAACATAATGTCTATATGCTTATTTAAAATTCATCTACCAATGTCAATATTTCTTGGAATGTCCTTTTTGAATCAGATTTTACGTGTGCACATTTTTTTCTATTCTAAACAACTAAATTTCTACATGTACAACTTTTATTTTTTTGTGTGTACTTATGATCTGATTTGGTTTTCAACATAATGTGTTCGCAGATAATATATTTTGAACTCCTAGACATCCCAATCAGCAGGGACTTTCAGGACATACCACTCCTCAAATTCTGGTCAACTGACATGGTTAAAGCATTTGAAACCCTTGATGCTAAAGATGATAACCATACTGTTTTCGGCCGGCTACCGGTAAACTTTTTTGCATCATTTTTCTTGATCTTGTCAGCACCCACGTTGAATTACTCGCATCATCACAAATTAGTTTGTTTATTATTTTTAGTATTTTTGTATGTCCTAACTAAAATTTTGATTTCTCCTTTTTAATATAATGCAGGTCAAAGATTTGACCAGAACCCCTTTCTGGACAGGTGCTCTAGCTGACTCCCTCACATCTCATGCAACCAAAATGCTCACAAGAGAATACAGTGAGTCTGCACAAGACAGGGATAAAGTTGCTGCTACAATACAGGAATTGCAAAGGGACATCATTAATGCAATTGAACCACTCATGTCAAGCTACACAGACAGAATATACAATTTGTGGGTCGCTCCTCAAGTGTCAACGAAAGCTCAGAAGCACGATTCATTTGGGGGTGGCAGCAATGTATCACCTCAACTTAATGTTGCTAATTTTGTAGTTGAAAGGAAAACACACACACATACTGGTGACCCTCACTCAGTGGACAAGAACCAAGAGTGTGTAGTAACAGCAAGTTTAAAGACCGACAATGTCAATGTTGAAGAAACTGATGCTCACCACAGTGAATCCCTAGAGCCAAAGCCACCACTTGAAGGAGTACTAGTTTCAACCAAGCCACATGTTACATCAACTAAGGAAATGTCTTCCTTCCCACAGGTACCTTCATTCAGTCAAGACAGCTCATCGAACCCAGTTTCTAATGCCACCCAGCCTAAAATCCATTCTGTCAAAGAGAATCTCAGCACTGAAACATCTGAATGCTCTCATAGTAAACCTGGCCCACCCCACTTGCAACCAAGGATAACCCTAGCTGAAAACATGGCAACCAGTGTGTTTCAAAGTCGTCAATCCTCATCTACAAACACTCTGCAGAGAAAGGAGACCAATGCCTCAGTACTCGACATTCCGACAGCAGAAGTCAATACTGATGATAGGGATGCTGAGCAAACTACCAAAAGTAACGATTTCAACTTTTGGGGTGATGGTTTTGATTCAGATTTTGAAGTCAAACCTCCAGCAAAATCGCCTGCTAGGGTTAATTTTCAAATTCAAGCGAATCAACATGGTAAGAAACGAACAAGATCATTGAACGAGTCTATATATGATGCCATTATATCAGAAAGGAAGAGGGAAGATACAGCTAGTAGGTGCACAACAGGCAGCGATCAAGCAATGAATAATGTTGTTAACGGTATTGAAAGTACACCATTGCCAGAGTCATCTATTCAGGAACTAAATCCATCAAACTTTAATGAGGAATTTTATGATCAAATCAACATGGAGGAGATTATGCAATCCACACCAGCAACACAGACAAAGTTTTGCTATAATTTTTCTTCACAACTCGTAGAGAAAGAAGTATTCAAGGATATTGTTGATCGCATCCCCTTTTCTGGACCAAGGTAAATATTTTTTTTTACCTTGCATATCTTTTGTTTCAACTGCCATTATCTCATAAGCTTTGTTTTCCATATAAAGTTACAAAGTGTGCATATACTTACTGTGCAGCATACTTTTTTTAATTTTTAGCATGTCTGAATAAATTGTTTCTCTTCCATTTAATTATTTTTAGGCCACGAGTCATTGAGATTAGAAAAGTTTGGGTTGATCATAAGACATTCGGGCTGTCAATGCGAGTTTTTGGCACTGTTTCAAAATACACACTTGATGTCATGGGCCAAGCAATCATGGCTGAACAATTCGAGAAGGAACGACTAGGACTTCTCCCACCAGGTTCATGGTACAGACACATTATGACATACGAAAGAGCTGTGAGTATCTCCTATCCCGAGCCTCTTTTCACCTAGCTTTTTCATTTTTTAAAATTTCTCTCTCGGTCGGCCTACACTGCTTTATTTATTCATATTCATTTTTTCAAAAACACCACCTGCCTAGTGTCTCCTAATATTTACAAAAATATAAATATGTGATGCAGAAATTGTTCCAAGCCTCAAATTTTGAACCATCAGCAATAACAAAGATGTTGACTGAGTACAAGGTAGATAAGATGGACTTGGTAT
>CM014276.1:55028178-55059199 GCA_004135705.1 Alloteropsis semialata
GTTGGCTGGGAACCGTAGCGAAGCGAGGCCCAGGCCGCCACGCCAGCCAGGTCGGCGCCAGCGATCCTAGGGCTTATTGTATCCCGTCCCCACGCAGGGCAGCGGCGCAGCATTTCGCGTCTGAACATTTGAAAACGATGGCCTGGGCACCGGCCACGTGAACACACGGTGTGGTGCGGATGGGGTTGGAATCTGGTCGCGAGCGAAGCGACGGATGGCCGGCCGGCCCCAATAATCCCCCCGGCACGTCGAGCTAGCCAAAGCCCCCGACGAGACGACGACTAGCAGAAGCGAGCTCCGGTTGCTGAGCCGGTCACGACGCTGTCCACGTCGCGGCCGGTGGTCGGCAACCAATGCGGCGCGGCGAGCTAGCGCTAGCAGCGGCAGCAGTTGCGACTTACGACTTGCGAGCGCGGCGTGTACGAACGAACGCACCTGCCACTCCTGGAGGCCCTGCACGCTCTCGGGGTTGAGCTTCTTGACGGCGACGACCATGCCGATGCCGGAGCGCGTCGGGTTCATGGTCTTCTCGTCGACCCAGCCCTTGTACACCCGCCCGAACCCGCCCTCGCCCAGCACCGTGTCGGGCTTGAAGTTGCGCGTCGCCGACCTCAGCTCCGCGAAGGTGAAGACGCGGAGGTTGGGCGCCTCCAGGATCCGGCCCTCCCGGTAGGCCCCCGCCGAGCTGCTGCTGGTGCTGCCGCTCCGGGTCGTCGCGATGCTGCTCATGGACGACCCCTGGGACCTGCTGCTCGGGTGCCCCGACGAGCTCATGGAAAGGTCGCCCTCCGGTGGCGCCATCGGAAGCGCCCTTGCAGCTGCTGTCGAGAGACAAGGAGAAATCGATCGTGAGCAAGCCTGATTCCGAAAGGAAAGCACTCCATTCAAATGAATTCGTGTCAAGAACCAGGAAAAATCAGCCGCAGCTGGAGGCCGTCATGAACAAACGATAGCAAGAAGCAGGCAGGAAATGCAAGCCAAATACACAAGTGGTGGTGGTACCTTGTGCCTGCCCATGGCGACCAACGTTCTTGACGGCCTCCAATTCGGCCTCCTCCGACTCCGAGCCGAGGCAGTTCCCCATGGAAGCAGCAGCGGGGATCGGAGCTCGGTCGCTGGCCGCCTCCTCTCCTCTCGTGAAAGAATCCTCCTCTACTTCTTGCGCCTCTGGAAGCTGCCGCCACCGCTACCCCCTCTTCGCCTCGCTCTCCTGTGGCGCCGTGATATAAAAAGGGGAGGTGCGCGGCCGGCGGCCCGTACCCGCGCCGCGCGATCGCCGAGGCTTACGCGTTATGGGAGACCTTTCGATGGGTTTGGTACTTTGGTGCTGCCGTCGTGGGGCGCGGGCGAGATGGGCAGTGTCCAACACTCGGAAACATTTTGTTCGGCCTAATAAAACGCAGCGCGAGGAGTTGGAACGGAAGGCTTGCACGTTTACTTCGGGCAAGTCAAATGCTCCCGCTTGCAAGTTGCGGCAAGTCTCCGCTCCCCCTTTCCAATCATCCCTGTCGCACCACAAGTGCCGATGGATTTCGAGGCAAGTTGCATACCTGCATGAGGCGATGAGAAAACAGTTATTGGGCACGTGTTGGACTTGTCAGGCCACGGCCACGGAGGTGGGAGAATTTTTGGTCTGCTGGGCGCCGGCCACGTTCTCGATTGACACTTGACGGAAACAGATGTGCTGAAAGGTCTCTCTGCCTCGAAACGGAAGGCTTGTTTAGTTGGTGGAGGAAAGTTTGTGAATTTTACTGTAGCAATTTTAAATCGAAAATTAGGAGGACTAAATATGATCTAATTATAAAACTAATTACACGGATGGACGAAAAATCGCGAGACGAATCTATTAAGCCTAATTAATCTGTCATTAGAGATTGTTTACTGTAGCACGACGTTGTCTAATCATGGCCTAATTAGGCTCATTAGATTCGTCTCGCGAAGTTACCCGGGGTTATAGCATGGGTTTTATCATTAATTCATATTTAATACGTTTAATTAGTGTCCTAACATTTGATGTGACAAATAAATAGTAAAAAATTTGAAAAGTTGATCCAACTAAACATGGCCGGAAAAGAAGATGTCTCGCTCCGTTTTGTTAAGTGGAAATGGTTGAAAATCTTTGTTCTCACTTCTCACCGGCCAGTTCACAACTTCACATGCTGAAGAAAAAAACTGCGCGACGCGAGATCTTTTGCTGTGAGCCTGTGACGCAGTGTGATACCGCTGCAGCCTGAACTTCACGTGCCACCATTTCTACCCATGCGCGACTGCTGGAACGAGCATATCAACAACTTTAACTTTATCCCAGCAATCGGGTACGGTATCTTTTTTGCTTTGGCCTTTCGGGTTCGTATCGTATGAACACAATCGCAGAAATAGTTCGTCCTGAACTTGTTGATGAGCTTGCAAGGTCAAAGCTCAGGAGGCGCAGCTCAGACTTTTCTTGGAAGATTGCGCACAGCTCCGAACGTCTCCGTGCCGTGACCGTGAGCCCGTGACGCAGAGGCGGCAGAGCCTACCACCACTAGTTAACAAAGTTCCCAGGTCATCCGTCTTTTGTACGCAGGCGGGGCCCAGCTTTGAACATTAACCTCGATCTCATTGGATTTCATGAGCTTTTTATGGCTTTATTACCAAAAGCTCAAGATAAAAAGCACCAGTGTGATACTAGTACAGATCTTATTGCAATCGGCAAGCAAAGCTGACTTGTTTGGTAAAAGGCCTCAAGATCTGATGGGATCTTGCCATCTTCCAGTCGATCCGTGGCTTGCAGCAGCGGCAGGAGGTACTAACAAACATATCCATATCGAATCGGGCTGAGAATTTCATATGCATTGACTGGAAGGCCCTTTTAAAAGCAGTCCTATTAGCCGCGGTGATTGACTTGCTGAGTTGATTATAACAGGAGAATTATAAAGAAGCCGTGTTCAGAGCTCACGTAACGAAATGTCCCCTGCTAATAATCTATCGTGGAGATGGCCGGTATCTGGGGGTGCAGTGTGATAGCTGATACTACTAGCAAGGCCATAAGATATTACGGTGACGCGACTTCGACGCGGTTCAGCTGATTGTGCACATCTTGATTCAGGCACACGTTTCTGTCAGACAAAAAAAAAAGGCGCAACAGCTAGACACGTACTCCTACTCAACTACTCGGGTTTCATCCATTACGTTAATGAATAACGATCATCAGCTCGAGCTTGGCTTTGTTTGCTACTATAAGGGAAATAATACGGGATGAAATAATTCATGATGTTATTCTAGTGTAGGGAGGGAAAAAAACCAGATGTATTTTTCTGGCTTATACGTCCTGTGAACAGTTCCGTTCCGATCCCCTTCTCTTTTCTCTTAGTCAACTCGCACTAGCGCTGATGATGGTCCTGATCCCTGAAAGGAACATCTGACCTTTGGCAAAAGTCTGGCTGGAACATGTCGTTTGTCCGGCCAAAAGGGTAAATTAGCTTTGCAATTCGGACACATGTCGTGGAACGGCGATGCGTCGCCGCGTGAATTTGCAAACAAATTTCCTGCAGCGCGGCGCCTGTCAAAAGAAACGACTAAGATGCCCACAGACCAACTTGCGTGGCTTCAGGCCTTCAGCCATCAGACATGGCCGATTTTCCTCCATGAGACCATCGACACTCTGAAATTGCAAGATTCCATCTGTCAATCTGATGAAGAATACCAGAAAGGCACCAATACCACATATGTAATATGTTATGCTTGTGTAAAATTATGCTAAAACGATGACTTGAATTATATAGCTTCTGCTTACGCTGGCAACTGGCATCAACCATGCTATGTGAAAATTTTCAGGTACTTCAGTTCTCTGCCACAGCAGAACGCGGTCAACAGCACCACTATCAGAACACAACAAATTGAAGTTCATGAAGAGCATCTACCGGCTAGTTACTAGTCTGATAGCAGCTATCAGCTACTACCTTTGCACACAGATTGAGTCATACATTTTTACAATAGCTGGCAACTACTAAAGAGAAATGCTACACCCTGGCTGCATGCTTAGCCTTGTGTTTCCTCTTGAAAACATATTGCCTGAACTGCTTGGTTTCAGTCATCAGGTCCAAGGTTGGCTTCTGCCGTATGGTCTCCTTCTCACTCTCCAGCATCCTCTTCCGATTCGTGAGGGCCTTAATCTCCATCTGCTCTTCCATCTGCTCCTCCATCTGCATCAACTCCTGCTCCGCATCCTCTCTTGACTTGTCCTCAAGCACATACTGTACGAATGACAAGATATATATGAGTTGTGCTGGCTTTTAACAAGTTAGCACATCAGTACTGCCACACATTCCCTGATAAATCCACAAGTGAATAAATGGAGGGCTCTGTCAGATTTACCTCAAGGTCGTGGATGAGGGAGTCCAGAGACTTGATCTTGCGGTGAGGCCAGCGAGGTATCCCATATTTCCGGCATTTGCTCTTCAGCATAGTTACTCCAATCTTCAGAGTCTTTGACGC
Source organism: Alloteropsis semialata (assembly GCA_004135705.1). NCBI lineage: Eukaryota > Viridiplantae > Streptophyta > Magnoliopsida > Poales > Poaceae > Alloteropsis > Alloteropsis semialata. Next base: position 55,032,655 of record CM014276.1, read on the forward strand.
TTCTCTGATTGGAAGATGGAAGCACTGCGCAATATCAACCAAAGTAATGTTATCTATATGCCTCCGCCTGGCTCTCGATTGATTCTGATCTGGTGGCGCAAGTTCTGCATGCATCAGATTGACATTCAAGTAACAGAAGAGGAGACATTAGAAATGAAGCACCCCAAACATAACGACACTTTACAAAAGTACTAGTACTATTCATCCTCTCCCCGGGCATACCTAGGTCACCTCCTCCTTCGCCTGGGAACTGGGCGCCGCACCCCGCCCCGGCGTTGGCTCCTCCGCGAGATTGGGCGGCGAAGGCCGCCTGTGCAGCATTAGCTTGGGTGACGGAGCTGGAGGCGGCGCCGTTACCTTGGGCCGGAGGAGGAAGACCAGATTCCATCTCTCCGGTGTTGAGGACGGCGGCGGCCCCGTCGCGGCTAGGGTTCGGCAGAAGGGGCGGCGTCATCTTGGGCCGGCGGAGGCGCTCCACTCGCGAAGGGGAAAAAAAAAACTGGGCGACGGGAGATGAAACGGCGGCGGGAGACCAGGGGGCAGTGGCATTGATAAGTAATTTACCTCAACTTTTAAGAGGATTTTGGAAAACTGATTTCCAGATGTAGTTTTACCTACCAAATCTATAAATTTGCGCTCCAAATCGGGAATTTTACTTGAGCTCTAGTTTTGGAGTTTGCTCTAAACATAAGGTAAACTAGATTCCTATCTAGAGAGGTCTCTTTTTCTTTAGCATTGAAATCTAATCTATCGATGCACCCTTTATCCACACATATTCAACCCCTTCGTCTTCCTCTCATAGACTCGCCTCCGCTTTCTCTCACCTCCACTCATCTCTGCTGGAATCACATCGCCCTTGACTCTCTACAAACGTATTAGGGGCTCCAATCACTGGCCGTCTAGACTCCAACTCCACATCAGAGAAAAGAAACTGGATTATGGTCGTTAGGGTTTGGGGGTTAGAGGTTCAGGGTTGTGATGTCTAGTGATAGAAGGGATGGCCACGACGAAGGCAAGCCGGGCGGTGGCTGTGGGTTGTGGGGGGCGAGGCCGAGCGGCAATGGTGCCGTCGAGTGGTTGAGGACCTCCAGTGGACGGTGCCGGTGATGAGGGCGAACGATGGCAATGATTAGGAAAGGACAGAGTGGCACGGTAGGGATAGGAGGGAGGCAGAGCAGCACAGTTGGGAGCGGTGGGAGGGTAACAGTAGGTGTGGCGCTACAGGGCGCTTCGGTACAGCTAGCACCTCCGTATGAAAAGCATCCAATACTCTTGGAATGCGGCCTGCGCAAGTCTTGAGGAGCCTTCCCTAGGGCTTGTTTGTTTATTTGTAATCTCCGTGAATTTGAAGAAAATTTAGAGGAGTTGAGAGGAACTTTGGTTTGTCGGGGATTTAATCCCCTTTAATTCTCTCAATTCCACTTGAACCGAAGAAGTTTCTGATGACAAAACCCATTCCCCATGGATCATGTAAGGATTGAAAGCACCATCTGAATTGATCTTGTCGTCTTCACTTATTGGGGGTGTTTACTTTCACCCATTTTGCAAAATGGGCATGCATCGGACCGCGTGTACAGAGAAAAAGTGTATTGGGAAACGTGCGTTTTGCAAAATGGAAGAAGAAGGGGGGGGGGGTGAACTAAACACCCCCATTAATCGTCGCTCGACTCGGCCTGCCCTTCTCTTCATACTCCTTCAAGAATTCCTCCGAATGATCGCACCTGCCTTATACATATTCGTTTGTCCGGACAAAAGCGTACATTAACTTTTGCATTTCGTACACATGTCGTGGAGCGGCGTTGCTTCACCGCGTGAATTTGCACGAAAAAAAATAATCCCGTAGCATGTCGAACATGTTGAGACAGACGACTTGGTGCCCACTGACCAACTGGCGTGGATTCAGGCCTTCAACCATCAGACGTGTCCGATTTTCTTTTATGAACAACTCTTAATAAACTGTAAGATTGCACCTATCAATCTGATTAAGAACGCCAGAAACATACCACATATGGTTTGCTTGTTTAAAATTTTGCTAAAACGGTCACTTGATTTTTATAGCTTCGGCTTACACTGGCATCCAACCATGCTACGTTGTTCGATTCTTCAGCCAGTTCAGTTCTGCCAGCAGAATGCAATCAACATTCAACAGCACTACCACCAGAAGACAACAAAGTTTATGAGCAGCTACCAGCGAGTATTATGAAGATCAGCTATTATCGTCTTTCAAAAAAAATCAGCTATTATCAATCATATATTTTTACAAAAGTTATCAACAGCTAAAGGGAAATGCTACTCCATGACTGCACTTTTAGCCTTATATCTCCTCTTGAAAACATCTTCCCTGAACTGCTTGGTTTCAGTCATCAGGTCTAGGGCTCCATTCTGCTGTATGGTCTCCTTCTCGCTCTCCAGCATCATCTTCCGCTTCGTGAGGGCCTTTATTGCAGCAGCCTGCTTCTCCTCCTCTATCTTCTGCAGCTCCTGCTGCGCATCCTCTGCATCGTCGTCAAGCACATACTGTCCGAGTGACATAATATGAGTTGTGCAGACCAACAAGTTAGCGCATCAAAACTGCAACAGACATTCCCTGGCAAATTCACAAGTGAAGAGAAATGGACAGCTCTGTCAGATTTACCTCAAGGTCATTAATGAGGGAGTCCAGAGACTTGATTTTGCGGTGAGGCCAGCGAGATATCCCATATTTCCGGCATTTTCTCTTCAGTATGCTTACTCCAATCTTGAGTGTCTTTGACGCTTCTCTGATTGGGAGGTGGAAGTACTGTGCTATTTCCTCCAAAGTAATGCTATCTATATGCTTCCGGTTGGCTCTACACTGCTTCTGAACTGGTGGCACAAGTTCTGCATGCATCATATCGACACTATTAAACATTCAAGTAACAAAAGTGGAGACATGAAAACTAAAGTAACCAAACCATAATGATACTGTATAAAGGTACTATACTTCTTGAGATTATGAATTTGTTCCTATAGTTTTAGTACCAGCAGACAAAGCAGTAATTTTGGAAAACAAACAGATAATATCTATAAGACTGAACTTTCAATAAAAGTCTGGGCAAAACACGTTTTGTCCAAAAACAAACAAGTAGTGAATTCGTAAGTAGTTCCGTGAACAACAGAAGCAGCAAACTATTATCCAGATATCATGAGCCCATAAATAGTACATAAACTAACAAAAGCAAGTGCCACAACTAACTAATGTCAGGGGCAAAATAAGTTTTCAGTCTACTGAATGTAAATCTTAGCCTCATGTTAGCCTTCTGTTCTGTTACCACAAGGGCATCTCAAATTGGACATACACTGGTATACTGGTACAATATCATATTGCATACGTTGGTACAGAGTTCTCTTTGCACACTTTATTTGTTTAAATGAAGAGAAGACTACAAAATTGATGTAGGGTTGTGTCAATTTTGAACCATATATAAATTTGGGCCCTAATGAAACAGACCTAACTAAATGATCTTACATATACATTATTTTAAGAAGAATTCATATGTTTGGTTCAGTGGTAGCAGAATACCGTGCTGTGCATAAGCAAAGCCATAAACATTTGAGTTTGCTTTGGCAAATAGTGTTATAAAAGGCTTATTTACAATAATCCATTTGGACTTGTTCACAAAATTAAGGCGGATGCTATAGTGACTCCACTGTCCACCATTCCTTCTTATAACTCATGCGAGTGACATGATTATTTATTCAATATGGGTGTATTTTAGCAAAGCCAAGACAGAAAACAGAGTGAAAACGTGATTTGAAATTGTCATGAACTTATATCTAAGTGCATAACCACTAGTTAAATTTAAATTAGAAGTAAATTGAACATTTTATTTGACAATGTTCTCTTACAAAGTTTGCTCTCTGCTCTCTATCACTAACACAGTAAGCTTATTAAAAATATTACTTTAAAGCTTAAACTAATTTCCTAAGGTTGGCTAATTACGCATCACATATATTATTATAATAGTACATTAAGGTAACAGCTTAAGGCTTGCTGGTAGTCTTATCACACCTTCTCTATAGTTGTCATATTTCTCTCCAAAGCAAACAATGGCTGCAGACTAAATACTGTGTAAGGGGCCCTGTGCGAGCAAACAGTTTGCAAGCCCGCAGGGACATCCCTGCATATAAAGATGGCACAGACATAGTACTGTTTTCTAAGAACAGGTACAGACATAGTACTGCTTTCTTAAGATTCTTGCCACGTGTTTAGAGAAACTGCCGGGTCATGATTATGCAGGTATTCCAAATGCATCCAGTACTGCATTTAAGCCAATTTTATTATCGATTCAACGCTTCCTTGATTAACTGTAATGTTGATGGCCTTTCAACATAAAATGAATCAACTAAAAACCCTGACTCCTGGTACAAGCCAGATATTTTTCCATCACTGCCATACATCTCCATGTTTACCTGGTCCAAACCCAAAACCTTGGTCCAACACCGACTTTCAAACTAACAACAAAGCTAAATTTATCTGAAAGAACTGCTAATTTGCCAAGTCTATAGTGGTTGTCAGTGTCAAACCCGCCACCCACCTCTCCCCCCAAACATCAAATATACAACATATGGTGGTTTTTTTTAGCAATTGCTAATCTTGTCAGGTCAACAAAATTGAAAAATAACTTGACACAGCTACTAACTGTCTGACTAACGTCAAAGCCATTCTAGAATCTAGATCAATGTGCAAGAAATCCTATCTTCATTAATTCTACAGGGGAAATTCAAAGTTAGCAAGAAATTCCCTTAAAAGAGAAAATGTTAGGAACAAAAATGTCTCCAAACTGGGGTAAAGGCATGTGTTAATTGACCAGTGGCATTAATAAAAAGAAAGCACTGATACAAACTGCAGTTGCTAGAAGTCATGGACACAATGGACTTGAGCGGGAATGTCCGATTCAGCAAAGAAAATTTGTACACACCAAATTTTTTCCAAACGGGCATGCCCGGAATTTCATTACGTAATGCAACGAAATTACAGAAGTTTAACCGAACCGTTCCACCCTACGACTGTTACTCTGTATCAACACCAAGAACTCAACAACACCCAGGGTTGTCGCAGCTCTTGGCTTCCTCCAGCAAACATCACTGAAATTCCAAGGCATATTTGTACACACCAAATATGCCTTGGAATTTGACAAGTGTCAAATATGACTTGAAATCTGATGAAATTGTCATAAACACATGCCAAATACTGCTTGAAATCAACAGAGGTGTTAGAATCTGATATGTGGTGCAAGGTCTGGCTCGATAAAGAAATTCTGGACTGGTTACAAGCAGATTTGGAAATTAAGAAAGAGAAAAGGTCACCTTTGTCAGATTGAGGATCCCCATCAGAATCGAACTCCGATGAATCAGCCTCATCAGAAGTTTTCTCCTGCTCCCTAGAATGGATTGGTTGCTCTTTTGCATCACGTCGAGCGAGCTGTGGGACCTTTTCCACCTTCTCAAACCGAAACACCTTTTGCAGGTCCCTGTACAGATTAGGTAGACACTCCAGCTGTGGATTCCTGAAGGGACAAGATCGAAGGTTTCATAATCAATCATCAGTTCTACTTCCTCCGAAAACAGAGACGGTCTCGAAACCCAAAGCCAAAGAAGCAAAACTTTTGGGCATCAAAGCATCGTGCGATAGAAACGCAGCATCAGTTTTCGAGCTTAGTATATGTGATCTGATAATCCATACACTAACGGGGAGAGCACGGGCGGCGGCGGGGAGGACGGCGCGACGGCGGCGACGGAATCGAACGCCACAATGCAACGCCAGGTGCCGACGGTCTGCCCCTCGCGGAACACCGGCCGGCCGCGCCACCCCGCCAGCAGTATCCGCGGCGAGGCTGCGGGGACGGCGACCTCGAGGCACGGTGGGGCGGAGAGGGAGAGGACGAACTGCCGCTCCACCCACCTCTCCCACCGCACCCACTTCCCATCTTTCCTCCCGATCACCCTGTACCCGTGCACGCTCCTGAAGGCCGCTGCACGGAGAGGGAAAGAAGGGGGGAAAACACCACGCGTCAGTCAGTGCGCCGGGAGGAAAACAATCGAGAAAGCGTCGCGGGGGCGGGGGCGCCGACCGTGTTCGACGGTGCTCGCGAAGATGGCGAGCGCGGTGAGGGTGGAGACGGCGGCGTCCATCTCCATGGGGGAGGAGGAGAGGTCTGGTTAGGGAAAGGATGGAGAGAGATTGACCGGAGAAATCGAGGAATTTCCAATCGCTACTGCTGTGAAAGTGGAGCGGGAGGGGAGGACGCCGCCGCGCAACTGCATTTGGCTGGCGGCGAGCGGGGGAGAAGGCAGCCGAATTCGGTCGCGTCGGGTTCTTAAAGCCGGCGGGGAGGCGGAGACGGACAAATTGGGACTTGGGAGGCGGGCTTGACGTGGAGTGGCAATGCCACCCACACTGCTAGGTGGCATTTGGAAGCTTGCGATCCGTGCCGCGAAATGCAAATCCTGCGAGACTGCGATGAACTGGTGTGAGGTCCCTTCGGCAAATGTGCAGCGGCCGTAGCCATAATGGCCAGTCACGCCGCCGAGGCGCAGAGGGGCGAGGGCACGGCACAGCAAGACTCACGCCGTGCTCTGGAGCCTTTTTTCCGGGTTATCTCGCCGCGTTCCGACCTGGCCGGTTGGCCCGATGGCACGGCAGAACAAACCCGGCACAGAGCCAGCCAGCCAGAGGCCATAAAATAGAGCATTTTTCATGGATGTTTAGATAAAAGAGATGGGAAAGGCTCCTGGTAAATCAAACCTGGGAGAAAAGGCAATTGTTCGGTCCTGAAGGCCACTTTGTTTTTCCCTTCTTCTCGAGTCCACTGCATGCCTTCACTCCCAGTCAGTGCAGTCCCCACACTCGAGGGCCTCCTGTTTTTTTTTTTGAACGAAAGGGCCTCCTCAGAGAGGGAAAAAAACATTAAAAAACATGTATTTTACAAAATAGATACAAAATGGGTGAACTAAACACACGCTTGTTCTACCAGCCTGGACGAATGTCCGCTCAGTCTCGCGCGAAAACCTGGAGGCACATGTGTAGTATCACCTGCACGGCACGTCTGCACGAGCATGGCAAAGCTCGTGTGTCATCTTTGTAATCGAAAAAAAAAAAACGGTCATGCGCCTGGTAGTATCAGCGGATGGGCGAGAAAGAGGGGAGAGAACCCGGGGGCAGCTGTCACTCACCGGCACTCTGGTAGCCTACACCGAACGGCGTGAGGAGCGAGGAGAGGTGGAGCGCCACATCCTAGAGCAAGGAAAAAGCACGAGCCTGGACCGGACCGAGTTAAGTTGGATCGGCTTTGTCTCCATGCTTCACATCTTCTGCGTGCCTTTGGAGTAGTAGCAATGCAAGGCCACCAGCTTGGCCGCCAGTCTCGCGGCAGTGACGCAACCCCACCGAAAGGCCCTTGGCACTGATGCTTGTGGCATAACGTTTAGGGTAGTGCAAATCATGACAGAGTAGGATTCATTTCACCCCTCATGGGATTCTGTCCGATTTTTGTGTCCTAATGTACCCTGTTTGTACTCTTCAACTGTTGCTCTACAATATATTCTGCCAAATCACATGCCAGACAGCAGGTGTTTTCAAATGAAAAATGGCAACTGCCCTATTTGCATTCATGTCTATATAGAGACCAAGAGCTTCTGTTAAATGTGACTTAAATTGTTAAATTTCTCATGTAGCATTTGTCAGAGATTTGAAGTTATTTTAGAAGCTAACAAGAGATTGAAACACTGAACAATGGGGAGCATCATTCTAGGTGTCCTGTTTTAGTTGATAAGGTAACAAAGAACAACAGAAAATGAACAGCACTCTGATAATTACTGTGATGGTCATGTGAATTCGCACAAACTCAGTTGAGGGAAGTACAACAGGCAAAAGTAGCTTGCATAAATCTAGAAAGGTGCCCCTTGTATAAAGGAACTTACCAAAGGGAACTCGTTAGTTTTCCTTGATGACAGTTTTCATATGTATTGCATCACTGTAATCATCAATACTGGCATCATTACATTTGGAAAGCATTTCATTGAGCCCCTGAAAACATATAGCTTGGTTTAAATTCAGAAAAACATGTTGCCCTTTCAAACCAACAAAAACAAAAAAACAAGTTGACAAGAGAACGGCTACTCTGCTCATCTCCTGATAATAGAAGATGATTTGCATGTACTTCCAGGGATATATGATTCGTACCTTATATAGAATGCTTGTGTGCGGACGGGCCTGTGGCCCGGTGGCAAGCTCCCAAGGGTGGGATGCTGCCGGCGGGGGTTCGAACCCCCGTCTCGCACTCGCCTCCTACGAAGGCTGCGCCAAAGGCGCTTTTCAAAAAAAAAAAATAGAATGCTTGTGTTCATGCCTTCATGGCCTGGGCTCCATTTGTGATATGGGATGATTATGACACAGAATAATCAAATTTGACACTTTCTTGAATTAGGCTGGCTCTCTAGATCTTGTGACAACTGTTTTCAGCCTGGAATCACCGTCATGTCATCATTATCTCGGGCACCCAATGGCCAATGCTCATGAACACGCACCTAGTCATTTTGTCGAACAATTAGCGCGCGTGGGCGACTTTCCCAGGCAGTCAGCCTTCAGGTTCCAGACCAACATCTTGTATCCAGCTCGCCGTCTCGACGGCCGACGCAGAGGTGTAACCCATTGCTGCGCATATCCACCAGATTAGTAAGCAAACAGCTCACAGCCTACTCTACGCCAGTCCTCCTAGCTCCAGCCGACAAACGCCTCTCGGCTCTCCACAGCCAACCCAGCCTTTCCCAATTCGAACACCTGGAGTAGGTGCCTGCCATCAGCCTTTCCACCGAAGCGGTGCTCATGCCGGCGAGTCCGACTAGCGCCGACGGCGGTCTCGCCCCTGCCAGCGGCGCATGTTCTCGCGCCGCCATTGGAGTTGTGTGGCGTACGTCGTCGCTCGTCGGGGGCGCCGGGGCGCACCGGCGCAGCCAAGTCGACACGATCTGGGCCGTGCACTTTTGCCAGCGCACGATTACGGCCCGTTGAAAAAATAGAAGAAATTGGGCCAATGATTTGGGGACTGCAAAGCCCGTCCAAAACGGATCGGTAATCCGATCCGGCCTTCCCAAAATGGATCGCGATCTTCCTAGCCCACCATTGGATCGCTCCCTCCTAAACCCTCGTTCCCTTGCCGCTTCGCTTTCTCCCCAACTCTCCCACTTTTCGCCACACCAATGGACCCGCCGCCGGCGATTCCCCGGGAGGCGTGGGAGGGCTGCAGCGTCCTCCTCGACATCAACGACGGCGACCGCCTCGCCTTCTTCCGCCTCACCCCCGCAGCGTCAGTACTGCCCTCCCGCCCCTGTCTCCTTAACTTCTTTCAGTTCTCTACGCACCCGAAACCAACCCTTGTGGTGTGGGCGCAGGACGGTGAAGATTGGGAACAAGACCTACCCGCTGCAGCCGCTCGTGGGGCGCCCTTTTGGCTCCCTCTTCAGCGTCGGAGCTGACGGGCTCGTTCCCTGCGCCGCAGCGGATGCCCCATCTCGTGGTAAGGATTCTGATTCGAAGTCCCTACTACCATGCTAAAGTTCACTAGTTAAACAAACTAGCTAACACTTGTCAACTCGAATCAATGATATTCTCAACTTGAATTCCCAACTCACTAGTTTTAAACCCCAGAGCTAAAAGAAATTCAGTGTCAAGGATTCTGATTAGAAATCCCTGCGAAAAGTTGACTAGTTAATGAAATAGTAACACTTGTCTAATGGAATTGGTGCGATTGTCAGCTTGAATCGCCAAATACAGTTTTTAACTTTTCAACTAAAAAAGGTAGAATTTTAACTTGAAGGTATTTTCAGTTTTCATTTTGCAATTTTGAACTAAAATAATAGAAGCACACCATTGTTAGTCAGCTATCGAACCTTCTTCGCTAGGTCTGAAGTGCCCTAATCTTACTCTGTATTATCATTGTGCCTAACTGCCTAATGAGTGATAGCTTGATGTTTATTCTTACAGATGAATTACTATTTGGTTTTTTATATTTTAATAAGATAAACACCATGTTGCAGTGGTTCTTACTGTCTAGATCCAGCCAAACATACGCTTTTACACTTTGTTTTTTATAACAATGACTCGCTTATCCAGATGATAGCAAGCAAGATGGTGCCAACTGCCAAGTGCAGGATGAAACCAGGGACAATAGGTCCCTGATTGATAATAATACAGCCCAGAATTTATCTAGCGATGACATAGAAGCAATGAAGAGGTGAGGTGTTGATCATATTTGACTTGTACTTAGTACTCTATGCTTTTCTCTCTGTTCTCTAGGATTTAACAACTGAGTTTGTTTGTTGTTCTCTAGGATTTAACAACTGAGTTTGTTTGCAAATTTATTTTTCCAAAATAGGGATGGTGCAACTGGTGACGCGATTGTGGAAGCTTTGATAGCAAATAGCTCGACATTTGGAAAGAAAACTGTATTCTCACAAGTTAGTATATATTGTTTTAGTAACAGCATTTTCTTTGATCTCCTGTTCTGATGTTTGAAGAGTCTTGAGGATTGATTTAATTAAATCATCCCAATTGCAGGAGAAATACAAGTTGAAGAAACAAAAGAAATACGCACCTAAAGTTCTTTTGCGACGCCCCTCTACCCGAAGGTACATTTATATCATTTTGTTGGTACATTTTGAAAATATGCCAAGTCTTTTTGGAGTATATGCCAGTAGTCTACAATACTGTTTGCATGTGCACAGCCAAATATACTAACCTTTTTGCTTTCGTGGTACAAATTTCTCAATTCTATCTCCCAAGAGATACGGGAGCATGATGGTTTTTATACTACTATGAGCCAGTTCAATTATATTGAATAAAAATGCCATGGAGCATATCCAATTGAGAGATATGGTGCACAGAGACCAGTGTGGGAGATACATAATGCAAATGGAACTATTTCTAGTTTCTAGTCTTTGACATGTGTGGTCAGCAAGCTTGAAACTCTTTTTTGATATTTTTTCCCCACTTAACTGAAAGTATTGATACCGGGGCTGTTTGGAGAACAATATAATTTGTGACAGGTAAATGTTGCATGCCAAATAGCTTTTTAGCTAGAGAGAAGGATTGGGGGCATTTGTAATAGAAATATTTGTTTTCCATGTTTTGTTATTAAACTTGAGTAGCAAACGTAGCTTAACTTATCTGGAAAGTTTGCATATATTTTGTAATGTTCCATTCTACAAGTCATATCTTGTAAGGCGTATCTCTTTAAAAAATTGATCATATCTTTGTCAAGTTTAAGTTTATTTTTGATCATATGGAAAGCTGCATAATTTTGTGATCCTTCTCATGTGCAGCATTTGCGAGACATACTTCAAGAAAAGTCCAGCTCGAATAGGGTAATCTCTTTTCTCGAAGTGACAACTCTTATTTTGGTTCGGTCCCCAACTCCTCATATCCAGTTTCAGTTCTCCCCCCTTGTTTAATGTGTACAACTCTGAGTTGCTTTATGCTGTTGTTTCTAGGTTTATGCGAGTTGACACACTATCTCTCTTATTGTCTATGGCAAACATTGGTGCATATTCAGATGTGCTTGTAGTTGATATGGTTGGAGGTTTAATTGTTGGAGCTGTTGCTGAACGTTTAGGAGGTAAACTATGTTTCTCATTTACTTAACTAAGATAAAATCTAATAGGTTGAATTAAATACAATCCAGCTATATTGACTTTATGCAGATACTAAATGTTGCACTTGATACATCTTTCGCAAAATGCATATTCTTTACCTAGTTATCATTGTCAAGAACTAACCAAGACCTTCGATGGAATTTGCTATACGACTGTTTGATTTATGCTTAATTGGTTTGAGCAATAAGCCAATAATAAATGGGTATTTGATCTCTAAAGTGTGCAAGCCACACTGCTTGTTGCCACAAAGTGGAAGCTATATTTTACTAAATTTGTAAGTTAAATGTGCCTGCTGCCATGGTGCCAAGTGCCAATGTCCGGCATTCATCAACAATTCTTTGTTGAATTAGAATTAGTTTTTTGGTGTCTTCTTGGCATAAGCCGTAAAGTTTGTTAATAATGTATGATGTTCATCACATTAACAGGTACAGGTTATGTTTGCAGCACATATCTTGGTTCAGTACCCAGTTCTATAGACATTATAAGAATGTACAATCTGAGCAGTGATATGGTGAGCAGGTAATTTTCTTTTGGCACTATGTAGATTTCAATTAGAGAATGATTGGATAATAATGTTATGTGTAGGAAGAATAATACCTCAATTGATTCCTCCAAACCCTAGAAGGGTGGGTAATATAGTAGCTGTACATGGGTCTCTAGATGGGCCTAACTACATGGGCCATAAGGGCCACATATATACACCAACATTATGGAAAAGTGATCTTTTAATCAAATCAGTAGCATATTTGCCACCCAAAGTCCAAGCATGAGTTATTTAGAGAACATTAAATAATTAAATATGTAATTCTACATTGTTAAATTGTAAAGTTGGACCTTTGGCTTTAGTTTATTAGGTTTCAAGCACAAATTATCTCTCGCTGAGTTTGAGACTTTGATAGGTCGTTTTGAGAAATATAGATTACATTTGCCAGTCATACTGGATTTGATAATGTTTTACCATCCAATTTAATATAAGCATTCACTTGACGATTATTGATCAATACTGCCATATAAGAAATATTATCAAATTCTTATTAGAAGCTACTATATTTATGAACAAAGCAGTTAAAGTTATAAAGTGGGCTGCAAGCAAGTTGAGTTCAAGTTATACCATGTCTGAAAATGTTGTGATAAATTCTCCATTCAGGATTGTTCAGGTGCCGCTTAGTGACCTTTGCTCAATGCAAAGTTCTGGGGATACCCCTTCTGTTCCCAATGGTACTGCTGAAGAGGAGGTGGTCAATCCTGTACACGATAAGGATACACAGGCATCTCGGGCACAGGCAGTTGACACAGCAGTATCAGATGAGAAGGTGCAGTTATCAACAGAAGAACCAACTGATATGGAGATCTCAAAGCCTTCTTTGGATGTTCAATATGAAAACTCTTCATTAGGTAAGCAGTTGATGAAGCTAAAATGTTTCTGGTGAAGTTGAGTTTTGATCTCTAGCTGCTTTGTGAATCTGTAGATTGCAAAGACAGTGATGGTGATTCAATTGCTCCCAAATCTAAACCTGGAAAAGCACCATCACCAGACAAGATGAAATATTGGAAAGAACATGGTTTTAGCAGGTAATACAAGTTATAGATGAAAGCTGTTATGCTATTGTAGTACATGTTCTGATCTACGTGATGGTTTCTTCTTAATACAGTTTAATTGTTGCTGCCCCAAGCCACGAGGTAGAGGATTTGGTTGCTGATCTGCTTCCGCTATTGTCTTATTCTGCTCCGTTTGCTATCTATCATCAATATCTTGAGGTAAATATGCCTTAACATCCATACAGAAGCTTGCCAGTTGTGGACAAAATATTCTTTGGTTTTATTCTAGAGTTTTGCAATGCGCTCTCTAGAAGTTTGATTAAAGTTGAAAAGTATCATAAATCATCCTTGTCATGCATTACTTTATTAACACATGTTGTGGAAAAGAACCACGTTAGTTTATTTAATCCTTTCTTTGTTTGCACTTTTTGTAAAATGTGATTTCCACTTTTACTTATATTTTCTTGCCTTATATCTACATGCAGCCTCTTGCAAAGTGCATGCATGCCTTGCAAGTATCAAAAAGGGCTATTGGATTGCAGCTTTCTGAACCCTGGCTACGTGAATACCAGGTTAGTACATGAACAATGAGGAGTTTACAGCAGAAATATCTTCTGAGCATAAGAGAATTTTTTTCTTGTCCAAATGTTCAAATGTGTGAAGATAAAATTGCCATGACCCTAATAGTGAGATGTATTATGCGTACTGTATTTGCTTAATATAATGCCATAGGCTAATTGTAGATGCAAATTTTAATGGGCTATTATGACATGCAAGAAAGATCATCAGGCGTCACTTCATCTGTGATATTATCTTGACATACCACGAAAAACAAATGATTTTCCCACATGATTGTCCTTGTTTCAAGTTGCAACAGATATGAATGATGCATTATCACTTCTGATTTTAGCACTCTGTTTCTTGAGTAATGATATATGAACTTGCAAAAATCTGGTGTTCCTTGTGTCCAATACAGGTGCTTCCCTCACGGACTCATCCGCACATGCAAATGAATGCATTTGGCGGTTATATCTTGAGCGGCATAAGGATACAAAGTGAACAATTGAGTCATCAATAAGGCATGCTTGTGTCCCTTATGGAGAAGAGCACGCCATTGTGTAATTTTTATGCTACCTGAAAAGGTGGACAAAATTTTGTAGTCGAGAGAGGACCAAACTTGCATGTTGAAACGGAGTGTTATCAATAGAAATTGCCATGCTTCCTAGATGTGTAACTTCTACTGTTATATTTATTGTACTTTTAGAATTTAGGGAGGGCTGAAACTGAACTTGTATGTGTTCAAATATTTGATGCGTCCAGTTGTAGTATTTGCTGGATCTATCGTTGTATTTGGTCTAATATTATATTATATGTTTGTGGAATTTTGGTGAAGAAACAGGTGTGTAGACTGTAGAATATTGAACTGATAGATTGCTCTTCAAGTTTATCATGGACACATAGCGGTTTGCCGTGGCATATATTTTGGTGTACCTTGTGATACTTGTGTTTATTCAATAACACATTGTGGTTTGCCGTGGCATATATTTTGGTGTGCCTTGTGTATACGTTGTGTTTATTCAATTTCTTGGTGGTGAGGAAGTATCCTTTTCTGTTACATTTGAGAAGGGATACCAGGAATGAAATGCATGTGGTCATTGTACTCTGTACTCTGCCGTGTGGTGATAGTCGTCCCATCGGAGTCGCCCGTAGGAATGCAAGTACGTTTATATGTAAAATATTAATATTATTTACAAATACTAAATAACTATAATTAGATTCACGAGAAATATATTTTTGTGATATATCTATTTGAAACTATAGATATTAATAATATTTTGTATAAATTTAGTAACACTAAACTTTTTAAAAGACAAACTTTAAGTTTGATTCGGTTCTATTCTACAATTGTAAGTTTTGTTGGGACAGATGCATTGAACACGGCCTCGGGCCGCCATGAAAGAGTTTTGAGGCATGCGTGCAATTGTTGGCGGCGCGCCGGCGCATGATTATGGTCCGTTCATCAAAAGACAAAATAATATGGTCCGTTCATCAAAAGACAAGTAAAGTCCGGCAGAGCTCTAATTAAGCGTGCCCAAAACAGATCGGTACGTACTTACGAACGTTTGCAGGGGCTTTCCTGCAAATACGCTCGTCGTTTCCGCCAGTTGGTTGAGCGGCCGAGCCGAGAAATTTGGACTCGAAACAGCGGGCTTTGCTGTTACAGGACTCCAATCGTCGATTTTGCTAAAACGACCTTCGAAACGTTGACACTTTGTTTTACATGACATTTGGTCTTTTTAATCACTTTTCTCAACTCAAATACATGGATTTTGCCATCTACGGACTGTTTTGCGAAGTCGTTTTAGGGGCTGTTTAGTTCGAGACAGTTTGGAAATTTTGCAAACTTAGTTTGCAAACTTCGCACTTCGAAACTAAACACCTATGTATACTTTACCGTAGCGAAAAATGGAAAGTTTACAAACTTGTCACATCAAATATTTGAACACTAATTAGGAGTACTAGTCCTTCAACCCGTGCTCCCGCATGGGCTAATATTTTTAAAAGCTATTGTATTTAAAAAATATTTAAAAATTAAATTCCTACCTAATGATCAAAATTGTTTACATACTACTCTTTCGTTTTTTCAATACTTCAACATAATGCGCATATAGATGTGTACTTATCTTTTTTCCTTTGTGATTGGTTTTTAATTAATAATTACTCTATACATTTTTTTCATCCACATTCACACTTCTTTTATTTTGTATCATGCCTCCATACATTATATTTAGCATAAAAATTAATATTTTCTATTACTTTCTCACATATACATGTATAAATGGTCTACATGGTGACACTCATGATGCGTATATATCTTAACTTATTTTTTCTATTTTAACAATGATAAATAGGTAAATTAGAATCATATATCAGTTTACTTTTGGACTTTTCGTAGGATGCACATGAAGATAATTAAATTAAGAATTAGGTGTTTACTTTAGATTATCTTTAGTAATTACATACGTGGGCAACTTAGATACAAATTTTGAATGTTATTTTAAGTTATCCTTTATAATGATATGCATGAGTAAATTAGATAAAGATTATGGGGTTGATTTAAATTATTTTTTATAATGGCACAGCTTGATAATTTAGACACAGTTTTAGGGTTTATTTTAGAATGCTTTTATAACGATAGTGGTGGGTAACTTTTTAAAAAATGTAACAGACTAATAACTATGGTTATTAGAGTTTACGCGATTGATGTTTCTGATTTTATGAGAAATCCTAGGATTTGTCTTTTTTTTCTAGCGTGTCTCATGAGAACTAATGCGGAGTCTTCAATTAAAAAAATTAAGGCTACATTGCTACCAAACTGTTATGAGCTATCTCTCATTTATTTAAATGTTCAAATATAATACATATATAGATATATACTTATTATTTTCATCTGATTGTGATAGATCTTTGTTAGTAATTACTCTATAATATTTTCATACATAATTATAATCTCTAAATTTTCACTTTGCATCGTATGTATGTGCTTGATTTTATTTAATAAACCCTAAGTTTGAACTATAATTTTAACATAGAATTCTATATTGTCGTCACTTCGCCTATATATTTATAAATGACAGCGCATATCATGTGTGTATACCTTAATCATTTATAATATACCAATAGTGTATGAAATATACGATTTAGAATCTTATATTGAGTATATTTTTTTATTAAGGTGATTTGGATTCCAATGTAGGATTACCTCATGTTATTTTTAATAATGACATATGCGGGTAATATAGATGTAAAGTTAAGTGGTTACTTTAAGTTATTTTTTAAGTATTTGTAGTGGGTAGTTTAGTCACAAATTTAGAAGGTTATTTAAAATATTGTTTATAATGGCATAATAGGTGATTTTGATGAAGATTAGGGGGTTACTTTGGTTTATTTTATATAATGGCAGAGGTGGGTAATTTAGATATGGATTTAGGGGGTCACTTTAAGCTATTTTCATAATGGCATAGGTGGGTAATTTTTTAGAAAACATAATAGATCTAATGGCTATTATGATTTGAGTGTTCTAATTAATGGCTAGATGTTTTGCTTTTTTGTGAGAATTTCTAGGATTTCTCTCTTTTTCTAGAGTGTCCACCTAGGATCCTATGTGGCTTCATCTGAAGGCTTCAAAAGGAGCCTCCAATTAGCAATAGTACATATAGACTAATTACAAAACTAATTACATAAATGGATTATAAATCGCGAGACGAATCTATTAAGCCTAATTTTACCGTCATTAGACATTGTTTAATCATGGATTACTGTAGCACGACAGTGTTTAATGACGGTAAAATTAGGCATAATAGATTCGTCTCGCGATGTACACTCCATTTATGTAATTAGTTATGTAATTAGTTTTGTAATTAGTCTATATTTAATAGTCCTAATTAGTATCCAAACATTCCATGTGACGAGTGTGCAAACTTTGTTCACGAACTAAACATCTATGTGAACTTTGGCGAGTTTGCAAAGTTGAGGGCACAAGAATCTAGGCAAACTTCTCCAAACTAAATAGCGAAGGTCATTTTAGCGAAGTCGACGATTGGAGTCCTATAATAGCGAAGCCCACTGTTTCGAGTCCTATAGTGTTAGAAATTTAGGCATTACACGGTACATTTTAATTCCAAAATATAGTAGATAAATCATGAAATTAATTAGTGATCTTGTCATAACAAAGTAGTTGCACGTGTTCATAATTAAAACACCATTTAACATGAACTGAAACCAGAAAGGCTTAGAGAGTACCCAGAGGCGGGGCTAGTGCCGGAGGCACCGGATGTGTCGTTCCCAACTGGACTAGACATACTAGTCGGTTGAGCTTGTTCGATGTAGTCGATCTAATTCGATGTAGTGGCGAATCGGTGCAGTGTTGTCCCTCGAACGGCCTTCTAGTAGTATTTAACGAGCAAGCAGTCGCGCTGTGCGCTCCCCAAAAACCTGATCGCCTGTCTATCCCGAGCAGGATCTCTGAGAGGCGTGGTTTCGGAGGCCTGCTCTCGCAAGCTCTGTGCGCGCAGAGACTCGCGATGGGAATGCATACAAACGCAACAATAGCAGGAGGAACAACAGTATGAGGCTTGAGAGGAGGAACTGGTGTATGTTTCTTCACTTGAAGTAGTAAGGAGAGGGGGGGTCGTCTATTTATAGATGAAGATGACCCCTTGAACAAGAAATACTTTCTTGGTCAACAAGTTGATCTCTTCTTGATAGTCATGTTCAATTCGAACTTCTCCATCAAGTTCATTGGATTTGCTATACAAGTTCAATTTGAATTCCTCGATTAAGTTCATTGAACATAACTTTCCTTACTTGACTCTCAAGTAATCCAACTTGACTCATACAAACTTCTTGTTGGTTCCAGAATCCTCTTGTTGAGGCCATAATACCAGGGTACCCGATCACGAGGATTACCGACTACCGACTCCAAGACTACCAAGACTCCGAACAAGACACGATGGCCAGATCGCAGAAGGAAAGCCCGAAGACAGCTAGAGTCCTACTAGGTTTAGGTCTGTTTTGTCTTGTAAGGCACGTCTCCCTGGATATAAATAGCGGGGGTCCTGTACGTAGAGGGTATGTCCATTGATCTGCAATCTTAGACAATCCACCCGAGGGTACTTGTTACGCATTGTAATCTGTACTCGACGAAATAATACAAGCAGCAACTGGACGTAGGGTTATTACTCGATCTCGAGGGCCCGAACCAGTATAAAAATCTCGTGTCTTTCTGTTCATCACCGTGATCAATCTTCGCACGAAGCGGGGTGCCTGCCGGACAAATATCTGACGAGTACAACCTCGACAGAGGCGCGCCAGGTAGGGGCCCTTGCGTGAAGAAAGATCATGCCGATCGTCAACGGAGTCTGGATCGCCGACGCGTCGAGTTCCTCGATGCCCTACATGCCCAGTTCGGTCAAGTCGGAAGCGATCGGGAGTTCTGCTTCCGCTTCCGATCTCTACGCTCACCGCCATCTAGTGCCTGCACAGGAGATCCGCTTCGGGATCTCGTGTTCGAGCACCAAGGCGACTACGAGCTCAAGATGACAGGGATCCATGATCCCGATCTCACATGCGCCGGTCGGGAAGTTTTCGCCACCTTCACGGAGCCAACTCCTGAAGACATTGCAGATCGCACTGCGCAGTTGGATCTCGACTACAGTGGATCTAGCAATGGGACAGAACAATCCGAAGACCGCCGCATCCATGTGCTAAACGCAAACGGGACAGAGGCCGTTGCCGAGTCATCTTGCTCGCGTCGACCCGTGCCTCCTCCACGTTTGAGCAACGCACCGACACTTCAAACGGCTAAAACCCGTACACAGCAGGTTGCATCCTCATTGGCTCCCCGAGATCTCAACAACGATTTTTGGGCCGTCGAACAGGACAATCTGCAGATCCGAACTCTCTTGGAGACCATGGAAGCAATGGCCGAAGGGACTCCGATGGCCACCATAGCCAAGAAGGCTCGGGAAGCAGCGGACAAGGCGAAAGAGCGCATCGAAGCCGCCGCTGCCGTACCACCAGCTCCGTCAAACAGACCACGTGAACCACAGCCGGTTCGGTCTCGATCTGTTAACGGACGACCATACTATCGCCCACACGAGGGGCGCGACATGAGGCCACAACTCGAGCGCAATCGTCGCACTCGCGACGCTCGGGAAACTCTCAATTACAATCGGGATTACCGAGCACGTGAGGGTTACTATCGGTCCCATCAAGATTCGCCGCCACATGACTCCCGACCAGGCACGGGGGGATGCCTTGCGTACTCCCCAGCCCTGCGCAAGGTCAGGTGGCCCGAAAAGTTTCGTCCTACTAACATCGAGAAGTATGACGGAACAACCAACCCCGCGAGTGGATTCAGATCTATTCCACGATCATCGATGCCACCGGGGGTGACGACTATGTCAAAGCCAACTACTTGCCGACTGCTCTGCAGGGATCAGCCCGTACGTGGCTCATGAACCTGCCCGAAGCCAGCATCAAGTCATGGACTCATCTCCGGGAGACGTTTGAAGCCAATTTCCAAGGCACCTATAAACGTCCCGGACATGAGGGAGACCTGCTCAACTGCGTGCAGAAGCCTGGAGAATCCCTCCGGGACTACATCCGCAGGTTCAGCGACACCCGTAACACCATCCCCGACATGGTGGATGATCGGGTGATTGTGGCCTTTAATCAAGGTTGCAAAGACGAGCGAACGGCGGAGGAACTTGCCAAGAAAAACCCGAAGACGGTGGCAGAGCTATACGGGATCCTGGAAGAAACCGCCAAGATGGCGGACGCCCGAGCACGGGTTCACGGAAAGCCCGAACAAAGCCAGCCAGCCGGGGAGGGCAAGAAGAAAAATAAACACAAAAACAAGAAGCGCAAGACCGAGGGTGACGAAGTCATGGCCGTGGACAACAAGCCCCCGTACAGGCGTCAAGGCAAACCGGAGAACCTCCCGATGTACTGCCCGATTCACCGATCTACGAAGCATCACTTCATGGACTGCACGGTGTACAAGAAGCAGAAGCAGGAGGAGGAGAGCCAGAAGCAGGGGGCTCCACGTGACCAGGCAGCTCACAACCCTCGCGCGGCAAACTACATGGATTGTGATGATGAGCCAGATCTCCCCGAAGATCTGGAGATCGCTACAATTTTCGGTGGCTGTTCAACCCGAACCTCCAAGTCCCAGCTCAAGATGGTCGAGAGGCAGATAAACAGCGTCGAGCCCTGCAAGCAACTCTTGAGGTGGTCAGAAATCCCGATCACATTCGATCAAAGGGATCACCCTGAGACGCTTTACGACGGGCCGCTACTCCCACTGTGCATCAAGCCATGGATCGGGCCCCGCAAGATCGGGCGAACCCTGATCGACAGTGGAAGCGCCCTCAACCTCCTGTTTGTCAACGCTTTTGACAAACTTGGGATCCCAAGAAGGTCCTTGTCCCCCGTGGAGAAACCTTTCTATGGGGTCATACCAGGCATTCAAGCCTTTCCCTTGGGGAGGATCGATCTGCAGGTGACCCTCGTAGAGGGCAAAAACATCCGATTAGAGTTCCTCACCTTCGAGGTGGCTGACATCACGTCGGCCTATAACTGCATCTTGGGCCGACCGTTCCTGAAGAAATTCATGGCGGTCGCTCACTTTGCATATTCCATGATCAAGGTCCCGGGGCCGTTGGGTCCGATCACCGTCTGTGGCGATCGCAAGGGCGCGGTCCAGTGCGACATGAAGACCCTGGACATGATCAAGGGCGACGAGCAGGAACCAGCCAAGGCTGCCGAACCTGCCAAGAAAAAGACAAAGAGCCAGCCAAAGGCTGCCGCCAAGGGTGCATTGGCTGAAACCTCCCGAGCAGCTGAGAACCGACCAAGGGCCAAGGGGAAAGAAGTTCCCGAACAGGAGCTCATCGGGGAACAGGAGCTCGTCGGGAGACAGGGAGCTGACAACCGTGCCGCTGAAGGGCAGCTTGTGGTGGATCAGACCCCACTCAAGGGGACGCCGCCACAAGCAGCTGGCGAGTCGACGGCCAACGCCTCACCAATCGAGCCGCCTGCCAGGCGCACCGAGCCGGGCACGAAGGCAGTACTCCTTGATGAGGCAGACCCGACCAAGACCACCCAGGTGGGCCTTGGCTTGGGTGACAAATAGGAACTCGAGCTCATTGCTTTCCTCCGGGCAAACGCAGATGTGTTCACTTGGGAACCATCTGACATGCCCGGGATCCCCAGGGAGGTAATCGAGCACAAGCTTGGCATACGAACTGGCGTCCGACCAGTCAAGCAAAAGCAAAGGAGATATACCCCGGAGAAGCGAGACGCCATTAACGAAGAGATCAACCGACTACTCAAAGCCGGCTTCGTTCGAGAGGTCCCTTTCCCGGAGTGGCTGGCGAACCCAGTCATGGTCAAGAAGCCCAACGGAACGTGGAGGATGTGCGTGGACTACACAGATCTGAATAAAGCTTGCCCGAAGGATGAGTACCCATTACCTAGGATAGATCAAATTGTAGATTCAACCTCTGGATGCGAATTGCTTTGTTTTCTAGATGCCTACTCGGGGTATCACCAAATCAGCATGTGCATTGACGATGAGGAGAAAACTGCATTTGTAACTCCCTTTGGTGTTTATTGCTATATAAAGATGCCTTTTTGTCTGAAAAACGCAGGTTGCACCTATCAAAAATGTGTTCACATTGTTCTTGAAGGCCAAATCGGCCGTAATGTGGAGGCATACATAGATGACATTGTTGTGAAAAGTAAGTTAAAGGGCGATTTAATCGCTGATTTAACCGAAACATTCAACAACTTGCGTAAAAACAGGATGATGCTCAACCCCGCCAAATGCACCTTTGGTGTATCATCGGGTAAGCTCCTCGGTTACCTTGTTTCCCAACGAGGTATAGAGGCAAATCCGCACAAGATCAAGGCACTCGACGACATGAAGTCTCCACGCAACCGCCACGAAGTCCAGAAGTTGGCAGGAATGATGGCATCCCTAAGTCGATTCGTGTCCAAGTCAGGCGAACGAGGTATGCCATTTTACAAATTGTTACGTAAAACTGATCGTTTTGAGTGGTCGGCAGAAGCAGAAGAGGCGTTCCAGGCGTTCAAACAGTACCTGCGGAAAATGCCCGTACTGGTCCCGCCAAAGCCACAAGAAGAGATGCTGTTATACGTAGCTGCGACACCAACTGTTGTTAGCACTGTTTTGGTGGTCGAGAGACCAACAGAAAAGTCTACAACACAACATCTCGTTTACTTCGTAAGCGAGGTGCTGCATGATGCCAAAACGAGGTACCCCCAGATTCAGAAATTATTATATGCTGTACTAATGACTTCCAGGAAGATCAAGCATTATTTTCTGAGCCACAAGATCAAGGTTGTGTCAACTTATCCCCTAGGCAACATTTTACATAATCGAGATGCCGTGGGTAGGATCGCACAATGGTCTGTGGAGCTAGGGGCTTACGACGTTGAATTCATACCCAGAACTGCCATCAAATCGCAGGCTCTGGCAGACTTCATCGCAGAATGGACTAACCCCGAACCTGAAGAAGCTGCCCAAAATCCCGAACACTGGACAATGTTCTATGACGGAGCATTTTGCAGAGCAGGCGCGGGGGCTGGGGTGGTCCTAATTTCACCACACAATGACGTCATTAGGTACGCTTTACAAATCAATTTTGTTGATCCAACTCCTACTAACAATGTTGCCGAGTACGAAGGACTGTTGACAGGTGTTGACGCGGAAAATCGGCGGTCGTATTCCCCGCGGTCAGCACACGAAGACCAGGGAGATCAGCTTCGCTCCAGTGCCAGTCTACACTCCAGTTCAGGCTCGCAGCGTGCCAGTCAATTTGACCTGAAATTGACAAGGAAATAAAACAGTTAAATTGCTCTTTGATTGTGCCGGCTCTATTTCAGACGATGGAGTGACGTCGAATTTTAGCCAAGACCCAATCAGACACGTATCGGCCGATACCGATCGGACCTCAAAATCGGACCTCATTGATGACGTCAATCGGACCGAGTGATCGGACCTTGATTGATATAACAGATCAGCCTTTGAATAATGAAATAAAGCGTAAAACAAGGCCAATATGTAAAATAATGGATCAGCTATGTCTTGAAACAAGATATTAAATAATCAAAGTGTAAGCCGATACATTGTCCACCTTGTCTAGTTGCCAGTTTGACTCGTCTTATCGGACCATCTAACCAACCAATCGGACTATAGCCTTTTCAGAGAAATCTAGCTCCGACGTAGGGAATCTAGATTTCTCCAACTATGATTAGATCAGATAGCTAGATAATCAGACTCGATTCATCAACCTGTCAATTAAACAAGATGCTCGCACAGATGTTGATCAGATTAAGCAAAATAAGCAGGTAAAACATTAACAGATTCGTTCTGATTCTAAGATATGCTACCAAATAATTAAGCGAGATCCAGCTCCGACGTAGGGAATCTACACCACACTTAACATTTAAATAGCAATAAGGCATAACCAAAGCTTCCTTTAACTAATCAAGATGAATCTAGCTCCGACGTAGGGAATCTAGACCAAGCATGACAATCAAAGATTAATCTAATCGTATTGTAAAGATCCAGCTCCGACGTAGGGAATCTACACCAGTACAATACTCAAAGAACAACCAGATTAAACCACAAAGCGGGATCGGACCTAGAACGATGCTGTAAGATAAATATTGCTTAAATCGGACCAAGACCAATGCTCAAAGCCGTTGAAGAAGTAGAATTGATTCACATGGCGTAGATCTAAACCAATCTAGCAACTCAACAAACCGCAAAGACTACCTTTAGTAACCAAGATTACTCTAGCTCCGACGTAGGGAATCTAGACTAATCTTGATACCTAGCTCCGACGTAGGGAATCTAGGCTTAAGTGTAGTCCGATAAACGATAATCTGTTGAATAATCAATATTGATCTAGCTCCGACGTAGGGAATCTATATCAATCTTGATTATCCAGAGATAAATCGGTTGAACAGTATAAACGGGAAAGGGCGATGCGCCTCAATTCAAAGCCTATACTAGTTCGATAAATTGACTAACTTACTGGTAAGCCGGAGATCAGAACTGATGCAGCCCGTCCACCAATGAGCTTCGTCGGTAACTACTATAGGGTTTTTGGCGTGAAGCCGGGTTGTATTGATTGTGAGAATAGTTCTTTACAATGGACGAGGGTTCAAATTTATACCCTGGTCATGGAGAGTCCTGATCGGACTAGACTAACTAAATAAGGTAAACTAAATTAAAGATAAAACGGGACTCCCATACGCCTTCTAAAAAGGAAATAGTCCCTGAATCTGATACGCTTCCTCCTTAGCCGACGCGCCTTTCCTCTTGAACTCATCATCGGGTCGGACTCCTGCTTCATCGGACCCCTCTTCAGCATCGGCTTCCTTCTCTGTCACCTTCGGCCTTGACCAGTCAACGGGCTCACTGCGCAGTCTCAACCTCACCACGTCATCATCTGACTCAGCATGTCAGGTGCGAAAATCCGGTGTCAACACATGCCCCCCAATTTTGGAATAAAATATCATTTTGTTCCAAAATTCGTATCTGTCATCATAACTTCTTCACCGATTTTCGTGCCGAAACTTTCCATCCCTGCACTGTGCAGTTCCTTGATTTTCGGGCCATGACCGCTTCTTTCTCCATCAACAACCCGTGGAGCTTATCTTCTTCTTTCTCTCCAAGCAATAGTATCTTTGACAATGAATAGCATACAGAACCCTGCATTTACCCCACGGGTATCCTTGCATCTATTGACTCAGGCGAAACGATTCTTCAATGCAGTTCCTCAAAAGACGCCCCTCCTTCAATTACAGCAGCTCTGAATCAATGCCACATCTCCACGAGAATACTGTTCTTCATTTGGACGGTTTCCACGAGCACCCCTTGGATTCCATTTCTCTTTTAATGCGTCCATCGACCGCCGGCTATAAATACTTGCCTCACGTCCTCTTCTTCCATCATCCCTTAGCCATGGCGCAGCTAATATTCATGGTAGAGCACAAACTCCTTCTGTTTGATACAAGATCCGACTCCTTCCTCCTCTTCTGCTAGAAGAATTCTCGTGAAGAAGTATAGGGTACTCCCCCCTTTTTCTGATCCTGCAGTGAATCCAGGTGGAACTTCTGCTAGAAGAATCCTCGTGAGGTTCCTCCATGGTTCACCAAAGGGAAGGTTTTTCAGAGGGGTGTAATAGAGTGCCCTTTACAGGCTAGGGCGAAGCGTCCACCGGCGCGCTCTTCAAGGGACTGCATCCAGAGCGGATTTCTTCGACTCAAGGAAGAAGATATCTCCTCAAACTTGCGCTTCCTTTTGCCCTTCCTTTTCTAGTCTTGTTCTGGCAATGATGAACAAAGTACATCGGCGCCTACTAGATCCTTTTATCTTCTGAAATCCTTCTGTATGAGAAATATATGAATATATATGCAATCCCTTTTCAAACAGCCTGATCCGTCATCGAGCGGCTTGATGATGTAACGTATTTTTCTCCGTATGTATATAGCCCTTAAGGCGATGCATATCGCATCGGCTCTCATTTTTTGTTCTTGAGGCGATTTTCCATCGGCTTTTAAGCCTGACGCATAACATTGGCTCTATGAGTTTACCCAAATGCTAGGGTAGTACTTCTTCAAATATTTCCTGTTTAATGCTTTAGGAAACACTTCTCCTTCAAGCGTTTGTAGAATATAAGCATTTCCAGGAACACATCGGACGACTTGATAAGGTCCCTCCCAGTTCTGGTGACCA
>CM014276.1:55060199-55114321 GCA_004135705.1 Alloteropsis semialata
ATTTAAGCAATATTTACCTTACAGCATCGTTCTATGTTCGATCTTGCTTCGTGGTTTAATCTGGTTGTTCTTTGAGTATTGCATTGGTGTAGATTCCCTACGTCGGAGCTGGATCTTTGTAATACGCTTAGATTAATCTTTGACTGTCATGCTTGGTCTAGATTCCCTACGTCGGAGCTAGATTCATCTTGATTAGTCAAAGGAAGCTTTGGTTATGCCTTATTGCTATTTGAATGTTAAGTGTGGTGTAGATTCCCTACGTCGGAGCTGGATCTTGCGCTTAATTGTTTGGTAGCATACCTTGAGGTGGATCCAAAGCTTCAACCGCTCCTCTATCAAGACCTCTCTTGATGTATGAGCCGGCTTGAATCAATGAACCTCTCCAAACCTTGATTCCACTAGTGTTGCTCTTCCCACTCCGGTGAGGTGAGCACAAACCTCTCACAATCAAGGCGGGAGCAACTTCACAATCTTCTTCGAAGTGCTTCAACTGGCCACAACCACCAAGCCGTCTAGGAGGCGGCAACCTCTAAGAGTAACAAGTCGATGACGCTTGCTTGATGAACTTCTAGTGCCCCAAAGCTCAAACTCTTGATGCAATGCACTAGAACTCTCTCACACTCACAAGGATGCTACTCTAAGCAATAGGAGTGAATGAGAGGTGGAAGAAGGCTCAAGTATTGCAAATATGCTTTAGAAGTGCCAAGAGAGCTTCTCCCAACCCGTGGGTGGAGTATTTATACTCCCCCACCTCCAAACTAGCCGTTACCTTCAAATCCCGTGAAAATAGGGGACTGGCGGACCGTCCGCTACCCACTTGGCGGACCGTCCGCCTAAGCCCCAACGGCTACTGTCCAAAAGTCAAACGTGTCAGAGATAACCGTTACGCGATAGGCGGACCGTCCGCCCCCTCAGGCCGGACCGTCCGCCTCAGAGTTAGATGCACAGCTCGCCACGCGACTAAGGACCCACAAACCATAACTGCGGACCGTCCGCCATATAAAAGAGGCCTGGAACCCCTAGAACACGCTCCTGCGTAAACGGTCCGCCACCTACGGTCCGCCTCACAAAAAGAACAGGCGGAAAGTCCGCCATTCCCAGCGGACCGTCCGCCTCAAAGACACGGCAGACCCTTCCAACACTTAGTCAAAATCTCAGAAAGTCAGTTGACATGCGGACCGTCCGCCTGCCACCTACCGGACTGTCCGCCACCCGCGGACTGTCCGCCAGTAGCCTGCGGACCGTCCGCAGTACCATATTCAGCACACGTTCTTTTCGCTTTTTCTTTCCCACTTTCTCAACGGTGTTAGCTCTCATGCATGCAATGCAACCATTTGAGCAAAGTGGCACTAGAAACTCGTCATGCAAATGAAATTGACCCCTCTTGATAGTACGGCTATCTAGCCTATCAATCCGGTCAAAAATCTTCTCTAAACACCTCATGACCGGTAAAAGAAAATATCCTATCTTTTACCTTTGCCTTGAGCTTCCTTGGTTCCAACACACATATCCAATGTTAATTCACCATTGAAGCTCAACCATCTTACCGGACTAACCTATTCTCATATCCTCAATGAAATAGTTAGTCCAATATGGTTATCATTAATTACCAAAACACACTTAGAGGGCCTAGATGCTTTCAATCTCCCCCTTTTTGGTAATTGATGACAACCATAGAAAGGAGTGATAAGAGAAGGTTTTTGAACTTTGAGAACGCTTACCCATTTCAATGAAACCAATATTTATGAATGGATAAAAGAACTCAAAATTCATTTTGTAGAGAAGAACTCCCCCTACATATGTGCATATAATTTTGCATTTGGAATATCTTCATATGTATTTGATAAGGAAATTCCGGAGTTCCCCTACAAAAGGGCAATCGAGGCTACACAAGATATATATATAATATTCAATGAACATAAGCGATAAAGGGTTAGCCTCGAAAAACCACAAGAACTAGAACAAGCCACATTAAGCTAAAGAAAGGCAATTACATACAACAAGGTTCAACCACAAGTTCTAGTTCAACACCACAAAGCATACGATATTACAAGCACACAAGTAGTTCATGCAAAGCGAAAATTTAAACATGCATATGCAATGTTTCTGTTGACACCGGATTTTCGCACCTGACATGCTGAGTCAGATGGTGACGTGGTGAGGTCGAGACTGCGCAGTGGGCCCGTTGAATGGTCAAACAGAAGATGACAGAGAAGGAAGCCGATGCTGAAGAGGAGTCTGATGAGGCAAGAAGTCCGATCTGATGATGGATAAAAGAAGAAGGGCGCGTCGGCTAAGAAGGGAGCCTATCAGATGCGGGGACAATTTCCTTTTCAGAAGGCGTTTAGGAGTCCCGTTTTATGTTAAGCTTGGTTTACTTAGTTCGCAAGTTAGTCTGGTCCGATCAGGACTCTCCATGACCAGGGTATAAATATGAGCCCTCGTCCATTGTAAAGATTATTCTCACAATCAATACAACCCGGCTTCACGCCAAAAACCCTAGTAGTAGTTATCGACGAAGCTCATTGGTGGACGGGCTGCATCAGTTCTGATCTCCGGCTTACCAGTAAGTTAGTCAATTTATCGAACTAGTATAGGCTTTGAATTGAGGCGCATCGCCCTTTCTCGTTTATACTGTTCAACCGATTTATCTCTGGATTAGCAAGATTGATATAGATTCCCTACGTCGGAGCTAGATCAATATTGATTATCCAACAGATTATCGTTTATCGGACTGTACTTTTAGCCTAGATTCCCTACGTCGGAGCTAGGTATCAAGATTAGGCTAGATTCCCTACGTCGGAGCTAGAATAATCTTGGTTACTAAAGGCAGTTTTTGCGGTTTGTTTGGAGTTGCTAGATTGGTTTAGATCTACGCCATGTGAATCAATTCTACTTCTTCAACGGCTTTGAGCATTGGTCTTGATCCGATTTAAGCAATATTTATCTTACAGCATCGTTCTATGTCCGATCCTGCTTTGTGGTTTAATCTAGTTGTTCTTTGAGTATTACACTGGTGTAGATTCCCTATGTCGGAGCTGGATCTTTGTAATACGCTTAGATTAATCTTTGATTGTCATGTTTGGTTTAGATTCCCTACGTCGGAGCTAGATTCATCTTGATTAATCAAAGGAAGCTTTGGTTATGCCTTATTGTTATTTGAATGTTAAGTGTGGTTTAGATTCCCTACGTCGGAGCTAGGTCATGCTTGATTATTTAATAGCATATCTTAGAATCAGAACGATCCTGTTAATGTTTTATCTGCTTATTTGCTTAATCTGGTCAACACCTGTGCGAGCATCTTGTTTAATTGACAGGTTGATGAGTTGAGTTTGACTGTCTAGCTATCTGATTTGATCATAGCTGGAGAAATCTAGATTCCCTACGTCGGAGCTAGATTTCTCTGGAAAAGTTATGGTCCGATTGGCTAGTTAGATGATCCGGCAAGATGAGTCAAACTGGCAATTAGGCAAGATGGACAATGTAGCGGCTTACACTTTGATTATTTAATATCTTGTTTCAAGACACAGCTGATCCATTGCTTTACATATTGGCCTTGTTTTATGCTTTACTTTATTATTCAAAGGCTGATCTGTTATATCAATCAAGGTCCGATCCTGATTGGTCCGATTCTGAGGTCCGATTTGGTGTCTGATTGAGGTCCGATTACTTGGTCCGATTGACGTCATCAATGAAGTCCGATTTTGAGGTCCGATTGGTATCGGCCGAGACGTGTCTGATTGGGTCTTGGCTAAAATTCGACGTTACTCCATCGTCTGAAATAGAGCCGACACAATCAAAGAGCAATTTAACTGTTTTATCCCCTTGTCAATTTTAGGTCAAATTGACTGGCACGCTGCGAACCTGAACTGGAGTGTGGGCTGGCACTGGAGTGAAGCAGATCTCCCTGGTCTTCGTGTGCTGCACGCGGAGGATACAAACGCCGATTTTCCGCGTCAACAGTTTCCATGATCCCAAGCCCAAAGTTCTCCCCCTATCTCCATGAATCTTCAAGGAATCTCACTCCATCACTCCAAATTCTTCTCCCCCTTTGTCATCAAAGACCAAAAGAGGGTCCTAGTCATCCTGAGGCGGCGGCGGAGGAGGATAAAATGGCTGGTGAGGGTAGAACTGTGGAGGAGGCACTGGAGCCGGATAATATGAGTAGAAGTGATCAGTGAAGCCTGAGAAGCTAGTCTGAAAGTTGTCAAAGCGAGTCTCAAGCTGCTGCTGCCTCTTCATAAGCTGCTGATGCTGGCTATCAAGACGAGTCTGCATGCTCTCAAGATTGGCATTCATCTGCTGCCCATATGCCTCAAAGTGGGTGTTGAAACCCATCTGCATCTGCTCAAACTGATTTATCATGGACTGCTGCATAGAGGCGAAGTATGGATCAAAATATCCAGCTGGAGGTGCCCACTGTGGCTGCTGTGGCTGCTGTGCAGGAGGAGGTGGAGGTGGCATAGCCTGTGCACCGGCATCATGAGCATCATGTGCTCCTTCTTGCTCATGAGGCACATACTCCTCCCAAGCCTCATTGGCATCCACATCTAGATACTCAGTCACATCCCTCTCAACAAATGCTCTGTCATTCTTGAATGGCCTGAATGGGAGATGCTTCACATTGCAAGGTCCCCTGAACCTTGTCTTGGCAAGAATGAGTGACATAATGTAGGGAGCATGGTAAAAATTTATCTCATAGTTGGTTTTCTTTTCATTGATTTGATACATAATGAGTTTCACCACATCCATCTTCTGATTTGACATGACATGCTTTACAAAATTTGGTGCCCATCCAATGAAAGCATCCTTGTAGCCACTCTTGGGAAAAATAGTGACCCTAACAATCTTGTTTAGCACAGCTAGATGGTGCCTTAGCCCTGTAGTCTTGCAGTACACTCTATGAATATGGGTTCTTGCAGGCTCATAGAATGGAGTGATGCTATGAAGGTCCAAGTGCAACTCTTCAGTAATGTCAAAGCTCTCATTTCCAGTGAGGAATTCATAATTAAGCTCATTAGCCGCTGCAAATTCAGCAAAGGTAGCAGAATACCTATTTGTGCCTGTCATCCATTCAAGTTTCTTCTCCTCCATGTTCACCTCAGCTGTAGCATAGAACTGACGGATGACAGCCTCATTCCACTCACATCTGTGCTCCATAAACTGCCTCAAGCCAAGATGCTCAAGCTTTGAAACAAGAGAGCTCATCACAGGTTGATTTGCCATATAGAAAAAATCAATGGTCTGATGCTTGTACACATTCTTGTGAACCATATGACCATAGAAAGCATCTTCTTGCACCCGAGTATGAAAGAACAAGTTTGCAGTATCACGGGGCAAATCATACTGATAAGGAGCCCTAGCATCTCTGTATGAGTTTTGGCTCCACTGTCTTCCTGCGAGATTCACAGTCTCATCAATCAATTCATCTTCAACCTCCTCAGCCTCTACCTCAGTATCAGTTTGCGCTTGCTCTGAGTCACTAGGCAAATATTCATCCCCTGAATCTGAGTCATCTACTCTAGGCCTTTTAGATGAACTTCCCTTCTTTTGCTTCGATGTCACAACCTTCTTAGAACGACCACCAGCACTGCCATAAAGCATTTCAATTATAAGTGATAACATTGAGAATTGAAACATCCAACAATCAATAGGCTGTTGTCCTGGTTGCTGTCACAGGTGACAGGCGGACTGTCCGCCAGGGGGCGGCGGACGGTCCGCAGGTCACCTGGAGATCGCGACCAGCACAATAACCATCCCCTAATCCAATGCCCGATCTCTAAGAATAGCCAACAAAACTGCACCAAATCATAGCCATGACATCCTCTTGACTTGCTCAACATATTCCACCAACTAATTTCACAAGTCCATGGTTGAAATTGAAATCCCCATATCAAACCCTAACCAAGAATATGAATGAAATCCATGAGAATCACTGAGGGTTTTGACAAAATACCGAGAAGACATGATCCTTGAGACGCGGAAGGTCCGGGGGATGAGCTCCGGTTGGTCCGGGGATGCGCCAAAAATCTCTCCCTAAGGTGTCCTTGACTTTTGCTTTCGAGGAGAAAAGAATGAGAGAAAGAGGTGGCGGCTGTTCTGGAGAAAGAGACCGGTCCCCTCTGTATACCCTTCGGTCTGGCGCGGTTCCACGTCCGCCCGACCGTCGCGGACGGTCCGCCATAAGGGCGCGGACGGTCCGCCTCTGACCTTATTTTCTGATATTCCAGATCCAAAATAATATTCTGAAGAATATTCCACAACACCTGCGGAAGGTCTGCCCTGTCCTCGCGGACGGTCCGCGACCCGCGGACAGTCCGGTCCATATGTGGCGGACGGTCCGCTATACCAGAAATTCCAGCCCGAGAACTGCTGTCTTTTGTCACTTGTTGAATTTCTTTCTTGGATTTCTTCTCAAATATTTTCACAATGATTTCACTGAGATGTATGTGATTACCAATAAGATCTTGAGAGAACTTTTGACCAAGAATCATGGAATTTATGCAATGAAGTGAATGCTAGATGAAAATGCACAAATAAATTGCATAAAAGTAGAGTTAGATAAGCGATAAACATGTAAGCTAAGTTTCAAGCCACATTTGAGAAGTTAATAACATTGAGCTCATTTCTCAAGAAACAAAACCTTTGTTCATCCAATGGCTTGGTAAAGATATCCGCCAATTGATCCTTGGTGCTAATTCCATCAATTATGATATCCCCTTTGCTCACATGATCCCTAAGAAAATGATGCCGTATATCAATGTGTTTGGTTCTAGAATGTTCAACCGGATTGTTAGCTATCTTCATGACACTTTCATTATCACATAAGAGAGGTATATTCTTGAAATCCACTCCAAAATCAAGAAGAGTTTGCTTCATCCACAATAATTGAG
This sequence comes from Alloteropsis semialata, assembly GCA_004135705.1. Lineage (NCBI taxonomy): Eukaryota > Viridiplantae > Streptophyta > Magnoliopsida > Poales > Poaceae > Alloteropsis > Alloteropsis semialata. The sequence continues at coordinate 55,067,093 of CM014276.1, forward strand.
CACAACAACTTCCCGCCGAGATATATTCCGCTTCGGCGGTAGAGAGAGCCACTGAATTTTGTTTCTTTGAAGACCAAGAAACAAGAGATCTTCCAAGAAATTGACTACCACTAGATGTGCTCTTCCTATCAACCTTGCATCCCGCATAATCCGAATCCGAATACCCAACCAAATCAAAATGAGCACCCTTAGGATACCAAAGACCAATATTAGGGGAATACTTCAAATATCTTAGGATGCGCTTGACGGCGGTCAAGTGACATTCTTTGGGTGCGGCTTGAAACCTTGCACACATGCACACACTAAACATAATATCGGGCCTAGATGCGGTAAGATAAAGCAAACTACCAATCATGGATCTATAAAGTTTAGGATCTACCGGTTTACCTCCCTCATCAAGATCAAGATGTCCATTAGTAGCCATAGGAGTTTTGATAGGTTTAGCATCTTCCATACCAAACTTCTTCAATAGATCCTTCACATATTTAGATTGGCAAACAAATGTGCCTTCCCTCATTTGCTTGATTTGAAGACCAAGGAAGAAACTCAATTCACCAATCATAGACATTTCAAATTCATTTGACATCATATCACCGAATTCCTTGCAATAATCTTCATTGGTTGAACCAAAGATGATGTCATCTACATAAATTTGGCATATGAATATGTCATTTTTAATCTTCTTAGTGAACAAGGTATTATCAACCTTTCCAATTTTGAATCCCCTAGATATAAGAAAGTCCCTAAGCCTTTCATACCAAGCACGAGGTGCTTGCTTCAACCCATAGAGAGCTTTAGAGAGCTTGTATACATGATTTGGCTTGTCAAGATTTTCAAAACCGGGAGGTTGTTCAACATATACTAGTTCACTAATCTTACCATTTAAGAAGGCACTTTTGACATCCATTTGATATAGCTTGATATTATGAGAACAAGCATAGGCCAATAAGATTCTTATAGCTTCCAATCTAGCCACGGGAGCAAATGTTTCACCAAAGTCCAAGCCTTCAACTTGAGTGTACCCTTGAGCAACCAATCTTGCCTTGTTTCTCACAACAACACAATCTTCATTTTGCTTGTTCCGGAATACCCATTTTGTGCCAATCACATTATAATTCTTGGGTCTCTCTACTAGCTCCCAAACTTTGTTCCGGGTGAAATTATTCAATTCTTCATGCATTGCATTCACCCAATCCGGATCATTTAGTGCTTCATCTACACGGTTAGGTTCAACACAAGATACAAAAGAGAAATGTTCACAAAATGAAGCAACACGAGATCGAGTTTGAACACCCTTACTAATATCACCCACAATTTGATCAATGGGGTGATCTTTGGTGATGGCATGATGAATTCTTGGTTGATCAATAGATTCTTGTATAGAGGTTGAAGGTTGTATGGGAGTGACAATTTGCTCACTAGATGAAGTTGCATTGACATTACTTGCTTCACCATCATCTTGAGATTGAACATTATCACTTGTGGTTGAAGTAGAGGGATTCACTCCAATTGAGATTGATGGACCATTATCATTATCTTCTTCTCTTCTAGGTCTAACATCACCAATAGACATGGTCTTCATGGCTTCCCTCAACTCATCATTTCTCACATCTTCTAGATTTTCTTTCTCTTCTTGTGAGCCATTTGTTTCATCAAATTCAACACCATAGGCTTCTTCCACAAATCCCTTGGACTTGTTATACACTCTATAAGCCTTGCTACAAGATGAATATCCAAGAAGAAATCCCTCATCATATTTGCTTTCAAACTTTGATAGTCTAGTGCCTTTCCTCAAGATATAGCATTTGCAACCAAAGACCCTAAAACATAAAATGTTTGGCTTTCTTCCAATGAGAAGTTTATATGGTGTCTTGTTGAAGAATCTATGACAATAAAGCCTATTTGATGCATAACAAGCGGTATTGATTGCTTCGGCCCAAAAAGAATCCGAAACATTGTACTCCGATAGCATTGACCTTGCCATATCAATCAAGGTTCTATTCTTTCTCTCAACAAGACCATTTTGCTCCGGTGTATACTTGGTTGAGAATTCATGTTTGATTCCCTTCTCATTACAAAATTCCTCAACTCTTGTATTGTTGAATTCACTACCATTGTCACTTCTTACTTTCTTCAATTTGTGCTCAAATTCATTTTCGGCCCTTGTCACAAAATTCTTGAATATATCATAAGTGTCGGCCTTGTCATGAAGAAAGAAAACCCATGTGTATCTTGAATAATCATCAACAATCACAAGACAATAGCAATTTCCCCCAATACTTCTATAGGTTGTAGGACCAAACAAATCCATATGCAATAATTCCAAAGGTCTTGTGGTTGACATAGCACTCTTGTTAGGATGAGAGTTTGACACTTATTTGCCGGCTTGACAAGCACTACACAATTTGTCCTTGTCAAACTTCACATTCTTCAAGCCTTCTACTAGATCATGCTTCAATAATCGGTTGAGTTGTTTCATTCCAACATGAGCTAGCCTTCTATGCCACAACCAACCCAAAGAAGATTTAGAGAACAAACAAGTGGTCAACTTGGCATGACTAGATGAGAAATCCACCAAATATAAGCTCTCATGCCTAAACCCCTTGAATATGCTAATGCTTTCATCTTTACTAGTTACTTCAAAAGTTTCACTAGTAAAAGAACACTTATAACCAAGATCACAAAGTTGAGATAGAGAATACTCATTAGAGATAGTGATCTTGCCCAATCCCTTTACTTCACCCTTGCCATTGTCACCGAAGGTGATATCATCATAGTCGGATTCTTTGTCAAGAGTAGTAAAGATCTTTGCTTCGCCGGTCATGTGTTGAGAGCATCCACTATCAACCACCCAATGTTTCCCTCCGGCCTTGTAATCCACCTACAAAAGGAATTCACTTGCTTTTAGGTACCCAAATTTGCTTGGGTCCTTGGATGTTAGTCACCAAAACCTTAGGCACCCATATGGCTTTCTTCTTAGTGCCACTAATGGGAAGACCAACAAACTTAGCACAAACTACACCCTTTTTATCTTTCTTAAGAACATAGGATGCATCAAAGGATACGGGCTTCTTGCTCTTGTATTGATGATTAATATCCACCTTCTTCTTGCAAATGTGACATGACATATGAGTTTCTTCTTCATTTTGAAGGACCTTTGACTTGACAAATTCATTCACAACGGGGGTGAAAGCCTTTTCCCCTTTCTTGGGCAAATATCCAACGCAATTTCGGTTCAAGGTGAACTTTTGATTTGTCCAACAATGATTGAATCTTACATGGCTACCAAACCATTTAGTAAGATCCTTGGATAAGCAATCAATCTCCTTCTTCAAGGATTCATTTTCCAATATAAGAGAGGCATCACATGAAAATCCTTCACTTGTGCAAGAGCCATCATTTGTGCTACAAGATGGGTTAGAAGAACTAGGAGCACTAGATAAACTTTCAAGTTTTTCACATTTAGCACATGAGTCATATTTAGGTTTCATGGACTCTTGTGCAAGGAGAGTGTGATGAGCTTCCTTAAGCTCCTCATGCTTTTCTTTAAGTATCTCATTTGAGGTTTTAACCTTGTCATGAGAGTCCTTAAGATTTTCATGAGAAGTCTTTAGCTCCTCATGGAGTTCTTGAAGAGAGAAGTATTTTCTCTTCAAGTCCGATATCTTTTCACTCTTTTTGCGCAATAGTTCATTTGAATCATTAAGCATTTGAACTAGATCATTATAAGATATTTCATCATCATCATCATCACTATCATAATCTAGTTCATCATATAGTTCATCATCATTAGATACCTTTGCTTCACTTTTTGCCATAAGACAAAAAGGCTTGGAGAAGAGGGATGGAGCTTCCTTGATGGCGATCCCGGCAATTCCCTTGGAGGGCTTCTCATCATCATCATCATCATCCGAGTCGGAGCTATCATCGGAATCCCACTCTACATAGTATGTTTGACCATTCTTCTTCTTCTTGAAGAATTTCCTCTTTTTCTTGTCTTTCTTCTTCTTGTCCTTCTTCTTGTTTGGGCAATTGATAGCTATGTGCCCAATTTCATCACACTCAAAACACTTCTTGTCTTCAAATGGATTCTTCTTTGAGGATTGACCTTTTTTGTCATAATTCTTCTTCATGATTTTATAGAATCTCCTCACAAAGAGAGCCATTTCTTCATCGGATTCAACCTCATTTCTTCCTTCATCATCATTGACTTCTTTGGTTGACTTGGCCTTGAGAGCAATGTTCTTCTTGTTGTCATCATTTGCTAATCCATGAGCTTTCTTTTGAGAATTCTTGAAAATATCATGAGTAAGTACTTCGCCAAGCACTTCGGTGGGTGTCATTTTCTTCAAGTTGGATCTCACAAGTAGTGTCACAATAGTGTCATACTTTTCGGGGAGACACCTAAGGAACTTGTGAGAGAAGTCTTGATCCGGGACATCAAATCCAAGACCCTTGAGCTCATTCACAATCTCATTCAACCGGTTGAACATGGTGGACACATCTTCATCAATTTTCATTACGAACTCATTGAATTTTCCTTTGTACACATATAGCTTTGCTTCCTTCACCGTAGTTGTTCCTTCATGTATTTCCATGAGCTTCAACCAAATATCTTTAGCGGTTTCAAGATTCTTCACACGGTTGAACTCACTAATGGATAGAGCCTCATAAAGCACATTCATTGCTTGATCATTGAGTGATTCATTTGCTTCATCTCTTGGAGTCTTGTTTTCTTGATCAAGAATGACAAAGCCGTCATCCACAATTTTTCAAATTCTCTTGTTCATTGCCTTGAGATGAACCCTCATTCTTGTCTTCCAATAATCATAGTTGTTCCCATCAAAGAATGGTGGTTTCCCCACATTGTTGAGGTTGATTGGCTTTTCTTCACCCATTTTATCCTACTCCGGGATGGTTAAATCCTTCAAATATGGAGTCCTCGGCTCTGATGCCACTTGTAAAATCTAGGATACCGACTAGAGGGGGGGTGAATAGGCGGTTTTAAACTTCAATCACAAAACTCAACAAGTTTTATTAGTAACACATGGTGAAACCTATTTCTACCAAGTCTATGCCTATGTCAAGGTTTGCAACCTAGGGTGACAAGATACAAATTAATCTCTAGAAAAATAAATTGCTCAAATTAAATGTAGAAAGCAAGTAGAGCAAAGAAATAACCGAACAAGAGAGACGAATTTTATCCCGTGGTATCGATGACTTGCCGGTCACCCCTAATCCACGTTGAGGTGGATCCAAAGCTTCAACCGCTCCTCTATCAAGACCTCTCTTGATGTATGAGCCGGCTTGAATCAATGAACCTCTCCAAACCTCGATTTCACTAGTGTTGCTCTTCCCACTCCGGTGAGGTGAGCACAAACCTCTCACAATCAAGGCGGGAGCAACTTCACAATCTTCTTCGAAGTGCTTCAACCGGCCACAACCACCAAGCCGTCTAGGAGGCGGCAACCTCCAAGAGTAACAAGTCGATGACGCTTGCTTGATGAACTTCTAGTGCCCCAAAGCTCAAACTCTTGATGCAATGCACTAGAACTCTCTCACACTCACAAGGATGCTACTCTAAGCAATAGGAGTGAACGAGAGGTGGAGGAAGGCTCAAGTATTGCAAAAATGCTTCAGAAGTGCCAAGAGAGCTTCTCCCAACCCGTGGGTGGAGTATTTATACTCCCCCACCTCCAAACTAGCCGTTACCTTCAAATCCCGTGAAAACAGGGGACTGGCGGACCGTCCGCCTGCCACCTGCCGGACTGTCCGCCACCCGCGGACTGTCCGCCAGTAGCCTGCGGACCGTCCGCAGTACCATATTCAGCACAAGTTCTTTTCGCTTTTTCTTTCCCACTTTCTCAACGGTGTTAGCTCTCAGGCATGCAATGCAACCATTTGAGCAAAGTGGCACTAGAAACTCGTCATGCAAATGAAATTGACCCCTCTTGATAGTACGGCTATCTAGCCTATCAATCCGGTCAAAAATCTTCTCTAAACACCTCATGACCGGTAAAAGAAAATATCCTATCTTTTACCTTTGCCTTGAGCTTCCTTGGTTCCAACACACATATCCAATGTTAATTCACCATTGAAGCTCAACCATCTTACCGGACTAACCTATTCTCATATCCTCAATGAAATAGTTAGTCCAATATGGTTATCATTAATTACCAAAACACACTTAGAGGGCCTAGATGCTTTCAAGGAGGAGCCTCAAGTCTCTGTGAACGTGTGTGTGTGTTTTTTCTCTGTTCGTCCCCTCTCCCCTGAGGCCTTATTTTTCTTTTATACCCCGGGAGGGACTTGGTACAATGCGTGTTTTACCAATGACAAACAACAGGAGGCTTGCTGAAGAAGCCCCGCCGCCTGCGGGGTACTGTGGGTGATGCTGGAGTAGGTCCTAGTCTCGAGCTTGCTAGGGTCGTGCCCGTCCCTCCGCGGCGCCTGCGGGGCGGCTGGAACAGTGCGCGTCACATCCCCTGCCACACCGGACGGCGCGCTGCGAGGCCCGTTAATGCTAATAGGCCGTGCGGTAGATATGCGGCGATGTGTCTCCCTTGTCCCCTTCCACACCGGGTCCCCCCTGTTGACCCGCGCCGTCCCGACCCGACCCCGACCCGGGCGAGGCGGAGAAGGGTCGGCCGAGGCGACGTGGGGTTGGCCGAGGTGACGTGGGGTCAGCCGAGGCGGAGAAGGGTCGGGCGAGGCGGAGAGGGGTCGGGCGAGGTGTTATGGGGTCGGCCGAGGTGCTGCGGGGTCGGCCGGCCCCCTCTCGCTCGACGTTTCCCTCGCCAGCCTGGCTTATGGATTTGCTTACGCCTATCTCCTTCTCAAAATAGCGAGGTCCCACCTGTCGGTGAGTGGGTCGGATATTGATATCCGACAAATGGACTATGTCTTGAATTGACAGTTTTGTGCAAACAAGCTTGACCAAAGCTCTTTACTGATACAAGGCTGCAAAAGCATCCCCGCTGTTTTGGAGCGTATAAGTCATACTCCAGGCCTTTCATGAGTTTTAGAGATCATCCAATCTCATAGACTATGACCAATAGTCAGACTCACATAGGTGCGTTCCTTTAAAGATGTTCTGTAGGACAACATCTTTTCTTTAAAGAACTAACTCCCTTATTTCGAAGAAACCACTTGGAACACATTAAGGTATAGACCAACCTGCCATACAGATAAGAAGATAAATGCACCTCATTGGAAAGAGCCTTTTACAAAGGTTCTCTTCTCTCAGTCAATCCATAGTTTGTTTCACCATCCTATTTCACGGGATCTCCGATCACATAGAACATGTTACCATTATAAAATGACTCAATTGGGTCTCAAGCCCAATTCTATAGATGGATTGTCTATCACATTACGTGAAAGACCCTTTGTGAATTGATCTGCCAGATTCTTAGCTGTTTGGACATATTCCAAGGCTATCGCTCCGGAGTTTCTCATTTTTCTGACAGATTTCAACCGCCTCTTTACATACCTTGATGACTTCTTGTTGTCCTCTGAACTGTTTACCTTAATAATCACAGTTTGATTATCACAGTTCATTAGAATTGCCGGTATCGGTTTTTCAACTATCGGCAAATCCATTAGGAGTTCACGAAACCACTCGGCCTCAACAGTGGCAGTGTCTAATGCTGTGAGTTCTGCTTCCATTGTTGACCTCATTAAGATGGTCTGCTTACAAGACTTCCAGGAAACAATGCCACCTCCAAGTGTGAACATATATCCACTTGTGGCTTTTATCTCATCAGCATCAGAGATCCAATTTGCCTCACTATAACCCTCCAGTACCCTTGGATACCCGGTATAGTGAATATCATAGCTCATGGTACCTTTTAGATAGCGCATTACTCTTTCTAGAGCACACCAATGTTCAACTCCCGGATTCGAAATGAACAGGCTTAATTTGCTCACAGCAAACGAGATGTCAGGCCTCGTAGCACTAGCTAAATACATCAATGAGCCAATGATCTGAGAGTATCTCAGCTGATCTCTCATTATCCTTTTATTCTTCCATAGAATCACACTAGCATCACAAGGTGTTGGAGCAGGTTTACAGTCACTATATCCAAAGCGACTTAGAACCTTTTCCACATAATGGGATTGCAAAAGTGTAACCCCACCATTGCCTTCTCTTACTAGTTTTATATTTAGGATAACATCAGCCTCTCCCAAATCTTTCATCTCGAAATTTTGAGATAGAAATTCTTTGACTTCCTTAATCACATTAAGGCTTGTCCCAAGAATCAGTATGTCATCAACATACAAGCATACGATCACTCCTTCTCCCCCACCATAGCGATAGTACACACACTTGTCAGCTTCATTCGCAACAAAGCCAACAGATGTCAAAGTTTTGTCGAACTTCTCATGCCATTGCTTAGGTGCTTGCTTGAGACCATACAAAGATTTCAATAATTTACACACCATTCCTTCTTGACCCTTTGCTACAAACCCAACAGGCTGATCCATATAGATATCCTCCTCCAACTCTCCGTTTAGGAAAGCTGTCTTAACGTCCATCTGATGAACGTGAAGACCATAAGAGGCTGCCAAAGAAAGTAACACTCGTATTGTGGTCAATCGAGCAACTGGTGAATAAGTATCGAAGAAATCCTCTCCTTCTTTTTGGGTATAACCTTTGGCCACAAGCCTAGCTTTGTACTTTTCAATAGTACCATCTGGCCTAAGCTTTTTCTTGAACACCCACTTGCATCCTACAGATTTGCACCCATAAGGACGTTCAACGACCTCCCAAGTACCATTAGACATAATAGAATCAATTTCACTCCTCACTGCTTCCTTCCAATAGTCAGCATCAGGAGATGAATATGCCTCTTCAATGGTTCTAGCAGTATCATCCACGAGGTATATAATGAAATCATCACCAAAAGACTTTACAGTCCTTTGTCTCTTGCTCTTTCTAGGAGCTTTATTGTTATCCTCCTCAGGATTTTTCACAAGTTCAATGTGTTCTATTGGCTCGGTAGAGATATCCTCCTCGATATACTCTTGCCTAGAACTTGTTTCATCTTTCATGGGGAAAATATTCTAAAAAAATGTAGCATCTCTGGATTCCATTATTGTACCAACATGCAAGTCAGGTACTTCAGATTTTATTACCAAAAATCTATAGCCAATGCTGTGAATAGCATAACTAAGAAAGACACAATCCACAGTTTTAGGTCCAAGTTTACGTTTCTTGGTTATTGGCACACTAACTTTTGCTAAACAACCCCAAGTACGTAAGTATGAAAGTGTTAGCCTCTTCTTCTCCCATTCCTCGAATGGTGTTATTTTTTTATTCTTTGTAGGAACACGATTTAGAACATGACAAGCAGTCAATATTGCCTCACCCCACCATTCCTCGGAAAGTTCCGTTGTATCTAACATGGCGTTAACCAAATCAGTTAGAGTGCGGTTCTTTCTTTCGGCAACCCCATTTGACTGAGATGAATAGGGAGGCGTCCTCTCATGAATAATACCATGTTCCTCGCAGAATGAAGTAAAGACATTTGAGAAGTACTTGCCGCCGCGCTCCGACCTAACATGTTTGATCTTTCTCTCAAGTTGGTTTTCTACTTCAGCTTTATAGGTTTTAAAGTAATGCAATGCTTCATCTTTTGACTTCAATAAGTAGATGTAACAAAATCTATTGCAGTCATCAATCAAAGTCATGAAATACTTTTTACCTCCTTTTGTCAACTCACCATTCATTTCGCACAAATCGAAATGAATTAGTTCTAATGGTGCCAGGTCTCTCGCCTCAGCAGCCTTGTGAGGCTTGCGCGGTTGTTTTGATTGAACACATACATGTCACTTAGAACCCTTGACTAAGGAAAATTTTGGAATTAAATTCAAACCGGCTAGCCGCATCATCCAACCAAAACTAATATGACAAAGTCTCGGATGCCAAACATTAGACTCATCAACATTAAGCACATGGTTCACAATATTATTACATCCATCGGACAAAGACAAGCGGAACAAGCCTTCACACATAACCTTTTCTAACAAAACTTCTAAATTTAGACAATACACATTTGTTCGATTCAAAGACTAATTTAAAATCATCTCTACATAGCAGAGAGCCGCTGACAAGATTCTTCTTGATGGATGGTACATGTTGTACGTTCTTTAATCGCACGGTCTTTCCCAAAGTAAACTTCAGATCGACCGTACCAACACCAAGAACACGTGCATGTGAGCCATTTCCCATCAACAAGGAGTAAGTCACTCCGGCCTGGTAAGAAGAAAATAAGGAAACATCAGCACATACATGAATATTAGCCCTGGTATCAACCCACCACTCTGGTGAATGATAGACTGAAAGAACTGTAGGTAATGAGTTACCGTACCTCGATGTTCCATCAGTCTCGCTAATAATCATGTTAGCAGATCTCTTGTCCTTACGATCCGGACACTTTCCAGCAAAGTGGTCCGGACTGTTACAGACATAGCAATTTCCTTTCTTCTTCTTGAACGGGGTTGTTTGTTTAGTCTTTGTTTGGTTCTGTATTGGCTTGTTCTTCTTCTTCTTCTTCTTCTTCTTCTTCTTCTTCTTCTTGTGGGAGGCATTGAAGTTGTTCTTCTGCACCAAATTGGCGCTTGCAGTGCCAACAACTCCTTTACCACGTGTGTCCTTTGCCCTCGCTTTCTCCTCAACATCAAGAGTCCCCATGAGACCAGCAACGCTGAACTCCTGCCTCTTGTGCTTTAGAGAAGTGGCAAAATCCCTCCAAGAATGTGGCAGCTTTGCAATAATGCCTCTTGCCACAAACTTATCAGGCAACACACATGGGAATTATTCGAGTTCCTTAGCTAGTGCCTGAATTTCATGGGCTTGTTCCACTACAGAACGGTCATCAACCATCTTGTAGCCATAAAGCTGTTCTATGATATACAGCTCACTACCAGCATCAGAAACACCAAACTTTGCCTCAAGTGCATCCCACAAATCTTCGCCAGATGGTAGCGACAGATAGACATCCACAAGATTTTCGGCAAGAACACTTATGACGGCGCCTCGAAATAGGTTATCAGCCGCTAAGAACATTCTCTCTTCCTCTGAAGTGAGCGGTCCCATAGGTTTCCCATTTGCGACGTACATAATGTTCATAGCCGTCAACCACAAAGTGACTCTATCGCGCCATCGTTTGTAGTTTGAACCATCAAAAACATTTGGTTTGATTGATGCAGCGAAACCAGTTACCGTAAGCCTATCAGGTTTTTGGATTGTTAGAAATTTAGGCATTACACGGTACATTTTAATTCCAAAATATAGTAGGTAAATCATAAAATTAATTAGTAATCTTGTTATAACAAAGTAGTTGCACATGTTCATATTAAAACACCATTTAACATGAACTGAAATCAGAAAAGGCTTAGAGAATACCCAGAGATGGGGCCAGTGCCGGAGGCACCGGATGCGTCGTTCCCAACTGGACTAGACATACTAGTCGGTTGAGCTTGTTCGATGTAGTCGATCTAATTCGATGTAGTGACGAGTCGGTGCAGTGCTGTCCCTCGAACGGCCTTCTAGCAGTATTTAACGAGGGAGCAGTCGCGCTGTGCGATCTCCAAAAACCTGATCGTCCGTCTATCCCGAGCAGGATCTCTGAGAGGCGTGGTTTCGGAGGCCGACTCTCACAAGCTCTGTTTGCGCAAAGACTCGTGATGGGAATGCGTACAAACGCAACAATAGCAGAAGGAACAAGAGTATGAGGATTGAGAGGAGGAACCAGTGTATGTTTCTTCACTTGAAGTAGTAAGGAGGGGGGTCATCTCTTTATAGATGAAGATGACCCCTTGAACAAGAAATACTTTCTGGTCAACAAGTTGATCTCTTCTTGATAGTCATGTTCAATCGAACTTCTCCATCAAGTTCATTGAATTTGCTATACAAGTTCAATTTGAATTCCTCGATTAAGTTCATTGAACATAACTTTCCTTACTTGACTCTCAAGTAATCCAACTTGACTCATACAAACTTCTTGTTGGTTCCAAAATTCTCTGATCAAAAGTGTCAAGTTCAATGTGAACTTCTCAACCAAGTTCAATTCAAACTTCTCAATCAAGTTTATTGAACTTGCTATACAAGTTCAAATCAAACTTCTCAATCAAGTTTAATTTGACTTCCTCAATTATATTCACTGAATGACGCCATGCAAGTTCAAATTGAACTTGCCTACTCTTTAGTATTTAAAATATGTCTTGTAATATTATTCAATTTAATTGAATTATCGTGAGCCTAGCTCAGTTAAATCCAATATATAGTAGCAAATTTCTCGGCCAAGCCTAACCACCGCCCACCGGCGAGGTGCCGCGCCGACGCCGGAAGCTATCGATCCTTTTCAGCCCTTGCCATCACCGGGAGCCCCAACCTCAATCGGCCTCGGCCATGTGCATCGCGGCGTGGGCATGGGAGTGCCACCCGGCGCATCGCCTGCTCCTGCTATTCAACCGCGACGAGTATCACTCTAGGTGCGCGGCCGCCCCGCCCGTCCAGCTCTACCGCCGCTTCTTAATGTCCTATGCATCTATCTGTTTAAGCCGATGTACCCACAAATTGGCGCAGGCCGACACAGCCGGCGCAGTGGTGGGCGCCGGGGCAGGACAGCAAGGAGATCCTCGGAGGCAGGGACGAGCTCGGCGGGGGCACATGGATGGGGTGCACGAGGGATGGGAAGCTTGCTTTCCTTACCAACGTGCGGGAACCCGACTCGCTGATCGGCGCCAAGACCAGAGGGCAGCTCCCCGTCAGGTTTCTCCAGGTTCGACCTAGTCAATTTTGTGATTGATTATTATTTCGACTGATGGCATGATGATGGAAGGTAAATCTTAGATTACTGTGAGATCATGATCTGCATATGCTGCTGCATGGGCAATGAAGACTTCTTAAAATGTTCTGGGCCGGTAGGCAACCATGGTCCTAAAGGCAAGGTCATTTGCAAAAGAAAAATGTAGAGGCATGGCTGTCTCGAATGTTAGATTGGTTGGCAGTCAGGTTTCAGCATTCGTCTTTGGTACTCAAAGAAACTAGTTTTGACTTTGTAAATGATTTCTAGAGTTAGCTTCTGAGTAGCCCATTTGTGCTGTCTTCTATGCAATGCAACCTTAGCTGTTCAGCTTACGTTTTTCCCCCAAAGCCTCCCTGCTGATATTGTTGAAGAAAGCCTCGCTTGATAGTTGCTTTCTTTTGAATGTAGGGAAGCCATGGTCCATTGGAGTATGCAACAGAAATTGCAAAGGAAGCAGATCAGTACAATGGTTTTAACCTTATATTGGCTGATGTGAACTCAGGAACCATGGTTTACATCTCTAATAGACCTGTAGGTGATCCTGTTATTCAAACAGTTTCTCCTGGGCTTCATGTGCTTTCGAATGCTGCAATTGATTCCCCTTGGCCAAAGGTAAGACGCACATGCATTTTCTATGAGCACTATTGTCAGGATTATTATTACCTTGAAGTTTTAAAACATTTGAGAGTTGAGATTCAGGTTTGTTACACAAGCTATTGCCACAATGCTTGTCCTGTGGTTGTAATCAGAAGATCCATATGTTTATTTGATCCTCCATCAGTCTATTATGCAAACTGCCCATTAATTTTGCAAGTTGCAGTGAAATACAGGGTGTTCATATATCTTGCAATTTTCTGTGACATACTAGCTGGGATTTTCTTGTTGTTCTGTTGTTTTCTTATACAATTTCCTTCGCTGACTGAGTGATTGTTAGGTTATTTTATCAATTAATTCCGATAATCTATTCTGTAATGTTGCGAGTACAAGATTGTCTTCTTCATTTACAATTATAAGAATGTGCGAGAAACTACTATTCAATAATGGAACTTGTATGTTCTCTTTTCGGTTGACATTTGCATATGGCAAGTTTCTTCTACCATGTACTATCTGAAATATCTATTGCAGCTTAATGATTGATCTATGTGTCTGTTGTCTTTTGCTTTCTCTGAAGCTGATTGAGTAAATAATTTGGTCAACTTAGTTGTATAATTTACTTGGTGGATTGGTTTAGTAGTCATGGTGTTCACAAGTAAATATAAAACTATGGGCTTCATGCTAGTTTCATCATGTCATAACCTGGTTCTGCTTTCATATGTGTTACCAAAAAAAGAGATGAGCTAGTATAAATAATTCGCAAGTTCACTCAAAACCATACCCTTATACTTCCTACTATAGCTATTAACATATGGATACCATACTTTTTTGCTCTTCTAAGTAATTTTCGGACTAAATTTCTTCCAATAGTTTAAGCCAAACAATTCTTGGACACGCTAATTTGTGGAATCCATTTCTCACCCTGCAGGCACTGCGTTTAGGACAGAGTTTCAAAAAATATCTGGAAATGCATGATGATGCAGAAGCCTCTTTAAAACAGATGGTAGAAGAGCTGATGATGGATAGCATCAAGCCTGATAGATATATGGTTCCTGATACTGGTGTTGACCCTGAATGGGAATACAAGCTAAGCTCTATTTTCATTGACACTGCAAAAGGACAGGTAAAACGCATGACATTTCTGTATTTCAATAGCTATATATGTGCCTTTTCATAATTTTTTATAGGAACAGATTATAGCCATCTTTGTGCTTGATTTCAGGCACAATATGGAACGCGAAGCATGGTGGCGCTAGCAGCAAAATTAGATGGTGAGGTGGCATTCTACGAGAGGTACTTGGAGAACAGCTCGTGGAAGGAGAATATCGTACATTTCGAAATGGAGAAGGCACAATAGGACTTTAGAGGAACTCCAGAATAACGGCAGAGTACAGCAAGGCCTACAAGAGCACAAGTATATATATACTAGAAAGGCGCGCGGCGTTGCCGCGCAGTGCCTGCATTTCGTTGTGGTATTATAGTTGATGTAGGTTTTATTTTATGAATGGAGTAATAATAATTGTATGGAGGTAGGTGCAAAATTTTTTGTAAGAACGTAGTTGAGATAAATGTTTTGCCTCGTTATTTTTGCATAGGTGTCATGGTTAGTAACATGTTGTTGCCTTTGGTATGTATTTTGGATGTTATATTGTTGTGGAAGTATTGTTTAAGTGAAATATTATTTTGGATATAGAAATGGAGCTATTTTTTCCAGTATTTACTGTGGACAAAAAAGGCATGAAAGTATTTATTAAGGAGGCAATGTAGTTGTTACAAAGTGCGTGTTTTTTTTCAATGTTGGGATGTAGATTAATTTTTGCAAAGCCGGGGGGCTAGTTTGTGAGAACACACGGGACTCAAATGTGGATTCCGTGTTGAGAAAGAAGGTGTGAAAATATTTATTAAGGAGGCGATGCAGTTATTAGAAAGTGCGGGGTGTTTTTTATCCAATGGTGGGATGTAGATCAATTTTTGTAAAACCGGGGGCTAGTTTGTGAGAACACACGGGACTCAAATGTAGATTCCGTGTTGAGAAAGAAGGTGTTAAAGTATTTATTAAGGAGGCGATGCAATTGTTAGAAAGTGTGGGGTGTTTTTTTCAATGGAGGGATGTAGATTAATTTTTGTAAAGTCGAGAGGCTAGTTCGTGAGAGCATACGGGACTTAAATGTGGATTTTGTGTTATTTTTTTAAAAGTCGAGGTTCTTTTCGTGCTAATTTATGGACTACAGTTTGGTTTTTGTAAGGTCGAGGGGCTAGTTCGTAAGAACACACGGCACTCAAATGTGGATTTTGTGTTATTATTTTAAAAGTGGAGGTTCTTTTCGTGCTAATTTATGGACTACGGTTTGGTTGTTGTGAAGTATATGATGTTTTTTAATAAATTTAAGCTATGTGTTGGTTTATGGAAAAGTCGGAGGTTTTTTTCGTGAAAAGCTCAGGCCTTCGGGTCGATTGCTGTGAAATGCAGGGTCTTTTTTGTAAACTTATGGGTTAAAAGTAGATTTTTCAAAAAAATTAGGGGCTTCTCAGTAAAATTTTGTGGACTGTGGGTTTAATTTTCACTAAATAGAAGGGTCTTTTTATAAAAAGCCTAGCCCTTGCTCGATCCAGACCGTTCATTCGGCCGATCGGACGGCCAGGAGAGGGCCGCGACGTGGCCCCTCTCCCTAGGCCCGGTTTGGTGGGTGAATCGTAATATAGAGATAGAGATAAGGTGGCTACTATTGATGGCCCTTCTGTTCAGATGTATAACAATGTTTATCCAAATGCAGCAAAGAAACTTGATTTATGCATTTGCTAATTGCTATGACACCCTGCCATTGTATAGTTATGAATGGGAATGGCATCGATTCTTTACTGGCTCCAAAAATTGCTGAAATTACAATGTCGTCGTACCGATTGTTTATATACTGTATCTGAGTACATATGGCCTTGGATCTGGGCAGTCTTTTTTCTTTTTGTTGACCACCTAAGTGGATGAAGTTTGTATGTCCCAGGATTTGTGAAACAAAGGAAGGAGGAGAGGAAAACTAACCAAGTCACTACTCTATTACATGGGCGATTCGTGTCCATTGGCCAGGAGCATGGTGTTGTTGTTTGGCCGGAACAGGAGGAGATGCGGAGGGGGTCCTGCTCGCCCATGCGAGCTCAAGCTCCCTGACCCAGGCCTCTGGACAACCACTGCCCTCTTTCTACTCTAGCAACCTCCAGGGCCGTGCGGACAAGGCCACGGGGCCCTTAAGTTCTGAATTGGATTATATTTGTTGACGTCTGATGAACTTGTGATTCAACTGTAGCCCGTGATGTTGATTTTATTCAATCGATTTAATTCAATTCGATTTTGATTTGGTTTATTCGAGCCCGTGATGCTCATTCGATTGTAGTCGCACCTCTTGCTTGCTTTCGATGCATGCAGTCACGGCTGTGTCGTCTGTGAGAACCGAGAAGGCAGGTGTTTTTTTTCGGGAACGCCTGCACGGCGGCACTATGCCTGCCTCCCGCCTCGCCTGTTGCAGGCACTCCCCACGGAGCTGCGCCGGCGATGTAGTAGCCCGACGCGGAGCGCCTGCGCCTCGGCTCGGCCCCTTCGGCAACTCCTGCCTACGAGGCCTCGGGCTCCTGGCTCACCATCCATGGGCGGTCGCCGAGGCAGAGCGCGCCGCCGTGGAAGCAGCAGGGCGCGATGAGCAGAAGCCTTGCCGGGCCGCCACACGCGTGGCCGGCCGCGATCTCCTGCCCCGTTGCACCGTCGTCGCCATCCTCGTCCCCGTAGGCCGCACGATTCGCTGCTCCTTGGCTTCCAGTCAGGCCAGAATAGTCAGATTCATCGGAAAGGGCGGCGAAACATACGCGCAGTCGGAAGGGGAAGGGAAGAAGTGAGTTTTTATTCTCGTTGTACCACTGACATGCGGGTCTACGTTGTCATTAACGGTGGGATCTAACAAAATGGCACACATGGATGAAAAATTTAAACTAGTGGCAATGAAGGGATGGGCTAATTTTTGATGGCATATAGGGGATGAGTTAAATTTTCGATGGCATATAAGAAATTCTCTCCACCAAAAACCTTCGCGTTGCAGTTCTTCCGGATGTTCCAGAGGACAGCAGTAGTGATGACGTTGCGCCGTGGGCTTGGCTTTGCATGCCAGAGTGTGGAGGTGGACCATAGCTGGCTGGCATATACTATAGGAGATGAGGGACATCTTGTGCACCACGTTCGGAAGCTCTCCACCAAAATGTTTAACGCACACGAACTCATTTATACTATCTCGATATTAAAATATTTATTGTCATTGTCTTTTATCACGATTTTGATCATTTATCTTATTTAAAATATTATGTTTATATCATTTATTTTATTTGTGATTTGCTTTATTATTATATATTATTTTATATTTTTGCATAAAAATTGAACGACAAAAGATCAAACAATTTAAAAAAAGCTACAGCGACAAATATTTCATAAAAAATCCAGTAAACTTGAGTGACCAAAATGCATCTGTGTCACACGATTGAACTCACATCCAGTGGCGTAGCTAGGATTTTAATATAGAGTATGCCAAGATGATACTATATATATAAGTCGGTATAATCCAAGGAACAATTCGAAAAGCAATTGTAAGGCTTCCTCTTTGGTTTTTTTACTATGGTGAAAACGATATTGTGTGGAACTGCCGTGTGAAGCTGAAATGCAAAGGGAGGAAGAAAATGAACTGGGGAAGAGGTGAAGCCGATGAAGCTAACTATTTATCTTCACGAGCGTCACACAATAGCGATGAACATTACATGAAATGCTGCAGGCCAAAACTGGTTGAAGCTATGCCAAATAGGGCCTAAAATTTACCAAGCAATTTGCTATGTAACTTAAGCATACATGTAAAAAGAACTAAAAGCATGTGGCTATATAATTAGAAGGTATAATATCTTAAATTTAATAATTTCTCTTCCTAGTTTAATAGTATATATATAAACATAGCATGTGATGCAACTTCAATCAACATGTGAATTGTTAATTTCTACTAACTATATCGATCACTAATCTAATGTACGGTTGTATCGACCTAACAAAATTTAGAAGATTTGTTTTTGCGAAAGAAATTAGAGGATTTTTGGGCTCAGGGAATCACAGTTAGCCACCCACGCTACCACCCACGGCCCAGACGGGGCAGCAAGCCAGCAATCCCTGGAGATGGAAAAAACTGGTGTCCCTCGGTCACAGCGAGACGATCCGTCGTTTTTTCCTTTCATAATAATCGGCGAGATACGTAGTTAACGAGCCCCGGCATACACACGAGGACCGCGCGTAGCGCGGGTGGTCTGCTCGCCAGGTGAGCAAGCGGCCGGCGTGAGTTCGAACTCGCGTACCTTATCGTGGGAACAGTAGTTCCTGAATAAATCTCAGATGGCGCATCCGACCATACAATAGCACATATGCAGGCAAAAATAAAATACAAGGTTTAGATCTTAGCTTGATCGTAGAAGATGTTGTGTGAGGTGGATGGGTGTGGTGTGCGTTTGCGGCTGAAAGACTAGGGTCCCGCTGGCTCCGCCCCTGCTCGCATCTCTGTCACACGATCGACCGACTTCCACCCATCTGGTTTTTTTTGAGGGATGAGGGGTAACCCGCGAACGAACGCAGCTGGGCCGCCGACAGAGCATAGCATAGGTGTAGCCGTGTAGGGAGCGAAAGTGGGCCGCGCCACAGCCACGTCACCCATTCGCTTTCCCCAAACAGAGCCTTCTCCGCGCATCTCACACATGGACACCCCAACGGACCCCAACCTCCTCTCCTCTCTTTCATCGCTGTCCCTCGCCAGCACCTCATTTCCCCAGCCACAGCCAAGCCTCCCTCGCTCCCACAGCCCCATCCTCATCGTCACCGGCGCCCTAGCCCTCAGCAAACCCTAACCGCACGCCGTCATGAAGGCCAAGGCTGGCTCCGACTCCTCGTAAGTTCGCCTCCTTCCTCCCCTCTCTCGTCCCGTGTGCGATACGTACGAGGCTTGCAGCAGGTAGCGACTGATTTCTGCGCGCTTTCGGCGCGTGTGGTTTGCTGTGCCGATGCAGGTACAAGGCCGCCGGAGTCAAGCGGAAGAAGGCCGGAGGTCCCAAGCGCGGCCTCACCCCCTTCTTCGCGTTCCTGTAAGTCCTACCCTCCCTCCCTACCTTATCCTCTCGCGTCTCCAGATCTGCCGCGCCCTCTTTCAAAACTTAGGGTTCCGTTGATTTTATGTGTGGTGGGTGTTTGTAGGGCTGAGTTCAGGCCGCAGTACCTGGAGAAGCACCCTAACACCAAGGGCGTAAAGGACGTGAGTTGCTTCTCCTAACCCTAGTTGTATATACTCGTTGCTATGGTTTCGCGTTGGTGGCTCATACATGTCTGTGCTGGTTGATGGCTTTGCTTACAGGTGACCAAAGCGGCTGGGGAGAAGTGGCGCTCTATGTCCGATGAGGTATGCAAATGCTTGCAATGCTTATATACTTTCTCATATTAGTTAGCATGTAACTGTTCATTAAAAGGAAAAACAGTTACTTCGGTTGCTAACTGTCTAATGTTTACTTCTTTAGGAGAAGGCAAAGTATGGCGGTGGCAAGAAGCTGGAAGACAAGGCAAGCAAGCCCGCAAACAAGAAAAAGGTAATCTCACTAGGATTTTGATATTTAACGGCCATTTGTTGGCTATCTTGCGAGCAGTTACGTCCTGTATCGTCAGTTTTCCATCATGGAATCCAAGTAGTTAGATGAAGCCAGGACTCATGCATGTGCTGTATGCTGCTTGGCTATGTCCATTGTGATACGTTATTGATTCATGGAGTCACTTTTCCTTTGGGCTCTCACTCCATCTCTGGAGGTTTGGAGCCATGACTGCGCTCTCTGTTCAGTGCTGCTGTACCTTGATTTGGCCCCACTAGCATGGGAACTAATTAAGGGCCATCTGTCATTTATTGTTTTAGCGGTTACCCTCCTGCACCATTATATCATCCCACGGTGGAATCTTTGTAGTTGGATGAAGAAGCAGCAGAAATAATTGCAATATTGGGACTGCAAAGATTGACCCTTTGCATATTTGCCACTCCAAGTGAATGACAAAATGGGTCCATCTGTGTCTATGAAATGTGGGCCTAATGGCAAAATTGCAAATTGCAATCTTTTGTGATCCCAAATTTGCGTGCTGTCTGCTTCTTGCCACCCTGTCCATCCTGGTGTGTTTATTTGTGGAGTAACTTTCTGCATGCTTACCATTTAGGTTCTCACATTCCAATCTGGCAAATCTCCATCCTGGAGTTTTATAGCCATGGCTGCACACTCGATTCAGTATCACTGCACCTGGATTTGACTCCAATAGCAGGGAACTGATTAATGCCTGTCTGTCAGTTTCTTGTGAGCCGTTACCCTCCACCAATATATCCTTCCATGATGTAATTGGATGAAGCAATGACTCGCACACGTGCTTTATGCTATTTTCCACCCTGTCCATTGTGATAGGTTAGTATGTTACTACTTTGTGATAGTTACTACTCGAGGCGCTGCTTTTCTTTTCCTTACCATTTTGGTTCTGACATCCAAATGGTGCAAATCCCTGTCACAGGAGTTTTACAGTCATGACTGTACACTTCGTACAGGGTGGAACTAATTAATGCGCGCCAGTTAGTTTTCTTGTGATGATTATGGCCATTGGACCCAAGTCATTGGATGAAGCAACAACACGTGCACGTGCTTTATGCTACTTTCCACCCTGTCCATTGTGACACATTAGGATTTGAGGTCCCGAGGGGCCACTTTTCCCTTTCTTTTCATTTGGACTCCTCCCAAACTTTCTAATTCCTGTGTCTGGATGATTTTAGCCATTCTGCACGCTTCAGTGCTGCTTCACCGTGATTCGGCTCTATAGCTTGGGAACCTGGTGCTGACCACTTAAACCTAGCTTCTCTCCTTCCCGCCTACAGACTCCACCACAGCAAAAAAATGCCTTGTTGAAAGCCCAACATTGCAATTTTGTTGCTTCTCTGGAATCTTTAGTTTAAACCTCATTTCCCATTTTGAGGTTCTCCAGGTTTTAATTCGAAAGTTATCCAGCCTACTTGAAATTCATCTTTCAATTACATTGGAAGTTTCCTACTCAGCGTCATTAAAAATTAAGAAGATTAGGAAAAGACAGTGGCGGAGATAGCTGCTGGTGCCGTAATAGAATGCAGCTTTTTCTGGTTGAGTAACTTACATCCAATGATTTGCACTACCCACTTAACTCATACTACTACTGCCTAAAATTCCATAAAATGATCTTGTAATTCCTGCACTTTATGTTTCTATTATAGTGATGTGCTGTGTTATTTTTATCAGGAGAGCACTAGCTCCAAGAAGGCCAAAACTGATGGTGGGGAGGGAGAGGAAGCAGAAGGCTCTGACAAGTCCAAGTCTGAGGTTGAGGATGATGATGAGCAGGATGGCAACGAGGTATATAAAATCCATTCGTCATGGTTCTGATGGAACTAATACATGCTAACATCTGCTTAATTTGGTGTTTTGCAGGATGAAGATGAGGAGTAAATAGTAGGATGGGGAACAGCAGATCTGCTGTTCCTTTTGATGTTATATGCTGTAAGGAGAACATGTAGATGGAGGTACCCTAGGGCTATGACATGCTGGAGTGCCCGTTTTAACTGTGAGCAGGGAAAGAGCTGGATACTGTTGCCAGCCTCATCCGCATGTGTAAACAATTATTTTGCTTATTTTATCGACCGACCAGTTGGGTGACTACCCTGCAGTTGGTTTGCAGTTAATGGTTTCTGCTGTTCTTTATATTGACAGTCTATGCTAGTTGGTGCATTGGATGTGTTGTATTACTTTGTTTGCTTGCAATGCTCGTATGGTGCACGTCTAGTAATGCGCTCTTCTTTGATTATGTCTCGTGTTGCTGGTCGTGGTTGATCTGTTGATCTGTTCGGACTTTTTGTTGGTGAGATGTTTTGTTACTTGATTTGTTGGCCCCTGAGCTTACATGAAAAAAATTGGTAGATGTACAGACAAAACTGCTGCAAAATTAGTACTCAATTCATTATTTTCAATAACCTGCCTGTATGTATGTAGTGGAAGGGGAATTTGACGACATTGGTAAAGAACTTTACAACAGAACGAAAATTAGTATAGGTCCACATTGCTAGGAGGTCCCCTTCTCGTTCTTTGTAGTCCGGAGCAGCTCTTTTGCCATCGCGGAGAATGACTGAGCACCAGTCGCCATATCTGCGGCCCGAAGGTTAATGCCCTGCAGAAAGCACATTGGTCCATAGTTAATCGTCTGCTTGTTGCGCGTCTTAGCAGGCAACAATAGCGACTAGTGAGTATTCTAAATTTCTGCATGGTTTTTGTATGGGGGCATCTTTTTGAAAGAAATATGGAACTGGTAACGAGTGAATAACAATAACAAGGAATTCAAAGACGGAACTGTTGTAGATCCTGTTCACAACATGTCAATAGGAACGACCACAATAGTACCCCTAGGGCACCTCTTATACTAAGATAAACACCAGAAGTCAGTTTCCAAAGTGTGTGGTGCGGTTAGAAGCCTAAGCATCTTACCTCCAACTTTTTCATGTTCTCCTGCAGCTTGTTCCCAATCATTTTTGGAACACTGGTTGAGTCCTGTCCATATGAACAAGAAAAGGGATCGGCAAATGGTAATCAAACTTGGCTGCTAACTATATTTTGCACTATTCTATGCATACGATTTGTATAAATGAGTTCTAAGAACTCACATCATTTGTTGTTGCATTTGCATATCCATATTTCATCTTTATCTGGTCAACTTGACTCACAGATGTTTCATCTTCAGGTTTTTTGTTTCCTGAACTTGTCCTTTCTTCAGTCTTGGGCTTCAACTTCCCTGCATGTACATAATTGACAGCACATTTTTTTGTGAAAAAGAAATAGCTGATCAGAATCCAATTTTAAGCTACCATGGACTACAAACCTTTGAACATCTTATAATGGTACTTCACTTACCTCTAAGGGTTTGGAGTCCCTTGCTGATTTTCTCTTTGCTTAGACCAGGAAAATGTGGTCCTTTCTGCTTCTGTGGGTGGTCGTCAATGTCGATATCATCTTCAGAGATACACATACAAGCATAAGAATATGTAAACTGCTGTGCAAGTAGAAGCAAAATGATAGCATATTTACCTATGTCCAGCTCGACATTTTCATCATCTCTTAGTGAACTGTTCCTTCTCTCAGATGGTGGAGCAAAGTTAGCTGATGAAAATATTGAAGCCAACTCTTCAGAAGTCGTTGCAATACATTGCTCACTGCCATTTGCATCACTCTCTTTTGATTTGCTTCCTTTGTTATCTTTCATCATCATTCCAAACAGGCCCTGAGTTTCACACTTTCATTGTCAGATAAGATACGTAGATGGCGTCCAGAGTTTCTATGATCAATCAATTACCTTTTTCTTTTCTTTAGGAGATTTCACCACAAAAGAAGAGTCTTCCCTAGGTGAGTTGTCTTTCCTGTATACTGTATTAATGCTGTCCACGTGTCTGTGTACAAACCTTTGTACTCAGATACTATAAGCCAATCTCAAATATAACTAAAAGGAGCTGGGCCTAGGTGTTCAGCTCTAGAATTGAAAACAAACTTTTGAACTTATTAGGTTAGCTTCATCATGAACCCAAGGGTCTCCCCAAGGCACAAAATCGCAAAACTCTAATGACAACTTTCTGGACAGCGCATTAACTTCTTTACATGGTAATAACTATCAAAATTACATACTAACCATGATATCACTGCTAACAGTAACATACCTGTAGATGTCATCTTGGCAGAGCGTAGAGAAAAAAAAAGTTTCCTCTCCATTAACCTGTAAAATTGATCTGGTTATTTTTTAAAGAGAGAGAGTGCATTATTTTTACAAGTGAAATCTACATTTGATCTAGTAGATAATGTCTTTCCAAAATCGAGGAGTTTGCGGAAAGCATGGTGCAGTAAATACCAAGATGGTTTCTCCATCAGATGAACATGCTATCGAACTAGTTGAATTCAAGTTTCTTGAGTACACAAAACCTCGTAAAGAGGCATCCTTCAACAAGGATAAATCTGGCAGGGATCTGCAGTTTCACAAAAAAATTATTATCCACGGACACATCGAATTCTCAACTGACTGTTACTCAAACAAGGTCTTCAACTAAACTGTTGCCTCACCTTATTTCAATTTTCCCATCGGAGTACACAAGTATAAGTCCAATTTCATCAGAAGAACTATGAATAAGAGAGGCGAAACAACAACTACTGCTCAATTTCTTCTTATTGATTATCTTCTTTGTTCCCTGAAGGGAGTATAACACCATAAGAACAACAGCAACTCAGGTAAAAGAAAAAATGATAGATAATTAGAAATACAAATACCTGAATTGCATGGCTCAAGGAAAATAGCCTGATTGCATTTTCAGTGCAAAGCAACAGCAATGATTCCTTAGATGCTGTATCGTGGTTATCTGAAACTGATGCATCACTGGGCGATAACTCTGTCATGCAATGATGCAAAATGTGTTAAAGGGCTTTATAATGATATAGTAGTATGATAATGCAATAATTAATTTATAAAATAAAAATAATTGATAAGCATGCAAGGGCAAAAGCTCACCCAACATCTGCAGAAAAAGGGCTTTAGAGGGTTTGTCTGTCTGAACTGGGTTGGGGTTTAAAAGTTTCCCAGTTTCTTCCTCGAGAATGAAAATAGATGAATCTTCCATTGCTATTATCAAAATGTCCTTGTCATATCCATTATGGCTATAGATTTCAAATTGCAAAGAGGCGATTCCACCAGATAGCCGGCATTCAAACTGTTTCTGATATAAGATTGTAGCCTCTTCTACGTTGATAACTGATACCTGAAACATGGATTTGGTGACATTATAGAACTTTGTTGGCTTAGACCACTGGGCCTAGACATTGAGTTTAACAAATCTGAGGGACATATAAAGGAAGTCTAATGCGTGAGATGTATGCTTAAAGACAAAATGTTATCTCTATGAAATAACCAAGTGCTTATTGTCTTATTGGTATCCATGGCATTTGGTCATTGTAAGCCACAAATGCTATGTTTTTATGTCCATCATGAAACTCCACGGTTGCTCTTTTTTTATTAAAAAATAAATTAATACGCTAATTTTGTTTGTACCCATTTAGTGTCACTGCCTTTCAGTCAGGTATCATAGCAACCACATACTGGTATTTGATAGTTCTGACTCTTGTATGGGTGTCGTCTTCCGAAACTAGGACACAAACATGTTAGAGAGACTTAAGGAGCCCGTTTGTGGAGTCTTGCTGGAGCCCAAGAGCTCGCTAGGCTCCCTGCAGCTACAGCAGTAGTAGGAAATTAGATGTAGTTATCTCTAGTGGTCGCCTAAATTCAGTCCAAGGCGCGAATGTAATTTAAGGCTTAAGGGGGTGTGGTGGGTGTGTTGTTCTCTACAACTCTTCTTCTTAATGAAATGATGCGCAGCTCTCCTGCGTTTTCGAGAAAAAAGAGAGACTTAAGGAGGTTGCCCTATCTATGTACATGAAAAACAACATGTGAGTATTCAAGGCACTATAATAATCCTTATATTGTAAATAATATATGAAAAAAAAGAAAATCCTAGAAAATATCTTATTGATCAAATTGTAAAAATATATGAAGACCACTCTAAGCTTGTAGAGTAAACAGTGCTTAGGAATTACCAGCCATATGAAAAAAAAAAACAGCGGAATATGTTTTGTACAAACAACAGATTACTTACAATTCCCTTTTCCGTTCCAGCAGCAAAATGCTTTGATTTCGAGATAGAAGACGTTGTGGTTATAGCTCCTTTGAGCTTTAAACTTCTGACATTGTAGTTATCTCCTTGCTTTGCTGTCAAAGTTATTTGGTCAAGGTAAAGCATTAAGAAACTTATTAAAATTTGTATATCTTAAGATGTCATTAAGAAAATACATCATCTAGATGATAAGACCAAGAAGTATCAATAATTTACAGAGTCTCTTATACCTTCATCTATGAATACTCAACACTGGTAGACTATATATCGTCCAACCAACCAAACTTACACCATTTCTTAAGGAACGCCATATCATATTTCTTTTCTTTTGAGGAACAAATGTGCAGGAAACCCCCTCGCATCACTTCTATACTAATATCAATAAGCTCAAAAGGATATTTATTACAATATTCTTTATCTTTAACAGAAGGTATGAGATATTGGCACCCCATACTTAAATTTGACAATGATGACTGTCTAGAACACTACTATTACAGGATAAAAAAATTGTTATTTAGGAAAAGAACACACTGATATCAGGTTGCCGTTAGAAAATACTAAAATTACACTTGCTATCCATTAGTTTCATGTCCCACAAATTCAAATTGGGCAAGTACACATCTTGCAGGTAAAGTTCAACATTTTGCAATGATAGAAGAGTTGTTGTTGTAAACTTGTTTACACTTTCACACGAGCAACATGTAAGTATATATCAAGATAGAAGAATCAACTGTTGGGTTTAGGAACAAAATAAGGAGAACAGTACCATTTAAAAAGGAGAATATGTTATCACTGGAGTCCTTTTTGAATGTAATAAGACGGACCTAGAAATAAGAGGAAATAAGCTTTATTGCACTGCAAGTGTATCAGACATGCAAGCTAGAGGCCATATTATTGCTAAGGAATAGCTTACCATTCCACTCCTATCTCCAGATATCAGAATGCTCGAGGGCATATCAAAATGTAATGATGTGATAGGGTTGCCACTCGATGTATTGTCTTCATTCTGCATAGTTATAAAGAAGTCTACATATTAATTCTATGCAAATGCACAACTATTAAATGCTCAGAAAAATATTTGTGATTAGAAGGGACCTGCTGCTTTATCATAAAAATATGCAGCAAAAGAGGACATGATGCATCCCAAAAGCTTATGATTCCATCTTGATGTCCAGTGACATAGAGGTTCCGGGTCTTATGAATGTTGGTAGAACTTGTTAAAGTCTGACCTTTATCCTTCATTGAAAACAGCCATGGATATTTGGAGGCTAATGAAATGTAATCCTGCCCATCATTAGAGATGAAACTGTCTGAACAAATATTTCTAAGTTTTTGTAGGAAAATTACAAATCTATACATACCTCGTCCAAAGAAGCCAAGGCTGCAGGGTTACTTGTATAGAACTTTGCAACACTGATGCCGGAATCACCATAAGGAAGCTTCACAGTTGAATGGTTCGGAAGTGTTGGTGGTGATCTAGACTGAGAGTGCAGGAGATAGCGCTCAATTTCTGAATCATCATATAAACAGATCTGACCAGATTTCAACAAGAGAACAAGGGCAATTTGTCTGTGCTTATTTGGGTCACTAAGACCTGTAACAAATTCCATTCCTTGGCAAGATTCAGTGAGAGGCAACACCATCTTTACAATTCGTGATTCACTCTCTTCATTCAGAATCAGAACCTTTTCATAGACACCAAAAGGAAGGTTGAACAAAGATGCAGTTCTTAATGAACATAAACAGTTAAGTTGCATTATCCTTGTCAGCATCAAACTTTTCTATAGGGGAAAAAATACTGGCTCCAACAATGTGCATAAGGGACCAAATTTCAAATGTTTCTGAACATGTAATAAGAACACTTTTTTTATCTGTCTAGCTTACCATTTATTGTAAGTGCTATTTTAAATTTCAGAGTAGCCAATCATAAAACCAGTAGACCATTTAGTCTAAATTGCTCTATTATATTAAGAAGCAAAATATTATAAGTGTTAAGGAACATTGTAATCTTAAAATGACAATGGAAAAATCTACAAACTATTATTTGACCAAAAGTTAAATATTGCTTTTGCTAAAAGAAGGTCAGTGTTTCCACCTGAAATAGATGCCCATGATCATTGAACCCATTGATATACAAACGACCAGCCTTTCCATCGCTAGAGATCCATTTCAAAGAGACTATCGGCAACTTGTCTAGCTTGTATCCAAGGTTAAGCCTCTGAATAGGTAGATTCTGGTTTCCCACATATGAGGAATTTTGTGCACTTATGACAACCTCAGGAATGGCCCAAATGTATAAATCACCATTGTCATATCCAATAGCAATTTTGCTTCCCTTGGTACAAACCCAGCACGCGGATGCTACAGTTTTAGCCTCCTGGTGTGATTGCTGCTGCATAGTTTTACCAGATATGGATACCGCTTTGCTTGCTTTAATATCCCATAAACTCATAACCCCGTCTCTGAAGATAATGAGCACCCTGAGCAGGAACAGTGTACCTTTATGAGATTTCTTTTATATGTCTACAGATAGTGGTGGTATGAAATATCAAACCGGGATACTTAATGGAGTAGAAAGATGTGGCTGAGTATTAGGAAGAAATCAACCTGCTAGATTCCGCTAAAGGCTGTGGTGATACAAATATTACTTCGGCATCATTACCAACGCTGGCAGTGGAACCTTCAGCGGGGAAAAAAAGACTCAAATTTCAGCATTCCACTTCATTTTATGGATCTCCTATTGAAAGAATTATTCTGAAAATTAAACTAACATCTGAAGAGTGCTCCCTTTTTAATATAACCACATATTGAAAAAACAAAAAAAATGAGACACAGGTTGACAAAGTTGAGTGTGCACATGGTAGACAGAAATTTCAGTATAGCAATACCATACCATAAGATTCAGCAAAAGGAATCCAGTATGGCATGTCAGCTAGGCATCTCTGAGCCAGATCAAGTTTCAACAGAGACACATTTCCAGAACTATCTCCTACATATCTGTCAGGTACGAAATTGCCATTAGAGCACTAAAACCTTTGGAATCCATACACTCGCTGACCACTGTAACTCACATGTAGAAGCTCTTCTGTAGCACAGAAAACGCAGTGATTCCCTTTTCAAACGGGTGCACATAGCACAGTTTTTTCGTGTCAATGTCCCAAACCTGCACACAAGATGCATATCGATTAACAAGGCGTGGAAACGGTAGCACAAAATATATTTAGTTTATAAACCTGCTCACCTCGATCTGGTTCCGGGTGTTGACACTGAGCAGAACCCCTTCGCCGTCGGCAAACTGAAACGTAACAGGGAAGAGTGAGTCCCCACCAAGTCTCCCCATGCGGCAACGGACACTCAAATTAAGCAGCGGGATTGGAGACGGGAAGGCGGCGGTACCTGCAAGAACCTGGATGGGAGTGGGGAGGGGGATTGGAGCAGAGCCTGCGTGTTGTCGCGGCCGAACAGCTTGATCTGCCCATTCCTGAAAGCAAACTTGCGTCGGCGATGTCCGACGAGGGAGGTAGGAGGAGAGCAGGGATCAGAAGGGAGCGAGGCGGTTGCCGTGTTTTTACCTGGTGGCGGCGGCGAGTACGTGGAGGACGGGGTCGTAGGCGAGGAGGGCGGCGTCGGCTGGGACGCCGTAGTGGAAGGCCAGCCGCGGGCTCACGTCCTCGGCGCGCAGGCTGCTGATGCTGCCGATTTGTTGCTATTATACTAAACTTAGTTAGTTTTCGGTCATAAATTGCTTCCGTAGCATAGTGGTAGTGCGTTCGCTTCGTAAGCGAAAGGTCGCGAGTTCGATCCTCGCCGGGAGCTAATATCGTTTCTTTTAAATTCTTTTTTTTTGCTTTGCTTTGCTTTGAGCAACGAATCAATGATTATCTGTCATTGTCAAAGGTGTTTATTTTCTACTATGGCACTGGCTAATCGATCATTATCTGTCACTGTCAAAAAGGTGTTTATTTTACTAATTTTTTTCTACTGTCGCACTGGCTAATCGATCTTCCAGCCCACAAGAAATTGGGAACTTCTATCTGTCGCTGTCAAAAAGGTGTTTGTTTTACTAATTTTTTTCTACTGTCGCACTGGCTAATCGATCTTCCAGCGGCCCACAAGAAATTGGGAACTTTTGGTGTAATGATTAACAAAGAAAATGAATGAAAGAAAGGTTACGTGGCACAAGCTGCGGGTCTCCTGGTCCTGGACCAGCTCCTCCACCGGCCTTGCACTATTTGCACATGGACGGTCACCCACCTCGCGCTTGTGGTGGGCCATTCTGAACTGACAGGTGTCCAGGATCTAGCCCTACTCTGAAAATCAGGCTGCCAAGTGACAACCGTACACGCACGCTAATTAGACCAATATACGCAAACAACGTAGGTTATCCTAACCCCGTGTCACTGTCAATGCATGACGACATGACCTGCTCTCTTTTCTCGTTAACTACTTCGCAGCTTGCTCCACTGTGAAGTTGATTACGGCACCATTTTTGTCGCTAACAAAGCAATCCACGCATCATACCTTGACCTCTGCATCCATGAATCCATGATCTATCCTAAGCACAAGCGGCTTGTCAGACATTGACTGTGCCCGTGCCATGCCCGGATCCTTCAGGACAAGAACACTCGCAGAGCAGCAAAGGCAGCAGAGCCAGGTAAACACATCTGCCCACATGGACGAATGCAACTCGATGCAAAGCCCAAGCCGGCCCGGCCTGCGACTGCGATACATTGAACCAGCATTGGAACAAGCGAATCTAGCTATCGATCGTTGATCTCGAAGAACCGACCAAATATTGTTTTGTAAGCGCTCTGGATTATACTAATCCATGTGGTGCTACTGCCATCTGACCCCGTCAATGCGAATTCTTATCCGTCTCGATCGGACTTAACAAAGATCATGCTTTCCCCAAACGCTCTGTTCTTGCTTTCCATTCGCTTAATTTTTACCACCGGTAAGGAAAAATTCTAGCGGCAGTAAACAATGGAAAACAATATTCTAGTGGCTCGACATTTATGAGATCACATGGCCTACGCGTGCCGCCTTAATTTCCTGGGTATCCTACTGCATTTTGAAAACTGTTTGAATTTTGAACATGGTTTCGGATGGAACCGTGTGTCTCTGTCAGTGCCAAGCGTAACGATCCTTACGGCACGGCGTCTACGATGTAACATTCTTTTCTTGTTCCCGCAGGAAAACAATATTCTTCAAGAAGAAAAATGGAAAGTGACGTTTTGAAGAAGCATTTTTTGTTTGACTGAAAAATCCGAGGAATTAACCAGTGCAGAGGCTAGGCAAACAAGAGCAGCCCCTAAGCGGCAAGAAAGTCCATTCTACACGGCGATCCACAAATTTCAAGCGCATACTCTGCAGAGTCGTCACCGACACACACCACGGAAGACGGAACCACGCTGCATCAGTCAAGAACAGGCGCTGGAAGGAGAAGGGAAGGTGGAAATGGAAACTGAGGCAGCACAGCACAGATGGGGAGAGAGGAGAGGGGAGCGTAGCCACCGTACCTTCTTGGAGGCCTTCTCGACGAGCTTCTTGACGAACATGGCCGATCAATCCGCGGCGCAGACGAGGAAACGATGTCCAAACGCAGCACAGCACTACCGCAACCAGAACTGGCCGCCGAGATCGGCGAGTCCTTTCTCCACCGGAGGTCGGAGGAAGCAGGCGGCGCCGGTTGCCAAGTCCCTGTTCAGGAGCGGGATCGAGGAGGAGGCCCGGGAACGAAACCGACGACGAAGGCAAGCAAGGGAGAGAGATGGCGTGGCGTTGGGGATGCCGGGGTGGCAGGGGATGGGGAGGGAGTTTTGCCTTTGCAGGGCAGTTGGGGATTAGGTTTGCCGACCTCTGCCTTCTGTGATGTACGCTCTCTCTACACTGGGCCACTGGCCAAGTCCGGGCTCTGAACTTCTGAAGAAGTGAGCGAGCGAAGGTGGTTTAAAAAGAAGATCGGCGAGGACCAGGACAGAGCCCCACCACAACCGACAGAATAACTCGCGTCCGGTGCTCAAACGTGGGAGCCATCGACCCGGCGCAATCAGGTGCCGGCACTTGGCGTCGCATCTGACGAAGCCCGGCAGACAGAGAGAGAGAGAGAGAGAGAGAGAGAGAGAAGGCTTTTGGATTCCGAAGCGATCATGTCAGCTTGAAAGGGGTTAACGTGCGACCGAAGCAATTAACAGCAGCGTGCGGATTATGGAAGGTGATAAAAGTTGCGAGGCAGGACGACAAGCAGAGAGACGAGAGAGTCCTTGCAGGCAGCGTCGGCGAATTCAGTGGTTGCTGGTTCGGGAGCGCCCGATGCGGCAGTGTCTGAAGACCATTTGGTGCGCCGCGTATCCAGCGGGAGCAGATTTGTCGAGCACCAACTGCCGTGCCAGCCGATGGATCATTTAAGCTTCGTGTTATTTTGCACACTGGATTATATGACTCGCCTTGCAATCTGTAGGCAAAAACGGGCAGGCCTTCAGGTTATCCGTATGACAGATTTATTATTATTTAATTAATAAGCTGTCATCTCTCAGCTTATGGATGATTATGAGCCGGATTGCATCATCTAGGCTGAGAACAGGCAGGGCCTTAGCAAGTTAGCATAAGGGCGCGGATATCGCGATCGGATCGGGTGGGTTGCTGTGGGGCAGATGCACCACCGGGCACCGGCCACGGGTGGTCGGTCGGGTCGGTCAGTCTCAGCGATCAACAGTTTCAAACGGCTTCCACTGCATCTCTCCTCCACGTGGGTGCCCTGCGTCGTGGATCTGAGGGAACAGGATAGCAGGGTACAGTACTTGAACCATTAGATTGCCCTGGTTTCTATTGGATTTTCTGTAGTACCGTACAAGGACGGAATTAACACAGGGTCGTTCTGGTTCACACATCACAATCTACGGTGGTTTTGGATCGTTCTCACTAGATGCTCAAACGAGGGAGAAGAATGAGGTATAATGGGCCGAGATGTTCAGACGAATTTAAATTGGTAAATAAACCCAAGACATTTGGTCCTTGAAAATTGAGAAAAGTTACCCAGAGAAAAGGCAGGGTGCTCTCGGTAGTCGGTACCCGTACCTCACAAAAAAAGTGTCCCTCTTTTAAATTGTAAGGCATTCTGACTTTTTTTAGATACATAGATTTTTGTATAAATCTACATATAATGTATGTATGTCTGTTTCATAAGAAAAACTGTGTATTAGAACTTAGAAGACCTAGAACGACTTCAACTTGAAACTGAGCGAGTATAAAAGGTCTCCCAAGAAATTGCGATTTAAAACCAAAAAAAACTAAAATGAGGTTCATCCAACAGAATTACATGATTTTTTTTTTAAAAAGGAAAAGTGGTTACATTAAATCCGACAAACGGAGGCCTTTGTATTACACCCCGATTTTTTTCCCTGAGGGCAGCCTCAATGGCTGGCTACGTCGCTAGCTGAGGTAAGATTTCGGTCTACGTGGAGAAGAGAGAAATGGAAAAGTAAATCGGCTAGTGACTAGTTCGGCGCTATGCTCGCACAGGAAACGAGGGGCGCTCTTCACGGACTAGAGAGGGAGAGTGAGTTTCACGGAGGAGAGAGATGGCCGCGTTTGGTTAACAGTGAAATTTTTCACTGTAGGACCCAGAGTATGACATGAATTCAAATAGCTAACATCTAGGAGTAGCAGCTATTATTGTTGCAGATGCGGCTCAATCGTTCGGAGACTCCAAAATGTTCTCTCTTCTCAATGGGGATCGTGGACGCGGCCCTAGAGGCGGCCAGGCGGGAGGAGAGGTATGTGGGCGTAACATGCCATTGACGGATATCGGCCTGTCATCATGGATCGATTGTATCGAACGTGCACAGCCCGGCCCATGCCCAACTTGGCGGTTTTTGGGAGACTCGTCCTGTTCTGAACCACCAGACTGAACGTGCACAATTCGATCCATCTCCGATTCGGTCAGGATTGAGGAGTCCGTCCGTCCCCAGTAGACACGTAACGATAGCGATACACTGTTCTGAACTGTTGTGATACGCGAATCCAGGCCATCTTAGTGAAGAATCTGGAGCAAGGAGAAATAATAACAGCCAAGAGACAACACGGTCGACATCAACCGAAGGTGGATAAAAGCCCATTCGATGGCCCTGTTTAGTTCACCCTAAAACATAAAAAGTTTTCATCTAGAGAACCGTGTCAGTTCATTTTTTTTCTCTATACATGTGACCCAACGCATAAATACTATGCATAACGGGTACATCTAAACACCCCCCGTAAGAGCAAACGGACTAACGGAGGAGCTGCTGGCCTTACATCCTCGTCACGGGGCCCAGGGCAACGAGCTCCACGAGAAGAAATAGCCGCCGTCCACTCGTCCAGTCACTCGGGTGGTCTACGGAACTCGCTCAATTGGTGGCCATCTCAAGATGTTCAAACATGTCCCTCCCCTCATGCCCCGGGCAAGATGCTACTGCGGTATTGCCAGTCCAGGGGTACTAGCCGTGAAAAACGGATGAAAAAGGAAGCGGTTTTCAGTTGTCAGCTGATGAGCCGTTGGATTACTTGTCCAGTGAAGTGAACGATTCGTTTGACCCAATAAGTTGTTCTTTTGGCACGGGCAAAATTCTCAAGCCTTCCTTCTTCTTCTATGAGAAGTGCACGGCAACATTTCCGTTAAGCATAAACCCAAGATTGTTATACCCCACTCTCTCAGTCTCACTTGTCAACCTCTACGAATCATTCCAAATTACGGCCAACAAGGAACAAAGACCATACACAAAGTCGAGGGTCAATAATAGACCACTGGCAAGAACTTGTTTCAGGGCGAGGGAATTTATTTACAGAACATGAGGCAACAGAGATCCGAAGCATAATACGAACTCCTTTTTTTAGTAATAAAGTCTTTATTCTACCCTCTGCGTGCTAAAAACCCCTTAAACAAAATAATCTCACATATAACATTCGTGTATTTTTACATGCATCCATTCGATTCCTCATTCGTTTTGTCTATTACAAGACCATATGTGATATCATCTGAACAAAAGCTCATAGATTTCAATTGCTTATGCCATCTCATATTTTCGAGCAATGCAAGTATGCCCAAATCAACATGGCAGCTGAATTGGGTCTCAATCTCCTCGAACCAATGTACAATTGAGCGTTCCAAGTGCAGCAGCAAAGACGTGATCTGATCCATATGGGAAAGTGAGAAACTGTCGATGCTTACACGTTGGAAGAGGAACTGAAGATTTGAACGAGCGACGTCCATGTCCCGGACACCGCGAGCGCAGTCCCGATGACGATGACGGCCACGTCGGCGACGAGGCCGGCCCAGCCGACCTCGCTGCCGAACACCTTGAGGTGGAACGCGGCGGGCAGCACGAACCCGAGCACGACGCAGACGCTGCTCCCGACGAGCGAGAGGAAGTCGGCGAAGTTGGGCACGAGCATCGCCAGGAGCCCGACGACCACGACGAGGATCCAGCGCAGCCACCAGGCGTAGCGCTTGCCGCAGAGCAGGCGCTCGGCGACCTCGTACACCGGGTTCATCATTACGGGCATGGTGAAGAAGAGGTTGATGCAGAGGCCGAGCTGCACGAGGACGGAGAGCCACCCGGTGCCGAGGTTGGTGGTAATGATGTCCCGCGTGGCGGCGCCAAACGCGAGGTAGCCCATGGCGCCGAACAGACCGTACATGACGGCGATGAACGCCATGGACAGCGCGAGCGTGGCGCCGAACCTGCGCTTGTCCGCGGCCTCCGCCTCCAGCGGCAGGACCATGCCGATTCCCTCGAAGGCGTAGACGGCGACGCCGAGCCCGTAGAGGAGCTCGGCGGGGCCGGCGAAGGCGAACACGGAGGGCTTGTTGGCGAGCCAGATGGAGGCGTCCTGGCCCAGGACGACGCCCATGGCGCCGAGGTCGACGACGTCGGCGAAGATGCTGAGCGGCGCGAGGAGCGTGAGCGTCTTGATGGAGTTGAGGCCGAGCTGGAACGGCAGCATGGCCCAGATGAAGAGCGCCTTGGCGGTGAGGAGCGGGGACGCCGGCGACTCGGCGCCGATGGGGTAGAGGTGCGCCATGGTGTTGGAGATGAAGATGAGGTAGCCGACGCAGAAGCTGGCCTGGCTGAGCACGAGCATGGCGTCGACGGCGTGGCGCCCGGGCGCGCCGTAGACGGCGTGGCCCAGGTCCCCGAAAGAGGCGATCTTGGGGTGCTCGTCGGCGATCCGGCGGCGCGCGGCGACGAGCAGCATCATGCAGTGGAAGGTGAGCGCGGCGACGGCGAGGAGCAGCAGCGTGCCCGCCGCCCAGCCCGTGCGGGAGAAGGTGTAGGGGAGGCCCAGCACGCCCGAGCCGACCACCGCGATGAAGACGTTGGCGAACGTCTTGGGCTGCGACGACAGGGCCCCGCCCCCCGCGCCGCCGTGCGGCCCGCCGTGGTGCGGGAGCAGCGGCGCCGCGTCCAGGCGCGAGGACGAGGAGCTCGCCTCCTTGTCGAATCCCATGGCCAGCGGATTCAGATTCGCCCGCTGGATCAGACGAATCAGCGGATCGAGCGGGGAGCAGCTGGAGCAGGGATTGGAGTGTGGTGGCGTGGCCGGCTGGCGTCCGGGGAAATGGGGAATTGGGGGAGCTCGCGCCGGGCGCTTTCTCGCTTTGTAGAGGCGCAGCAGGGCCGGAGACAACTACTACTGGTAGCCGAGGTGGGTGTGGGTGTGAGCGAGGCATCGGGCACCGGAGGTGGACACGCCGTGGACTTGACCTTGGACAGCGTCGTGGACATGGTTCACGGCCTGTTCAGCAGACAGGATGGCGTGCCGTGTGCGGCGCACGGGAGGCAAGGGTGTCGGTGCACGAGCATGCCCCTCCGTGCCCTGTGCTGACGGTTGGCCTCGCTCGCCGGCACGGCGGCGTGACTGAGCGGAATCGAGCTTGTCGGCTTGTTCGCCATGGCCGCGAGTGCCCCGGCTTCGAGTTTTGTGGCTTCCCCACGCTACTGGATTCTGGCCAACCTCCTCAACTTGTTCGTGGCATTGCGAATTGGCATTGAGCAAATCGGCCAGAAAATAACACTCTAATGTTCCTCGGCCAAATCTGTCAGGACTCAGGAGCCGTCCATGGCGAGCACGGATGCACGAGCACGATACGGCGGCGAGAGGACGGATCGGAACGCCGCATCCGGACGGATCGGTTTCCTTCTCTTCTGGCTTGTGCTGAAAGACCTAACGCGCGTTTCGTCATGCGCTCGTGCCAACTGCTGTGAGGTGTGAGCCAACCTGACAGGGAAAGCGACGCTGATGTTTTCTCTTATCTTTTTTCTTTCTTTCGGGGAAATTTTTCGGTGACGTTGATGTACGAGCATGGGGCTGCCGGTGCATGAACTTGCTACTCACGGATGCGGTTAACCTGACTCTTGAGTAGTTTAATTTCCCGTGAAGATACTGACATCCTTGACTTGGTCAATTCCTTAGCAGAATGCATAATAAATTAATAACTGAACCTCTTGATTTTGCACGGGACGTGTTTCCTATTTGTATCGTTTTATTTTCTGAGGTAAAAGACTTGTGATCGTGTACAGCATGTGGAATACAGAAATGATGGTGACGGAGACGCCCGGGTCGATTAGTTTGGTTTGATATCGTGCGGCCGCAATCTATTTTAATACACTCGATTATCACACTGCCGTGTGATAGACTGATAGGGCTGGGGCGGGTTGTCATAATTATTGGGGTCGGATGTCGAAATATTGTACAGCGTATCGGCACGTGGGATTTGATTATTTCTTATTGAGTTATTGACTTATTGTCAGTTTGTCACGTAGCAGCTTTCAGATCTTGAGCTACAGTAGAGAACTGTTGGGGATCCGAAAATGTCGGAGGCGAAAGAGGGGCGACCCAAGGGCGACGGCGGCGCTGCCATGGATTCCTAAACCTTCCTCGGGAAGGACGATCCTACTGCTGTCCAAGGGACGAGCAGACCTACGGGAGGCATCTCCCAACGGGACACCATTTCTCATCCAGTCAGGTTTGGCAATTTGACTTTGGGTGTTGTCGCAGTTTCCTCGTAACAGATCCGTTCTTGCTTCGACGTGATCGAGTGGGAGTCTGGAGATTCTCCTAGATTAAGGAGTCTGGAAGATTTGGGAGTTGGTGTTTGGCTTTAAGTTCAAGGCTGCCTTCGTTGGTTCTTTGTTCCTAGGGTTTTGCTGTCCTCAGGTTCTGCCGCCATCTGTTTCTACCATACTTGGGCAATTGCTCTCGATCTGCGGTGGGGGTGATACGGGGTCTCCGGTGAGGAGATTTCCCATCCGAAGCCAAAGTTGATTGCGTTTGTTCTAGGGCTGGTACTGGTGTGCGTGTGGGATCCAATCGACCGTGAAACCATGTCGGGAAAGGCAGAGAGTTTGAAGGCGGAAGCTGTTTGCTCCGATCATTTGGAGAAGGAGAAGGAGGGCATGGGGGAGAGTGGAGAAGACCAGAGGCATCAGGATGATGCTATATCTGATAGGCGCTTGGTGCTAGTCAGTAAGCCGCAAGAGAAAGAGGACGACGAGGAAGATGAGTTCGTCTTCGAAGAGGAGGAAGATGCTGATCAGGCCACAGTCAAGTGGCTAGCTGTTGCTCGGTACTACTCAGGTAAGAAGTTCAATGCCTGGGGAATGTTCAACGAGTTGAAGAAAGCTTGGGGGCTGCGTGATCCAGTTCCTTTTCGCGAGCTTGGGGAGAACAGGTTCCTGGTGGAGTGCGGTTCAGAATTTATGCTAAACAAGATGGTACATGGAGGTCCATGGAAGCATCAGTTTGATGCCCTAATTTTTGTTCCATATGATGGTTTTAAAAGACTCTTTGAGGTGTCTA
Source organism: Alloteropsis semialata (assembly GCA_004135705.1). NCBI lineage: Eukaryota > Viridiplantae > Streptophyta > Magnoliopsida > Poales > Poaceae > Alloteropsis > Alloteropsis semialata. Next base: position 55,106,130 of record CM014276.1, read on the forward strand.
TTGATTCGATCAAGATCTGGGTTCGTATTTATGATATCCCTATTGTTATGATGAAGGATGCGTTCGTCAGAGCCCTGGGATCGAAAATTGGGAGTGTGCTCTTGATAGGAGAAGCAGTGAAGGACTATAAGAGAATTAAAATTGAGTTTCCTCTTGAGAGAGCCTTGATGGAGACAGTAGAGCAGAAGGTGAAAGGTCATGGGTTGATGAAATTTTCGGTGAGATATGAGAACATACCACACTTTTGCTTTAATTGTGGTAGACTAGGGCATGCACAACGTGACTGCCCGGATGATGAAGTGGAAGGGGGAGGGGTCAGATTTGAGGAACTACTGAGATGCTCTCCACAGAAGAAGGATGTGGGTAAGCGGATGACTATTACTCCAGTTGATTCTCAAGTTAGGAGGGCTTTCAATTTCAGTGGGGAGCAGAAGGACAAAGTGAGGTCGGGCTCTTATTCTTCCAATAAGGCCCCGGCATTCAGGAGTTTTGGGGACAAGCAAAAAAGGGAGAGGGAGAACAAGGATGATGGTTTGGGTGCAGAACGGGCTAACAATGTGCCAGCAGGGAACAATGAGGCAGGTGTGTTGGTGGAGGAAACAAATGAGCTGGCTAGGGGGGTGCAAAACATGCAGGTCGATACTGAAGTGCCGAACCTTATTGATCCCTTGAAAAGCCATTCTTTGAGAAGGGAGAGGATCTCTGACGAAGGTCCGAATTAGGGGTACCCAATCAAACCCTTAATCCGGGAGCTCACAATAATCCACCCCTCAAAAAGCAAAACTGAAGACTCAAACCAAAGCAGATTCTCCATGCCCCAACACCTCGGAGGCTGCCCGACGAGTCTCCGATTCGCCCGAGGAGTTCTCCGCCTCCGAGGGGTCTCCGCGATTCGCCCGAGGAGTTCTCCGCCTCCGAGTCGCCCCCGAAGGGCTCTCCGATTCGCCCGGGGAGTTCTCCGCCTCCGAGGAGTCTCCGGCTCGCCCGGTGAAACTACTCGGCCACGTCCCGGCCCATCCAGCGCCGTACCCACTTGGTACCCGCCGCGTCAGAGCATGATGGGCGTCCGTCCTTCGCCACGGCAGCCACAGTGGCACCCGTCTCATCCGAACAGGAACGCTACAGTCCTGAGAGGGCATGCTACACCAGGCGCCCAAGTACGACCCTAGGCGCCCATGGAGGACACCTGGAGCACCCGAGGACCTCGAGCAAGTCAACCACGACCCGGGAACTACCCGGGAGCTTACCCGAGAAGACGTCTACACCAACCACCCGGGATGTACGATCCCGGGTCCGGCGGGGTGCCCACTCCGTCAACACCTGCTCCCTGTACGGCTCGACGCGCGGCACAAGCTAAAGGCCTCGGGGGCAGTAACTCCCCTTGTAATTTTCTTTCTTTCTTACCCCCCGCTCCCTTCTCTCCTTGAGACTATAAAAGGGGACATCAGTGGGGGGACAGACCGACATCAGTCGAACATTCGGACACAGCACAACAGCATACTCGCTCGCACAGCACAGGGACCTGGGACCCTCTCCCTCTCCCGACCAGTTTGTACCCCCTACTACAGACTTTGGACTTGAGAACATCGGCACATACTGGACGTAGGGTATTACTCTCCGGAGGCCCGAACCAGTCTAAAACCCCCTGTCTCTCGAGTCACCATCCGGGCTCCGACGCGCGATCGTAGAAAATTTACTTGCCGGCGGTAGAGAACCCCGACAGTTGGCGCGCCAGGTAGGGGCTTTTCGCGTGTCACGACACTTCACCAGGGCCCGGATGGCCCACAGCGGCGCCTCGCTGGCGCCCGGCGATCACCTGCGGTTCGGCTCCCTCGACTTCGTCTTCGGCAAGTCGGTGGAGCCCATCATCGGGGCAACTTTCGTGCGCCCCAAGCTTGCCCGCGACGACGACAAGACGTTCCACGACGAAGGGCCCAAGCCCTCCCACGCCACGGCGGGAGCCACCGCCTACGTCCTCGACCTACTCGGAGGGGACCTGGCGGCCGCCCTGGGACGGAGCCCGTCCCAGGAACGCTTCCGCAACGTCTCCTACATGATCACCAATCTCGCCCTCCAGGTTGGAGGGCAGGAGCAGCTCCCCTGGGACGAGTTCATCGACTGCTACAACGCCATGTACCCGGAGGGACAGCCAGGCCTGCCGAGCGACCCGGTGGTCACCCCGACACCGACGGAGTCCGACCCACGCGTCTCGCCAACCGCCAAAAGCGCGGTGAGTGAGCAAAGCTCGCGCCCGCGGCTGACGTGGGCTCCGCCGAACTTCGACCCTTACCGGGAGTGCTTCATGTGTCACACCCCCGACGGGGATGTGCAGTCCGCGAGCAGCTCGACGAGGGACGGCGCCCCCGCAGCACCACCTGCCAACGCCGCTGCGGTTCCGCCTGCCCGAGCCCCGGCGGCTCCGCCTGCCAACGCTCCTGCGGCGCCACCGCCCAACGCCCCGGCGGACGATGCTCGGCGGGTCAGGCTGCAGGAGCTAGACGAGGCCCGGCGGCAGATAGAGGCAGAACGGCAGCAGCTCAACCGCGAGCTCCGGAGAAACGCGGACGGAGGAGCCGCCCGCGCACGGGCCCGGGACGTGCAACAGCGCATCGTCAACGACGGTGGCAACGCCAACGACGCGCCGGTCTTCAACCGGGCGTCCCAGAACCTCGCAGCGGCTGCTGTCCTGCTCCGTGAACACCCTGAACCAGCAGCGCCCGAAGACCGGAGGTTCCATCAGCAGCTCCGCGCGCTCCTGGAAACCGCAGTCCAACAGGCGGAAAGCTCCGCCTCACGCCAGCGCGCTCCTCGAGAACCCGATCATGAGCGTTCCGTGCATCATCACGGGGCCACAGCCGACGGAGGTGCCAGACAACGGGACGAGCACCATCAGCACCGCCCACGCCGAGCCTATAACAGGCGGCGCGGGGGCCGCTACGACAGCGGCGAGGACCGGAGCAGGAGTGCGTCACCCGACCCCAGGGGGCCGCGTGCCTTTGGACCCCACGTCCTCGGCGCTCAGGTCCCTCCGCGCTTCCGAGCTCCCACGACGGTGCCTAAATACGACGGGGACACAAACCCCAGCGTCTGGCTGGAGGACTACCGGCTCGCGTGCCATGCGGGGGGAGCACAAGACGACTACTTCATCATCAAAAGCCTCCCCCTCTACCTCGCGATGTTTGGACCCGGCAGTCCACACAGGGTAGCCTACGTGGTTGATTTGTCGAGGGACAGATCGAGGATCAGAAGTCGATGGTAACACAAGACGCAAGGATTGAACAGGTTCGGGCCGTCGAGATGACGTAACACCCTACGTCCTGTGTTGGCGGCGATTGTATTGCTGTGTTTGAAGTTCCTGAAGGATCTCCGTAGTTGGGTTCTGTCCTAGGGTTGTATGATCGTGGGTTGTATCGTAGATGTTGATGCTCTGGAGGGGGGTCTCAAGGCGCCTTATATAGTCCGGCTGCCTTGAGTTACAAGTCGGCCAGAGATCGTAACCTACCCGAATTACAAGGATTTGATCTTATAACGATTACAGATATCTTTCCCTACAATTCCGGCTAGTTTATCCTGATCTCCGAGCTTCTTGCGGGATACGCCGTGTGCTTTCCTTGCTGCGCGCGTCGTCGCGCCCATTCGGTTCGCCCGACTGGTGGGCCCCCGACTGGTGGGCCAGCCAGTCCGACAAACCGATCCAGATGTACTCGGATTGGGCCGCCCCTTGATGGTTGGGCCAATCCGCCTTCTGGGTACCCCTGGGGGTCTACCCCCGACAAGCCCCCGAGTAGTACGTGGTTGAGAGACAAGTCGGCGAGGTCGTGCTGTCCGATGAGCGTCGAGCCTGCTGCAGTTGGAAGCGAAACCGCGTGATACTGGAGAGAAAAACGCCGTTTACCCAACGGATGCGCCACGAGGTGCGTCCGTTGGACGTAGCCCCCGAGCCTTGAAGCGATTCCGAAGGAATCGGTCCAAGGGTTAGTAGCCTTGTTCTGAAGTCATCAGACAATCAACGGATGCGCCGCGAGGTGCGTCCGTTGGCCGTAGCCCCCGAGCCTTGAAGCGATTCCGAAGGAATCGGTCCAAGGGTTAGTCAAGGAGCATCTGGCTAAATCATCCGACGTTAATTTCGGCGTCCAGCCCCCGAGCGTGAGGGCCGGCGGAGTCCTGCGAGACACGCCGAGTGGTCGTCCCGGCGCCAGCCCCCGAGCGTGAGGGCTGAGCACGCCGAGCAGTCGCCCCGGCGCCAGCCCCCGAGCGTGAGGGCTGAGCACGCCGAGCGCCCGGCGCCAGCCCCCGAGCGTGAGGGCTGAGCACGCCGAGTAGTCGTCCCGGCGCCAGCCCCCGAGCGTGAGGGCTGAGCACGCCGAGTAGTCGTCCCGGCGCCAGCCCCCGAACGTGAGGGCTAAGCACGCCGAGTAGTCGTCAGTACCCTGTAATAAGGTAAAAACTCGAGGAGAAAATATTCGGCAATACAAATACTAATGAACTCCGCTTCCTGCTTTCAAGTCTTTTAATTTCCTCGGGTAGTTAGCCTGTTACGTTTATGCACCTGGTCCCCGATAGCCGTAGTCCATAGCGCAGGGAGCTGGGCCGCGTGCACGCGTAGGAGGGTAGGCGTACGGAAGAGCCGAGGTTTCACGGATCAAGGCGTGTGCTCCCCGAGTACTTTAGCAACTTGTTTAAAGCTCGCGGAATTGGTGAAAATAATCAAATGAAACTTATCTTGGCGAGAGGTTCGAGTCCCGGAGGATTCCTTCTTCGCAGGATATGCCAAGGAGAGGCAGGCTAGGCGACGTCACGAATAGTTTTCCCGTGATTGCACAGGGCGCTCCCGCGGCCGAGTGGAGCCAAAGGAGATAAGGGCGACCTGTGCACTTCAAGCTGGAGGAGAGGACGCGTGGCGTGGAGCTCGTGATAGTGGAGAAACCTTCCGTCCCCCGGCGACTAGGGGCTATAAATACCCGTCGGGGAGCCTGAGCTGCCACCCAAGAGCGAGTAGACATAGGATCCTTGTAGTCAACATGCCGGAGGTTCATCGTTGGGTTCATCCACCGGGGAGAGCTTATGGAGTCATCACGGCGTGGTGCTAGAAGAGTGCTTGCGAGGGATCTGAGGCGTTGATCGGTGTGTGAGTGCTGCCCTGTTCACCCCCGCATTCCCATGTGACGAGGGCCATGTGGGGTGAAATGCTTTGTAGAGCCAGGGATAGCCGAAGGCATCCGCCATCAACCCTCCACCGGTGCTGTCCCGTCGACGGCTGCAGTGGTGCTACAAGAGAGCTTGCGAGGAGCTCATGTGGGCCAAGCTTGCTTCGGATGTAGCACTGAGCGCAGGGACGAGTGCCCCAGGCCGTCATCTTGGCGGCTGAAGTGTTTGATGTTTGTAACCGGCGTAAGCCCAGCTTCGTTGTAACTGTATTTCCTGTGAAAAGGATTGTATTGCCTGTTGCAATTTGTTTGCAGCGTCAGTTCCCGAGCGTTTCGGGACTGATCAAGCCCTCATGGCGCGCTGCTTTTGATATGGCGCCAGCCCCCGAGTCCGAGTGCCGGTCGAACCTTAGCGGTACGCCTTCAGTTGTGCAGTGTTGGCTTCCGAGTGGCTCGAAGCCAATCGAGCCCGAGAGGCTCACTGACTTGATCGTGGCGCCAGCCCCCGAGCGTGGGAGCCGTTCGAGCCTTAGCGGCACGCCGACTGCTTTGTCTTGCTTGAGTGCTCCTTGGTCATTTTTTTACCGTTGGCGCCCGGCGTGTAACGGAAGGCGAAGCGCCCAACGGCTCTTTGTACCGTTTCGCCCGCCCCCGCTGATCGCGCGATCTCGCGGTAATTTCGGGCATCAAGGCGCGCTATAAAAGGCGAGGATTAACCCCCGGAGGGTAATCTTCTCATTTCCAGATCCGTTCTCCCCGTTCTTCGCTCTTCATCCCGCCGCCACCAAAGCTCCCCGCGCTCGCAAGCCCTTAGCGCGATCTTAACCACCACGGGGAGTGTAGCCTCGCTGATGCGTTCCAAGACCCCTGCCGTAAGATCCATGGCGGGGAGGAAGAAGTTTGCTGCCGGCGCTGTCCCGAAGACTGACAAGATCCCTTCCCCTGTCCTCGCGTGGACGCGGGGGAAGGTGACAACGGAGGCATTGGAGGAGATGGTGGAGCGGAACGTCCTGCCGCCTCAGGCCGTGGCGGAATGGCGGCCGAGCGCGGGGGAGGTATTCCCGTCGGAGAACTCCGGCGAGTTGGTCCTCTTCAAGCCCTTCTTCGAGGCGGGGCTTGGTTTGCCCACGGGAGCATTCTTCCGCGGGCTGCTGCACTACTACGGGATTGAGGCGATCAACCTCAACCCGAACTCAATCATGGCGATCTCGGTCTTCATCCACCTTTGTGAGGCGTACTTAGGTATTTCTCCTCACTTTAATTTGTGGAGGTACTTGTACTGGCTGAAACCTCAGCCAAGCGAGGAGAAGATGGTGGTGGTCGGAGGAGCCGGCTTCATGCTTCGTCAGGGGCGGAAGGACGACTACTTCGACATCGCCCTTAATACCTCCAACAAAGGGTGGAAGGCCGAGTGGTTTTACGTCGGGAACCACGCGCCGGCGATCCCGTGCCACACCGGCGAGCGGCCAAAGGTCCAAGACTGCTGGAACGAGCTCCCAGACGCCTCGGAGATGGACCAGGTGGAGGAGCTCCTTGAGCTGATCAAGGAGTTGAAGGTTCAAGGCCTCACAGCAGTCGGCATCGCCTGCAACTTCAGCAGGCGGTTGGTCCAACCCATTCAGGAGCGGAAGCACCCGGGCTTCGAGTACTCGGGGCGAGACGACCCCACTCGGGCTGCTAACCGCACCGTGGGGAAGGAGGAGATGAAGGAGCGGGTCGGCGGGTTCTTCCTCGGCCGTATATCGGAGAAGGGCCAGCCGCGCCCCTTTTCGTTGAAGAGGCCACCACCACCGGTGAGTTTACTTTCCGAGTCCTTTTGAGTGTTTCTCTTGACTTATTTTCTGTTTTCGTCCGTTGGCCGTTCTGATTTTGCGCCTTTTCTTGCGCAGGATCGATGCTTCGAGTACTTTTCTGCTGCTCCACTTCCGGAGGACTTCCCGAGGAAGTAATCCTCGAGGATACGCCTCCGGCTGCTCAGGGAGGCACTCGGCCAGAGAGGCCAGTTCGACCCACTGCGCCCCGTATATGGGCGCCGAGTGACACGGAGGGCTCCCTGAGTCCTTCTGATGAGGAGGTGGTGGAGGACCGTCCGCGGAAGCGCCGGGCGGCAGTGGCGAAGAGGAACAGCCGTCGGGGCGGCGCTCCCAAGCGGGCGGTGGAGGTGGATGACGGGGCGGCCGAGGACTCGGCCACGCTATCAGACGAAGCGCCCTCCGTCCGGGACGCGGTGGCGGGTACGGCGCCGCCGCCTCCCAAGCGGAGGCGCACGAAGGTGGCGGTGAAGAAGCCGGACGCGCAGCCGGCTCAGAGGCCGTCTGCGGGTTCTGAGGCCGACGTTGACGAGCCGGTGCGCTCTTCCGAGGAGGAGGACGAGGTGTTCCAAGAGCAGGAGCACGCCCGGGCCATGGGCGTTTCGGTGGAGGAGAGGCGGCGCATGGTGGCGGAGACACTTGTGCAAGCCTCGGCGGACGCTAGGCCAATCTCTGACTTCAGGCCGATCCCCGCGGCGATTTCGACGCAGCGGCGCCCCAAGCTCCCCGTCATTCGGCCCCGGGTTGCGATTGTAAAGGGTACTCGGTGAGTAGTTGGTCTTCGTGTTTCTTCTTGTTGTCCGAGTTCTTGTACTAACTTCCGAGTGCTTATTTCAGAAATGCCTCCGACCTGGACGGAGAGGCGGCGAGTGGGAGAGCTCCCTCGACTGATGCTCTGCGAGATCCGAGTGCTCCATCCACCGCTCCTGCAGGGCAGTCGTCCTCGGGTGCTCCGCCCAAGGTGACGGATTCGGCGAGTGGTCCGGGCGCGGCGCAGACTGCAGAAGTTCCAGTCAGGCCTGACCCGGAAGTGGTGGAGGAGGTGCCGGCGGCCGATGATGCTGCGATCACTCCGGTCGTTGCTGGGGATCCTGTGGCAGACACGGTGATCGGGTCGCCCGTTGGCGCCGGTGATGTCACTCGGGAGGAGATCCAGGAGGAGGACCCGCCGAAGGAGTCGGACACCTCGGGGACTGTCACTGTTCCTGGGGTGGATGCCACGGCGGAGAAAGAG
>CM014276.1:55115321-55139156 GCA_004135705.1 Alloteropsis semialata
GAAGGTCCGAATTAGGGGTACCCAATCAAACCCTTAATCCGGGAGCTCACAATAATCCACCCCTCAAAAAGCAAAACTGAAGACTCAAACCAAAGCAGATTCTCCATGCCCCAACACCTCGGAGGCTGCCCGACGAGTCTCCGATTCGCCCGAGGAGTTCTCCGCCTCCGAGGGGTCTCCGCGATTCGCCCGAGGAGTTCTCCGCCTCCGAGGAGTTCTCCGCCCCCAAGGGCTCTCCGATTCGCCCGGGGAGTTCTCCGCCTCCGAGGAGTCTCCAACTCTCCGGGTGAAACTACCCGGCCTCGTCCCGGCCCATCCAGCGCCGTACCCACTTGGTACCCGCCGCGTCAGAGCATGATGGGCGTCCGTCCTTCGCCACGGCAGCCACAGTGGCACCCGTCTCATCCGAACAGGAACGCTACAGTCCTGAGAGGAATGCATGCGCTACACCAGGCGCCCAAGTACGACCCCAGGCGCCCATGGAGGACACCTGGAGCACCCGAGGACCTCGAGCAAGTCAACCACGACCCGGGAACTACCCGGGAGCTTACCCGAGAAGACGTCTACACCAACCACCCGGGATGTACGATCCCGGGTCCGGCGGGGTGCCCACTCCGTCAACACCTGCTCCCTGTACGGCTCGACGCGCGGCACAAGCTAAAGGCCTCGGGGGCAGTAACTCCCCTTGTAATTTTCTTTCTTTTTTACCCCCCGCTCCCTTCTCTCCTTAAGGCTATAAAAGGGGACAAGGGGACACGAGCGGGGGACAGGCCAACACCAGCCGAACATTCGGACACAGCACACTCACTCGCACAGCACCGGGACCTGGGACCCTCTCCCTCTCCCGACCAGTTTGTACCCCCTACTACAGACTTTGGACTTGAGAACATCGGCACACACTGGACGTAGGGTATTACTCTCCGGAGGCCCGAACCAGTCTAAAAACCCCCTGTCTCTCGAGTCACCATCCGGGCTCCGACGCGCGATCGTAGAAAATTTACTTGCCGGCGGTAGAGAACCCCGACAATCTCTGGCCTGTATTCCTATGCGGGTTCTAGTGATGGATCAGTCAGTGTTAAGGAAGAAGCCCCATCAGTCGACCCGATGAGCATGCATGATCGTCTGATGAAAGCTAAGGGGGTCAAAGATGGGGCCGAGCTAGAGAAGCCTGCAAAAGTACGACAGAAGCAAGGGGTGGTGGTGGATGAGCACATGACTGAGGCAAGAGATGATGGTGAGAAAGATACTAAGCTGAAGGAAGGAGAATCGCCTGCCAAGCGCAGCCGTGTATCTGACCCTCATGCCCATAACCTGACGGGTTCTCGTGTTGAGACCCGTCAGGGGCAATGAATGCTCTAGTCTGGAACTGCCGGGGGACCGAGCTCTCCCAGACAGTTCAGGAACTCTCGGCTCTTGTGAGAGCCAATAGCCCGAGTTTTGTTTTCTTATGTGAAACTCGTACTTCTGAAAGTAGAGTTTCTACTTTACGTTGGAGATTAGGTTTGAAAAATTGTATTGCAATTGATAGTGTTGGTAGTAGTGGAGGTCTTGCTTTGTTTTGGCATGAGTCGGTTGAAGTTAATTTAATGGAAAAAAGTTCTCGTTATATTGACGTGTGTATTGCAATTGATAGTGTTGGTAGTAGTGGAGGTCTTGCTTTGTTTTGGCATGAGTCGGTTGAAGTTAATTTAATGGAAAAAAGTTCTCGTTATATTGACGTGTCCGTTCGTCTTAACAGAAACGAGGATTGGTTCAGAGCGACCTTTGTCTATGGGGAACCACGTACTGAAAATCGACATCGCATGTGGGAATCCCTTCGTCGCCTATGTGCTGTTTCAGCGTTGCCATGGGTGGTGATAGGTGATTTTAATGAAGCAATGTGGGGCTTTGAGCACTTTTCTGCGTGCGAGAGACCAGAGCGACAGATGGCTTTATTCAGGGAGGCTCTGATCGACTGCGATTTAATGGATTTGGGGTTTGTAGGATTACCATATACATACGACAATGGGAGGGATGGGGCAGCAAATGTCAAAGTTCGCTTGGATCGAGCGGTGGCGGACAGCAGCTGGCGCGATGCCTTTGCAGAAGCTACTGTCCGACATCTGGTGTCCTCGCATTCCGATCATTGTCCCCTTCTTTTGGAGATCAAGAAAGAAAGTTGGGAGAGGCATAAACCACGTATTTTTCGATATGAAATAATGTGGGAGAGATTGGAGGCGTGGTGCACAGCTCCGAACAGAGAAGGGTTAGGGGGAGTTGCTGCTGCCCTGCGCCAGGTACAGAGAGCTCTGCGTTCGTGGAGTAAGGAGCATTTTGGTCGGCTTACTGATGAACTCGATCGCCTACGCCAAGAGCTCGAGGAATTAAAGGGCGATCCTTCCGCAGCACGTACTGATATAAGGAGAGTGACTGATAAAATGGATGAACTATTGTACCGTGAGGAGATGATGTGGCTACAGCGTTCGCGTATAGCCTGGCTTAAAGAAGGGTAGTTATTTCCATCGTCAAGCATTGTGGAGGGCACGGAAAAATAGAATAAAAAAGCTGAGAACGGAAAGCGGGGATTGGTGTGATAGGCCTGAGCAAATGAAACAAATGGCGTCAGATTTTTTCAAGAATTTATTTTCTGCAGATCCGAACCTAGACCAGGGGGTTCTTCTGGACTTGATAGAGCCAAAGATCACGGACGAAATCAATGCACAGTTATGTAAGGAATTCACGGAGAAAGAAATCGCTGATGCTTTGTTCCAAATGGGCCCATTGAAAGCTCCGGGGCCGGATGGGTTTCCTGCGAGGTTTTTTCAGCGGCATTGGGGAATAATCCGGGAGGATGTGATTGGTGCGGTAAGGAAGTTCTTTAGTGATGGTGTTATGCCACCTGGAATAAATGATACGGCCATCGTTCTAATTCCTAAAGGTAACAACCCAGAGGAACTTAAAGATTTTCGCCCTACTAGCTTATGCAATGTTATCTACAAAGTTATATCCAAATGTTTAGTTAACAGGCTTAGACCTTTCTTGGGCGATTTAATTTCTGAAGAGCAGAGTGCCTTCGTGTCGGGGAGAATGATTACTGATAATGCACTAATTGCCTTTGAGTGCATTCATGCAATTCAAAAAGGTGTAGGCGACAAGGGAGAGTTCTGTGCGTATAAGCTGGATTTATCGAAGGCGTATGACCGTGTGGATTGGGGTTATTTACAAAGTTTGTTGGTGAAGCTAGGCTTTCAAAGTCAATGGGTACATTGGATCATGACTTGTGTTTCCACTGTACGCTATTCAGTTCGCTTTAATGGGGTGCCTTCGGCGCCCTTTTCCCCGTCTCGAGGTCTACGACAAGGTGATCCGCTTTCGCCATACCTCTTTCTTTTTGTAGCTGATGGCCTTTCTACTTTGTTAAAGCACTATGAAGGACTTGGGCGCCTGGAAGGGTTGAAGGTATGCAGACGAGCACCGAGTATTTCTCATTTACTTTTTGCGGATGATAGCTTGTTATTTTTTCGAGCAAATGAGGTACAAGCTGCTAGTGTAAAGGAATTAATCTCCATTTTTGAGAGGAGCACGGGACAGCTATTAAGCCCTAGCAAGTGCTCCTTACTTGTTCGTGCAGGAATGGATGAGGGAAGAACACAGCTAGTGCGTGGAATCCTAGGTGTCGAGAGGCTGGATTTTGAGGAAAAATATTTGGGGTTACCAACTCCGGAAGGCCGTATGAAGCGTGGGATTTTCCAGCCGTTGGAAGCAAGATTCCAGAAACGCATGTTGGCATGGAAAGAAAAGGATTTGTCAGCTGCAGGGAAGGAAATACTAATTAAATCCATTGCTCAAGCACTTCCGAATTACATCATGAGCATTTTCAAGCTGCCAGGGGGTCTTTGCGAAGATCTCATGAAGTCAATAAGAGCCTACTGGTGGGGAGGTGAGCGAGGACGTCGCAAAGTTCAGTGGGTGCCTTGGCAAGTGCTACTACTGCCGAAAGGTTTTGGTGGCATGGGGTTCAAGGACCTAAGATTGTTCAACCAGGCCCTACTAGCAAGGCAGGCGTGGCGCCTCATTATTTGGCCGGAGAGCCTCTGTGCTCGTGTTCTTCGTGCAAAATACTATCCCACAGGAAACCTATTGGATGCAGTGGTGGCTGGGGAGGCATCACAAACCTGGCGTGGCATTGAACACGGGCTAATCCTCCTTAGGAAGGGGGTGGTATGGAGGATAGGAGATGGGTCAGATATACGCATTTGGAGAGATAACTGGATTCCTCGACCATATGGTATGAAACCAATTGGTAGCCTGAGAACATGCAGGCTGCGGCGAGTTAGCCACCTGATAGACCAAGACTCACGTGTGTGGAATGAAGCCCAGGTGAGAAGATATTTCTATCCTTGTGATGTAGCTGAAATTCTAAAAATTCAGTTGCCCCTACATCATTGCTCGGACTGGATTGGATGGCACTTTGAGAAGACGGGTATTTTTTCAGTTAAGAGTGCTTACAAGCTCGCTGTGCAGCTTAACCAGAGTGGACTTGATCAGGGGTCTAGTTCCCACCCAGGCCGAGGATCTTGATAGGTCCTTGGTGGCGCCCTTCGTTCGGGATGCTTTGTTGGATGCTAGGATCCTTCAGAAGGTTAGATTCGTAGCCATACGGAGAGAGCAGAATTGTGTCGCACATATGAACTCGCGCACTTTGCGCTTAGGTCGGGTCAGTGTCGGGTCTCTTTCGTTCAGGTGCCAAAGTGTGTTCACTCTTTCGTTTGTAATGACTCGCCTTAATTAATAAAACTCTCTTCTTATCGCAAAAAAAAAAGTAGAGAACTGTTGGATTAACAGATCAGAGTATCAGACACATATGTATTTTGAGCACCTCGAGCGCTGATTTTTACACGTCATGGGTACTGTATAGGCAAGCACCACTGTGGCAATGTGATATTCATTTATTCACACGCCTTTGATTTAATGGAAAAGCTTTTTCCACTTAAGACAAAGGGAAAAGGTTAACTCAGGTTCGCCACAGGCAGCCACACACCGAAGCACCTCTTCCTTGATCAGCCCAAACACCTGTCCCTGCAAGAATTGTTCGGTGTTTGATGATACGCAGATGACGTTTATTCCAAATGTTCCATGTTGTGGTCATCAGTGACGCTTGTTTATTTTCAGTCGCGCAGATTCAGAATTGCACGTTCCTTTTCTGAGCAAACAGACGAAACTACTTGCCGCGATCGTGTGGCCGAGCATTTGTTAGGCCTCCATTCTTCTATAGTGCAGCAGGGTCGCATGGATTTAGCGTCTAGGAGCCCATGCCCACTGGACGTCTCTTCTATTGAGGAACTGGCCAGATGGTAGCAATTAGCAAGCATTTAGCCCAGCCCAGAGTCTGGAATCTGAGGCGTTGGTTTGTCGACGACAGCTACAGCCTACAACTCACCTTCCGCGTGGCGGGCGCGGTCCCGTCAGTTTGCCGGCCGAGACTGAAGAGCCTTGCGGCCCCGGGTGGCCGCCGGCTGATGAGCAATGCGACGCGATCTGCGCTTCCTACTCCTGTGTCCTGTGTCCTGTGCCCCCAACAGAGCGCACGCCCCGCCCGGGGAGTTCGTCCCTTCCTGGAGTTCCCTCCCTGGGACGCGCGGAGAAGCCGAGCAAACGAGCACGCGGATAGCACACGAGACCATGCTCGTTTGCGCCCTACGAGCCGCGCCTTCGCTCGCAAAGAAATAGAAAGGGCCGAGAAAATGCCTCTGAAAATCTATGGTCTGTCTGTGACCAACCGAATATCGTCTGAGTCTGTCTCCGTCTTATAAAAGGCATGTACAATCTACGTGGTTAGCAATCTTTCAAACTAAAAAAAAAAAAGGCATGTACAATCTGCAGAGTGAAAATGCCGGTGGCTAAATGCCTAAATCTAACAATCGCTCCAAACAACATTTGGAATTACGGGCAGTGAGATGCTAGCTAGGACTAGGACAGTAGTACTGTCAAGTGTCAACTGACCGTGTCGGACCTCTGCTGCTGGCTTTTGTGAAAGCCAAGATCGGAGATGCCTAATTATGTTATTTACCTGCTAGACTACACTGGAAACCAAACAAGGGGTACTAAAACAAGCAAATCATTCTGCATCTCCTATTAGAAAATCTCCAGCGAAATTAGCAGGCGCAGCTGGCTGTCGTCTCGCTAAGCAGAGCTCGATCTGTTAGAATAAACTGACAATGCTTAGCACATTAACATGAACACAGGATCTCTAGTCTACTCTAGATCACATCTAGCACTTAGAACTAATGCGGAAATAGACTTAGATTCGGCTTATACCGGCGGCGGTGGTGTCCATGTCGTCGGTGTAGGCCGGAGCAGTAGCAACGAAGTCAATGGCGAGTGCAGCGTCGGGCTTGTAGCGTAGACGTTCTTTGAGCGTCTTCTGAGGGTACCGATGGCCTTCAGGATGCCAGCGGCACTGCCCAGGACGCGGAGCTCGAGCTTCCAGGCCTTCCAGCGCACTAATAGATCTGTGTTTAGGTGGATTAGGTCTCGGTGAGACTTGAACTCGTAGAAAACGACGTGGAGTCCCTGTGGAACCCCTACCCTTATATATATAGCGTTGTAGGCCCGGGGCTGAACTCGTGGTTACTTAGATATGCCTCCCGATCACGGCAAACGAGTAATTAGGCTTAATTTCGAGGTTTAGGGGATAGGGAACAACTCCCCTTTATCCTCAGTTCGTCGGTTGACCGAGGTCAAACCGAAATATCCAACACTCTCCCTCTTGACCGAAGGTCAACACTTAAACTAAAAACTAACTTAAACTAAACTAAATACTAACTTAATCTAAATCCTTCCTCAGTAGAACAGCAAGTACCAGACCAATGTGTCATCAGCAGCACCTCGGCATACTGGGACAACATTACCCATAGCCTTTACTGAAAAACTTTGTCAAGACTCTTATTCTCAGTTTAGGGGAAATTCTAATGGCCCTGAACCAGGACTTTATCAAAGGTATCCACTAAACCCATGTGAAGGACATGTCTCTCGTAAAGGGATGGTGGAAGACCTTTGGTGAGCGGATCCGCAATATTAAACTTAGTACTGATATGCTTAATAATATACGTACAGTCCCGGTTTCTATCTTTCACGACACGATACTTAAGGTCAATGTGCTTAGAAGCACTAGAGAATTTATCGTTTGCGCAAAAGAAAACTGCGGCTTGATTGTCGCAGTGCATTGTGAATTTGTGATAGGTCTCGAGATACTATCAACAATTCTTAATCTCGGAATAAAATTCTTGAGCCATGCACCTTGGCCCGTAGCCTCATAACATGCCACAAATTCTGCTTGCATTGTAGATGCAGCAGTTACTCCTTGCTTACAACTTTTCCAAGAAATTGCTCCCCCTGCTAGCATGTAGACGAACCCAGAAGTGGATTTTCTATCGTCTTCATCACCAGCAAAGTCGGCATCTGTATAACACTCAACTTCAAGATTATCTGTTCTCTTATATGTGAGCATGTAATCCTTAGTGCCTTGGCAATATCTGAATGCCTTCTTAACGCCAACCCAGTGAGCCCAACCTGGATTTTCTAAATATCTACTAAGTACTCCGGTTGCAAATGCCAAGTCTGGACGCATACAGACTTGTGCATACATCAAGCTTCCAATAGCTGATGTATAGGGAACGTTCTCCATTTTGCTTCTCTCAAAATCATTCTTAGGGCACTGACCTTTATTAAACTTATCGCCCTTTTGAATTGGTGCAGGTGATGCATTACTCTTATCCATATTATATCTCTTAAGCATTTTCTCAATATAAGCTTTCTGAGACAATCCTAGTACTCTTTGGGCTCTGTCTCTGTGTATCTCAATGCCAAGTACATACGAGGCTTTACCGAGATCCTTCATATCAAAATGAGATGATAAGAAGTTCTTAGTCTCATGTAACATATTCTTATCGTTGCTAGCTAATAGTATGTCATCCACATACAGTACTAGAATTATCAACTTTCCACCCTTGAACTTAATGTAGATACATCTATCCACATCATTCTCTTTGAATCCAAATTTCTTAATGACTTCATCAAATTTAAGGTTCTACTGTCTGGATGCTTGCTTAAGTCCATAAATAGATTTCTTTAATCTGCATCCCATATGTTCTTTCCCTTTAATAACAAAACCTTACGGTTGAGTCATATAAATAGTCTCATCTAAATCTCCATTAAGGAACACAGTCTTAACATCCATCTGATGTAGTTCCATATCAAAATGGGCTACAAGTGCCATGACAACTCTAAATGAATCTTTGGTAGACACGGAAGAGAAAGTCTCATTGTAATCTCTTCCCTCTATCTGAGTAAATCCTTTTGCTACAAGTCTAGCTTTGAATCTTTCGACCTTCCCTTTGGAATCACGTTTAGTCTTGTAGACCCATTTACAGCCTACTGGTTGGACTCCATCAGAAATTTCTATTAAATCCCATACTTTATTAGAAGTCATAGACTTTAGCTCTTCTTCCATGGCTTCAATCCATTTAGTGGAATTCTTACTTTTAACTGCCTGTTTGAAATTGACAGGATCACTTATTGTCCCCACATCATATAAATCTTCACTTAAATATGTCTCATAAATATCAGGATTAATTGCAGGCCTCCTTACTCTTTGTGATCTTACTAACGGCTCATTCACAACTGGTTCAGGTACTGCTTGAGGTGGTTCTTGTAGAATTTCTTTTGCTCGAACTTCAGTAGCTGGTGCCTGCTGTATCCCAGCAGCTGGCGCCTGAAAAACAGGAGCCTGCTCCACGTGTCCTTGCTGAATAACAGTATTAAGCGTGGTACTGCTTAACTGAGGAATAATTGGTTGTATAAACTGATACACCTCTGTAGACTGAGGGATTTCCGGATTGGGAAGTTCAACCCGTAATTCTTCAAGACTTATATCTCTTTTCGGAAAACCTGCACTCATCTCTGAGTCCTCTAAGAACACAGCTTGTCTGGTCTCGACGAACTTAGTGGAGCGACCAGGACAGTAAAATCTGTATCCCTTTGACTTATCTGGATATCCAATAAAGTGACAACTCACAGTTTTGGAATCTAATTTCTTTTGATGTGGATCAAACAACTTTGCCTCAGCAGGGCAGCCCCATACTTTTAAATAATTTAATGACGGTTTCCTCCCATTCCACAACTCAAAAGGTGTCTTGAGAACTGACTTAGACGGAACCCGATTAAGTATATGAGCAGCTGTCTTTAATGCTTCCATCCACAATTCCACTGGTAAGCTAGAATGACTGAGCATGCTTCGTACCATATCCATTAGTGTACGATTGCGTCGCTCAGCAACTCCATTTTGCTGTGGTTCGCCTGGCATGGCGTACTGAGCTCTTATGCTATTTTCTTCTAAGTACTTAGCGAATCGTCCCTTAATTTGACCAAATTGAGCATGTTTCCCATAGTACTCACCTCCCCTGTCTGATCTTACTATCTTAATAGGAGTGTTATGCTGTTTCTCAACTTCTTTCTTATATATCTTAAATATTTCTAACGCATCTGAACGCTTACGAATAGGGTAGATGTGTCCATAACGGGAATAATCATCAGTAAATGTAATGAAAGAATCATAGCCATCTACAGATGTTACAGAGAGAGGGCCACAGATATCTGTGTGAATTATTTCTAATACGCCCGTACTTCTAGTAGCGCCTTTCTTAATTGTCTTAGCATATTTCCCCTTAATGCAGTCGATGCACTGCTCTAAATCTGAAAAGTCTAAGTTTTCGATTATCTCATCTTTAATGAGATGATCTATTCTCTCCCTCGAAATGTGACTAAGGCGACAATGCCACAATTTTGAAGAGTTCTCATTAAAACGCTTACGCTTATTTGAAACATTAGAAATAGTCATCACAGAATCATCGTTAAGAGAGAGCATATAAAGTTTGCCTTGCCTTTCAGCAGAGCCCACATTTATTGAATTAAACTGAATCACACACTTGCCTTTATTAAATACACAAACGTGTCCAGAATCTGCTATAGCTGATACTGAAATAAGGTTTCTCTTTAAACTAGGAACATAAAGAACTTCATCTAAATTAAGCTGGAAGCCGCCCGGCAACTCTAAGACGAAGCTTCCAATGCCTTCAACTTCAACGCCGTTCCCATCAGCCACTCTTAGGTTTCGCTCCCCCCTTCTTGCCTGTATGAATTGAAAATGTGCACAGTGGCACCTGAGTCAATCCACCAAGTATTAGGGGAAAAATCTGCTAATAATTCATCAATAAAAGAGACAACATCAAAGTTAATATTACCTTGTTTCTTTAGCCATTCCTTAAAGCCTGGATAGCCTTTCTGAAGATGCTTGGGTGATTCACAGAAGGAACAAAGCATTTGGCCATCCTTAGACTGATTGCCACGCTTGAACTTGTTGTCATTCCTGGGACCTAAATTCTTTTTCTTATTCCCATTCTTCTTATTGTTGTTCTTGTTGTTGTTGCCTTGCTTACTGCTGCCTGACTCGTGCTGGTTCTTAGGAGTGTTATTCAGAGAAAGATTGCCAGCCAAATTGACCACGTCCTTCATCTTCTCAGTCTTAAGCCTCTCTTCCTCCTCAACACAGTAGCTGATCAAATCACTGATAGACCAAACGGCCTTGTTGGTGTTGTAGTTTATCTTAAAAGCAGCATATTGTGGTGAAGGGAGTGAGGTCATGATAAAATACACTAGGAAACCATTTGAGATCTCCATCTTCATCTCCTTAAGCTTGTTAGCCATGTCACACATATTAAGAATGTGCTCCCTTATACCATTCTGACCATTGTACTGAGAAGAGACGAGCTTCATGATCAAAGTGCTTGCATAAGTCTTAGATGAGCTCTTAAAGTTCTCTTCAATCTTAGCCAGCAGCTCCTTAGCAGTGAGATCAACGCCATTAGCTTTCTTAGTGGGAATAGCCCCTTAATGACAGCACTGATTGTCTGAGTCATTACCACGGTACACATGCGATCAAACCTCTTCCACTTCTCATAAGCAGGTGAAGTCTCTCCAGCCTCAGGTGCAGCAGGCTTATCCTCCCTGAGGGCAAGATCCAAATCATTCCATGCCAAGCATGTCATGACCTTGCCCTTCCACTCCGGAAAGTTCGCTCCATTGAGCGGCTCGATGTTGTTGAGGTAGGAGGCTACAGTGTTGACATTACTCACTGAAATAATTAAGAACAAAACTTTGCTTAGTAATCATATACAATGAAATGCAAATAAAGGCATGATAATAACCCTACGGTGGTCTAATTAAAAGCATGCATTAAATTTCAATATGCATCACCGGTGGGGAAAACAAAATGAAATTCATCTTAATACTCATGATTAAACAACGGTGGTCAGAAATAATCACAAGTTTACTCTAAATAAACTTCACGGTGGTTCCATTTATATAGAGGCATCTCAAAGTACAGTGGTGGATTGAAACTTAAATATCAGTGAATAATCATGAATAAACTTTAAATAATCTTTAAAACACCAACCGCTTAAAATATTGGACTTATGCAATTAATTAATCTTAACTTAAACTCAGAAAAAATAAACTTTTTTTAAAACAGTAATTAACTTAAGCTAAATGAATTAAAAAAACAATACGGCGGTGGTGTCCATTAACAGGAAAAAATGCCTTTCGGCCTGATTAACTCGCGCGCGGCCCAACAAAAAAAAATGCAGCCCGGCCCATCGGGACGCCAGCGCCTCGGCTTGGCGGCCCAGAGACGCGCGCGCAGCAACTAAAAATGGCCCANCGTGCGTGCGCGCCGCCGCCGCGCGGTCGAGCTGCAGCGGCTGCATGACCGCCGGGCCTCCCTTCCCCTTATTCTGCTCCACGTGCGGTGCAGCAGCGCCGCCGGCGCGTGGCTTTAGCGCCGCCGCGTGCGAGTGGCCGCCGCATGAGCGTGCCACCACCGCGAGCGCGCCGCCGCCGCGGAGCTCCCTTTCTCCATTTACCACCTCCTCGCCGGACCGCCGCGCCGCGGGCCCTCTTGCCGGCGGCGCAGGCGCTCAAGGCGCGTGCGCTGCCGTCAAGGGGCTCCGCCGTGGTGCACCGATGGCGGTCGGAGGGATTCACGGCCGTATCTGATGGCCGGCGGCGAAGGTAAGTAACTTAGGGTTAGGGTTCTTAGATCTAGGGTTTGCTGATTTGGGGTTTTCTGATTTTGATCTGAGTTTTTGGTTGAATCCCCTTCTATTTCTCATTCTGAATGAACCCTAGATGTACTGTGTGTGCGGAAAAAACTTAGCATAGACGTAAATTTTCTACTGATGCTTGAACTGATGCATGAAACTTAAGCATAAACATGAAGGTGCTATTGATTTACTAAAAACATGACTCAGGGGTGTTACTAGAAGATCTAGGAGACCTAGATCGGGCGACTGATACCAATTGTTAGAATAAACTGACAATGCTTAGCACATTAACATGAACACAGGATCTCTAGTCTACTCTAGATCACATCTAGCACTTAGAACTAATGCGGAAATAGGCTTAGATTCGGCTTATACCGGCGGCGGTGGTGTTGACGCCTGATCTGGTCAACACACCGAGATTGCGCTAGAACGCACGAGATCCACAAAGGATCGATCAACTGCAGCAGGCCCAGGCGAAACCGGTGAAACCGGTTTGAGGATTCGGTGAAACCGGTTCCTCGGGATCTGCTGCGTAGACCTAAGATCGCCGGCCCGGGAGGGACCCCGTCAGGGCAGGCGCGTCTAGGGTTTCTCTGAGGTCGGCAGGCCACTCAGAGCGCGGTAAAATGCCGTAGAGACGAAGAACGAACAGAATTAGGGTTGGAAAAGCTAGGGTTTAGAGATGACAAAAAGTAAAGGTAATAAATGTTTTGATCGATTGGATAACCCTCAATCGGCCGTGACCCTTCATATTTATAGGGTGGGGAGGTCGTACCCCGCAAGGAAAGTCCTATTACAACTCGGATCTACAAAAAGAGTCCAATCCTACTAGGACTCGGGGAAAACCGGTTCCACCGGTCTGTCTGTCAGACGGGTAACAGTGGACCAAACCGGTTCTACCGGTTTGAGAATCCGGTTCCACCGGTTCTTCCTGCCTTGCTGTCCTTGTGCCAATTTTGATCGCTAACATATGCCCCCCTATTTTTTGGTAAAGCTTGCGTACCAGAAAACATTCTAGCACAAGAAAACACTCCTAAGGGCGATGTTAAACAGAATTCATCGGCCTTTTATTCTAAGGGCGATATTTAAGACTATCGGCCATATAAATCAAGCTCCTTGCCAAACACTTGGATAATATCGCTTTAAATACCTTCCATTAAGAGCTCTTGGTAGCTGCTGACCTTGCAAAGTCTCCACCATATAAGAATTACCGAAGATCACTCTAATCACCTTGTATGGACCTTCCCAACTTGGAGACCATTTACCAAACTTGTTGCTCTTCGATCCTATAGGCAGAATTGTCTTCCAAACGAGATCACCAACCTGAAAAGACTTTTGTTTTACCTTCTTGTTGTAGGCCTTAGCAACTCGAATTTTATCCTTCTCAATTTCCTTCGAAGCCTTCAATCGCTTGTCGGTCACCTCATCAATATTGTCCATCATCAAATTATGATAGTCAATAGCATCAAGATCATTTTGCTTAGCTAACCGATAAGCATTCAAATTCACTTCAACAGGCAAAACAGCTTCTTGACCATATACAAGCTCAAAAGGAGTAACCTTAGTAGCACCATGTCTAGATATACGATGAGCCCACAAAGCTTCAGATAAAACCTCATGCCACCTTCTAGGATTCTCCTCTATTTTCTTTTTAATTAACTTGATCAAGATCTTATTACTAGACTCGGCTTGTCCATTAGCCTGAGCGTAGTATGGAGATGAATTGAGCAATTTAATACCATACATATCAACAAACTCACGAACTTCCTTTGATATAAATGAAGTGCCTTGATCAGTAGTCAAAGTTTGTGGAATGCCAAATCTATGGATAATATGTTCAGTAATAAACTCAATTACCTCCCGATGTGTCATATTCTTCAAAGGTACCGCTTCAGTCCACTTTGTAAAATAATCAGTAGCCACCAACACGAAGCGATGTCCCTTTGATGAAGGAGGATGAATCTGTCCAACAAAGTCTAATCCCATCCTCGAAAAGGCCAAGGTTTGATAATAGGATGTAATAAAGCTGCTGGAACCATCTGAATATTTCCAAACCTTTGACACTCTTCACATCCTTTGTAGTACTAAAAACAATCAGCTATCATATTAGGCCAATAAAAACAAGCTCTCCTCAAAAGCCACTTCATCTTAGGAGCCGATTGATGTGTACCACAGATACCTTCATGAACTTCACCCATTGCAACTTTAGCTTGATCAGAATCCAAACATTTCAACAATAAATCTTCAGCCGTCCGACGATATAATTCACCATCAACCAAAGTAAATTTAAATGCCCACCGTCGGACTTTTCTGTCAACTTTGTGATTAGGATTCTGCAAATACTCAACAATAGGTGTTCTCCAATCAGTAACTTCATCCTCATTAATTTTTGATTGCTCATGGATCGAAGTACTGCTGTCAGCGGATGAACCGGTTTCTCCGGTTCTAAAAGCGGTTTTACCGGAAGTTCCGGTGGAACCGGTTTCTGGATCCGGTGAAACCGGTTCTTCCTGGGCAGATGTCTCGGCTATGCAAAGTGTCGGCTTTCTTTCATAAAAATTTCTTTTCTGAACATCATAGCCAGACGCTTGCTGAGCCAGAGCATTTGCCCTTGGATTCTCATCTCTCGAAACATGATATATAGAGAATTCATCAAATTGAGCAATCATGTCTAAACATTTATCAAGATATGTATTTAAAAGTCCATCAAAGCATTGGTATACTTTATTAACTTGTTGTACAACCAGCAGAGAATCACCAAATGCTTCCACATGTTTTACCCCCATGTCATGCAAAATCTCTAGTCCGAATAATAAAGCTTCATATTCGGCTTGATTATTAGTACAATCATTTTCTAATCGGTTAAAAGCTTCAAATTCAGCACCACTTGGTGATATAAAAATAATACCAACACCACAACCACTCTTACAAACCGATCCATCAAAATGCAACTTCCATGGGATAAAAGAAATATAACCGATATCTAGATCATTATCATTAATGCTATGCTCAACAATAAAATCAGCAACAATTTGGCCTTTCATTGATTTTAAAGATTCACAAGCCAAATCATATTCAATAAGAGCATAAGCCCATTTACCAATTCTACCACTTAAAATTGGTCTATGCAACATGTATTTAATAATATCGGTTTGACAAGCCACTATGCAAGTATTGGATAATAAATAATGCCTCATCTTGGTACAAGCATAATATAATGACAAGCAAAGCTTTTCAATAAATATATACCTTGTTTCGGCATCCAATAATCGACGACTTGCATAGGTAATAATATGTTCCTTCCCTTCGGTTTCTTGAGTCAAAACAGCTCCAATTACTTGATCTTCAGCAGCCACATACAATTTAAATGGAACTCCTCTCCTAGGAGCTTTCATGACCGGTGGCGAAGACAAGTAATGCTTAATCTTCTCAAAAGCTTCTTGCTGTTTTGCCCCCAAGTAAATTCGGCTTCATCTTTTAACCGAAGAATAGGAGTAAAAGCATTGACCTTCCCAGACAAGTTACAAATAAATCTTCTCAAATAATTCACCTTGCCCAAGAATTTCTGCAAATCCTTCTTGCATGTAGGAGCTTTAATCTTCTTAATAATGTCAATCTTCTTAGGATCTATCTCTATGCCATTCTCATGAATAATAAAGCCTAAAAACTTTCCAGCCGACACACCAAATGTACATTTAAGTGGGTTCATCTTCAATCCATATCGACGCATTCTTTCAAAAGCAAGTCTTAAATTAGCTAAATGATGATTTAAACCAGCCGATTTAACAACAATATCATCGGTATAAACCTCTATGATTAAACCAAGCAAGTCATGAAAAATTAAATTCATTGCCCTTTGGTAAGTAGCTCCAGCATTTTTTAAAGCAAAGGTCATGACTACCCACTCAAATAAACCAACAAAACCTGGACATATAAAAGCCGTTTTGGCAATATCCTCTTCGGTCATGAATATTTGATTGTAACCAGCATTACCATCAAGAAAACTAATAACCTTATGTCCAGAAGCATCATTAATAAGCATGTCGGCTATAGGCATAGGATATTCATCTTTAGGAGTAGCTCTATTAAGATTTCTAAAATCAATGCAAACTCTGAGTTTACCAGAATCCTTTTTCTCAACAGGCACAATATTAGATAACCATTCAACATAACGACAAGGCCTAATAAAATTTGCATCCAACAACCGATTAATTTCTTCTTTAATTCGGTCATACATGTTAGGATTGAAACGCCTAGCAGTTTGTTTAAAAGGCCTAAAACCAGGCTTAATAGGTAACCGATGTTCAACTAACTCGCGGCTTAAACCAGGCATCTCTTGATAATTTCATGCAAAGCAATCAACATATTCTTTCAATAGCTCGATTAATTCAGCTTTATAATCAACTTTTAAATTTTTGTTTACAAACGTCGGCCTAGGTACAGTGCCATCACCATTGTCAATCTCCTCTAAGGGATCAGCCGACGTAAAGCCTTGTCCTAATTTACTCATGTCATCAAAATCTTCAATAGCTTCACACATATCGTTCTTTTGTGCCCGATAGTGCTCAAGTCTCTGGTGCAACCATTCTGAATTATTCATTAATTCAAATCAAATGGTTTAGCCGATACTCAACCGACTTTAGAACAGCAGGCACGGAGCCATCTCTAGTACAACCGATCAACCACTTAACATGATCATGCATAGACATGGTAGAACCATCAGCCACTGCAACACAAGCCGATGTGTCTCCATGCACAACCTCAATGTCTTCGTCTACCCATTGAATAAGAAATTGATGCAAACTAGAAGGTACACATCTATTTGCATGAATCCAATCACGACCCAATATTAAATTGAAATTACCTTGGGTCTCGGCGATGAAGAAAGCGGTAGCCAACGTCTTACTCCCAACGGTGAGCTCCATAGAAGCAACGCCCTTAGCACTCATAGGCTCGTCTCCTTCCACACCGCTGATAGTCATGTTGGTCTTGATCAGCTCATCATCAAGTCCACCAAGCTTCTTGAACACAGCATAAGGCATTAAATTGGCAATCGCCCCGGTGTCAACAAGCATCCTTGAAATCGGCTTCCCATTGATATGTCCCTTCATATACAGCGCCTTCAAGTAATTTTCAGAATCCTCTGGCCTTTTAAATATAGCTTCTTTTGGGCCAAAGTCTAAATGAGCGATCTCATCCTCCGAAATAATGTAATAATCCGAAGATAGGTGCACCACATTAGCATCAATATTCATATGTTCAGGTGACGACCCATAATCAACTAGCTGTTCATCGTCCATGTGCTGGGAATCCGATGACAACCTCTGATCAAACGCAGGAGCAACAGAAATTTCAGAGGCAATTCGAGATGAACCTGGATCAGCAGAAACCGGTTCCACCGGTTTCAGAACCGGTTCCACCGGTTCTGACGCAGCAGTGGACGGCGAAGGGGGTAGAACCGGTTCCACCGGATTTTGCTCTGGAGCTTCGGTCTTCTTCCACCCCTTGCCCGGAGGAATCATAGGCCTATACTTGTTGAAGTGTTCCTCCCTCTGCTTCTCCAGTGCCTTCTCTTTCTGGTCCTGAAAACGAAGTCGCTGCAACTTCCTCTTTTGTGTGCGTGTCAAACCTGGAGGACACCATCTAGGCATAAGGTATTTAGTTTTATCAATTTCAACCTTCTTACCCACATCAGGCTCTGCAACAACGTTCTCCTGGACTGATGACTTGACTTCATCACCAATTATCATAGGCATCTTGTCACCGTCCTTCAAATTTACTTGAAGTCACCAATCTGAATGATATCAGCAGCAGTAGTTCTTTCCTGGTCGACCTCCATCTTCTGGACAACTTCCTCCATCTTCTTAGGCTGATAAACTTGCTTAGAAGGAGAAGGCTGTCTCTTCTGTGGAAACCGGTTTAACCGGTTTACAGAACCGGTTCCACCGGTTTGAGGTGGCACATCCCAACCTGATCGACGAGGAGCCGAACGGTTATCTACCAACCTCTAATGTGCTGGAACTCGGTTATTACCCCATCCTGGATGAAAAGGAGGATACTGCGTGTCACACCCGATTTTGAGAACAAAATCGAATGCATCACATATGTGTGCCAGGATCAGTTCATCACACACATGCTGACTTCATCAGTGTACATATCACAAGACCATGTTCGAAAAGTAAAGAAATTACATAACATAGTACACTCACGATAGTTCGACACAAATGTCTTAAACGCACACCGAATAACTAAGCGGAACAGCTTCAGGACTCCATCCACAGGCTATCAACTGGTTGACGCGCCTAGATCTAGTCGTAGTCGCTGTAGTACTCCACTTCAGTGTTGGCTTCTGATCAGCAGGTATTTAGCAAGGATGAGTACACTTATGGTTGGTACTCAGCTAGTGGGGGAATATGCAAGGCCATCAAAGGGGTTCAGGCTCAAGCGGTTAGCACTTTTAGTTGGTCAAGTTTTATTAGCAAGCACCTATTTACTAGGTATAAGTATATACCAACCCAAATTAAGTATAAAGTATACCAAAAGTATCCATCCAAGACCCAGAACCACAGATTAGATCATGTTTGAGTTCAATTATCATGTGAGGGTCCAAGCCGCTCTTAACCGTGAGCACGGCTGATATATCAGTTTTACACTCTGCAGAGGTTGTACACTTTACCCACAGGTAGTGTTCCCTTGTTCGCCCGGGTTTGCAAAGCCCTTAAACACTTCCTTTGGTGACTGGCGAGGGTTCACTACGAAGCCTTTACAAAGACCTAGGCATTAACCAGTGGCCCGCTAGAGTTTCAGCAACGGTGAGGTCCATAACCCTCCCTAAAGAGGACGTATCTTAGCAAAGAATACTCCTACAAGAGGACCGAGCTATGACCCCTTCACCGGCCCCCTCCTTGCCCTTCCGGTAAGACCAACTAGTCAACCCCAAGTCTAATTAATCAGCTAAGCCAGAGCCATATTAGACTATGGTTGCACTGTTTTCTTGGGTGGTTCTCCATGTTCCAATTAACCATGATGATCCTATAGTTAAGCCAGAAAGTAACAACATAAATGAAACATGTTTAATTGAGTAACCAAGTAACAGAACCAACCCAAGTGTAAGCAAACTAAGCATTGATCTATCCAAAAAGTAGCCAGGTGGTTCAAGGTTCAAGGTAAAAGATTCTAGTCATGTCCTAAAAAGGGATTCCCATCAAAATTAATGCATTGCAGTAAAGTAAAAATGTAATTAATGAATGTAAATGGGACAAAAGAGTAATCATGAAGAGGGAGGCCACTTGCCTTCCTCAAACTGTTGCGGGTCTTCTTCAAAGTTCTGCTGCTCTTCCCCTTCTTCGAACGGCACGCTCTCTAACGATCAAACAAAGCAACACAACAACATAAATAAAAACAGTACACCAAATAGTACTAAAAAGTACAGAACAAGCATTCTAAACTAAAGAGCATGCAGAGACGAACGTGTGGACACTAAAATCGCCTAAATCGGATTTAAAACGACGAAGTTACACTAAAAACAGGGTTGCAGGGGCTAATATGCAATAACAACTAAGTTTGCGCACTGTTTTGAAAGAAACCGAGGGCATAAACATAATTTCGTATAGAAACACAGGGGCTAACATGCTAAAAGACAGAGCAGGGACGGCGGGTTTGAATATTTGAGAACTCAGGGGCCTAAACAGATAAACCAGGGGCATATCTATAAATACTTTCTACTACGAATGGACCGCGGGTTAATTATCAGAAAGCACAGGGGTTCTTAATCAAAAAGGACAGGGCGGCCGGTCTGACCCGGGTTTGACCGGTACGCCGGGATGCATCTGGGCCGTCGGATCGTGGATGAGCGGCGCAGGGTGATTTGGGCGGCCGACGGCGACTGCGCGTGGCGGCGCCGCCGTGAGCGCGGCGCGAGCTCGCCGGAGCAAGGCCTAGCGCGCGCTACAGAGCACTAGGACGCGAACAAATGGTATGGGAAGCAACTACGGGGACGCGGCGAGCTCACCAGAGGGGTTCTCGGCGTGGTCTGAAGGTCGGAGGTAGGTCGTCGGCGTGGGAGGGCGGCGACGGTCTCGGTTGAGCGGCGAACGGGGACTCCGGCGGCTGCTCCGATGCTGGGGTGGTGCTTCGGGTGTTCCTGCGCGCGAGAGATAAGGACGTGGGAGATCAGAGAGGGTTGGACGGGGAGGGAGGACAGTGGCGTCGGTGGAAAATCTCCTCGGCGGCGGCGAAGATGACCGAGCTCCGGTGAGTGATTGTGCGCGCGAGGAGAGGTGGATTCGGCTGCGGAGTGTGTGTGAGCGCGAGAGGAAGAGTCCCGGGGGTTTTATAGAGGCAAGGAGGGAGTAGAGGGGGCTTGGGCCGTTCCAATCCGAGAGCGGCGCGGGCTCGGGCAGAGAGGGAGACCGGGATGGGGCTCGGGCGGTTGCCGGCCATGGAGCGCGGGTCCGTTCCAGAGGGGGTGAGCGTCGCGGTTGACGGGGAGCGGCCGAGACGTGGGCGCGGGCGCGTGGGCGCGGGCGTGGGTCGTGGGACGGGGTTGGCGCGCGGGAGATGAGCGCGCGCGGCGAGCGGTTGTGCGGGCGGCGAGCGCGGCGTCGGAAGGTGGGGGATGACAGGCGGGGCCCGCTGCGCAGTGAGAGCGAGAGAGAGGGGGAGTGCGGGCGAGCGGGAGATAGCTGGGCCGGCTGTTGGGCTAAGCACTTGGGCCGGCGGTGAGAGAAGAGGAAAAAGAGAGGGGAAGGGGGAGATGGGCCGGGCCAGAATGGAAAATGAAAAGAGGGAGGGAAGAGTTTAAGATTTGACCTTTGTTTGAATTAGATTTGGAGAATTTTGAAATGAATTTGACTTGGATTTGAATATGGATTTGGATAAGGGATCACTCAAGCAACCAAAACACATGCAAGGCATGATATGCAACATTCACTTGTTGAATTAATTTAATTAATTCTTATTCAAGTATTTAGGGCCACATATTAAGCAAAAGAAAATAGTTTAAACCTTAACTAAATCTAAACTAATCAAAACTTGCTAATATTTATTATATGATGGAATTCAGGTGTTACAAATCCTACCCCCTTAAAGAGAATCTCGTCCTCGAGATTTGGATAGATCTGGGTAAAACTGTGGGAAGTCTGCCATGAGCTCATCTTCTCTTTCCCATGTCGCTTCATCCTCCGAGTGATGACTCCACTGCACTTCACACATTTTGATGACTTTGTTCCTCGTGGCTCATTCAGATGTTTCCAATATCTTGACCGGGTGCTCTGAATAGGTCAGATCATCTTGCACATTCAGCTCTTCTAGTGGCAATTGCTCTTCAGGCACTCTCAAGCACTTTTTCAACTGAGAAACATGAAACACATCGTGAACATCCGATAGTCGCTCAGGCAACTCTAGTTGATATGCCACTTCACCTTTCCTTTCCAAGACTTGAAAAGGACCGATAAAGCGAGGTGACAACTTTCCTTTGACCTTAAATCTGCGTAGTCCTCTGATAGGTGACACTTTGAGATACACATAATCTCCTACTTCAAAGGTCAATTCTCTTCTCCGGGTATCAGCATAACTCTTCTGTCGGGACTGAGCGGTCCTGAGATTATCCCGGATTATCTGGACTTGTCTCTCAGCTTCTTTCAGGATCTCTGGTCCAAAGACTTGGTTCTCGCCTGTCTGACTCCAGTACAAGGGTGTTCTACACCTTCTACCATACAGAGCTTCGAATGGAGCCATCTTAAGACTAGCTTGATAGCTGTTGTTATAAGAGAATTCCGCGTATGGCAAACTCTTATCCCAACTGCCTCCATGCTTAAGAGCACAAGCTCGTAGCATATCCTCCAGGATTTGGTTTGTTCTTTCAGTCTGACCATCTGTCTGCGGATGATACGCTGAACTGAAGTTAAGCTTGGTGTCCATTGACTCATGCAGTTTCTGCCAGAAATGAGAAGTGAACTGAGTACCACGATCAGACACTATCTTTCTTGGCACACCATGAAAACACACAATCCGAGACATGTACAGCTCTGCTAACTTGGCTCCCGAATATGTGGTTTTGACTGGAATGAAGTAAGCAACTTTGGTCAGTCTATCCACAATAACCCATATAGAGTCATAACCATCCCGAGTGCGAGGCAAACCCACTATAAAGTCCATGCCAATTTCTTCCCATTTCCACTCAGGTATCTTCAGTGGCTGTAACAGACCTGCTGGCCTTTGGTGTTCTGCTTTCACTCTCTGACAGACATTACACAAAGCCACATGAGTTGCTACGTCTCTCTTAAGACCATACCACCAATATTTCTCCTTCAAATCTTGGTATATCTTAGTACTACCGGGGTGAATAGAATAGACAGTATCATGGGCTTCCTTCAGAATTACCTCACGAAGACGGTCATTGTCAGGTGCACAGATACTTTTCCTGAACCAAACTGTCCCTTGATCATCTTCAGTGAAATCTGTCGTTTTTCCAAACCAATCAAGTTCTTGATCTCCTTGATCTTAGCATCTGTCAACTGACCTTGCCTGATTTCCTGCTCAAGAGTGGGTTCAATCTCCATAGTCACAGCTTCTGAGTTATATAGAATTCCGAGATTGAGTCGTTCCATTTCCCAACACAATTCTTGAGGCATCAGTCGAGCTATAGCCATGTTAGCTTGACTCTTCCGACTCAAAACATCTGCTACGACATTGGCCTTGCCTGGGTGATACTGAATATCCAGGTCATAGTCCTTTATCAACTCTAACCATCTGCGCTGTCTGAGGTTGAGATCTCTTTGAGTGAAGATGTACTTCAGGCTTTTATGATCTGTGAATATCTGACACTTATTCCCAATCATATAGTGTCTCCAGATCTTCAGTGCGTGCACAATGGCGGCTAACTCTAAGTCATGAGTTGGGTAGTTCTGCTCATGTTTCCTCAACTGCCGAGATGCATAAGCTACCACTCTTCCTTCTTGCATAAGCACACAACCAAGACCGAGACGGGAAGCGTCACAGTAAACATCGAACCCTTTGTGTATATCTGGCATTATCAATACTGGGGCTGTGGTTAACCTCTTCTTCAATTCCTCAAAGCAATCCTGACAAGCTTCATCCCATTTGAACGCTCGTTCCTTTTCCAACAAGGAAGTAAGCGGTTTCACGATCTTAGAGAATCCTTCAATGAATCTGCGGTAGTATCCCGCTAATCCAAGGAAACTCCTGATTTCAGACACATTCTGAGGTGGTTTCCAATTCAACACATTCTGAACCTTGCTGGGATCAACTGCTATACCTCCATCGGTGATGACATGTCCGAGGAAAGCAACTTCCTTCAACCAGAATTCACACTTGCTGAGCTTAGCATACAACTGATTCTCCCGAAGCTTCTGCAGTACTAACCTGAGATGTTCCTCATGTTCTTCTTCATTCCGAGAGAACACCAAGATGTCATCGATGAATACCACTACGAACTTGTCAAGATAATCCATGAACACCTTGTTCATCAAGTACATGAAGTATGCTGGGGCATTGGTCAATCCAAAGGACATCATTGTATACTCGAACAACCCATATCTGGAGGTAAATGCTGTCTTGGGAATGTCTTCACCTCAACTGGTGATATCCTGATCGCAGATCGATCTTGGAAAACACCTTAGCATCTCTCATCTGATCGAACAGATCTTCAATTCTGGGCAGGGGATATTTATTCTTA
>CM014276.1:55140287-55166397 GCA_004135705.1 Alloteropsis semialata
ATCCCTATTTTTCGCATGATTACCTTGGGCGGCGGCGCCTTGCGGGAAGCCTCCTGCTTAGATTTCTTCGTGTTTCCTCCAACCCTTTGCTCTGATTGCCTTCTCGTCGTTGCAACACTGGCTGCCCCACATGAACTGCTGCTACTGCCCATCCCCTGCAAGAATCAAGGGCTGAATTGCTGAATCCAGCAGAGATCACCTGTGTACATCTGCAAGCATCCGTAGACGAGATGAGCTACTTTGCCATTAGCAAGTCAAACTTACCGGTCTCATATCCTTCTCACGTCTATTGTTGTTGCTGGACATGAATTCTGCAGCTGACCCGTAGTCACCAAAAGAACCGGTATCTGCCAAGCTCCCCACGCCAAAAGAAGACTCCGTTGCTCTTTCAGACCCCATGCCGGAATAGCCCAGAGCACTCTGAATCTCCACACGGCCAGGGATCATTTGCTGCAGAAACGCGGCCGTGGGAGCTGACTGACTGCCTCCTTCCACCCCGTGGCCGCAGCATGGCCCGCAACCCACGCTGCCCCCGTGCGCCACGCTGTTCCCCGAGTACACGAGTGGCGGGCTCGCCGCCGCATGCCTGGCTGGAGGAGCACCGGCGGCAGCGGAGTACCGGTCGACGCTGCCGAGGCCATAGGCAGCTGCAGCGGCGCCGGCCATGTTGCTAGCCGCCGGCGGCGTGGCGGCGCCCACACTAGTGAGGTAGTCGCACGCCGCGGGGACGTCCTCGAACATCTCCGGCGCCACGCTCCTCGCATCGAGCAGGGAAAGGAAGTTGTCTCTGTCGCCGCTTGGCTCCATGCGCTCCAGCGCTACTGAAAATGAAACAGTGTACAGCGTCTGGTTGTCAGTCGGCAACTCGGCATGCACTGAACAAGGCTCCTGAACAAGAGCATCAAAATTCAAAGCCAGCAACCAAGTGGTCGCATGCCAGTATACTCACGGGGCGCTCTGGTTCCAGGCTTGGTCGGGGACGTGCTGGCTCGGCAGGCGCGAGTCGGACTCTGCCGGCGAGAGGTGCGCGGCGCCGAAGGTTGTGCCGGCCCCGCCGACGACGAACGTGCCGGCGTAGGGGCTCAGGGAGGGGAAGGGCGCGTGCGTTTGCATGTGGTGAGGGGGAGGAGACTCCCACATGCCGATGCCGGTGGCTGGTGGAGTGGAGGAGCGGCCGCGACCTGCCGGGCCTTCGTGCGCGTCTCAGGCCATCAAATATACTGGGACTCTGGGAGGGGAGGCTACTGAGCTAGCTGTGGCTGCTGCACTGCAACACTGCATGCCCGTGCGGCGCGCATGTGTCGATGCGTCATGCGTGTGTGCGTATGGTGAGGAGAGGACGCCACGGGGTGGTGGACCAGTTTGATGGATGGGGTCATTTTTGTAGGTGAGCGCCTCATGGATTGCTTTTCTGTGTCCTCTTGAGGTGGGGGCTTTCGAGGATGATATGCTGTCGTCGGCATGACGTGATCATTTCGACAATACTTGCTGTCTCATCAGCCTCCCAGATCTCCGGTGGTTTTCTAATCAGCAGTTGAGCAGAGACTATAACCACCTATGTCGATTCCATCTAGCACATCAAGATATAAACAGGCGCTCTCTTTCGACCTCCTAGGTTCTCTGCTCTCCGGTCCCCCTCGTTGCTGCTCACGACTGACGCTTGTCTTGTAGTAGGCCATTCTTCTTATTCTTCTTCTCCGGCGACACCTCGCCGCCCATCCGCACCGCTAGCCCCTCTCCCCATTGCTACTTTGCCGCCATCATCGACCCCTCCGATCCCAGGAGACCAGGTGAACCACAGACCACAAACACCAAACCTTGATTGAACACGTGACAGAATGTCAGAAACCCGAATGCTACAAAACTCTACATGTATTTTGTATGACAAAATGGTTCAAAATATCGCGCCACGCCATCGGTACGCGCTGGTGCAGACATACTGATTCCCGAAGCCACTTTTGACAAAATCAGAACACTTGTCGTAAGAAGAAGCCAATAGTACAAAGGAATGTTTAGGTGGCAAATGATTATGTGATGGATGATAAGCTAATAATAATGGTCCACGAAAGGTACCTGAACAATGCAACCAGTGGGATCCCTTGCTGTCCCTTCTCCTTCTCCATCACCCACGCGCATGTTGCTCTGCAAGCACGCGTGTGCTCTCGCCAACCGCCTAGGTACAGTATCTTCAGCCAGGAAGGGAAACATGTCACAACAACCTCTCACTTCTAGACAGTTTCTGCAAGATATTATTACCCCCCTACAATGAAGGGACAATGATACAACAAATATAAGGATACAACTTGCTGTTAATGGTATAGATAAGATCTCTCCTTTTTTTAAAGAAAGGAACAATGCTGGGTAGAACCAGGACCACGCAATATCGAGTCATATATCACATCCCCTTAAGATCAAGTTGTAATAAATTAGATTCTTGTACCCAAAATCATACCGTCACATAAAGATTATACAACAGCATGATCTTATTGCTCAATTCTGAACTTTCTATCAGAAGGAACCACATTACCTGCACAGGTGGACGACGACAGCGTAGAACCAGGGCCACAAAGTCATAACATCACATCTTCTTAAAATCAAGTTATAACAAATGGACTATTAAACCCTTAACAATACCATCAAATAAAGATTATACAGCAGCATGATTATCATTGCTGATGGTAGTAACATCCAAACTCTGGTCCAGGATATTCTTAGGGAAGACTGCACACACCTTCAAGGGTCGGTGCAAAGGGACGGTACCAAACTACCAACATATTAGATATATTGGTCTGTGGGGTTGCATGCACCTTTTGTGAGTCATACTGTGAAAAAGACTGCGGTCTGCACAGGTATAAAGACCTTACCATTGTGGTGGTGTTGGTGCCCCAGGAAGATTTCAAGGCTGCAATCGAGTGCTTCTGTCCTCTAGAGTGTCAGATGTGGATGCAAGCAAAGAAGATATGCCATGGCAATTGGAGAACTTTTTTCTTCCCAGGAGCTCTGCAACCAAAATCAGAACGCGCAGGTTATTATTCTGATGAAGAAAAATAAGAAATAAAATGGAAACTAATGTCTCCAGCATACCAACCACAAAAGCATGAGAAAATGTTGTAATTTGTGTCAGTTTATGACAAACAGAAATATACATGCATGGCAGCAGAAAATGGATTTCACTACTTATCATACCTTACTGATAGTAAGTTAGTAACCTGAAGTAAAATATGAGGGTTCAGTACTTTTCACTCCAGCTCCTCCTATGTGACCTCCCCCAACCATGAATCTAAACTCTAAACTCAGGTTGTCATACTCTGAAGTGAGCTATCTTAGACATTACAGACACTTCAGAGGCCACATAATAAAGAGTTAAAACGACTATATAGCAGGTGGCAAGCCTGTACTTTAACTTGTGTGTCCCATTACAGGCAGGATACAGGTGACTACACTAGCCTGTATTTTAAATTTCCAATCTATGAAAATCAAGTGACCAGCATTAATTCTATCTATTTGTTTGCAGCTAATATTTCTAAGAACATTTGCAAAGGTGATAACCTCTGATAGAAGCTCAATAGAATGGTATCTTGTTCCTCAATTCTCAGCATTCAGAAAGTAAACAGAACTTACAACATTGAGGCTCCCCACCAAACTAATGTAGCATGTACTTCCACCATTGTTCTTTACGAAAGCATCCGACTTATCCTACCACATAGTCTGACCCGCAAATACTGGTGCCCTGATTCAATTAAAAGGTTGGACGGGAAGCACCTTAAATAATGATCTATAAACTATCACCATTAGCACCTGTAATTGTTTTTTGATGTAATCTTCGTCAAAAGGGAACATTGAGACAGGGACAGGAGGCCCTTGTCATAGGGTATTTGTTCAATAGCTTATTAAACTAAAGATCCATTTGGGGAGACAACAAATGGCTAGAATGAAGTTATGGCACTGATATATGATACCTGATGAAATGCCGACTCAGACGTGGAACCAGAGTTTTCAGTATGACCTTGAAAAGAGATCCAAAGAATTCATCCCAACTTAGTCAGAGTATATGGTCCAGGGAACAAAAAACATTTACTAGAAACTATCCAGGGAACAAAAAAACATTTACTACAAACTATCACAGCTACCAATAAAACACTTTTAAGCGATGGACACAGGGGTCCTCCAACTTTCAGAAAGAGAGCGTGGATATCCAGCACTAAGCATGCGTACCATTTATTTCAATTGAGGTGAATAAGAGGTAAAGTGTATCAAGAGCTCATCTACAGTTCAATGATCAGCAAGCAGAATGCTCCTTTTTTTACTCTATGTTGACCCCGTTCCGTGTCAAACACTAGGGACAAAGCTCATCTAGAAAGATGACGAATGCAAAGGCCTCTTAGTGACAAGTGACACCTCAGATAGGTGGGAACTGAAAATGACAGATGAAAGCAGTATCTTCCTGTAAAAGTAACCGGAGAGCTCTAGTAACATTTTGTGACGTGTGCTAACTTCAAACTGGATCAAGGGAAAGCTGACGCTTGATTGAATCTCTCAGTTGTGGCAGTGGTGCACAGGGATAAAATCAATACAGATCTTTCTATAAATTCTGGAAAGTCCAAAGGACTTCTTTTGATATACAGGGTGCATAATCGCGAAAAAAAAACATGTGATACAAATTGCTGGAAAAGTTGGTCCCATCACCAGTGCTAACAACAAACATCATACAGTACAAGGAAGCTTTTTTTTAGATCTATATGTTCTAGAATAAGGTTTTTACCTGGGCTCAAACAGCAGCATCAATCCTTGCTGTCTGCCTTGTGCTAATGGCATTATACATGCTTAAGAAGAAACACAGGCCTGTTAATAACCAGAAAAATAAAGATACCTGGACAAAGTGTGCATCCATCTATACAGTTTAATCTTCCTGAACCTTGTTGCTTTTATATAGTCCAAAAGCACAAATGAACAAAATATTACTTAGCAAATGAAGCCAGATAAGTCATGATAGGACAATTCACCAACACCCATCACTCATGCTGAGCATGAAAGTAGAGTAAAAGGTATTTTTCCCTTTCAGAAACTTCTCATTCAGTGGAAGTGGAATAACCAACATCCCTAGCAGGCTAAAGTAGTCAAGACGCTGAAGTCACAACCATGGTGGATGGAAAGAGCTGAGAGCAAACTGATGGAACCAAAATAGGGGTATTCGTTCATCCATGCCCACCTCATAAGAAATTGTTAACCAGACAACTTGTACCAGTACCAAGTACAAACTGCAAACTCAGCTACACTAACAGGCAGGTTAAAACCTGCAGAAACTAACTCGAAATCTTTTTTTCTTACATAGGATGTTGTCCCATCTGTAGTTTGCCATAGTACTTCCTAAAATTTCAGGCATATATTTCACTGTGCACTGAGCTCTACTACAATACACCAAATACAGGAATACAA
Source organism: Alloteropsis semialata (assembly GCA_004135705.1). Taxonomy (NCBI): domain Eukaryota; kingdom Viridiplantae; phylum Streptophyta; class Magnoliopsida; order Poales; family Poaceae; genus Alloteropsis; species Alloteropsis semialata. The sequence continues at coordinate 55,145,724 of CM014276.1, forward strand.
TACAAACTGTTCTTAAGATGCAGCGGTAGAGACATAACAACATAATCTGATAGAATTATTTGAAATAATTATCAAGATAGTTAGCTCTGTCAGGTCAAAAAAAAAAGATGGCCATCTCTGCAATTGTTGTTAGACTCTTACAAATATGGTAATCAGATTAGCAACAAGTACAACTCCCAAAATGTTCAAATAAACACCAAAGTGTTTTTCACACGCCAGCTGATTGCTACAACTACCCCTAATTTCATCCCATAGGTTGCCTATTAAGACGAACCTCTGTTAAGGTACGGATCTCTAGAAGCAACACAAACATAAGCTTTCGAACATGTTAGATATGGATGTGGCAACAGTATTTGCTTCTTATGCAGTTGAAATACAAAACAAACCCTCACAGAGGTAAACATCACTTAATGTTACCATTAGAAGATTGATCAATAGATCATATACATGTTATATGCTCGATTTCACCCTATGTTCTCTATCAAAGTGGTTGAGTAATACCGTAGCCGAAAGGATAAAATACAGCACTACATAGGAAACACTTTCCAGGCTTGTAACTGAAATACAAATACAAATGCAACAACACTGGTGTAAACCATCTGATATTCTCTAAATGACCGAACCAAGCAAGAAAGAGAGCGAAATAAACTTGTCAGAACAATAGATGCAATCATCCTTCTGCTTACTGGTACACATGCATTTAAGAAAATGCTTCAGCAGTACTGACGCTAGCTAAACGGCAATAAACCATCTGGGCCTGACTTGTCCAAAGATACCATCTCTGATACACTGAACTAAGTCATGTGGGCATCTCTTCATTGCTGCTGCAGATAACTATGTTGAGTGAACCACCTGTCAAGTAGAAAAAGGATATCAGGCTGGAATCAAGCATAAAATGACAGTAAAAGTAATACAATATTCCATACATATAATGTCGTGTGCCAACAAAGCAATATGATGAAGCCATAGTATTTTTAACAATTGAAGCAGAGGATATAGTGAAAGAATACTGTTGTCTGTTCTTTACATTGAAAGAACTTAAATGTGGAATTGGTATTGAGCCACAATCACTTGGTACACCAGAACGAATAAAGGTAAGAAGCATACTGAAGGTTTCAATCCTCCATGTAGAACTACAAAATTAGCAACTCTGTATGCTGCATTGTGAGCGGTGCTATGTTCTCTACGGTGCAGCAAAAGCATGTGATCTGCTCAGTCAAGAAGGGTCACCTAGATTAACCAGATCTATGTAGTATTGGATCCATGGCCACTAGGGTGACCCAAACTTGCAGGATACCACTCATAGTTTTCCATAGCCCATCGTTTGATTATGGCATGGGTTGGCCCCTGTTGTTTGGCCTAATTCTTCTCCTCAGCCCAGCCTTGGTCTCACGCTCTCACCTTCTATCTCAGCCTCTCTCCGTCTCTCATATGGTGAAGCATTTGCTAGGGGATGGCTGAACCCTAGCCACGACAACAGAAAGTCCACAGCCATTTAGCAGTTACAAGTCGATCAGGAGCCAAGGATGGAGGGCTAATGCTAGTTGCCCTAGTCTTGCCAAAAGCACAGCTCCGTCACTTTCCATGGCATGTCTTCTTGTGTCCATCAACAAATATAACAATTAAACCATATGGTTACTGCTAAATCACAACAACACCATCTTGAATTGGTTCTTAAGTCACACTGTTGCAAAAATACCAACAACACTCAAAAGCTCAAAGAAACTCAAGAATTGCTCAAACATTGGATTGACATCATTTTACACCAAAAGCTCAAAGAAACTCAAGAATTGCTCAAACATTGGATTGACATTATTTTACACATACCACATACCAGCGACATCAGAATTTCTTGGTTGTTTATTCCACACAGCAGTTTCTCCGCTGATCCAGGTTACAGTATACATTAATAAGTCAGAGCAGCAGTAGCAACACAGCTCACTGTTTCCTGGTTTAACATAGAATGAACTGAGATTGAACATATACCAGTCTCTCTCTGACCGAATTCACAAGTGGGTGGCAGCGCCAAGCAACTCTAATCTTATCACTCAATATGCGATTGAAAAGGCAACTAGATCGACTAAGACAAAGCAAAATTAGGGATCGATTTTCGGACCGACGAAACGGTAAGCAACCTAAGGGATCGACTATCGGATTCTGACGAAACGAAAACCCTAGCTTATATTAGCTCACAAATCCTCACCTCACTTGCAGTAGCGGTCGGCCTTCTTGCGCACGCGGTCGTCAAGGGCCTCCTCGACGGTGCGGTTGCGAGCGGCGGCGCGGGCGGCGTTGGCGGGGTCGTAGCCGAATTTCTTCGACTCTACGGGGAAGAGTTCCTCGTACTTCATCCTCTTGGCCGCGTCGATGGTGTAGTCGTCGCCGGCGCCGCTGCCGCCTCCCCCTTCGGCGCCCTCCGCGGCCGCGGCCGCGGCCGCCGCGGCCTCGACATCGCCGTCGGCGGGGGCATCTGAGGCCGGCTTCTTACTCTTCTTCTTGTGCTTCTTCGGCTTGTGGAGGGAGGCGGCCTCGCCGCCCTTGAAGACGAGGCGGCCGGCCTTGGCTTTCTTGTACGCGTCAGACATGGGGAACACGGGGGTCGACTGTTGAGAAAGACGGAGACGAGGACGAAGCGGCTGCGACGCGCGGTCGATTCGATCGCCGGTAAGGATACGGTGTGGTCGGTCGTTCTCGAAGTCGGTTGACTCGTTTATGGGCCTGCCTCTGTTTTGATTTCGGATGTGGCGTGTTTAGCACTCTACTTACTTCGTTCCAAAGTCATGATTCGTTTTGTCCTAGGCTAAAATTTTCTTTGTCAAAATTGGAAAAGACACCATCATTTATCACATCCAATCCATTTAATTATCCACCATAAAATTTTATGCCAAAATGTGATACTCCTTCAACTCAAAATTACAATTAATTTTGGTTCATAAGTTTATTATAACTTTTATTATGAATCCAGATATACGATGTGTTCAGATAAATAGTAAAATATATATTAAAAAACTCAAAATCAATCATATTTTGAGATAATGCAATACTGTATATGTTGGTTATCCAATATATTTCAAATGTTTGGTCCAAAATATAAATTTTTGACTTAGAGAAAAACTTAAATAAACTATTATATAATTAAAAATAGAGGGAGTAGACAAAATATATAGTTTGAGAACGTTGTCATAATCATAACCCTAAGCACGAAAGCAAAAAGACATGCACTGTAATTGTGAGCTTCACAAAATGTGAGCTTGCTATGGTTAGGAAACCTATGTGGCACGATAAGGCGGCAAACCATTGGCCAGTGGTGAGGGAGTCGAGGCAATGATGCAATGTCGATGGGACAACAATGAGGCAATGGGGGAGATGAGCAGAGGGATTAGAACCATTATTGCTTGAGGAGGAGGAATGGTGGAACAGTGGGGCATCAGTAGTCTGCACGACTGTAGTGAGTGGCTACACGTCAGGGCGAAACAGCTGTGATAGAGGAGTTGCCTCGTAGGGAAAGACCATGTAAAGAGAAACTGCACAATATGTCTAAGCATGATAAGTCTTGCCATTGACGATCGTTGTGTTGTACTTATATAAAAAATAATACCTCCAACACAAAATAGTGTTTGATAGAAACAATTATTTTCTTAGCACAACTTTTACACTTAGTTACTTAAGCACCTTATTCATCTTTATAAGCACTAGGTCCATATAATTTTTTTTTTAAAAGGATACACTGACCAAATACCTCCATTAGGACCAAGACCACATAACGTGTACATGTTTATTATAATTAAAACCTTTTGAACTTGCAACAATTAATATAGTAGTATAAAGTATGTTCTATAATAGTATGTACCGAAAACGAGAAAGCGACAATCTATTGTATGAGTCGTTCTCTAACTATGTCTGTAAATTACGCAGTGGTCTAATAGCCAAGTGTTTGTGTCAACTATTAGGCTTGCTCTAAGAGTTTTACACATTATTTAGACTTTAACGCAATACTATCACGGTTGCTCCAGTGTGCGATTGAGGTCCCATTTGGATGTTAAACTTTTAGCTATATTTTAGCTACTGGAGATCCAAACTGAGGATTAATGCCCAGCTAAACTTTAGACCGAGGTCAAAAAGTGCATTAGCCCATTAGCCCTTGAAAAAGAGTTAACGCATGCTAAAATTCTCTAGAGTTTGATAAAAGACACACATATCCTTCTCTTTCTCCTTGTGAGCTATATATCCAGCATAAAAGTATCATTTAATGAAATTAGCTTATCCATTATACACATGATCCAAACAAAGACCGGCTAAACTTTAGGGAATAAGTCCATTCCACAACCCTCATCTATTAGCGTCGTTCGATTTACAACCCTCAACCGCAAAACCATGTAATTGACACTCCCGAACTACTGAAATCGTCCGATTTACACCCCTTAGTGGTTTTAAGAGCAGTTTTTGCTGACGTAGCACCACATCAGCCGTCCTACGTGACGCCACGTCAACAGCGAGGGGTTGAATTGGACTTCATCGATAGTTTGAGGGTGTAAAATAGACTTTACAAGAAAATAAAAATATTTTTAAGAAAATATGTGCAATTAAAATCCTAAAATCTTGCTTACTCTTAAAAAAATCATAGAAAAATTATTTTAGCTCAAAAAAATATGAAACCAGTTTCATATTTTTTTAAAAAATCATGCACTATCTCTTAATGCCTAGTTAGGAATTTTGTGGTCTCATTTTGGTGTTTACTTGCTAATAGGTCGTCTTGTTGCCTATGATAACAAGTATGGATTTAGTAGCAAGAACTTTCCACGATATGCATATTTGAATAAGCACTAACCAGACAAAAAGGTCACTAAACTAGCTCATTACAAAAATGCTCTAAGTACACTTATTTTTATTTTAGATTTAAAATTAGGTGATTTTTAATGAAATTCAACTTCATCAAAGTGAGCTACCGATCTTCGTAGTATGGGCCGTCAATGTCATCGAAGTCATTCTCAAGGCCTATTAAACTACTTTAGAATAAATAACATCAACAACTTTTAGCCAAAAAATAAAAGTATAATTATAAGAGATTTAAATAACTTATAACTATACCCTAAATGATAAAGCATTGTTTTAGAAAAAAAATAGGAAACTAGTTTCATATTTTTTTGAGCTAAGACAAATTTTCTATGAATTTTCTAAGAGTAAGCAAGATTTTAGGATTTTAATTACACATATTTTCTTAAAAATATATTTTTTTTGTAAAGTCTGTTTAACACCCTCAAACTATCAATGAGGTCCAATTGATCCCCTTGCTGTTGATGCGGCACGGCTGACGTGGTGCCACATCAGCAAAAACCACTGAGGGGTGTAAATCGGACGGTTTCATTAGTTCAGAGGTGTCAAATAAATGATTTTGCGGTTGAGGGTTGTAAATCGAACGACGCCGATTAACGAGGATTGTGGAATGGACTTTTTCCAAAAGCAAGCTTGCTCTAACGGAGGCCCAAGATCACAAGTTCAGAATCACCTCCCCTCACGACCCAGCACGGCACTGAACCCAAACTCGCCGACCGACAGGGATGCCCCACATAAATCCTTTTGTTAAAAATGATTCAAAATTCTTCCATAAAATTTGGAAGCTGCCCTCAAAAGTGGAAATTACGGTGCGCCGTGCGCCGCGGTCTGTTCGGCTTCGGCGCCGCCCAGTTCTCCCAGTCCAGGCCGCCAAAATTCCCTCCCCAATTCTCTCGTGCTCCCTCTCGGCCGCCGCCGCCGCCGCCGCCGCCGCCGCCTCCCTCCTGTAGCTTCTTGATTCCTCGCCTCCTGCCTCCCGCCTCCGCCGGGCTTTTCCCCACCGCCTCAAAAACCCTAGACCCCAACCGCAGCCCGCAGGTGTAGCAGCGGGCTGCGGTCGCCGCCTCGCACCGATGCCTCGACCCTTCGAAGAGATCTCCGACGAGGAGTGGTCGCTCCACAGCTTCAAGCCGTCGCGCGTCCTCAAGCGCTCCAGCCAGCCGCCCTCGCAGCCTCCGCCACCGATCGATTCATTCCGCTACAACCCCAAGGCATCCTCCGCCGCCGGTACCGGCACCAGCACCGCAGCCGTCGTCATCTCCGACGACGACGACTTCGACATAGGTGCGGACTCGCAGTCGCGCCGCGCCTCGAAGAGCAAACGCGGCCTCAAGCGCCCGCATCACGGTCTCCCTTCGCGGGCTCCTCAGTCGACTGGCGCCTTCCGCCACAATCTCAAACCCTCCAAGACAGCCGCTGCCCCGCGGATCTCCGACAGCGAGGACGACGACTTCGACATCACAGACAGTGACTTAGGTCTTCCTGCCTCGCCTCCGAGGACGTCACCCCTGCGCCGCAAAGGGAAGAGCCAACGCGTTGTGAAGCGTCCGAAGCACCGGCCCCATTCGCAGGCTCCTCCGTCAATTGGTTCGTTCCGCCACAATCCCAAACCCTCTAAGGCCGCCGCTGCCCTGGGGATCTCCGACAGTGAGGACGACGACTTCGACATCAGAGACAGTGACTTAGGCCTTCCTGCCCCGCCTCGGAGGACGTCACCCCTGCGCCGCAAAGGGAAGAGCCAACATGTTGTGAAGCGTCCGCAGCGCAATCCCAAACCGTCTAAGGCTGCCGCTGCCCTGGGGATCTCCGACAGCGAGGACGACGACTTTGACATCACAGACAGTGACTTAGGCCTTCCTGCCTCGCCTCCGAGGACGGCACCCCTGCGCTGCAAAGCGAAGAGCCAACACTCCCTGAAGCGTCCGCAGCACCATCCACATTCGAAGGCTCGTCCCAAGCCCGCCAAGGCTGCTGCCAGCTTAGGGCTATCTGACAGTGAGGATGATGACTTCGACCTCACAGACCATGACTTGGACCTTCCAGCTTCTACTTCCAGGACATCGCGCCCGCGTCGCACTGCAGGTCGTCGGTTGGTAACTGCTGCCATTGACATATCCGAGGAAGACGATGACTTAGAACTTGCTGATGATGACTTCGACTACAAGGACCCAAGGCCTCTCCAGCAATGCTCCTCTAGTCGTCGCTTTGTGATTGGGGACGATGATGACAGTGATATACCTTTAGCTGATGAAGCAGTGAATTTGGAGGATGACGATGGGGTGAACTGGTCGGAGCTGGAGAATGAGGACGGAGACAAGGGATACAATGGGGGGAGAAGTGTACATGTGGAGGAGCGTGTGCATGAGGGGGATGTGGTTGGAATGGCGTTGCGCAAGTGTTCACGCATCTCAGCGGATTTGCGCCAGGAGCTTTTTGGCTCATCAGCGCGGAATATTGAAAGCTACGCCGAGATAGATTCTTCCACTTGTCGAATTGTTACTCAGGTAAATTGTCCAATAGATTTAATTTAAGGTTTTTCTTTTGAGATGGCAATTTGAGGGTTTTGAATAACCAATGTTTTGATCAAATGGGATTTGTGAACTCTGAAACAGGAAGACGTTGATGCTGCATGCACAAGTGAGAATTCAGGGTTTGACCCTGTGTTGAAGCCATATCAGCTTGTGGGTGTTAATTTCCTTCTCCTATTGCATCGGAAAAGCATTGGTGGAGGTGAAGTTTTTATGCATTGAGATACTGAACTCAGCACTCACAATTGCTATAGCATTATTTGCTAGTGAAGTAGCCTGTGATTGCCATCAGAGATTGCCCTGTTGTTTTTGCAACCGTTGCCTTCTGCAATAACCACTCTCTCATTTGCTAGTTCTTTACACAGATGTAAATTATGTGAGTAGCAATCATATTGGTGAAAATCATTTTGACTGAGAACACTTTAATAGTGCCTTTTAGTTATTTTACATGATTCCTTTGATGGAAAAAAAATTGTTGGAAATCCAAATACCATGGTATGCCAAATCGATATTAGGGTGCATCACTACATATATAGATGTTTAACTGGCGACCGACTCGATACTATCTTCTAGGATCACAAGAATACAGCTTTTGTGCAATAATTTGTTTGTATCATGTATTCATTTTAAGTAAAACTGATTGGAGTACCATACACTAATGGTTTTACTTATTGTTACTTTCCTATGTCTCATCATTTTCACTATGCCCCAAAAAATACTAGATTATTTATGTCAATATGTCTCTCCTCTCTGTCTTTACAGCAATTTTGGCCGATGAAATGGGTCTTGGGAAGACAGTGCAGGTAAGCAACCATGGTCCCCTAAATTAGGGGAATCCATTATACAACATGTATGTCTTATCTATGGTAGTTCACATATGTTCTTCTTGACTGTATCTTGTTGAAATATAACATTGCATGACTTATTTATTAAATGCTTGATCACTGCACGCAGTTACAGTAAAACATTAACTGACTAATGTGGTCTCTTAGAAGGTTAGAATATGTCACATGTAGGATGCCGCCTAATGGAGTGCCAATTATTTTTTTTAGTGTATGAAATTTTCTTTTTTTCCCTTACAGGCTGTCACTTATCTTACTCTGTTGCGGCATCTACATAACGACCCAGGTCCACATCTCATAGTTTGCCCAGCTTCTGTGTTGGAAAATTGGGAAAGAGAACTCAAGAAGTGGTGCCCTTCATTTTCGATCATCATGTTTCATGGAGCAGGAAGGACTGCCTACTCAAAGGAATTAAGCTCCTTAGGCAAGGCTGGTTGTCCAGCCCCATTTAATGTCCTTCTTGTTGGCTATACACTTTTTGAAAGACGAAGGTTTGTAGTGACTTCTTTGCATGGCACAGCAGAATGTCAGATTCATAAGTCATAACATTGGAAATTGTGCTCATCTCTTGAAACTTTTAATGTAGTGCTCAACAAAAGGATGATCGGAAGGCCCTAAAAAGATGGCGATGGAGTTGCGTTTTGATGGATGAAGCACATGTTCTGAAAGATAAGGGCAGCTTCCGATGGAGAAACTTGATGGCTGTTGCGCAACATGCTCGTCAAAGGCTAATGCTGACGGGGACTCCTCTTCAAAATGATTTGCATGTAAGTCGTTTTGACAAGTGTGCGCCTGATGGTAGTCCTTCATACATCCTGTTATTTTTTAGCAAATGTGAAAGTAGAAAAACATCCGCCTATGTGATGAAATTGATGTACAGAACTTTCTGAAAATAAAATGTAGAGTAGTGTAGGTACTTTTTTTTTTCTCGAACACGCAGGAGAACTGCGTATCATTGTATTAATAGTAGAAGAAAAGAGTCATACATAGACCCACCCACACACACACGCCCACTCTCACTCCTAAAGAGACTAAATCGCCTGTTTACAGATAGAAAAAACGACCCACAATAGACAGGGACATCCTAACCAGCATCTCTAGCAGAGAGTAAGGACAGTCCCTTAGCTCCTGCCAAGGACCACCAGTGGGCTTCTTCTCTAGCCAGCCTCAAAACCATGTGCTTGGAGCAGTCCCATTGAAGACGCAATCATTCCGATGCTTCCAAAATGCACCAAACGCCCAGAATTATGAGAGTGTTCAGGCCCAAAAAACAAGTGCTAGGATTCAATATTTGTCCCAAAAAAAACAAGTCGTTTTACCCAATCTAGTATGTGCATGTGCATGCAGCAGTCAATTTGTGCGAAATATTGCTAATAGTTAGGGGCAATCAAGGTCATTTTACTTCCTTGTTAATCTGTCCTAGAATTCCTAGAATGACTTTTTTTTGGACGGACGGAGTAAAATTTGAAATAAATTGCACAGTTAAACTTAACAAAGTCAAAAGGTGCACACTACCAACAATTCAACAATAGACTTATAAATAGCACTATTTTTTGGGGATTATTAGCAGCACCTTTTTAGCTATTTCAAGATCATGTATTAATCAAAATAGTGTTTGAAAGCAATACTTTTCTGAGACCAATCGTATGTTGTTTTCGATTTGTGGACTTATCAGATACAAGGCATACATCAAGGTACAATTTCGCCATTTCTTTCTACCATATTTATGAACCTCATAGCGTCAATATATGAATTTACATCGAAACCCCTCTACCTCCTGAAAGTGCTAAGAAAGGAACCACTAAAGTGCAGGAATAAACGAAGGGCATCATAATAATTTTATTTTACTCCTTAATTAGTGTGTGCAAAGCATGGTAGCATACTCAATCTGTGCACTCAAAACTATAACGCTCTATGTTTGGTATTGTATATAGCATACAAAGTCGTTAACTGTATCTGAATGCTATGTGCCACACTTCATTTTTTTTAATAAGCGTCAATAGTTGTTCCTTGTTGACATGGCATAAGTGATATCGGTTCTTTTATTATTTGATAGCTTTCCACCCTCACTGTTTTTAAAGGCAATCTTAATGCTTAAAATTTGATTTCATCATAAATTGCTATTGTATCTAAAACTTCTTTAAATGAAATGTTATATGCAGGAGCTATGGTCATTGTTGGAATTCATGATGCCTGATATATTTGCCACCGGAGATGTTGATCTGAAGAAGCTGCTGAATGCAGAAGATCATGAACTAATTTCACGCATAAAGTCCATTTTAGGGCCTTTTATTCTTAGACGTTTGAAGTCAGATGTAATGCAACAACTTGTTCCTAAAATACAACACGTGCGTGAGTCTCTCCTTAGTTCTTAGACATTGGCAATCAGTTGTGCTTCTTGATGTTTCAACCTAAATTCATCTTTTTTGCAGGTTAAGTTTGTCATCATGGACACAGAGCAGTCTAAAGCTTACAAAGATGCCATAGACGACTACCGTGCTGCTTGTCAGGCTCGTAGTGCCAAGTCTTCAGTTGACATTACCAATAATGTTGTTGGATTGATTCCAAAGCGTCAAATATCAAATTATTTTACACAGTTTCGCAAGGTGAGCATATCTTATGACACATATTTTAGAAATATATTTATGGCTGTTTCAAATGTTCTTTCATTGCTCCACAGATTGCGAATCATCCTTTGCTTATAAGGCGTAATTATGGTGACAAAGATGTTGATCGAATTGCAAGGTTGATCTACCCTAAAGGTGCATTTGGCTTTGAATGTTCCTTGGAGAGAGCAATCCAAGAGCTAAAGAACTACAATGATTTTAATATCCACCAGGTATAGTTCTTTCTTGATCTCTACCTTATGAGCTGTTCCACCATCTATTGGCTTTGCTGTCTGAATTAAATATAGTAGGTCTTGCTCTTTGCATTGTCTGGTCAGAGCCATTGTCCTGTTTTGTATAATTTATTTTTAGCCAAATAGTTCAATGCAGGACCGAGCATTATGCATATGTTGTTTCAATGGCTACATTGGGCAATGAGTGCTTTTTTGATTTTGAGAAACACACTATTGTCTGAGAGTTAATCTTCTTTCTTATTCTCTACTGATGCTGTATTTATTTTTCCTTTTGCCTGCAGCTATTATTATCATATGGTGATGTGGGTACAAAGGGTGCTCTGACAGACGAGCATGTTTTTGCATCAGCAAAATGCCAGGTAAATTCCTTTGTCCAACATCTGTTTTGCTATGTAGTTGCTGTTTATTATAAAAAAGGTAGAAATATTGAGAATTCTTTGCAACAAATCGTCAACGGAGCCATCCATGTACTTCCAGTTTTTTTAAACCACTCATGCTTTTTGACCTTAATAATCTCTACTCTCTGTTCAGGCCTTGGCAGAGCTTTTACCTTCTCTAGCAAATGATGGTCACAGAGTACTCATATTTAGTCAGTGGACCACAATGCTTGATATCCTTGAATGGGCACTGGAAGTAATAGGCGTTACATATAGACGTCTTGATGGGGGGTAAGTTATTTCCTTTGAGATTTTTTACTTGGATGCTGTCTGTTTATTAACTATTTGTCTTTTTTCCAGGACACCTGTAACAGAAAGGCAGACTATAGTGGACACTTTCAACAATGATCGTTCTATATTTGCATGTTTGCTTTCTACAAGAGCTGGAGGCCAGGGGCTGAACCTTATAGGAGCTGACACAGTCATTATACATGACATGGATTTTAACCCCCAGATGGATCGGCAAGCTGAGGATCGCTGCCATCGCATTGGACAGCAGAAACCTGTCACTGTCTACAGGTGCCACTTTAGTTGATTTGATTTCAATAATATCTGTTTCTTCTGTTTTTGTTTGTTGATATCATGGACATATCCATATTGTTCTTGTTTTTCTACTTAAAGATGCTTTTCTCTTCTTTTTTAATATTAGCTAAAGATTATGAAAAGTACTTCCTTTGTTTTGTTATTATACCCTTTTAAATCTTTTTTGTTCTTTCTGCAATACAGTCCTGCATATAAAAGTTGTTCTGGAAAATTACGATGAAACCTAGCATTATCTGTTTTATAAAAATGCGGTGGGTGCCTGTACACTTTGCATACATATATGCATGTGCTGAAAGATAACTAGAGAATTTTCTTGGTTTTGCTACATTTTGGTGAAGTATGCGCTGCTCTTGCAAATGGAGCAGCATCCTATTTTGTTGAATACCCCAGGCAATTTTTTTGCATTTGCTGTTGAGTTTGCTCTATACCATCTTTACTATGTGCCATTTTTCATAGGATTTTTGAAATTGGAATTGCCCTTATAATCCAAAACAATCATAATGTCTAACAAAGGAAATCAAAGCGACACAGATAATCACTATTATGAAAGCGATATGGTGAGCATGGTTGTTTACATATCAAGCTCCACATGAAATTGTTATGGAATGATAGTGAGTGCATTATTTGTTCATCCAGGCTAGTGACAAAGGGTTCGGTTGACGAAAACATCTACGAGATTGCGAGGCGGAAGTTAATACTAGACGCCGCAATTCTTCAATCTGGAGCAGAGTTAGACAATAGCACTGATGTACCAGAGAAGACGATGGGAGAAATTTTGGCATCTCTTCTCCTATGCTGAAGGTCTAATCATGGAGTGCCTTGGAGGTATTTGATCCTATCGTTATCAATGGGTTTTTGGCCTTCATTTAAACATGTCGGTCACCCTGATTGATTTCTTGAGGTCCTAAAATGTGCGTCCATGATGCCTTTTTGCACTGGACCTCCATTTGTCGGCATCTGCCTTATCCATCAGTTTTATGAATGCTCTTCTACAAACTGCTGGATAGCCTACGTGGTTCTAATTTTGCATAATGACGTAGTGTTTAAGCAATGTAGTTGAGATGGAGTCTGATGTTCATTTCTCCTATATAGGAAGGGACTGGAATCTGAGGAAATAGTACATGTGTACCAAAGTTTCAACATGTTCTAGATGAAATGGAATAGTTGCAAGGTGCAACTATGTAGGAAGCATTTGCTTCAGTCTGTACAATGTCTTCCTTTTTATATTATATGTGCCGAGTACCTACACTTAATTGTCACTTGTCAGTATAGGTTCTGTCTACTTATGCATTTTACGGTGCAGTTATACTGCATGTACATGTATCTAACCATCAATTTTCTTTGAGATTGCCCACCCCCACCCTCCCTTTCTGTGGGAGAGACTATAGAGGAAGCATTATTAGTTAACTTTTTTTTGTGAGCAAAATGATATCATAATACATATAAGAATCCACAACATGCAGCACCTTAGCTGCAGCTGTCCAAATATATTGAGATTTCAGCTTCTTTGGTCATCATGAACTGTACCTGGTATGGGCCTAGAGGGCCCATATGGATGTGGTACTGTTCATGTGAACACTACCCGTGGGTACTGTAGCACAGCTGCTGCCGTCCATCTTTCTAAGTTAGGAATTAGGAAGTTAGGGATTTGGAAGGATCTAGATATTAGGATGGCTCGCAAGCTTAGGGTTTCTTGAGAACCATGTCGTGTCTCCTCTATATAATAGAGGCCTCATGTATCAAATAAATCAAGTAAAGAATTAAGGAATTAAGGGGTAAAACCCTAAAGCTCTCCAGCTCCCTCTCTCCTTGCGCAGCCCCATCTCCCTGCGCCGCCGCCTCCTACACCGCCACCATGGGCATCGGGCGCCCCCTCTTCCCCTCTCTCTAGCCCCTATATCCAAGGGAGTAGCCAAGCCCATCACAGCACCTTACAACATACTGTCGTGCTCTGACAAATTTTCTAATGTTGCAGATATGTCTTTTTTGTTTGCAGTTGCGTGTTTTTTCACTTCTCTGGCATTTTTTAATCAAGCTTGCCACTCCATATGTTCATTTTTGTTATGTGCTGTTCTTTTATGCTTTGTGCTCGGATAATCTGCTTATGAAGTACTGTTAGAGTTCATCTTCCTTGCTGATGCAGTAAAATTAAGTTAAGCATTTTAGATCAAAGCATGTGAGCATCTCCAGCAGCATACCTATATTGGATTGCTATACCTAAAAACTACCAGAAAACCTAAAAAACTGCTCCAGCAGCATACCTATATGTATTGCTATCCCTAAATTTTTTAGGCTAGAACCTATATTTCTCTCCCCTAAACCCAAATATACCAATCCAACACCACAAAATAGGTCTAGACCCATTTGCTGCAAGCAAGCGCGGGAGACGCCAACGACCTGTGCCATGAAATTTCCACAGATGAGAACCGCTGGCCCTACTCGCTCCGGCCACCAATGCGCCGCCGGGACCTGTGGTCGACATCGTCGCCCACCTCAACTCCTCCACGCCCACCCTCGCAGCACCGCCCTGACTAGATCTCGCCACCGCATCGCCCCAGCCGGAGGGGCCGAGCTCTCTCGCATCCCGGCGTCGGAGCCCAGGCACCATGGGCGAGCTTGGCGAGCTCCACTAGACAGAAGCACGGCTGAGCTCAACCACACGCGGCCATGGAGCTTGAGAGAGCTCAAGCCCAGTGTGCCGCGGCGGTGAGCTCAAGCCCGACGCGGCTGCAACGAGCTGCGCCCCGTGGGCGAGGTTAGCGCCGAATCTAGAGGAGGAAGAAGCAGCGGGAGACCAAGAAGGGTGCGAAGGGGAGGAGACTGGTGTGTTGCTTGGGGGCATCGCCGTGGCGACGAGAGCTGGAATCGGCATTGGGATGGATGACGGCGATTCGGCGAACTGGCGAAGGTGGGTGGGGATTTTTTGCCGTAGCTTTGGTCTTTTGCAAAAAGGCCCTTACGAATACATGTAATGTTCAGCATATTTTCTGTGTCTTATATTTTTTATATAAAACCCCTACAATATAAGTGTATTTACAAGAAACTTTATAGGTATCCAAATTTAGGTGTGCTGCTGGAGAAGAACGTAAAGTCTGCCTAAAATTTTTCTCTCTCTTGAACCTAAAACTCGTTTTAGGTTTCCAGTTTTAGGTATGCTGCTGGAGATGCTCTTTAGGGTTTTATATTGCTTTGAGTCTTTGACGGCATCCCCTGTTTATTGAAATCATAGCACTTCAGAATTTGATGTCATGTTGGCATACTGCTCAAAGGTGCACTGCTTGTTATTATCCTGGCTTTCTTTATTTTTTCCCTGTTAACAGTTGCAATTAGGGACACAATTTTTTTTGTTTCTTGGGGTCATTGGGTTGACCAAAACTCATCCAAATGAACTAATCTGAATTTCAAACAAGAGTGGAAAAAATGTGGTCTAGGGGAGTGATGCAGCGGCAATTCATGGATGAGTGTTTTAATGAATGCGACTTATCTTTTCTGACTTTAAGAAACAAAATAACCTGGTCTCTGTGAGTATCAGTTGTAATAGGAGCACAACACTTGCTGTATACTTGACTACTTCAAGCTACCATTGTACAATGCCATTTTCCTGATGTCCAATACTCAGGCCCGAATGCATTCTAGATAATTTGTTTCTGCGATACCATGATTCTGACAATTCTCTCCAGCTCTATTTCTGTGATGGTTAAGTTGTTTTCATCGATCCTTCTAAGTCTGGGCACATGACATGACCATATGTCAACTGCAAGAAATTCATTTTATGCTGGTGAAGGCTTTAATTATTTTCCTCCCACTGATTCTGGGCTGAGGATCTGCTTTGCTTACTAGACTTATGATCAGTTTGTCTTGTATTGACGACTTTGGCTGGGCGCCAGGGATTCCATGCTACCTTTATATATTGTGAACATAAGGGGCTTTTTTTTTTTGCGCCAGGGTCAAGAAATATGTTTTTGTAGCAGGACATTTGTTGAATGCCGCTCTAATTTGCTGGTGCTGCTTATCCGTTGGATGAAAAAAAAATTCTGGATTTTCTTACCCTTGGAATATAATTGCTTGAATGGAGGTATTGATCGTTGTCTTTGCTCATGTGGAGAGCGGCAGAGCTCCTGTCACTTAATGGGAGAAAAAGGAAACGTGTTCATGTGGGCCGATTGTTCTGTACTCCCTCCGTCCTGAAATATAAGGCATTCAAGAGTTTAAAATTTGTCCTTAAATACAACGTATTCTAAGACTTTTAGACAAACATTAAAGGAAATCATTTAATTTTTCTTGACTCTCCACTGCATACTTGCCTTTTCTATTCCTCCTCCACTGCTTAATTTTAGGAACAACTTTAATTACTACTGCTAAATGGGAAGGTCTCAGAGGGTACATGTGTCTTTTGCTCTTTCTTTTAATCTGTCTTAAAATTGCTAGGATGCCTTATATTACAGGACGGAGAGAGTATATGCCAATTCCATTCATGTAATGGTTTGCTCACTTGGCGTTCTGTACCTACGCTAGAATCCGATGATTTGGAGTATACTTGACTACTGAAATGTTGCGCCATTGCCATGCGCATGATTGCTTCGTAGCATGACTCCAAGCGTGCTTCTATTAGCCAAGTACTGCTGCTGACCCCAAAAACTGGAATCCTGAGGCACGGCGCCCTGGTGTCCTGCCATGAAGAAAAAGGCCCTGGGTAAGTTGCTATTCGGATGCATCATTGATGGAATGAGCATTGTCTCCGGACGACGGCATTGTTGTCCTCTCGTGGAGAACTTGGT
This sequence comes from Alloteropsis semialata, assembly GCA_004135705.1. Taxonomy (NCBI): domain Eukaryota; kingdom Viridiplantae; phylum Streptophyta; class Magnoliopsida; order Poales; family Poaceae; genus Alloteropsis; species Alloteropsis semialata. The sequence goes on from CM014276.1 coordinate 55,162,545, forward strand.
TTTTGGTCCTCAATCGCTGGTGGGTAAAGTTGGGTTCATGGGCTGGGCTATTTTGTTTCTCGTGATCTCTGAAGCTCTCTGAACCCCTCTCGTCCGGATGTCTGGGAATTGTCCCGGCCTCTCTCTCCTGGTACTTCAGAGGTTGTGCTGTGCATAAGACATGGGGAAACGGCCATGCGCTTGTGTACGGGTGTGACGTTCTCGCTAGTGTGGTATAGACGGGCGCAGTCAGAATCATTGAGCAGGAATTGGAGGCGCGCGCGTTGAAACAGGTCAACAGATGTCTCCTTTTCAGAATAGAGGACGTAATCGTCCTATTATAGTAACGATGTGACGACTTGCAGGACATCCTTTGCTCAGTGTGTTTCTGCTGCCGTTTGCCTGAAACCGCTAGCTTCGTACATTCTCCTTTTTTCGAAGTGGTCAGGTATTTCTCTCCCCTTTGCCTTGCTCAACTTGTTACAGCGGCGTGTTAGTTCGTGTTACAGACTCATCCCCTGGCGATTTCACATTGTTTTGTCGCCTCGCCTACACCTCGAATTGTTTGGTTGTGCTTGTGCACGTGAAGAGAGAGGCCAACTGTATACTGTCGGGGTCCTATTCTATACGTTCGTTTTTAACCAAAACGTATAGGTACAGACGTAATGTTTTCACCTGTGTGTGGACCTGCTCGATCGAGTAGAATAGGATGAGATGTACGTGTCACGTGGACATGTCGCGGTCCATGTAAGCGATGCCGCAGACGATGGCGTGCATCGCATGTCTCTTTGTAGGGCCATCGCCTCGCGCTAATCCCCGACAAGCACGTACGAGGGTGTAAGCTTTGCCAATAACTCGCAGCTTGCATGCATATGCGTCCACCTCCTTCCCGTAGTCCCATATGAGTGTTTATGTCTTAATTTCGAGTCCCACCATCATGCTCTTTGCCATGGGCACCGCATGCATGCAGCCATGTCCGCCGTGGGAATCTCTCTAGCTAGCTAGCTACACGGTGGTGTGTGTGGTGGGGGTCGAGGCGAGAGCGGGGGGTGAGCTTGGAAGCGCCCGTGAACCTCTTCTATGCCCCGCTTTTATCTTGCGCGCCTACTAGCTAGCCTTACTGCCAAGGGGCATCATACGTGCTGAGAAGGCACTGGTGGAACATATCATATTTTTACATGAAGGCCTTGGTGGAAGATATCATCATGTTTGCATGTCATGGACCTGTCTTGTCCATATCGCCCCCACCCTCTCTCGTTTTCTCTCTGTACAGATATGGCTCACGTGATTACTTGGGTTTCAGTGTCGACGTACTATGTACATATACTCCTTTTCCTCCATTATATTTTCCTCTGTCTAGTATATGTGAGTATAACATTTGTCTTCTCTACCTCACGCTAACATGGTTTGGACTGTGTTTTATAGACCTCCTAAATCCTAAATATGCAATCCACCTTTAGACGAAGAGATTGCAAATCATGTTCATTTTTTGCCCTATTCACAAGCTCCATGGCTGCAAGTTGGAGTAGGCCTGTCACTGGGGAGGGTACGGAGAAACCCACTCTTGTTCATACCCAAATCCAAATATATATTACCCAATCCTTACCCTCCCCATTCTTACCCATATCCAATGGATAATTAATTTTGTACTAGATACTATATATCTCTAGTGGATAAATAGTTTTCTCCCCATACCCTACCCTCCCCATTTGTAATGGATAATTAATTTTCTCCCCATACCCTCCCCATTTGAGGTGGGTGTGGATTTGGATATGAGTTTTGGATATTCAACAACAGGCCTAAGTTGGAGTCCCTTTTTCCTGGCTATTAGTACCCCGATATCTTACTGGTTTGTCTAAATTCCATTTTCATTATGGGATGCCAGTTTCCATCGCAAGATTCAGTTTGTTATCATTACATACAAGCTATCCTATATATGATAGCAATTGTTGGGAAAAAATGAATTATTTTTACCAGATTTTAATTCGAGGCATATTTCGTAAGCAATTGCTACTGCTATGAAAAACAAATAAACATGTATAAATCTAAACAATGAGAGCAACAAAAACATCATAGATATAGTCAGTAGATATGTAACAAACATAATCAAACACATTGCTGCACTATCACCCATCTATGGACTTACATAATAGCACTCCGTCCTCGTGTAGACTCGATGTAGAGGCAGTGCGGAGCGAAGTTGATCAGCTTCGAGCAGTCGCGCAGTTGCGCTGCCTAGAAACCTTATTGCCACCTCTCGTGCAGGCTTCACGATGGCAAGGGCTCGGAGATACTGCTCCTCCCCTCCTCGGTGCACGCCAAGAAGAAGAGCCGGCGAGATCCGACAGCTCAGCAGCACAACACACTTCACATTGGAAAAAGAGAGAAAGTGGAGAAAGAGATCATGGAGATTTTCCCGTGTCTCTGACCTGGACGTCTCTAGGTTCTCTTATAGAGAAAACGGCAGCCCATTGCTGATCGTTTCATCTATAATGATGCCCCATTAATTGGTAGTTGTAATTTCCCACTTAATTTGGGATTAAGGCATTGACTGCATACTTATCCTCTGTAATGACCGTTGTCAAAAAATTAATACGCAGATGGCAAAAGGTTTACACAAGTCACCTGTTCGTTTACGTGACAAGAACGCGAATACACATGCGCGTGTGTAACCCAAGCCCTATTCTCTTCTTGTTTTCAAACTAGTGAGAGAGCTCGCGTATTTGACTTGGCTTGCATCAACTCAAACAAGCATTATAGGACAACTCTATATGCCATGCACTTTTGTTTTGGGATTCCATAAATGGGCATCTCCATGGGCCTATTTTATTCCAGCAGCAAGTGGATCGAACAATCGACTTTTAAAGGTAGCACAACAATTAGTGATGTCCTGTAACAGAAAGGGAAAAATATCGACTTTTATGGGCATGCCACGTTGGCAAAATCAGGCTCCAAAACTACCTTAGGGAGTTAGATAAACTGTTTTCACCAGTTTAGGGGTAAAATAACCAGATTTGTAGGTTAGGGGATGAAGGGAGTTAGATATATGTTGGGGAGTTATGTAGACTTTTTCCTAACAGGAAGTGAAAGGACGGGGGGAAAACGGCGCACAGAAATGTGCACAGCCGCGCACGTCGCTGTTCCCGGCCGGGTTGTTGTTCAACTTTCCACCTTTGCTTATTCTGCGCTCCTGCCATTTCTCACTTATTCTTGCGGACAGATCTTGTCAATGCAGAAAGTTGCAATCGCGAATCAATGCAGGCTTGGACCCATTATATATATGCTTGGAGAGAAGATACAGGGAAGAGTCTTTGACATCCTACTGTCGGATGTTATCTTCTTGCTGACTCTAGCATATATGTGCTCGCTTGATCCGTATAACGCCATCGCAGCATGTCAACTCAATCAGGTGATGCGCTGAGGCAGCCATGGCGCCTAGCTAGTCATCCATCCAAATTACAAAGCAAAATTTTATCCGGCGCCGGCCTGCGGCACGCAAAAATGTTCGCAGAGGCCGGCGCGCGCTGCATCGGACACCGGCTTCCGGCCCCTATCTCGCGAGCGTCGTCGGGCTGGTCGCGGTACGGTGCACGGGCTACTAAAAAGCGACGGCACCCGAAACAGACGTACCGGCGTGTACCGCCTGGGACCAGCAGCACCGCCGCGTCGCGTTGCGTCGCGCCGCGCGCCCGCTCGCCCCCACGGCCCACGCGCACGGCGTGCTGGGCTGTGGCCGCGCGCGCGAGGGGGGCTGCGGCTGGCCATCGTGATTGTTCCCTTCCGCCCTCGCGAGACTCGCTCACAGTCGGTCACAGGGGCCCGGCGCCCTCGGTCCGGGCGGTCCCATACGTCGTCCCGTGTTTTTTTTTTGACA
>CM014276.1:55167109-55192906 GCA_004135705.1 Alloteropsis semialata
CCGTGATGCTGTATCACGTGACCTAGAGCACCAAAGAGACGATCGTGACATGCATGCTCTACAGTGTGTGGTGAGCCGAAAGCCAACAAGCACGGACGACGCACGAGCCTCTTCCCGGAGGCCAGGATATTGGTCGAGGATTGTACGACGCGCATGCGCACAGCAGCAGACCCATGCGGCATCGTTGCAGGGACGGCCATGCCCGAGAGAGGACGACGAGACCTTCTCGCTCGCCTCAGTGTTCCCCCTTGCCCCTGTACTACTGTCTCTCCTGGCTAACGGAAGCGGCGGCTATATTCCAGTATTCCACCACTTCGCCCTGACGCCCTGTTGCCCTTGTGATTTCGTGAGCACCAAGCGTGCATGCACTGCCGCACTGGCGTGTGGCCAGCTCCAGCTCCGTAGTATATGATTTTGCCTCTCCAGCGCAGCTCCGTATGGTTTTGCCTCCACAAGATAGGTGCCCATGATAGCGCCGCGTGCAGGCAGTCCGATTGCTCAGAGAACGGTACGGTTGTTGTGCTGCTCGCGTTTGTCTCTGGGTCTGGTCTGGGGTGTTTTGAATTGCTGAAAGGCTGGCGGTTAAAGATGACACGCCTGACACTAGGCAAAGCTTGCAGAACGCAAGGAAATCATTAGTGTTTGCATCCCGAGTGGATCTAGTATAAGAGATGGTAGAAGGGCTCGCTCGATCAAGAAACCTGCCTCGTCATCGTCGTCCTCTCGTTTTCCATCCCGTGACCGGGGGTGGTCCTCCCGTCAATCCCTGCGTCCCTTTCTCTCTCCGAATCCGTGTCTGTTTCCCAGAGTGTGCCCATTCATGGCGCGGACATCGATGGCCCTGCCTGCCCTGCCCTGAGCGAGAGAAGGGCTGCGGCGCTGCCGCTACTCCTGGCCTGCAGCTGCGCAGCTGATGCGCTGGCTCTGGCTAGCTGCAACAGGCTGCAGTGCCATGACTTGTGTCGGCCGGAGTGGGCGAGGCACGGAAGGCGTAGGAGAGATCGAGGAAGGATCAAGCGGAAAGGAGGCGGATGATGGCCGGAGACATCCATCCAAAAGCTGCCGGCCGGCGCTGCTCCTGCGGCCGGCGTGCCTTTGCAGGCCTGCATGCATGTTGCATCGGCTTTGTGCCGTCATGTGCTCGCCTCGCCCGGCCTCGGCGCTCATTCCGAGACCGGCCAAAGCGCAGCTCAAAAGCATAAGCCTGGCGTTTTATTGCTGCATCGGCGCGCCGGTGCCAGGCGAGGCCAGGCCGCCGCAACGCGAGCTGCGCGGCAGGCAGCTCCGTCGAGGCCTTACTTGCTTGTCCACACACCCTTGGCGCCACCCTCTTGCACGTATGCACTCCGATCCACACTCCATTGCATGTAGCAATGTGTAAACATTTCTTTAAAAATAGTTTATGTGTAAGCTACAATAATACCCATCGGCCTAGCCAAATGCCCAAATGGGACATGTACGTACACGCGTGTGCAGATACCCACCGTTTACACTGTAGCACTAGCTGCGTGCAGAGATGCTGTTTCGATTTGTGCGTGAAGTGTGATGCATCATGAGTTGCAGATACACATGGTGTGTAAAGATCCATCGGGAAAATCTCCCGGTGGAAAAAGAGGGTCTACAAAGTAACGGAGTTCATCACGGGTAGCATTATTGCACTATGCCAATATAAATGCTCCATATTATCTATGATCACATGCATGGCAAATAGGATTGACAAGTTTGTCAATGCTAAGATTTGCCTATTTAATCTCTCTTTTTGAGCTTTGTGTGGCGGGTATGCGTTTGTGTGAGTGTTTCCACTGTTTTTTTTTCTGAAAATAATGGAATCTTCCCTCTCTCTAGGCAGTTGAACAAATGGAGTTTTGTATACAATAATATTGGAGTCGTTTTCAAGCAAAAAGAAAGTTCATAATGATTTTTTTCTTAGTTTTACATTTAGAGATTGCAAATGTATAAGTAAATTAAATTTTGTTACCATATTTGTATCATCAATAATGTCCAAAAGTACATGAATTTTCACTGGCACATGTGTGTCCACTCCAACAAAATTCCAAGCTTTTCAGCTGTCGCAATCAAACATGTAGGTTTTCAAGTTCCCTCGCCTGCACGGTAGACGCAGAAGACCGTGAAAATAGCCACACAAGAAAGGGGTCACATTTTTGCTACCTAGGGCCTGTGTAGGAAACAAAGCATTCAAGATGTGATCGATGGGGGAAGAAGAAATTCTCCCCTATCTATCCCTCCCATACACATGTGAAAGCTACATGATGTCCAGCTGGCTTTATTTTTTATTAGAACTCGTGCTCTCTCTCTCTCTCACACACACACACACACACACACACACACACACACATGTACACACACATCACTACTACAGCAGGAACATCACAGGCGGTTCGGTTGCCCACATCACAGCCGGTTTTCAAAAGTGGCGCTGATTAAGTGGCGCTGATAATCCCTTTTTCACAGCCGGTTTACGTTATGAACCGGCTGTAAAAATCAGTTTCACAGCCGGTTTTGAACCTTGGAAACCTGCTGCGTCAGGCGTTATCACAGCCGGTTTTTTACCAAAAAACCGGCTGTGAAAGTGTATTTTCACAGCCGGTTTTCTTCCAACCAAAACCGGCTGTGAAAGCGCATTTTCACAGCCGGTTTTCTGCAAATAAAAACCGCCTATGAAACTCATTTTCACAGCCGGTTTGAAACCGGCTGTGATATGTTTTTCCAGAATAAAAAAATAATTAGAATGTCTCAATTTTCACAGCACAATAATTCACAAATATATAATGCATTCACAATTCATCACCAACATAGTACATTTGCAATCCATACATCAACTTTATTACATGAAGTCTAATACAAGTTTGTAGTCCAACATTACTACTACTACTAAGTGCTCACAAGTATACTAATTTATTACTAATAAATCGAGAACAACAAATCAAGAATTGAAAGATCTGAAAGTAATGATGCACATAGAGCACTAACAGACCACGAATGAGCTATCTACTGCCACTAACCAGTTCCTAACAATGTAGAAACAATGGGGCTGCTGTGCCACGTCAGGGAGAAGAGTGCTGCAAATACAGTTCAATAAGGCATGTCAACAATCACCACATGTATAAACCATACAGCTAGATTATAAACTATAATCTAATTCATGATTCAATAATATCACAATAATATCAAAAATTGCTGTTGGAAATCACAGAATGAAAGTGGCAATCCTGAGTTAGTATCTTTCTAGTTCTAACAGTTTTCACAACTGTGTCCTGCATCCATGGTTTTCACAATGGTGTCCAACAAAAAACAGCAAGAAAAGTGACATGTGCAGGATCTCCAAATGATTTCTACAGAGCAGTGAACCTTATGCAGAGTAGAGACAGGTGAAAAAAGCATAGTTAGCAATACACATTGCTTACCCATGTTAGGCACGAAGAGTGTATAGAACCACATGCTCTTTCTTTACTGGCTCCAACAAGAGTTAGTAATCTGCAACAGGTTATCAATCTGTGAGAAACATTTACAGCGTAGGAGAAGGCAATATTATTTTTTATTATATGCACCAGATCACTTCCATTTCAGTATAAAGGTAGCACAATCAACTTGCATACTGAAGGCCCAGAAAAATCATGCAAAATCTAACAATAGTATCCAAGCCAGACAAATCTGCTCCAAATTAACTTGTTGACAACAGTAGGAAACATGCTTGTATAGTGTTCAGATATTAACTCTCATATTATATTCAGAAAGCTGTGACATAAACAAAAGAACCATTTACTTAAACTAAAGAAGAAGCCATAATGTGACTCAGTTAGAGATACACATACTGAGAGCATAGAAAAATTAATTGGCAAGAAAACATCAATTTAATTCTTAGCAAATGTGGATAACCATAATCTAAGAAAATATGCCATCCAATTGGTGGACACAGTGAACAGACAACTTCCATTTGCAGAGACCACTTCAATAATAAACAGGAGCTACATTGATGAGAACACTCTAAACTAAAAAGAACTTATATACAGCATAAGCACAAAACAGGCATCGCACAAGCACTTCATATTCGGCCATTTTAATTAAACATGCACTAAGATATTGGACAATTACAATGAGATGGAAGGGCACATTTAAAGGCACACCATATATCACACGCAAAGAAAGAGAGAATCCTGAACATCACCTTCAGTGCTTGCAGGGGAGGCCGCTCGGGAGAAAAGGTTGCCGGCAGACTGGAGGCGGTGAAGATGTGGTCGACCGGATCTGCTTGTCCGCGTCTTGTTCAGGGAGGCTGCCGCCGCGTTAGGGATCTGCATCCGGCGATGTCGACGCGTCAGGGATCTGCATCCGGCACCAGGGATCTGAGACCCGAGTTTGCATCATCACTAATTTAACCCCAAGAACAAGGCAGCAACAGAAGAGGATTTGGGGGGATTGAATCTTGGGCCTTATCTGTGAGCTTGTGACCGGCAGTCGGACGTGGGCTGTTGTCCAACGGAGACGGGCAAGGCCTGCGGGGTGGACGCCATTGGAGCTGGCAAGCTGCAGGCGCGGACCCATCGGCATGGAGGTCGGGGCCTTCGGGGTGGACGCGCAACGGCGTGGGGGCGGCAGCATGGAGGTGGAGGCACGGGCCTGGCAGCACGGAGGTCGGAGCCGTTGGGGTGGACGAGCGGCGGCGCGGGGGCGGCGGCAGGAAGTAGAGGCGGAGTGGAGGGGAGGGGGCTGTTCTTGTTGGTCCAGGGTTGCTTGCGGAGCTCGCCCGAGGCGCGGCCGCCCTCACCTCGTGCCGCCGCAACATCCGCCGGAGAGGGAGGGCGGGGAGACGGCGCGGCAGGGCCTTGGGGAGGTGGCGCGGCGGGATCCAGAGGAGGCGGCTGTGGCAGAGGGAGGAACGAGGAGGAGGCGATAGGCATCTAGGGTTATCGGCCGCCGGACATTTTATTCGATGCGTGCGCAACCGTAACCGTTCGATCAAAATCGACGGCCATAAGTAACTGGGTCATGCAGTCCGAGCCGAAAAAATGGCCCACACCGATATCTTTGGGTCCATTTAACCAAATTTAGCATTTATTCAATAGGTACAAAGGAAAAAAGAAAACTAAAGAAAAAATATATAAATATTTATCTTCAACATCTCTAATACATTTTTACATGTAGTAGACCGCATATATATTGTTGTGTATGATCTTTTTCCTACAGTATATTATTAAGCTATAAATAAATTTCATTCCAAATACTATCACAAACTCAATACATGGTGCAATGGTAGGGTGTTTGCATGTTGTAGCTACAGACTCGGGTTTGAATCCCCCCTCCCCCAAGCGTCATTATTTTTATTTTTTTCTATTTCTTATTATATGGAACATGACGATTTTTAATTTAATGTTTGTGTCTTATTATATGGAACATGATGATACTAAATACCAAAAAGAAGTTAAGCCTAGGTTCTAGCTCATAATTAAATTATTTTCATCAATAAACATACTAAAAAAATGTTATATTAAATTTTCTTACAAAAAAGTTAAAACAAGCCAAATAAAAAGGATAATTCAATTCTCTACTTAAATGGAAGAAAACAAGCCAAATAAAAAGGATCAAATAAATAGCAATTAACATACATAAAAACACCATTAAATATATTTTTCTTTTTTCTTTTCTAGTGCACCATTGTGAAGTAATACATAAAAATAGTTATCTTATATACATAAATATATTTTTATATGTAATAGACTACTTCTAAGTTGTCATGTAGGAGTTTCAAGAAATTTTGATTCAGAAAAATGTGTAAAAATTATATTTAAGCTCCTGTGTTCAATTCTAACACATGACCTGCAGATAGATGAAAAGTTCAAATGTTTGCTAGGGATACCTAAAATGATGATAATAATACCTAAAACTTCTCCAAAAGTCATATAAATTGGTATAGAATCATTTTTTTTTGGCGACCGTGCCTTGGCACGTATTTCATTAAGAGGAAGGTATAGAATCATTTCATCGATGTATAAGCCTGACATAAAAATTTCATAAGATTTTGAGAAAATTGGAGTGTACATCGTTCACAAAATGATATATGGTTGCGCCATTTTCACAGCCGGTTTTTTAGAAAAATAATTACGATTGTGAAGGCTTATTTTTCTTGAATTGTGAAGGCTTATTTTTCTTGTGAAGGCTTATTTTTCTTGAATCCAGATTCTGCACATTATCATGATAATTACGATTCAGTTTCAACTATTGCCCCTCTGACTTTTCTGGAAGTAGCAATTCTTTCCTCACACAAAGTGTTTCATTTTGAAGCTACGCACATTCTTTTAGTGTAGGAAAATAATTCGATGCCTGCTTCTTTACTTCTCCTAAGAGCAATTGAACTAGTTTTCCCCCCTCAACTACATCTATCAGTGGCTACGTGCTTACTAGTAACTACATTAGAAACCTCTACAATGAGTGTCAACATGAGTTACAGAACAACAGCTGTATCAATGGGGAATATCATTTTGGTGATAAATATCTGTGAATAATGTGATCTACTAACCTACTAGAGGATACTTGCATGGTGAGTGCAGGTCCATTACATTCAATAATTTTCATTTTTTGTTAGTATTTTTTTTCCAAGCAGGCTGTGTGCTCTAGCATACCGATCATTGGATTTGGATCAAGGATTCTTGTTAATAACCTCTTGGCAGGAAAAGATGTCCATGGAGGGAATGTAAATTCTGCATTTGTTATCTGCCAGGAATAGTAGGAAAAAGTCAAATAAGCAAATAGTGAAGACAATAGGGGTGCTCCAATAACAGAACAATGCTCACTTTCTTATACAAGGCCATAAGATTAGAGTCCTCAAAAGGCAAATGCCCTGCTAGCAGAACAAACAGGATAACTCCACATGACCGCAAATCAGCTATTGCGCCATCATAGCCTTGATCACAGCCGGCTGTGAAAATTCATTATCACAGCCGGTTTTTCTTGAAAACCGGCTGTGAAAAGTACCTGCAAATGTCACCTTTTGTCAGTCTTAAAACCGGCTGTGAAAGGGGACTTTCACAGCCGTGAAGCCGGTTCGGCTAAAAAACCGGCTGTGAAAGTCCCCTTTCACAGCCGGTTTTACCTTTCCCAGCGGTAGGCGAAAGAAAACCGACTGTGATACCATTTTTTGCGCCATTTTTTAAAACCGGCTGTGAAAATGGTGACTTGAAAAATGGTTTCTGTAGTAGTGCATGTACACACACACATATACTAGAAAACCCCTGTATATTATTTTGTGCCTTTAAATCGAGAATAATCTATATACTCACCTATTGCTTTGAATACGATTTGCATACCAAGGTGTTCCTTTTGATACAGACTTGAAAATCAGCAAACAAGCGATGAAATTAAATTGATGCAGAACCCAATAGGCATATATACGCTAGCATTGTCCATTAGCGTCGTGGTCAGCCGACAAAGAGGACCCATCGTGCAGCAAGCTAAGTAGTACTACTCATCTGCTGGCACCGGCATCAACGAAAGCTTTGCTACGATGTAATGTGCTAGTGGTTATCAGCTTATCATGCGTGATAGAGTACATGCGATGTTAACACTGAATACAAAACCGGTGACACACCGTTGCCATCTCTCCCCTGGACCATGCGCATAGCCCCCGTGCCCGCACAGGCCACAGCGACAGCGACCACCACAGTAGATTCCCTCGCAGCAGTGCTGGTGATGCGCGACGTGGGACCAACCCCGTACGCCAAACGGATGGCAGCCCGGCCGGCCGGCGGTCCGGCCGGCCCCACAGGCATAGGCGGCCGGCCGGGCTCTCGCAGTCGCAGGGATGGCCGGGGCCGCGCGCCGCTACCTTCCGGCATATATGTCTGCGTCACTGCATGTGGCGCAAACTGAAACCCACCCATCCAATGCGCACGAGACGAGTCCTTCTCCTTCATTCACGCGCACACAGGTGACCAATGACACGGTAGCTCTCCGGTCTTATACGATGATGGCATGGATATTTTTGCACAGCGAACGCAGAGCAACTCCAGCCGGGGGACTAAATTTGAGCCTCTATATTGCTTTTAGGGGCCGGTCCACAAAAATTTAGGGGCTTCAAACTCCAGCCGGGTGACTAAATTTAGAGGGCCTCTAGTTCTAGGGGCCCTAGACCAAAATTTAGAGGCCTCCACAAAATAGTAGCCCGTTTAGGGGCCCGGCTGGAGTTGTTTTTTTTATTGGGAGACTAAAACAAGGGATAGAGGCTCATTTAGGGGCTCTGCGTGGCTTGCCCGCCTGCCTGCCCGGCGCGGGGGATGCTGCAGCAATGCATGGCCCAACCATACGGCCGGGGACTACGTACCGCGCGGCGCATGGGGGCAGCAGGTTGGAGCTACACTGCTGCATGCACAGGCCGATCAGTCGGCCGATCGGTGGAGCAAGAAGAGTACTCGTAGCTAAGCTAGCAGTAGCGTGCACACATGTGACATGCCGTGCCACCGTGCATGCCTCCGCCTGCTGCGGCTGCTGCTGGGATCGATCTGCTTTGCGGGTTGGGCCGGGATTGGGATCGATCGACGGGTCCTCGACTTATCCTGCTCGTGTTAAATGTACCGTCTACTGTGGACAAAGGGCTCCGGTCGGGGTCCTGGGATTGTACCCTCAGCTCCACGCATGTGACGACTGTAGTAACTTGACACTGTGCATGTTGGCCTCAGATTTGCAATGCAGTAGCACTGTGTGTCTCGTCGCCTTTTTCTGAAACACGACTCTATGCATGCTTCGTATATGGCTAGCTAGCTAGAGAGGGAGCTATAGTGCATTATTCATGCTATGCTCCATCCTTTCCACCATATGCATGCTTAGTATGGTAAAATTTGATCAACAATTAGTTACACTATATTCATGTTTGATGTTTCGTGCATATATAGAACTTGTACCGATGGGTTAACATTTCACCACACATTCCGTCTATCAAATGCTTGAATTCTAATGCATGTCCTTTCAGGTGACAAGAAAATAAGGGTTTTCCCTTCAAAAAAATAAAATAAGGGTTTTGGCTAATTAAGTCAACATTGTGGGTATTATATATATCTCATCGCCACACATAGAGAAGTGTTGTGCTGGCAAAAATGAGTGACGGTGGAGGTGCGTGGCCGCGGTGGCAAGGGCACCATCGGCTGTGGGCAGTGATTAGTGCCGGATGGGCCAATTAAGGGGCGGTGGGATGTGGAAAGCAAGGTTTTCGTGCGGCGGCATTTCCGCCATTAGAGACTATAGCTAAATGGCGTCAGGGGCGACACCAGGATCACCGCAGAGAGCAGAGAGGGAGATCGAGTGTTTGGGATGAAGTATGAAGAAAGACTTTGATCGTCCGATCCAAATTGTATAGGTGCTATTGATCGACGACTCAAAAGATACATGAAAAATCAAGGTGGAATATTGCAATTTTTTTCCACATGATATTTCCTTCGTAACAAATGATAATGAACTCGAAGAGAAATAATGGTTAAAGTTTGCTTTCAAAGACTTTTTCAAACCGAGGAACGCGGCCTTGCACAAAGAAAATGAGACAGATCAATTTCGGATCGGAGCAGCTCAAATAAAGCAATTAATTAATGCTACTGCCGCCCATACTTCCCATTAGGGCTGGACAAAAAGCTCGTTAGGCTGGCTCGGTGGCTCAGTACAAAAGTGCTCCGATTGGATTCGTTTTTCTTTTAAAATTAAAATAACTTTATTTAGAATGACTTTCGACTTCAGCTCGGCTCATTAGGCTCGGCTCGTTAAGCTCGGCATGAAGTTGGGTCTCAAATAATTCAAAAGACTATAATAAATAAATAAGATTATGCTAATTTCCAAAAAAGCTCGAAAAACTGCCTTCAACTCGATATCAGCTCGATATCCATGAAAAACAATGGACCAAATGTACTTAGTTTTCAACTGTTGAACCTACGTTGCCATGGCGCGCACACTTCTCCATCGCTTCAGGTTCCTTTCGAGAGCGACCATATACACATTCGCCATATTTAAACTTCATTTATGCACGTTACCATCACGGATGGATCGTGCCGCACGCTTGCAGTTTTGCCGATTTTTTCTTCCGCTCGTACTTGTTCAGTTGTTCGATCGATCTCCGGCTGTAGCAGCTGCTAGCGATCGAGCGTCTTTCTTAACCGAAAAAGAAACCCGACGGCGCCAACCACTTCACTCCGACGAGATCGAAATAAACAAGAAGCCATCACCTCGTGCCGCCGTGGACCCTTCTTCCCTAGCTAGGTGCCGTGCTGTTCCAGCGATGGGACCGGACGTCGTCGAACCCGCGACGACGCCGGCTCTTCTCATCATCTCCATCTGTACGAAATCCAGGTCGTTTTCGTAGAAGATGGAGGGGGGAAATTTTAGCAGAATTATACCTCCGCAGCAAGGAGATCATATCGATCGGTGGAAAGATCCGTGTACCAGGCGCAGATGGTAGATTTATATATATGGATCTCGTCGACTCTTTCAGACATGCACGGGTCTTGCCGATCGACCGGCCGGGCTGTAACATTCCGTGTTGAAAATTTGCGGATTTAAAATTTTTGTTTGAATTGTTTGCTTAAACCTAGAAGTGTGATCTCCCTCTCCTCTAATAAACTCTTAGTAAATAAAATTGAGCTTCTAATTGGTAAATAGGGAATTAATTGTTTGTGTAATTTGGCTTTTGTTTGGTTTCTATTTGTTGTGTGTGAATTTGTATTTGAAATCCTATTTCAAATACAAATTCAATTGCTAACATTCCTAACCAACCAGTCTTAGGCCCAATCTATCTAAACCATCTAACCCGGCCCAATCTCTTCCTCCTTTTCTTCTTTCTTCGGCCCAGTTCCCAGCCCAGCCACCCGACCGGTCCAAAACCACCTCCCTTCTCTTTTTCACTCACTGACACGCGGGCCCGCTTCGTCAGCATCTCCTTCTCCCTCACGCATCGCTCCGCTCCTGCCTCTCTCGCACGTGCGCCGCGACAACCGCCGCCGCGCCCACGTGCTCGCGCGACGCCCGCTCCTTTCCCCCGCGCCAAGGAACCGCGTCGCCCCTTTCCAGCCTGGCCGCGCCCATCCCTTCCTCCTTCCCCACGCAACCTCCCCTACTTAATCCCCTTTTTCTCCCTTCTCTGATTCCATCGATCTCGCCACGGGCGGAAGCCCTGCTCCCCTACATCGCCGGCTAATTGGTGAGGTGAAGAGGGAGAGGAAGTGAAGGTGAAGCTGCTCGTCAAGGGGATTGGACGGAGAAGGTCTCCCTGCACCGGAATCGCTGCCGCACCGTACGACTACGCTGCGCCATTGACGACGAGGAGGAAGCAGCGCCTGAAGCCTGTACCGCGGGCCTCCGTCAAGCCGGCAACATCTTCTGCATCGCCCATCCTCTCTGATTCTGTAGTGAGCACCAACACCACCTCGACCTCCCTTCCCTCACTCTCGGTTTTGCTCTGCTCGGCCGTCGAGCCGCCATGGATTCCCTGTGAAGCTCTTCCTCGTTTTGCCTGTCCGGCCTTCGAGCCGCGTCCGTCTCCCTCTGCAGGTTCCGTTCGTCGCCACTGCATCTCTGCTGTTTTTCCCTCTCGCTCGCTCGTCCGACTTCGTTGCTCTGCAGCCGCGCCGCCGCCGTGCTCGCCGCAGCCACCTCGTCGCGCCACTGCTCTCACTTCCCCTCGCGAACGCCTGTGCTCCCTACTCCCCACGCGCTCGCTCTGCTCTTGCACACGTTCGGTCACGAGCAGGAGGCTCGCCACCGCCGCGCTGCAATTCCCGATCGCCGCCTCCTTGTTCTGCTCTGCGCCGTCGAGAAGCCCGGCGAGGACACACGGAGGATCACATCGACGCCTACCGCACGAGTTGCAGAAGATCCGCGACACCATCCGGAGCCACTGACCACGGGACCCACCTGCCATCTCCCCGTCTTTCTCTCTCTATCGCTGACCGGTGGACCCCATCACCAGATCCCTCCTCCACCTAAATCTCGTGGTGGGCCGAATCTGTCTTGGCCCATGAACCGCGCCTCCTTTAAAGCCCAGCCGCAGCCCAAACTACCGAAGGAATCGGCCCAAACACAGCCCGTCCACACCGGCCTTTCTCTTTTTCCCGAACTGTCGACCCGGCCCCACCTGTCAGTCTCTCGGCGTCACTGACATGTGGACCCCACCTGACAGCTGACCTGTTGACCCGGTCAACGCCGACCGTTGACTTGGTCAATGCTGACGTCATGGTGACGTCATCAGAGGCGGACCCCGCTGCTGACATCATGGTGACGTCAGCACTGCCACGTGTCACCTCCGCAGGCTGCCACGTGTCAGACTCTTTTTCTTTTTCTTTTTCGGAATTTCAGAATTAGGATTTATCAAAGAAAATTCATAATAAATTCAATTTAGCTCAGAAAATTATGAAACCAGTTTCATAATTCTTCTAAAATTATGCTCTACGCGTTAGTGTAGGAGTTGAATGCTTTTGGCTCTTCCTTGGTTCTTATTTGGAGTTTATTTGCTTCTAGCTTATCGTTTTATTTATCCGATTATTAGGATCCTCGGAAGATTTGGACGACTTCGTCGACTACGTCTACGACGACTTTGACTTCACCAACTAAGAGAAAGAGATTGATCTTGCTCCAGGTTCACGCCCATTCCAACTTTGAATCCTATTAGGCATTGCTATTAGAATTGCTAGCGCTTTAATTCATGATGATGATGATAAACCCATGCATAGCCTTTGATTATTTCCTGATATCCTTGTAAACCTATGTACACTGTTATATTCGTGCTATGCTTGCATGTGTGGGATTAGCTGTGATCTTGATCATCTTGGCGTGAGTTTTGGGTGGGGTAAAACTGAAGAGTTTCGAACCCCCGGCTGGAGTGAGCAGACATTAACCGACCTTCTGGTCGGGGCTCGGGAGGTGTGTTGGGCACTTCCTACGGAGTACCTGTGGCGGGTACATTTGTTGTGGATCTTTGGAGGAGTTTGAGGATATTACCTGTAATGGGTAGACGGGCGGACCGCGGAGTCGGATGGCCCAGCTTGGAGGCTTGCTTGCTCTGGCTTAGGCTGAGTCAGTTGGACCTGGTGACGGGAATTTGTCAAACGTGCACACCACTTATCCTCATGGAGAGGATTCCAGCCATTTCTAGCTGGGCGGTACCAGATCTGTGGAGAAGTGTGTATAGGATTGGGTTGGCCGAACACTGGGATGTTCGGGACCCGGCTATTCTAGCCCTAGTTTCCGAGACTCTCGACACCACCGTGGCCAGGTTAGAGACTCACGATCCCGGGTCCCAAGCCTGGGAATACAGTATGGTACCGTTCTGGTTAGGAAGTTATGGCTGTGGGTTGTGTCTCTAGACGGTTGCGCAGCCGTCTGCAACCCGAGTGGGTCCAGGTGTACACACTCTGCAGAGTTAAAACTATACGTATAGCCGCGTCCTCGGTCATGGACACCCCTCGATCCGGCTTCTTCTGATTAGTGTTTTGGGATATTCTACCTCTCCCCTTTTTCATAGCCTTGGGCTGGTTGAGAGCTGTTAGTACGAATTCCGGCTTGTAGCCGCTGAGATGGGAAGAGTGGGAGTCTTCCCATCGACTCGTGAGGAGCAGGGGTGAGAATGCGACGGGACCCTGGTGTGCTAGGGTTGACCGTGGAGATGATAGCTTGGGGAGTTGTTGGAGATATTTATTTCTTTGCTGCTGCTGCTGCATAGGAAACCCTCAGCTTTATTCCTTGATATATTTGATATACTAGAATTAGGCCACCTTAAAGCTGCATACGGATGGTGACGTGGACCTGTCCCATTCCTTGGGGACAGTTCGTGAGCTTGCAGGTTTGGACTTGGATTCCGAGTTCATTCGTCGGATGCTACTTTGAAGGGTTGTGATGCTTCGCTCAAGGTTGCCTGTGGCGAAGATTGGAGATGAAGACTTGAAGACCTAGCTACCGCTTCGTAGGCTTTCTTCTTGTCGTTTAGCCCAAAGGGCTTGTACCAGCTACGCTTTCCATATTAACCTTGTAATAATTGTACTCTGATTCGAAGTATGGATATGATATTATACTGGAATAAGTTCTGTACGTGATAGCAGTTGATTCTGGGACTATCACATTGGTACAGGGAGTCGGATTCTCCGTTTTGGAAATCCGGGTCGTTTCAGGCCTCGCTCTCCGATCCGATCCGTTATTGCCTCCACGACAAGCTAGCAGAGGTCCGTCGTCCTGACATGACGTGAACTGACGATCCATCGAAGGATTTGTATGTATTCTATACACAGATCGCGAGGGGAAGAAATTAACTGGACACGTCAAGATTTGATGGTGGACATGTACACAGTAGTCGAGGACGGTAAGCCAAAGAAAAACTAACCCAGATCTCTTCGTTTACCTGAAAATATGTGTACCGTATGATTCTGCAGGTATTTCTCTCCCCTCCTGCAAGTTGGAAATGAGGATAAAATACTACTAGACACGACGGACCTGCTCGTGTGGCCGTGTGGGTCGACACGGAGACCTGACGGCGGTCCAAACATGCCATATATGTCACATCTAGTATGACACATACGTGTCCATATATAAAAAACGAAGAGCACGTCCCTTTTTACCGCAGGGATCTCTCTCTCTCTCTGAAACTCTGAAGCGTCTGCAGAAAAACAAGCTCTGACAAGCTGGCCGGTAAGGCTGTTTCTACCAACGTGTTTGGATTGTTATTCACCTTGGCCAACAGAGACACTTGAAACGGCATAGATGATAGGATAGGACTATAGGAGGGTATGCTACTATCTTCACAGACTGATTTTTCAACCTTCAATTCCAATACTACGAACACCTTGGACTATCGAACGAATACCCTTGCACCCATTGGAAGATGATGGTGGCAAAATTAAATTAACCCTGACTAGATGCATGCTTTGTAACCTACCAAGTATTACCCATGCCACACTCTTAGGAGTGCCATGGTTTTTTATACATATGTTTGGTTCGTGCCACTGTTTTTTTCTGGCATACATAGCTTCTTATTAGGCTTCGTTTGGCAGAGTTCCCAGAGCCGATTCTCGACTGAATCCGGGAGAAGCTCTGCCAAACAGTTTTTCAGAGAGAAGTGATTCTATGTTGATTCTGTGAAGTGATTCTCTGAATTGAACGGAGAGGCTGAAAGCTGAAAAAAGTAGTTTCTCCTGATTCTGTGAAGTGATTTTCCATTCTGATTTTGAGAGTTTATACTAGAGAATAAAAAAGAATCACTTTCAGCCATATAATCATTTCTTTTGGAGAATTAGCTCCCATAGAGAATCAGAATCAGATAGAGCTCTATCAAATAGGCCGACGTCATGCCCACATCTTAGGGCCAAGGCCAATTTAATTTTGGCGGCCGCACGTTGCTGAATCTAGACCTGGTCACCTGGATACGTCATACTACGTTCTCAGCAAACTTTATCAGCCCCTCTAAAATCCATGGAGAAGAAGGAATTCAGAAGCTTTCTACCTTTATCAGGCCTACTGTACCTGTACCCTAACAACGCCGCTGTCTGTGATCATAGTCCAGCCTCTCCACGACGCGACGTGCTGAAAGAAACGCTGCGTACTAGATCTGTGCCATATAGCAATGCTGCAAGAAAGGAACAAAATAAGGAATCATACTGGCCTGGCCAATTCAATATTCTGGTATCATTGTCGCGTCTGGCCGTCATGAGCTGAGCAGGGTGACGTGCGTCCATGGAGAAGCTTTGCAAGCTTGCAGCTCTGCGCGCATGCTTTCGTCTACAAGCTCTCTCTAAAAGAGGAAACAAAGGTTCCTATTCCCTGGCTATTCCTTCCTTCGGTCCTTCCGTTCCTTGTCCTGCTCAAGTGCTCATGGATATGAACCCTGAAGGAGAATGCCCGAGAATAACTCCGGGATAAGCTGCTGGCCATGAGGCTGACATCTCACACACTCCGAGAGAAAGGAGAGAGACTGAGACGGGACCATGGCGTCTACAGCAGTACTGAGGTCACAAGTCTACAAGACTACAATAGGGTCTGCATCTCTCTCTCTCTCTCTCTCTGAATTTTAATCAGCCAGAGTATTTCTTATGCAGCCGGCCGACCAGACCTGTTTACACGTACGCTGTAGAGAACGGCAACTTGTACATTTTCTTGTTTCTTGACACTTGCGCCTTTTTTTAAGATCTTGAGAAAACGGCGAAATTAAAACTTACTGTATGACCATATTAAATACAGCCAGGACAACACAGAATATTTTACATGTGTTCGACTTCTTTTAACTAGCTACCTTCGAAGTGTTTTGTTCCAATAATCTTTTTCCTAGTCTGCACTAGTGGAATGAAGTGTCTGAAACTTAATCCTTGCTAGAGAATGAAGTGTCTGAAACTTAATCCTTGCTCAAATTGTTCCACTTAATCCTTGCTAGAGAATGAAGTGTCTGAAACTTGATAAGTCAAATTCCTCCCAAGTTGATGCCCAAGTGCCAGACACTGGTCTTTCCCAGTCGCCATCTGCCACAAACGCTGGTATATTCAGAGATTTTACTGCCGGGAAACTGGTAGATATACAGTAGAGTATGTAGCTAGTGTGTATCTGTCAAGAAGGCTACCCCTAGGGCTGGCCGGCCATATTCGTCTCACGTCACGTCTCCACACCAGGAAAGCTACCAAACGGAGAGAATCTCAGGGGCCGCCGGTGGGCCCCAGGGTCAGCCCGCAACAGTGAACCCATATTCCTCCGCAACCACTGCCTTGCTATCCTACAAGCAAAACGCCAAGCACGTATATACATAGCTCGATCGCCCGCGGACAAGCCCACGACACATGCATGTACAATTACTGTATCAGCATCACACAAACGCAGATGCAGGCACAGACAGATTAACACCTCTCTCTCTCTCTTCCGATCTTCCCCAAATCAGAACAAAACCATCGTATCATGTTGGAATTTATGTCCGTGGAACAGGCCAACGCCGCTGGCTTAAACTAATGCTCCCGGGGATCGGATGGTGTGTGTGATTTGATGTGCCTGATTCGATGCGCGCGCGCGAGCTAGCGCCAGGCAGCTGCCGAGGCCCGAGCCCAGCGCGCGCGCGCGGGCACCTCTGACGAAGCCTGATTCCCTTCCCCCGATCGAGCAAGCATCGGCGCATGTTTTTTTAGGTCTAATAAGCAGCGGGCCGCGAGTTATGAGACTCCTGTCGGCGAACAACCACATGATGCCAGAGGCCATCTCGCACGGAATTCCCTCACCTAATGCGCGCAGATAATTTCGATCTCAGCTTGCGCCTAAGCCCTAGAGAGATAGGCTGTCTAGCTAGCTCGCTGCCGGGGTAGCGGGCATAAACTTGAGCGTCTCTAGATTTGGTGCCCTGGAGAAGAAGATGCCGCCAGAGAGAGGTGTGGTTTTTATATTGTTCAGAGGACAGCCAGGGAGCAGATTAAATAGGTTTCCGTGACGGCCACAGTTTGACTTGTTTGACTAGGTTAGTGCATCCTACATGGCTCCGGATGATTGACCTGGTACATATGCATATCATCGGTGTAGACAGTAGTGTAGTATAGGGCAGCTTAACAAATACATTCCGTGTGATTTGACGCGTTGTTTGGCAAACCTAGCTGATTTTGTTATAGCCTAGCAGCAAAACATGCAAAAGGGATAAGGAAACAGGGAAAATGGTAAATGTGAGATGATTGGGGATTCTATATTTAAATGGACTCGATTATTTCGCTTTTGCTAATTATTTCACGGTCACATGCAGGCATAGTGCATTGTAGTATTTCTCTAAACCAAATCTCAACAGTCATACGTTTTTTTTATAACTATAATAAATGTCTCCTGCTTACGTTGATTTTATTTTAGTATCATATGGGAGAGATGCTTCTCTTCCATAAACCTGAAATGATAACCTGCCCATCAATGGTTTTGATGTCTGGATCCGCCCCAGGGGAGATGGCTTAACTCGACATAGGAAGAGTCAGGTCAGTGGTTCATACCTAGCTTGACTCAACAAAGCTAGCGCAAGCATGGGCAGGATTGTCCTTTCGCTTCTCTAACTCTTTCTCTTTCTCTCTCCTGGCAATGAAAAAAAATATATTTTTAATGTTGTGGCGTGTTGCGGAGAAATCCATATTTTTGCAATATTGAAAAGACCAATACGTCGAGTGTAGGGTGTTCGATAAATCACGTTTTTTCTATGCCTTCAAAAAATCCGTACATAAGCACACATAGAGTGGTGTCGCTTAAAGGGAAAATAATCTAGATTCTAGAACATAGCCTCTTTGGTAAAATACATTGTTTTGTCGGGAAAAGTTGATGTGTAACTTAACTTGTAGTGGACGCTGACTATTTTCCGCTTTTGCTACCTCTTGCCGGCCGGCCGTTTTCGAGCCTCATGTGCCATAAGTGGTCAGCGGAATCTACGACGCATTCCAATCTTGAGGAAGGCTTAGCATTCGGTTAGACTGAACCGAATGTGCCGATTCATCGGTTTTTTTAAAATTTCGGTTATCTAAAACTGTGAACCGGTCGGTTGCTAAAACCTAACCACAGCTGTGCGCACCATACTTTTTCGGAAAGAAAAAAGGAAAATTGTACGCCATACTCTAACGTATATATATATGCGCAATTGACATGTGTCACGTGTGCACAACACGTGCGCACCTCCCCATCCAGGCTAGCTACACTGACACCATGGCACGTCAGTGACACGTCCGAAGCCGCCATGCCTGGCGCCAGGAAAGCAAAGCTAATTTTTATTTCTCCTTTTCCTTTTTCTGTTATTTATTTTTTTTGCACATATGTATATATGCCCATATATGTGTGTCAATAACCTAAGATGTCTACGTGCTGGACGCTTATCTTGACGTACGTCGTCGCTACCGGCGAAAATTTTTCAAAGCGTGTTGAAGGCCATGACGGCACGCCATAGCTAGACCCGAGAGACAAGCGCCGAGCTTACGTCCGCTTTCTCGGACGCTTTCCCGGCACCTGCAGTGTCACGGTGGGTGCAGCCTCGCCGACGTTTGGCCTCGATGACCATGCATGCCTTTTTGGACATTTTCGGCCAGTTTCTCCATGTCCAGTGCACACTAACTAGTGGGAACTGTCTGGCCTGTACATTGATTGTTCCAGCTCTTACACGTCATGGTTCTCTACGGTCTGAATTCTCCGGGGGGCTTTCCCCATATTTTTTTTGTTCATGAAAGATCCAGTGTGTTTCCTAGCTAATATAATTTGCAGAAGTAATCCCCAGGCTGGAAAGTTAGTATCCAATGCAAACGGTTTTTGTTGTTTTGTTTGCCAGTTGCTATTAGCAATAAGTGTCCTGGCTTGATCGATCCCATGAAAGATGAAACAGAAAAAAAAATAATAAACATATGCTTGGAAGTACCCGCAAAAAGAAAACTTGGAATCGAAGTATATACATGTATTGCAGTAGTGGGACGCGTAGTTGTTCATGTCTATCCATCAATCCAACAATACGTTATTCAAAATATTTTTTGAGGAATTGCTTGATTAATATGGGCGAAATAGGATACATTATTTTATTACCTAGGAGATAGAATGGAACTGTGTGCTGATCCTACATTGTTTCCTATCAAATGTTTTCTTGCTGTATTGGTGGATCATACACGTTGTTCCCATATCTTTTGGTAGCTGCAAACAGGGCATCAAGTTTGCTTATATTGAGTTAACAGTGAGTGTGTATATCATCTGCCGAAAGCAATGTGTCAGTGTAAAATGGTAATTAGCTGGATCATCAACAAATAACAAATATGTGTTGCCAGAAATCAATATTCCAAACAAATATTAGTCACTTATAAAAATATTTTTCACTAGTATTACGCGTATGCTACTTGAATAAATCAATAGCAGGTCTGCACATGACTATATAGCAATATATTATATAATCCAAAATAGAAAATTAATGGATTTATGGTGGTGTTCACTAAGTTGTTCTA
This sequence comes from Alloteropsis semialata, assembly GCA_004135705.1. Taxonomy (NCBI): domain Eukaryota; kingdom Viridiplantae; phylum Streptophyta; class Magnoliopsida; order Poales; family Poaceae; genus Alloteropsis; species Alloteropsis semialata. Next base: position 55,187,047 of record CM014276.1, read on the forward strand.
TGATTGTTCCGCACTATGAGTTGCTTGCATGTAATCAAAGGTGGGTATATGCTAATCATGGCTATATAAGCAAAAAAAAAAAGAAATATTTGTGCTACAGAAAAAAAGAACTCGAATTGTTACAACGTATTTTGTATTGCACAAGGCACGAGTTGATGTCCACACTACACGGGATTACTTTCTTACTACATCTGCTCCCGTGGCGAAGACAACTCTCATCCGCAATCACACGTATGTAACGTAAAATACCGTAACGTTCTCGTAGCAATCATTTTGAGTCATCGACACGGGAGCATATGCGTGCAAACAAAATCCAGCAGAAAGAGCCATGGATCTAACAGAAATTAGGTAGCACTGTTGTTTAACGAGTACTCCATCGATGCATTAGCACAGGGACACGAGACACGCACGTAAATGCACGCTTCATCCCATAAACACCCAAAAAGCCAAAACAACCCCGGGGGAAAAGCTCGCGCGTGTGTGCGTGTGAGTGATGTTGAGAGGTAAGCCCCACGCAGTCGGTGGACCCAATCCTCAGACGCTTCACGACGCCGCTTGCCTGCGTGAGCTTGCCCCCCGCCGCTCCCATCCGCTCTGTACTGTACCCTCTCTCTCTTGCTCTCTGAGTTGTATATAAAAATACTCCCTCTCTCTCTCTCGGCCGTCTCCTGTGTATTTCCCTGGTGAGCATCGGCCTTGGAAAGGGCACAAGGGAAATTCCAGGAATTGATTTATAGTGGGGCATATAAGAGTGTGGGAGAGGAAAGCAGCAGGAGAGAAGGAAAAGTATGACAAGGAAATGAAGAAAGAAATGAGACAACAACCTTCTTAGCCTCCTCCAACCTCTCTCCTCCACTGCTATCCTCCTCAGTAGCAAGAGCAGGCGAGAGAGGCCGGAGCAAGCAGTGCTAGGGAGAGCGAGTGAGGTACAGTAGAGAAGAAACAAACTCCCTGATTTTTTTTTTCTGAAGATGTATCTATCTCTCTGTATGTTTGTGCCTTATACGAGTTTGGGTGTGGGTGTTTGCGAGCTTTTGTTGTTTTGCTTTTTTACTTGTTTTGAGGGCAACTGTTTGTTTGGATTTCCCTGTCTGCTTTGTTCTTTTGTTAATCTCGGAAGAGTCCTAAGCGGCCGATGCCTTGGAGTTTTTCTCGGCTCCTTGTCGATTTGTTTCTTGTTTCAGATCAAATTCCAAGCGCATACATATGAGTGAGGTAGAGCCATCACTCGCTCACGAATTCTGGGGGCCTCCTGCGTGCTGCTTCCTCTCTTTCTCCTTGGTTCTGTCGGGCTCCTTCCTCGATTTGTCTCCGGAGGAATAGCAAAATCTTTCTCGTCTTGCTTTCTCCCATGGTCGTCGCTGCTTGCGTGATGTGTGTGCGCCTTGTTTCTTGGCGATACTCGCTTTGTTGCCGTTTCTAATCGCGATGTCTCACTTTGGGAAGTCTTGCTTGTTCGCAGCGAAGGGGAAGGACGACGAGCACTGCCAATCCTAGCAACGAGCCAAGGCGAAGGGGGACGAGAAGCTCGCTTGGCGTGTTCGAGCTGGTGCGGGGATAAATCGGGAGGCGATGGCATCGAATTCATCGGCGGCGACGGCGGCGTTCTTCGGGATTAGGGACGGGGACCAGCAAGACCAGATTAAGCCGCTGATATCACCGCAGCAGCAGCAGCAGCAGCTGGCGGCGGCGCTGCCCGGCGCCGCGCCCGCTCCGGCGTCCGGGCAAGGCGCGCCGGCGGCGGCGCAGCCACCGCCCAAGAAGAAGAGAACTTTGCCAGGTGATTCACGCAAGTACCACCCTTTTCTGGATTCCGGTCGTGCATGCACACTGCATACATGCCCTGCTACGAGATCTCGTCTGGATCGGTTGGAGTTTTATGATTTGGATGCTGGCACTAGGAGCATCTTCTTCTCTCACATGCACTCGGTTTCTCTTTCTTCCGTTTCTCTGTGCTTAATTTCTTGCTCGTGTTTTCTCTCGTTTGTTAGTTCTTGATTCGGAATTACGACTACTCTCTGCACACTACTGGTACCAGTAGTCCAGAGAATTGTTGCCTGGTTTTCCAACACAGACATGTGCAAGCTACAGCCTGTTTTTGCTCGAAACTGAATTTGATGAAATAATAATTCTCGAGTTCTTGGTTTCTCTCTCTTGGCTACCGAGTTGGACACGGATCCCCTCCATCCCTACCTTCGCTGCAAAGGAAGGAGGGAGCAGCCTTGAAGAGTTTGGGTTTCAGTTTGCACCTTTCAATCAATACACTTCATTTAAAGCTCTGTACTCACACCTGAGAGTGAGAATTAATTCAGGTGGAGAATTGGAAGTAGGGAGTAGACTTCATTCATTCACTCATTTTTTCCCTTTGTTTTTCTGTGTGTTCTTCTCAAATCTCACGTTTTAATCTGACTAACCGGCTGAAGAATTCACACTCTTCACTCTTCTACCGGCTGTTTTTCCTATAAATAATTTTTTGAAAAAAGAACATAGGTCCATTTGTTTCTCAAGAAAAAACAAAATCAGTTTATCCCCCAAGATTCCATGTGCATGCATGAGCTGTTAGCCTGTTACTCAGTTCTTCCCCCAATTATGAGAAGCAAATAGGAGCCATGACACAATCCATGTCGATTCCTTTGTTCTCTATATCTCTTCCTGCAAACTTGTTCTTCCCCCAAAATCTCTTGCAGATATTCCCTCTACATGTCCTAGTTTGTCTCTACCCAGCCAACACAGCTCATCACACCCCGAGAGAAAGGGAAAACAAATATCTTCCCTCAGTTTACTATATCATCAGTACTAGCTCCCACAATCATTTCCTAATCATGCATGCCTAACTTGCAAGCAAAATATTAGTAATTAACCCACCCATAGCCATAGAACAATAATTCCATGGAAATAATTAATAGGACTCGATCAATATACAAACACCATGTTGCGCTCTTTTCTACCTCCCTAATCCACTGCAAGTGTTGATCGAATACACATCCTATTATTACTCAAATGCATCCATCCATGCTTTTACAGTTTTATCGATCGAGTTCAAATTTGAAGCAGTAACTTTATTTATGCTTCTTCTCTGCAGTGTACTGCATCATCATGCATGCATCAGTTCGATCAGAACATCTCTTCTTGCAAAGTGTTACATATATATTTGATATTTCCTCTATGCAATGCTGTCTCCATAGTTATAAAACTTGACCTGTGTGTTTGATTTTCTCCTCCTGATCTGATTCTGATCATCGATCGGGATATATCGCAGACCCTGACGCGGAGGTGATCGCGCTGTCGCCCAAGACGCTGCTGGCGACGAACCGGTTCGTGTGCGAGGTGTGCAACAAGGGGTTCCAGCGGGAGCAGAACCTGCAGCTGCACCGGCGCGGGCACAACCTGCCGTGGAAGCTGAAGCAGAAGAACCCGCTGCAGGCGCAGCGCCGCCGCGTGTACCTGTGCCCGGAGCCGACGTGCGTCCACCACGACCCGTCGCGCGCCCTCGGCGACCTCACCGGCATCAAGAAGCACTTCTGCCGCAAGCACGGCGAGAAGAAGTGGAAGTGCGACAAGTGCTCCAAGCGCTACGCCGTGCAGTCCGACTGGAAGGCGCACTCCAAGATCTGCGGCACCCGCGAGTACCGCTGCGACTGCGGCACCCTCTTCTCCCGGTACGTACGCGCGCCGCCACCCCCGTTCCGATCGAGCTGTATTGTACATGTGTAGAGCCCCCTGTTCATGCTGCATGATTGCTGCATCATGGCGAGCGAGCGAGAGAGAGAGAGAGAGAGTATCGGCGGCCGGCATGGCGTCGGCATGGGGTTTTGCACTGCATGAGCCTGTTGCGGCTGTCCGGTTATGGCTCTCGGATTCGGCGAGCGAGTATTGGGAACGTTCCATGGTTTGGCCTTCTTTAGGGTTAGGGTTTTTGTTTGGGCTCGCGGCGACATGGCATGCCGCCTGTAGGTATAGTTTTGGTGCTCCTCCGCTGACTTGGCTGATGATGAGCTAGAAAGACGAAGGGATCCGCCGTCGGGGAGAAAGAGAGAGAATTGGGGAACTGCCCATGAGTGATTTCGGGCGTGCTGGGGCGGGACTGCTCGCACGTGAAATGGCTTCTTTTTGAGCATTTTGGCCTTGGTGATGATGTTTCCCTTTCCTGACTTCCCTCCCTAGGGAAGGAGGAGCCAGCAGACTCTCCTTTCTGTCTCGCCAAACACTCGTCACACTATTTTTTTCCCTCCCTTTCTGAATCTGAGCTGATTCGTCACAGTGTTACACATCACATTTACACAGATATGCATGCGTCTATGTTGTTACCGACCCTGTTGACCCACACTTTTACTGGTCCATCCTGTCAGGACTCAGGAGCAGTGTCAATTTTTAAAGAGCAGCAGGTTCTCTCTCTCTTTCTACTGAGAATCACTTGGCTTGGCTGCCATGTAAACCTTGCTAACTTGTTCTCACGTGAGTTGGCTGCAGTGCTAGATGTGGCAGAGCCGTTGGTTGGCCGTGCCAGTGAGCCAGGCCAGGCCCACAACTTTCCATTGGATACGTTGCCATGCCCTCCTCGGTCATGCATGCATCACCTAGGTTAGGTGTAACTTTGAGGCACTGTTCATTTATGGGTGGAGTTAAACATGTCCCAAAGTGGTGTGGTCACTCTCATTCCTCCCTTTCATGGGCATGGCAAAAATTCTCCAATAGGAACTAAGCATATACTATGGGACTAGGAGCTGACCATCAACAGGAGTTGCATTAATGGTCGCCGCTTGAGTTGCTGAAGAGTAGCTCTTCCACTGTTTGCTGCTGGAAATCCACTGATTTGATTCCACACGTTTTGTTATAGAAGTGGTTTTGATTAGGGCCTATATATTATGTTGCTCCTAGGTTAATTTTAATCTGCTTAGTGGTAGGGCTTAGCCAAGGCATTTTTTTTCCTACCATGTGTGACTGTGTTGTCTTGGTCCCTTGGGAAGTGAGCTTACCAGCTCCACAAAGTTTTCTGATCTCCTTGGTGTGTGTGTTCGTGTGCATGACAGTTCTGAACCTCTGATGCCTATATGTCTTTCTCTCTGCCTTTCTCGTTTGAAGCTTCCTACTAGTGGGAACCTATGAGATGCATCCTTGTATAGCATGGCAAAGCTATCAATCATGTTTCTCTTTTTTTTCCCATCCTTGATTGACATGGGTTTCTGGGATCTTGAGCAGGCTTTGTGGTGAGGGTGGCTGCTGGTTGATATCCGCATGCGTCCATGCATGGTTACCAAATACCTTTGACCAATGCTATCAGACAGCCAATGTAGGGTACAAGTAAAGCAGTCTTTAGCATTAATCATTAGGAGATAAACCATCCTGCTGGCACACATGCTGCAAACTCTTACATGCACAAAAGGGAAAAATACATGAATCCCAGCTACAAAGGAAATAAAAGAGAGACAGTGAGAGACACTGTTCAGATTCATGAATCCCAGCTACAAACATAACATTCAGTGGCACAGCATCAGCATGCATGCGTCCAGTTTGCAGCGTTCACATGTCCATTGGCCGTGTTTAGATGGACCGACAAATTTTTTGCACTCTACTTTGACCACTAATTAGAGGTATTAAATAAAGTCAATTTACAAAACCACCTCTACAACCCCCAGACAAATTCGCGAGACGAATCTAATGAGACCTTTGACCGTACGATTAGAGGATTACTGTAGCATTACTGATGCAAATCATGGATTAATTAGGCTCATTAGATTTGTCGCGCAAAGTTGCACTTATCTGTGAAAAGATTTTGTAAATAGACTTTATTTAATACTCCATGCATGCAAGATTCCTTTGGACAATGTTATGTTTTGATCACTTTCATCCGAACACGGCC
>CM014276.1:55198533-55208711 GCA_004135705.1 Alloteropsis semialata
CGCTGGCGGCGCAGCTCGCAGCCACCGGCGCAGGGCGGCGGCGCGGCTCGGCCACCCCCGGCGAGCAGGGAAGTTTTTTTTCTGTTGATTGAGGTGGAGATCCATTTTCTGTTGATTGGATGGAATTGGTATGAGGTGGTGATTAATTGGTGATGTAAATTGGTGATGTATGTTGTTGATTATTGTGATGTGTGATTATATGATATTTGTGAAATCTGTGACTATGATTTTCAATACAGTGATTGTGATTTTTGTGATTCACGTGAAATCTGTGAACTTGAGGAATTGTGGAGGGATATAGAAATTTGTTTGATTTTAATTTGGCGGGAAACCGTAGGTTCTGGATTGGATTGGAGCTTCGGAGCTTTTTTTATTTTTCTGAAAATCTCTTTAGTCCCGGGTGGTTATATCACCCGGGACAAAAGCTTGCCTTTAGTCCCGGGTAAATACCCGGGACTAAAGATCGGACCTTTTAGTCCCGCCTGGATAGTCCCGGTTGGCAACCCGGGACTAAAGCCGGTTACCAACCGGGACTAAATCCGGTTTTTCCAGTAGTGCGGCGTGCAGTGCATGCACGAGGCGATCCATCGAAAGCTACATCCCCTATACCTTGCTCTCTGTCCAACGCAAGAGAGACAACACACAACCAAGCAGCCAGCCAGCAGCAAGCACGAGCTCGGCGAGGAGCTAAGCCGCACAGTGAGCTGCTCATGTAAGCCAAGCGCTACACGGTACACGGGCAGCAGGAAGGCATATTTTGCCAAAGAGATCAGCTCATGCATTATGGTGTGAAGATCAAATAATTAAAGTATCACATGTGCAGCTAGCAAATTTTAATAGGAGTTGATCCTTGTCGTGTAATATTACATTATAGTGTACCTTGCAGTAGTGCTATTACTATACAAATAAAATGTTGGAGAGTACTGCGAAAAAAATGAACCTATCTATAGTAGTTATATGCATGCCACTTGCATTTTATCAAGTAAGTTAAAAAAATTCCTGTAAAAAATGTATGAGAGTGCCGGGCAGATCGAAATTAAACTTGCAGGAGGACTCCACAACTATAAATATACTACTGTTCCTAATTAATGGGATTATGGGAGCAGAATCTCTCTTGATCCTCTAGCTTTTCATCCACTTGAGATATCCTACTTTTTGTCTCAAAATTTGTATCCTAATTTTTATTTGATTTGCGGACCAAATGAACTCTACAAATTCGTTTTTTAAAAAAATATAAACTCTACCACTTCTAGACTTTTAGCTGATCTAACATATATTATGAAAAGAGAGGCATTAGTTAATGTGATAATATTTTTCTAAATTATAAGATATCTCATGTCTGAAGTGTGGGTAATATAGTTGGGAAATTATCGTAATACCACTATAAGAAACATATGTATTATTAATATTTTTGTAGAATCCAAAAGATTTGACTCATTTAAAAAGAAAATATAGTTTCACATTCTGATAACTATATATCATGCACGATGCCAAGTCTTCTGGAGAAATAAACTGTGTGAATACTAACGAAGTAGCTAGTATTTACTCTATGATATTCAAGCAGAAACTATATGGATTCAGAATACTGTGAAAAGTTATCAACTTTCATACTGCATATGTATGCTAGAATGTATGATCAAATGAAGCAGATTTGATGCCCATGTACAATTAAAATGAAATTAATAGCTCAGAAGCTTCAAGAAATTAATTCCATTTGCAGGGGAGGTATACCCAATGAACAATAAAAATGAAATCAATATTTCAGAAGCTTCAAGAAATTAATTCCTCGGAGGTATACCCATGCACAATGGATGCTAGCTATTTTCCAGTTCCAGGCAAACGGACTTCGCAGTATATTGGAAAAATATGGTCGGCATATTATTGACCTAGCCAGTGCTGACTCAATACTTGACGATGCATAGATATCCATGTAGAAAAAAAATAACAAGAAAACAGCATGAATTTGAGCTAGCATGATTAATGGCATTGTAAGGGGAATATTGTTTTTGCTACAGGAGAAAAGTTAAATAAAAAGCAACAGAAGGCTGGGAGTGGAGCCAATTAAGCTCCACATCACCCCCATTAAGCTAGCTACAAGCATCCTTATTGGTTCTATCACCAGAAGCTATACTTAACCCAACAAAGATTATCCAACTACAAGGAAGGGAAAACCAACAAGAACAAGACCGGCATCAACACCAACCACCCCACCACGAGCAAAGGGTGTCATCACATGCGTCCAACTCTCGCACTAGCTTACTCCATTAGTACTAGTCAAAGAAGACGCCTCTTCCTCCCTCACCCAAGGTCCCTTCTTCAGATGGTGAGCTTTATCCCATGCATGAGGCTCACTCATGCAATCGACTCAGTTGCAAACTTGCCACTACGCTATGTAACCTTACCCCTCTCGTTGCATCTGCTTGATCAAGTCTCGATCTGGCTTACTATGTGAGAGCTTATGCCTTGTATAAGTTCGATGGGTCGATCATGGCATCCTGCCCCCGTTGAAAGACGAGGCCGACTTGTTCATCTCGGCCTCCAGTGAGCTCATGTCGCTGCTGCTCTGGTGGTCTCCTCTCGGCGTCGATATCCCGCGCACGATGCCGCCTCCGCCCACGCCGAGGAAGTCCCGCGTCATGTCGCCGCCGCCCTGGCCGAACTTCACCTCGTGCTCCATGTCGCACAGCTGCCTCGGATCAAACATCCCCGCGCCGCCGCCGCCGTTGCTGCCGCCAAACATCCCCGCGGCGCTGACGCCGCCTCCAGCCAGCGAGTTCATCAGGTCGTTCAGGTTCGCCTCGCTCTGCTCCATGTGCGGCGTCGCCGGCCGCCCGTGGGGGGAAGAGCCCACGAAGCCTCTGAACATGGACGCCGCGCCGTTGGCGCTCGAGGTAGCGCCCATCTGCGCCGCCTTCTGAAGCAGAGCGGTTGCCGACATCTGCGGCAGCATGGAGGCCTGATCACCACCGCCATAGAGCCCCGGCGTTGGGACATGATCTCCACCACCAACAAAGTTCCCGCCGAAAATCCCAGCCGCCGATGCCTCCGAACCGCCGCCGCCTCCCCCTCCGCCGGCCCCGCCGCTGAACTGGTCATTGTTCATGAGCCCCTGGCTTGCATGCTCGTGACTGGACCCCGAGCTGTTGCCATTGTTAGCAAAGAAGCCCAGGTTGAAGAGGTTTGGCCCTGAGCCACCGGGGCCCCCAGCTCCATTGCCCTGGAGATCGGGCAGCTGCATGAGTCCATGGAACGGCTTGGCCTGCTGCATGAACGAGTGGGGCCCATTGCCCGCGTCGTCGACAAAGTCCTGGCTCGCCGCCGTCGCCGCGTTGAGGAAGAACGCCGCGGAGGACGGCGGAGCCTGCGGCGTCGGGCGGAAGGCGGACGCGCCGGAGGGCGACAGGAGGTGGTCGAGGCGCGCGGCGATGCTGCTGCCCCCGCCGGCCGTGGCGCCGAGGCGGAGGAGCTCCGGGGACGGGTGGTGGTGGTGGGCGTCCTGGAGCGTGGAGGTGAGGTGGGAGCCCACCTGCGAGAGGCTTAGCGCCATGTTGCCCGCGTTGGCGGCGCCGTAGAGGTGGCTGGTGAGGCTGCTGAGGCTCGTCGGCGGCAGCCGCGCGCTCTCCTGCGCGAGCGCGTCGCAGAACGCCCTGTGGGTGATGAAGCTGTCCCTCCTGCACGCACGCATCAACAACGGATTAGATGCATCATTCACATTCAGGCATGTGCTTGCAGCTAGGTCAGAGGCAGGCAGACGATCGCAAGAGCCCGAGACGCGCAGTGAAAAAAGCACAGTAAAATGTTGATGCGACAAGTAAGGATGCAGGTTCCGTAGGAAAACGGCAGGGCTGGGCGCAGGCGCATGCATGCATGGCCCCCATGTCACGCCCGCTAGAGACGGCGCGGGCACCGAGGAACAGCGGCATCTCGGGTTAAGGACATGTGAACGCTGCAAACTGGACGCATGCATGCTGATGCTGTGCCACTGAATGTTATGTTTGTAGCTGGGATTCATGAATCTGAACAGTGTCTCTCACTGTCTCTCTTTTATTTCCTTTGTAGCTGGGATTCATGTATTTTTCCCTTTTGTGCATGTAAGAGTTTGCAGCATGTGTGCCAGCAGGATGGTTTATCTCCTAATGATTAATGCTAAAGACTGCTTTACTTGTACCCTACATTGGCTGTCTGATAGCATTGGTCAAAGGTATTTGGTAACCATGCATGGACGCATGCGGATATCAACCAGCAGCCACCCTCACCACAAAGCCTGCTCAAGATCCCAGAAACCCATGTCAATCAAGGATGGGAAAAAAAAGAGAAACATGATTGATAGCTTTGCCATGCTATACAAGGATGCATCTCATAGGTTCCCACTAGTAGGAAGCTTCAAACGAGAAAGGCAGAGAGAAAGACATATAGGCATCAGAGGTTCAGAACTGTCATGCACACGAACACACACACCAAGGAGATCAGAAAACTTTGTGGAGCTGGTAAGCTCACTTCCCAAGGGACCAAGACAACACAGTCACACATGGTAGGAAAAAAAATGCCTTGGCTAAGCCCTACCACTAAGCAGATTAAAATTAACCTAGGAGCAACATAATATATAGGCCCTAATCAAAACCACTTCTATAACAAAACGTGTGGAATCAAATCAGGGGATTTCCAGCAGCAAACAGTGGAAGAGCTACTCTTCAGCAACTCAAGCGGCGACCATTAATGCAACTCCTGTTGATGGTCAGCTCCTAGTCCCATAGTATATGCTTAGTTCCTATTGGAGAATTTTTGCCATGCCTATGAAAGGGAGGAATGAGAGTGACCACACCACTTTGGGACATGTTTAACTCCACCCATAAATGAACAGTGCCTCAAAGTTACACCTAACCTAGGTGATGCATGCATGACCGAGGAGGGCATGGCAACGTATCCAATGGAAAGTTGTGGGCCTGGCCTGGCTCACTGGCACGGCCAACCAACGGCTCTGCCACATCTAGCACTGCAGCCAACTCACGTGAGAACAAGTTAGCAAGGTTTACATGGCAGCCAAGCCAAGTGATTCTCAGTAGAAAGAGAGAGAGAACCTGCTGCTCTTTAAAAATTGACACTGCTCCTGAGTCCTGACAGGATGGACCAGTAAAAGTGTGGGTCAACAGGGTCGGTAACAACATAGACGCATGCATATCTGTGTAAATGTGATGTGTACGAGCATCTTCTGTAAAACATTAGCTAAATTTACAGATTTTATCTTCTTTGTAAAAATAGAAATCTCCCTAAAAAGATGAGATATCCAACAGTCTAGGTATAATACCGACTCTCCATGTTCAAAACATCCCTGAGCACGCTGGGTGGGACATCCGTTCGTATCTTTTATTTTCGCCGAAACACCGATCTCTCCTGCCCTGAGCACGCTGGCACGCCGCCACCGGCCCATTCGCTGCACCCATTCATCGCCGCCGCAAGACATGCGCTCGATCAAAATTGCATGTGGATGATCCTGCCGTGGACAGTTTTTCCTGCCGCCACCGTCCTGCCGCTAGGTATGTTTCTTGTACGAATGATCTTGCGGTCCTAGTTTCTATGCCTGTACGAATGATCTAATTGTTCTGCCATGCCAGTATGAATGATGCGGGAGGAGCGACGTGCGCGCGGGAGGGACAGCGATAGCGAGCCGCGGGAGCTCGGCAAAATTGCCGAGCGAGGGGGACATGATAGCGAGCGCACAAAAATAGAGAGGGAGAAAGAGGAGCTGTTGGATACGATTTTTACCGGATCTTTTCTATAATTAGCTATCCTAAATATTTTAGAGAGTCTCTTGGAGATGCTCTAACACTGTGACGAATCAGCTCAGATTCAGAAAGGGAGGGAAAAAAATAGTGTGACGAGTGTTTGGCGAGACAGAAGGAGAGTCTGCTGGCTCCTTCTTCCCTAGGGAGGGAAGTCAGGAAAGGGAAACATCATCACCAAGGCCAAAATGCTCAAAAAGAAGCCATTTCACGTGCGAGCAGTCCCGCCCCAGCACGCCCGAAATCACTCATGGGCAGTTCCCCAATTCTCTCTCTTTCCCTCCCCGACGGCGGATCCCTTCGTCTTTCTAGCTCATCATCAGCCAAGTCAGCGGAGGAGCACCAAAACTATACCTACAGGCGGCATGCCATGTCGCCGCGAGCCCAAACAAAAACCCTAACCCTAAAGAAGGCCAAACCATGGAACGTTCCCAATACTCGCTCGCCGAATCCGAGAGCCATAACCGGACAGCCGCAACAGGCTCATGCAGTGCAAAACCCCATGCCGACGCCATGCCGGCCGCCGATACTCTCTCTCTCTCTCTCTCTCTCTCGCTCGCTCGCTCGCCATGATGCAGCAATCATGCAGCATGAACAGGGGGCTCTACACATGTACAATACAGCTCGATCGGAACGGGGGTGGCGGCGCGCGTACGTACCGGGAGAAGAGGGTGCCGCAGTCGCAGCGGTACTCGCGGGTGCCGCAGATCTTGGAGTGCGCCTTCCAGTCGGACTGCACGGCGTAGCGCTTGGAGCACTTGTCGCACTTCCACTTCTTCTCGCCGTGCTTGCGGCAGAAGTGCTTCTTGATGCCGGTGAGGTCGCCGAGGGCGCGCGACGGGTCGTGGTGGACGCACGTCGGCTCCGGGCACAGGTACACGCGGCGGCGCTGCGCCTGCAGCGGGTTCTTCTGCTTCAGCTTCCACGGCAGGTTGTGCCCGCGCCGGTGCAGCTGCAGGTTCTGCTCCCGCTGGAACCCCTTGTTGCACACCTCGCACACGAACCGGTTCGTCGCCAGCAGCGTCTTGGGCGACAGCGCGATCACCTCCGCGTCAGGGTCTGCGATATATCCCGATCGATGATCAGAATCAGATCAGGAGGAGAAAATCAAACACACAGGTCAAGTTTTATAACTATGGAGACAGCATTGCATAGAGGAAATATCAAATATATATGTAACACTTTGCAAGAAGAGATGTTCTGATCGAACTGATGCATGCATGATGATGCAGTACACTGCAGAGAAGAAGCATAAATAAAGTTACTGCTTCAAATTTGAACTCGATCGATAAAACTGTAAAAGCATGGATGGATGCATTTGAGTAATAATAGGATGTGTATTCGATCAACACTTGCAGTGGATTAGGGAGGTAGAAAAGAGCGCAACATGGTGTTTGTATATTGATCGAGTCCTATTAATTATTTCCATGGAATTATTGTTCTATGGCTATGGGTGGGTTAATTACTAATATTTTGCTTGCAAGTTAGGCATGCATGATTAGGAAATGATTGTGGGAGCTAGTACTGATGATATAGTAAACTGAGGGAAGATATTTGTTTTCCCTTTCTCTCGGGGTGTGATGAGCTGTGTTGGCTGGGTAGAGACAAACTAGGACATGTAGAGGGAATATCTGCAAGAGATTTTGGGGGAAGAACAAGTTTGCAGGAAGAGATATAGAGAACAAAGGAATCGACATGGATTGTGTCATGGCTCCTATTTGCTTCTCATAATTGGGGGAAGAACTGAGTAACAGGCTAACAGCTCATGCATGCACATGGAATCTTGGGGGATAAACTGATTTTGTTTTTTCTTGAGAAACAAATGGACCTATGTTCTTTTTTCAAAAAATTATTTATAGGAAAAACAGCCGGTAGAAGAGTGAAGAGTGTGAATTCTTCAGCCGGTTAGTCAGATTAAAACGTGAGATTTGAGAAGAACACACAGAAAAACAAAGGGAAAAAATGAGTGAATGAATGAAGTCTACTCCCTACTTCCAATTCTCCACCTGAATTAATTCTCACTCTCAGGTGTGAGTACAGAGCTTTAAATGAAGTGTATTGATTGAAAGGTGCAAACTGAAACCCAAACTCTTCAAGGCTGCTCCCTCCTTCCTTTGCAGCGAAGGTAGGGATGGAGGGGATCCGTGTCCAACTCGGTAGCCAAGAGAGAGAAACCAAGAACTCGAGAATTATTATTTCATCAAATTCAGTTTCGAGCAAAAACAGGCTGTAGCTTGCACATGTCTGTGTTGGAAAACCAGGCAACAATTCTCTGGACTACTGGTACCAGTAGTGTGCAGAGAGTAGTCGTAATTCCGAATCAAGAACTAACAAACGAGAGAAAACACGAGCAAGAAATTAAGCACAGAGAAACGGAAGAAAGAGAAACCGAGTGCATGTGAGAGAAGAAGATGCTCCTAGTGCCAGCATCCAAATCATAAAACTCCAACCGATCCAGACGAGATCTCGTAGCAGGGCATGTATGCAGTGTGCATGCACGACCGGAATCCAGAAAAGGGTGGTACTTGCGTGAATCACCTGGCAAAGTTCTCTTCTTCTTGGGCGGTGGCTGCGCCGCCGCCGGCGCGCCTTGCCCGGACGCCGGAGCGGGCGCGGCGCCGGGCAGCGCCGCCGCCAGCTGCTGCTGCTGCTGCTGCGGTGATATCAGCGGCTTAATCTGGTCTTGCTGGTCCCCGTCCCTAATCCCGAAGAACGCCGCCGTCGCCGCCGATGAATTCGATGCCATCGCCTCCCGATTTATCCCCGCACCAGCTCGAACACGCCAAGCGAGCTTCTCGTCCCCCTTCGCCTTGGCTCGTTGCTAGGATTGGCAGTGCTCGTCGTCCTTCCCCTTCGCTGCGAACAAGCAAGACTTCCCAAAGTGAGACATCGCGATTAGAAACGGCAACAAAGCGAGTATCGCCAAGAAACAAGGCGCACACACATCACGCAAGCAGCGACGACCATGGGAGAAAGCAAGACGAGAAAGATTTTGCTATTCCTCCGGAGACAAATCGAGGAAGGAGCCCGACAGAACCAAGGAGAAAGAGAGGAAGCAGCACGCAGGAGGCCCCCAGAATTCGTGAGCGAGTGATGGCTCTACCTCACTCATATGTATGCGCTTGGAATTTGATCTGAAACAAGAAACAAATCGACAAGGAGCCGAGAAAAACTCCAAGGCATCGGCCGCTTAGGACTCTTCCGAGATTAACAAAAGAACAAAGCAGACAGGGAAATCCAAACAAACAGTTGCCCTCAAAACAAGTAAAAAAGCAAAACAACAAAAGCTCGCAAACACCCACACCCAAACATACAGAGAGATAGATACATCTTCAGAAAAAAAAATTCAGGGAGTTTGTTTCTTCTCTACTGTACCTCACTCGCTCTCCCTAGCACTGCTTGCTCCGGCCTCTCTCGCCTGCTCTTGCTACTGAGGAGGATAGCAGTGGAGGAGAGAGGTTGGAGGAGGCTAAGAAGGTTGTTGTCTCATTTCTTTCTTCATTTCCTTGTCATACTTTTCCTTCTCTCCTGCTGCTTTCCTCTCCCACACTCTTATATGCCCCACTATAAATCAATTCCTGGAATTTCCCTTGTGCCCTTTCCAAGGCCGATGCTCACCAGGGAAATACACAGGAGACGGCCGAGAGAGAGAGAGGGAGTATTTTTATATACAACTCAGAGAGCAAGAGAGAGAGGGTACAGTACAGAGCGGATGGGAGCGGCGGGGGGCAAGCTCACGCAGGCAAGCGGCGTCGTGAAGCGTCTGAGGATTGGGTCCACCGACTGCGTGGGGCTTACCTCTCAACATCACTCACACGCACACACGCGCGAGCTTTTCCCCCGGGGTTGTTTTGGTTTTTTGGGTGTCTATGGGATGCAAGCGTGCATTTACGTGCGTGTCTCGTGTCCCTGTGCTAATGCATCGATGGAGTACTCGTTAAACAACAGTGCTACCTAATTTCTGTTAGATCCATGGCTCTTTCTGCTGGATTTTGTTTGCACGCATATGCTCCCGTGTCGATGACTCAAAATGATTGCTACGAGAACGTTGCGGTATTTTACGTTACATACGTGTGATTGCGGATGAGAGTTGTCTTCGCCACGGGAGCAGATGTAGTAAGAAAGTAATCCCGTGTAGTGTGGACATCAACTCGTGCCTTGTGCAATACAAAATACGTTGTAACAATTCGAGTTCTTTTTTTCTGTAGCACAAATATTTCTTTTTTTGCTTATATAGCCATGATTAGCATATACCCACCTTTGATTACATGCAAGCAACTCATAGTGCGGAACAATCATAGAACAACTTAGTGAACACCACCATAAATCCATTAATTTTCTATTTTGGATTATATAATATATTGCTATATAGTCATGTGCAGACCTGCTATTGATTTA
>CM014276.1:55244991-55273552 GCA_004135705.1 Alloteropsis semialata
GAGCAGTAGGTAAAGGAAGCTAACTGAGTTTTTTCAATATAACAAGCTTACATACATATGAAGTGTACATGTCCTTTTATAGGACTTTTAAGTCGGTGCTACGGTACCCGCTACAGTAACCAACGTACTGTTTTGTCCTGCTGTTTTACAGCTAAAGCAAAACTCAATTTTACTACTACTAACAGTTGTCTATAGCTGCCTATTAATTAATGGTTAAGCAAGGTACAAGACTTATCTATCAATCACCCCCTAAGTCTTGATACCTAGACTTGGATCATCCCGATCCGGCTGCGCATTTCCTGAAATGCAGATTTTCCCAATGCCTTGGTCAGGATGTCAGCAATTTGATCCTTTGTGTTAATGTAGTTCACCCTTGTCTTGTCTTGTTCAACACAGTCCCTGATGAAGTGGTACCTTGTGTCGATGTGTTTGCTGCGCTCATGGAAGACAGGGTTTTTTCTTAGCTCAATTGCAGCATTGTTGTCCATTCTTAGCTCGAATGGATCAGCTTCTGTGCTCTGCAATTCTCCTAGCAGTCTTGCAAGCCAAATTCCTTGACAGGCAGCAGAAGTGGCAGCAATGTACTCTGCCTCACATGAGGAGAGTGCTACAACTCGCTGTTTCAGCGAGTACCAACTGATTGGACAGCCGCCGAGGAAGAAAATACCACCGCTGGTACTTTTGCACGTGTCAACATCACCAGCCATGTCACTATCTGAATAGCCAACCAGTTTGGTATTCTTCATTCCTCCTTTCTTGTAACAGAGCCCGTAGGACAAAGTGCCGGCGAGGTAGCGCAGAATCCTCTTCACTGTAGCAAAATGCTCTGTCGTAGGGGCCTCCATGAAGCGGCTGACATAGCCAACAGCGAAAGTGATGTCAGGGCGTGTGTGGGTGAGGTAGCGCAGGCTTCCCACGATGCTCCTGTACGCTGTTGCATCTGCTGGTGGTGCTGAGCTCTTCTTGCTCAACTTCAACAACGGCTCCATGGGCACCACACAAGGATTGCAGCCCTGCATTCCTCCGACAGAAACGATCTTGGCGGCGTAGGTGGACTGGGAGAGGGAAATTTCATCATTCCCCTGCTTTACTTCAATCCCGAGGTAGAAAGAGAGCAATCCGAGGTTGCTCATCTTGAATTTGGCCTTCATCTCTGCCTTGAACTTGTCAATTTCCTTTGAATTGCCACCGGTGATGATGAGATCATCAACATATACTCCAATTAAGAGCCGATGGTCGCCATTGCCGCGAGTGTAGACGCCATGCTCGGAGGCACATCGCTTGAAACCGAGCTGAAACAAGCTGGCGTCAAGCTTGATGTTCCATGCGCGCGGTGCTTGATGTAGGCCGTAAAGCGCCTTGTCCAGCTTGTACACAAGGTGCTCTTTGCCCTTGATGATAAAACCTGGAGGCTGCTCGACGTAGACCTCCTCCTTGAGATCTCCATTCAAGAAGGCAGACTTGATGTCGAGGTGGTGGAGTTTCCAGCCGGAGTGCGCCGAAATGGCGATCATGAGCCTCACGGACTCGAGTCGAGCCACTGGCGCGAACACCTCATCAAAGTCGATGCCGGCGCGCTGCACGTAGCCTTTTGCTACTAGCCGGGCCTTGTGGCGGATAATCTTGCCGGCTGCATCCTTTTTTAACTTGTACACCCATCGGAGTCCAATTGGACGATGTCCAAGCGGGAGCTCGACGAGACGCCATGTCTTGTTCTCTTCTACTGCCTGTATTTCTTCCTCCATGGCTCGTTGCCATTTGCCTTTCTTTTCTGCTTCAGCGAATGTGGCCGGTTCTTGGGCGCTGAGCATGTGAAGCTCTGCTTCGGCTAGCTCGCGCACAGCCAGCCCAGGTAGAGGCTCATCATCACCGATGACATTGTCCACTCGGCGGAAGCGCACTGGCGTGTCATCGTGCTCTGCATCAAGCTGTTCCTCAGCATTCGTGGGCGGCGTGACGAAACGAACCGCGGAGGTGGAGCTTGATGTCGCGGATGCTGGCGTCCCCTGCCTAGCAGGAGACTCTGGTGGTGTTGCCGCCGGTGATGGTGCTCCTCCTGCACTGATCGGAGTCGCCGGCCACGCGGGAGGGTTGGAGCCGAAGGAGCCTTCCCCTGTTCCCGAAACAGAGGACGCGCCCGCGCCTTGTTCCGCCGGCTCAGGGACGTGTCCAGGCGCGACGTAGTACTTCGAGTACTCGACGGTGAAGCTGCTACTGACGCCGCCGCCTCCGTCTTCCCGGTCGCCGGACTCATCCCACTTCCAGCTAGCCTTCTCGTCGAAAAACACATCCCTTGAGATCACCACGCGCCATGCCTGCGGGTCGAAGAGCCGATACGCCTTGCTGCCGGCCTCGTACCCCAGGAACACCATGGGCACGCTCCTGTCTTCCAGCTTCGACAGGTTGGGCTTCGTCACCTTGACATGCCCAACACAGCCGAATGTCCTCAGAACAAGACATCCGGCTTCTTCCCATGCCAAGCTTCATACGGCGTGATCCCCTCCAGGCTTCTCATCGACGATCGGTTCAGGATGTAGACCGCGGTGGTGACTGCCTCGCCCCAGAACGCCGCCGGCATCCCTTTCGCCTTTAGCATACTCCTAGCCATCCCCACGATGGTTTGATTCCGGCGTTCCACCACGCCGTTCTGCTGTGGCGAGTACGGCGCGGTGAGATGACGTCCAACGCCCTCCTCAGCGCAGTACTGGGCGAATTCGACCGAGGTGAACTCGCCACCCCGATCCGTCCGCAGCACCTTGAGCTTCTTCCCTGTCTTGCCCTCGACGCGCGCCTTGAAGCGCTTGATTTCGTCCGCCGCCTCTGCCTTGGACGACAGCAGCATCAACCACATGTAGCGGCTGCTGTCATCCACGAGGAGGAGGAAGAACCGCTTCCCGCCGTGCGTTGCCGGCGTGATTGGTCCACACAAATCGCCGTGCACCAGCTCCAGCAGCTCCTCTGCTCGGTAGCTGCTCTTCTTGGGGAACGAGGCGCGCCGCTGCTTGCCGGCGAGGCAGCTGTCGCACAGCTCGCCCACCCGCTCGATCAGCGGCAGCCCTCGCACCATACCGTGGCGCGCCATGCTCACGAGAACATCGAAGCTGTGGTGGCCGAATCGTTCGTGCCAGCGCCACGCCTCATCATCCTTCTTTGCCGCCAAGCACACCGGTCTGGCGACACGTAGCTCCAGGATGTAGAGCCGGTTCTTGCCGCGCTCCACCTTGGCGAGCAGCTTCTGCTCGCGGTCGCGGATGCGAAGCACACCTGCCTTGATCGTCACCTCACAGCCTCGGTCGTCCAACTGGCCAAGGCTCACGATGTTGCTGCGCAGCTTGGGGATGTAGAACACATCAGTGAGCGCTCAGTGCTCGCCGGTCTTGCAGGCGAAGAGGATCGTCCCACGACCCTCAATGCTCACGGCGGAGTTGTCTTCGAGCTTGACGGTGCCGCAGATGCTGGTATCGAGCTCGGAGAAGGCCTCGCGGTTCCCCGTCATGTGATTGCTCGCCCCGGAGTCCAGGTACCAGCGCTCAGCGTCCAACTCGTCTTCACGCTCGAGGTTGATGAGTGCGCGCGTTTCGTCGAGCACCACGCGTGCGCGCGGCGCCTCCTCAACGCCCTTGGTGAGCGCGCACACCTCCGCCATCAGCAACGCCGGCTCCTCGTCCTCTTGGGCGAGATTCGCCCGGTGCGCTGGTTCTTGGCGGCGCGGCTCGTCGCAGTGGCGGGCCCAATGCCCGGTCTTGCCGCACCTGAGGCAGACGTCATGCGGGCTGGCCTTGCCGCCCTTCTTCTTCGGCTTGTCGCGGCGCTTTCCGCCGCCCGCACCGCCACCCTTTTGCTGGGCCGCTCCTCCTGAGACAGGAGGAGCTGGGTGCCGCTGCTCGTCCCGACGCCTGCGCGGGCCGCCCTGCTCGCGAAGCGCTCCTCTGCCGCCTTGAGACGTCCCGTCACGTCCTCGATCGTGAGGGCCTCCATCTCGAGGCACGTCTCGATTGACAGCACCAGCTGGTCGAATCGCTCCGGCGTCGTGATAACTACCGAACTAATTTCGGTACCAAGGGTGGCCCGATCTTCACGGCAGTAGGTCTATGAACAAGGTGATTGGCTATAGAGGCAGCGGAGAAGTAAGGTAAACTTGCTGAAGATCAGCGGGTAACTAGCTTTATACCTGACCAAGGTCGGATGCGACCAAGCGACGGGGAGAGAGACACCGAAACCGCGAAGACTTCGACTCGATCTCCAAACGACCGCAGAACCACAACCAGAGCTAATCCACACAAGGCGAGGCAGACGTACTGGAACTCGCAAAGCACGAACTAGTGGATCTCAGAGAGATCTCTTCACAAGTCCAAGAGAACAAGGAAGAACAAGGGTTGAGTAAGCACTCAGCAGCTCGGCTGCAATATCACTGGGATTATCTCAATTCATCAAAAGTTGTCGTTTGCTTACACATAGGGGGATATTTATACAAGGAATAACCCTCCTGGATAGGTATAAACACGAAACAATGTGAAAGCAACGCTAGTGTGAAAAAGCCTCCTGAGTGGTTCCCGCGTGACTTCTGGAATTCTGCGCAGTCTTCAATGTTTTGGCTTTAACTCCTTCTTGGAAGCTTCAAATGAGATGCTGCTGGATGCGTTTGAAAGCTAACTGGATAGGCTTTCAAACCATATATAGCTTGCTCCAATATTTATTGTAGATTAGTACAGTTTTGCTCGGACATTTTGACTTCAGGCGGACTATAGTCCCTCAGACCAGTGTGCACTAAACAACTCGGCCACTTCAAGGGAAAGCTCCAAACAACCCAGGAGTGGTATATTTGGAAACTAGACTTCAAGATCTTTCCAGAGAGTATTCATGAGCCTTCATAGCTTTTGTGAGTCAAAAGATATGAATATTTCTTCTGGACAGTTCTGTCACGCTGGACTAATGTGAACGTGATTCTTCTTTCTGTTCCACTCTTGATGCATCCTTGTCTTCCTCCTTGGTGAACCTGAGCAATAACAACATGTACGACTTAGGTAGCTCAAAGTTCTCATTAATGTTCAATTGATACTCACAAAGTAGCGCGTGCACCTCTTGTTGTATTTTCTTAGCTCGGCTCCGAGTGATTGGTCCAGTAGGGGTTGGAGATGTAGTCGGCGAGGTCGGAGTACTTGGCAGAGTACTCGGCAGAGTGGTCGAAGTAGTCTGTGAAGCCGTCGGAGTACTCGGCGAGGTCGCCGACACTGGTATGGTCATATCATCCTCCCCCCTTCAAAAAGAGTCGTCCTCGACTCTTCCAATCCAAAGAATGGAGAGAGGTCGGACACATTGAAACTGGTACTCACACCATAAGTACTCGGCAGATCAATTTCATAGGCGTTGTCGTTGATCTTGCGTAGCACTTTGAATGGACCATCAGCTCGGGGTTGCAACTTGCTCTTGCGTTGCTCAGGAAATCTATCTTTACGTAGATGCACCCAAACCAAGTCTCCTGCTTCGAATACCATCTTTCTTCGACCTTTGTTGGCGCGCTTCTCATACTTCTCGGTCATCTTCTCAATGTTGGCTCGAGCTTTTTCATGAAGGTTTTTGAAAAATTCCGCTCGCTTGCTTGCGTCAAAGTTTACTCGTTCCTGCATAGGCAAAGGCAAAAGATCTATGGGAGCAGTGGGTTTGAACCCATATACAATCTCAAATGGGCAAAATTTAGTAGTCGAATGTACTGCCCGGTTGTATGCAAACTCGACATGTGGCAAACTTTCTTCCCAAAGTTTCAAGTTCTTCTTGAGGACAGCTCGCAACAACATTGATAATGTTCGGTTTACAACTTCAGTTTGTCCATCCGTTTGTGGATGACATGTCGTGGAAAACAACAAACGTGTCCCAAGTTTTCCCCACAAAGTTTTCCAAAAATAACTCAAAAATTTAGTGTCACGATCTGAAACGATGGTTCGTGGCACTCCATGAAGACGCACAACTTCTTTGAAAAATAATTCAGCAATGTGTGAAGCATCATCACTTTTGTGGCATGGAATAAAATGTGCCATTTTGCTAAAACGATCAACCACAACAAAAATTGAATCCCTTCCCCTCTTGGTGCGAGGTAACCCAAGGACAAAGTCCATAGAGATGTCTTCCCAAGGTGCACTAGGGATAGGAAGAGGAGTGTAAAGTCCATAAGGGTTTAAACGAGACTTAGCTTTATGGCAGGATTCGCAGCGAAGAACATGTCTCTCCACATCTCAACACTTGGAATATGGTTCAGCAAAATTTGGATCAGTCGTATATAAACCTTTTATACTTTCTAATCCAAGAATCTTAGCATCAAGTTGTGTAAGCAAAGCACGACGTCGAGATAGAGCATCAGCTACAACATTTTCCTTTCCTTTTTTGTACTTGACAATATAAGGAAATGATTCAATGAATTCACACCATTTTGCATGCCTTCGATTTAATTTTAATTGTCCTTTAAGATGTTTCAAAGATTCATGGTCAGAATGTATCACAAATTCCTTAGGAAAAAGATAGTGTTGCCAAGTTTCCAAACTTCGAACAAGAGCATATAATTCTTTATCATAAACTGAATAGTTTAGAGTTGGTCCACTTAGCTTTTCACTGAAGTAGGCAATTGGTCTTCGTTCTTGCATAAGCACGCCTCCAATCCCAACTCCACTTGCATCACATTCGATTTCAAATGTCTTACTAAAATCTGGGAGTGCAAGGACAGGGGCTGTTGTTAGCTTCATCTTCAATTCTTCAAATGCCTTCTGTTGTGCTTCTCCCCATTTAAAGGGCACGTCTTTCTTGGTCAGCCCATTGATTGGTGAATCTATAGTGCTGAAATCTCTCACGAACCGTCGGTAAAAACCAGCGAGTCCAAGTAAGCTTCTCACTTGGCTCACGTTCTGTGGAGGCGTCCAATCACGTACAGCCTTGATCTTTTCATCATCGACCTCCACCCCTTGTCCTGAAACAACAAATCCAAGGAAAACTACCTTGTCGGTGCAAAAGGTGCACTTTTCAAGGTTAGCATACAATTTTTGTTCACGTAGGACAGCAAGCACACATTGGATATGTTCGACATGCTCATCAAGAGATTTGCTGTAAATGAGTATGTCATCAAAGTAAACAACAACAAATTTTCCAACGAAAGCTCTAAGCACATGGTTCATCAATCTCATAAACGTGCTAGGTGCATTTGTCAAACCGAAAGGCATCACCAACCATTCATATAACCCAAATTTTGTTTTAAAAGCCGTTTTCCATTCATCTCCTTCTTTCATGCGGATCTGGTGGTAGCCACTTCTTAAGTCAATTTTAGTGAAAATAATAGCACCACTAAGTTCATCGAGCATATCATCTATCCTAGGAATGGGATGCCTATATCTCACAGTGATGTTATTAGTTGCTCGGCAATCCACACACATTCTCCAAGATCCGTCTTTCTTAGGAACTAAGAGGACAGGAACAGCACAAGGTGAAAGACTTTCTTGTACATACCCCTTTTTGATCAAATCTTCCACTTGGCGCTGAATTTCTTTGGTTTCCTCCGGGTTGGTGCGGTAGGCAGCATGATTTGGGAGTGAAGCACCAGGAACCAAGTCAATTTGATGCTCGATCCCTCTCTTGGGCGGCAGATCTGGTGGTACTTCATCTGGAAATATGTCCTCATAATCCCGCAATACATTCGAAACTGCACTTGGCAAAGTACAGGGTACAACATTAGTAGAAAGAAGGGTGTCCTTGTACATGAGTACAAAGAACATGGCATTAGGTTCACTCAATTCTTTTAAATCCCCTTTTCTAGCTATCATTACTAAACCCTCTTTTCCCGGTTTTTGGGTTCTTTGCGGCTGTGGGTCTTTCTTTGGCTGTGGATACTCTCCCTCACTATTTTTGTGGGTCACTCTTAAGTGGTTCTCGCTCTTTCGTTGTTTCTTCTTTAGATCATCCTTCAAAACTTCTTCCGGTGTCAAAGGAAGCAAAGAGATTCGCTCTCCTTTGTACAAAAATGATAGCTTGTTGGCTCTTCCAAAAATCTGGACATCGCGATCATATAACCATGGTCTACCTAGCAGCAGTTGACATGCTTGCATAGGAACCACATCACATTCCACCTGATCATTGTACTTCCCAACAGAGAACGATACAGTCACAATATGATTCACCCGCAACGCCCCACAATCATTAAGCCACTGCATCTTATATGGACTAGGATCACGCCTTGGTTTCAATCCCAATCTGTCCACCAATTCTTGACTAGCAATGTTGTTGCAACTACCATTATCAACAATGATGCGGCAGAGTTTATCCTTAATCATACCTCGAGTATGGAAAAGATTGTGGCGCTGTCCATTCTCTTCCCTTTCAGCAGTTACACTGAGCACACGAAGGGAAATAAAACAATTATGTTCTCCTTCATCAGGCTGAATCTCATTCTCTTCTCCTTCAATTTCTTCATCGAATTTTGGTCCATCATCTTCTGGGTCACTTTCTGATTCCCATTCACCTTGCTCATTTATCAACATAGTCCTCCTGCTTGGGCATTGAGCAGCGATGTGACCACGACCGTGGCACTTATGGCATACAATTTCTCTGCTACGAGAAGAAGACGTGGCTGTAGAAACCACAGTTGGGGCTGCTGAGCTAGCAGCAGACCGCTGCGGATTTGCAGGGGATGATGCTGTAGAAGCCGCCATTTTTGATGTACCAATTGAAGGAGAGGACCTAGCTGTAGTTCCTTGAGATCGTCCTCCTCCAAAAGAGGTACTGGACTGCTGTTTACGCCATGGGGCAGCAATAGAATGGCTGCCATAAGATTTTCCACGGGACTCCTGCTGAATTTTTCTTTCAGTGCGCATTGCTTGATCAACAAGGTCTTGCAAAGTATGATAAGGAAACATCTCCACAAATCCTGAAATTTCTTCATTCAGTCCACCCAAAAATCTTGCCATCTTAGACTCTGGGTCTTCCCTAATTCCAGCCCGCACTAACAGCAACTCCATCTCCTTGAAATATTCATCTACTGATCTCTTCCCTTGCTCCAACATTTGTAATCGGTTTCGGAGATCACGTTGATAATTTGAGGGTACAAATCTCCTTCTCATCACTCTTTTCATCTCTTCCCATGTATTAATGTAGCCAGACCCAATTCAAGTTGATTCTCTTGAACTTGATTCCACCACGTCAAAGCATAACCAGAAAATTCAACTGACGCTAAATTCACACGGCGCTGATCTGAAAGATTATGAACTCTAAAAATTTGATCACATTGTTCAGCCCATTCAAGGAACTCATCAGCATTCTCCTTCCCAGTAAATTTAGGAACATTCAGCTTGACTCGGGCAATGTTATCCGGGTCATCTCTACGACGACGACCATGGTGATGATACCTATCTTCCAATCCAGCATGCCGGCGATGATTTCGTCGCCGCTCAAACATTCCTCCATGACCAAAAGGATTCTCATCATCATAGGATCCTTCTTCATGATCATGATCTTCAAACTCTTGATCTTCAAATCGCACTCGGCGGCCATCAGCACGACGGCCACCATGCGGATTATCAAAATCAGCACGGCGTCCACCACCATGTTCTCCACGTCCATCACCGAAGCGATCGAACCCATGGCCAAAACCAGAATTCTCAGCGCCAGATTCCTCCCGGTGGTTTTCTTCATGATGACGATGTGGTCCTCGACCTCCAGCCACTGGAAGGCGTTCTTCAAGCATCCTTCCCATGGCTTCCACAAGTGACTCGGCCATGCGACGCATCTCTTCCTGTGTGACAGGGATATCCCTATCGCCACGGTGTCTACCATCAACACTTGAATCTGATCCTGCCATGTTAGGAGCAGCAAAAAGTGGAATAGAAAATATTTGTGGAATCACTCAATTCTCACCTCTTACTTACCCAAGTTCTTAACTGTTCGCAAGGACCACGATGGTGCTGGTGTGGCAGCCTCGACGGAGGTGGTAGAGAGGTCGTAAGGATTACGAATCGACTGTCCCGGTTTCAGATTTGAGGTGGAGCTTTAGGTGGCTATCAAGGAAGGCTACGGTACTGCAAACTGATGGGTTTGATGTGCTCGAAAGATATAAAGTTGCTGCTATCATGAATGACCACCAACTCAAGATGTAAACTGAAATTTTCAACAATAAACCGCAACACAATCCCCTTTCAAGTACCTTTTCACTCTCTTTTTTTTGACCCTTTTTCTCCTTTTTTTTGAATCTTTCTTTTCTTCTTTCTCTTTTTTTTCTTTTTTTTTTGTGACCAAAACAGGGGTGCGGATATCAAATGAAACACATGATAGATATATATGTGAAACGGTGGTAACTAGCAACTAGATGATCACACAAACACACAGTAGCAGTACCGCCAAATGGCTATAGGTATTTTTTTTTCTTTGGGCTTTGGACTGTAGGATAAAACAAAATATATATATGACGATCAAACGTAAGGATAAATATGTGGATGACGGTAAGACCTACCGTGTCAACGAAAGCTCTGATACCAGATGATAACTACCGAACTAATTTCGGTACCAAGGGTGGCCCGATCTTCACGGCAGTAGGTCTATGAACAAGGTGATTGGCTATAGAGACAGTGGGAAAGTAAGGTAAACTTGCTGAAGATCAGCGGGTAACTAGCTTTATACCTGACCAAGGTCGGATGCGACCAAGCGACGGGGAGAGAGACACCAAAACCGCGAAGACTTCGACTCGATCTCCAAACGACCGCAGAACCACAACCAGAGCTAATCCACACAAGGCGAGGCAGCCGTACTGGAACTCGCAAAGCACGAACTAGTGGATCTCAGAGAGATCTCTTCACAAGTCCAAGAGAACAAGGAAGAACAAGGGTTGAGTAAGCACTCAGCAGCTCGGCTGCAATATCACTGGAATTATCTCAATTCATCAAAAGTTGTCGTTTGCTTACACATAGGGGGATATTTATACAAGGAATAACCCTCCTGGATAGGTATAAATATGAAACAATGTGAAAGCAACGCTAGTGTGAAAAAGCCTCCTGAGTGGTTCCCGCGTGACTTCTGGAATTCTGCGCAGTCTTCAATGTTTTGGCTTTAACTCCTTCTTGGAAGCTTCAAATGAGATGCTGCTGGATGCGTTTGAAAGCTAACTGGATAGGCTTTCAAACCATATATAGCTTGTTCCAATATTTATTGTAGATTAGTACAGTTTTGCTCGGACATTTTGACTTCAGGCGGACTATAGTCCCTCAGACCAGTGTGCACTAAACAACTCGGCCACTTCAAGGGAAAGCTCCAAACAACCCGGGAGTGGTATATTTGGAAACTAGATTTCAAGATCTTTCCAGAGAGTATTCATGAGCCTTCATAGCTTTTGTGAGTCAAAAGATATGAATATTTCTTCTGGACAGTTCTGTCACGCTGGACTAATGTGAACGTGATTCTTCTTTCTGTTCCACTCTTGATGCATCCTTGTCTTCCTCCTTGGTGAACCTGAGCAATAACAACATATACGACTTAGGTAGCTCAAAGTTCTCATTAATGTTCAATTGATACTCACAAAGTAGCGTGTGCACCTCTTGTTGTATTTTCTTAGCTCGGCTCCGAGTGATTGGTCCAGTAGGGGTTGGAGATGTAGTCGGCGAGGTCGGAGTACTTGGCAGAGTACTCGGCGGAGTACTAGGCAGAGTACTCAGCAGAGTACTTGGCAGAGTGGTCGAAGTAGTCTGTGAAGCCGTCGGAGTACTCGGCGAGGTCGCCGACACTAGTATGGTCATATCACGTCGTGCGCAGGAACTTGCGCACGGCCGCCTCCTCCCCAATGGGTTCGCCCAGCGCGCCCAGTTGGGTGACCATGCCCGTGAGCCAGAGCGCGAAGTCCTCGGCGGCCTCGCCGTGGCGGAACTCGAGTGCCTCGTACTCACGACGCAGCTGCTGCGCCTTCGCCTTCCGCGCGCGCTCGTTGCCGAGCCGCATGGTCTTGAGGGAGTCCCAAGCCTCCTTCGCCGTGTCCTTCGACCCGAGCGTGACGGCGTACTCCGACGGTGTCGCCTTCAGGATGGCCTCCATGGCCATCTGGTCTTCCTCCTTGTCCTCGGTGCCGATGCTCACGGCCTTCCAAAGACCGCGTGCCTTCAGCATCACCTTGACGACGACCTCCCACTCGGCGTAGTTGCTGCGGGTGAGGACGGGGAACTGGGCGCCTCCAATGTCCCGGACGGTCTTCTTCACCACATATGTCGCCCCGCGACGTGGTGACAGAGACTCGCCCCGGCGACCCACGGAGTGGGCGCGCCCACGGCCGCGCCCACGCCCACGCCCCCTGTCCACCTGGTCAGCCATCGCCGGCGCGCAGGATCACCCCTAACCTAGCTCTGATGCCAATTGTTGCAAAGATAAGCAGCTAGAGGAGAGCAGTAGGTAAAGGAAGCTAACTGAGTTTTTTTAATATAACAAGCTTACATACATATGAAGTGTACATGTCCTTTTATAGGACTTTTAAGTCGGTGCTACAGTACCCGCTACAGTAACCAACGTACTGTTTTGTCCTGCTATTTTACAGCTAAAGCAAAACTCAATTTTACTACTACTAACAGTTGTCTATAGCTGCCTATTACTTAATGGTTAAGCAAGGTACAAGACTTATCTATCAAGAACCTGATGATTGACGACATGTGTGTATTCACGACGTAAGGAAACTAATCAATCTGATATGAAAGCAAGTTATGAAACATATAGCATACTTGTTCATCCTGAAAATGGGATGTACACATGGAGTCCCCACTGCAGTTGTGGATGGAGTGATGGAGCCATCCCCCTCTACATGTGGATCAGGGTAACAATGATGTCTATATTTAGTGGACATGGCTTATTGGAAAACCTAGTTAAATACAAAGGGTTCAAAAATTAAAACACATACTTCAGTGCTTAATGAGAAGGAACTGCAGGATATTTGATTTATTGTCTCCTAATTTAGTGAACTGGCAATCAACCAGGTTAGCTAGAAACACATAAAACTCATATTCAGTGAGACATGAGCGAAATTATAGATGCGATGTCCCAAATATTGCAGCCAAAAATATAGAGTAATATGTAGTGTCATATTTAGCTTGTTGCTATACATGTACTTTGATAAACTTTGCTGAAACTTTCTAAGTACATGCTTTAGCGACAGACCATTGGTTCCACGGAATGGAAAACTGTTATTTTTCCATTAATCTTCGAGAAACCAAACATAGAAGCTACTACCATAAATACAATCCATCCGCTGACAGAAAGTTTCTCTACCTAGTCCATGACGAAGGTATGGCTCATCACAGTAGAAACATACTACGGCAACAATCATGTATTTGAATGTTTTGTAAGTTTGGTCATAAAAAATTTTTAGGGGGTAAAGTATATGCGTCACATTTGCATTCAATATTTTTAGCGTTAAAAAAGCTACCGAGCGTCGTAGGTAAAACAGTTGTTATCGGAATAAAGAAATCTTCAAGACATCGATGCCTGAGAGCACTCCTTTTTTTTCTTGGCCTAAGAGATAGCATATGGTTAGCGTTAAAAAAGCTATCGAGCGACGTGGGTAAAATAGTTGTTACCGGAATAAAGAAATCTTCACGACATCAATGCCTGAGAGCACCCCTTTTTCTTCTGGCCTAAGAGATAGCATATATATGTATGGGAATGAGATAACAGTTTTGATTGCCTTCATTACAAGTTTACAACCTTATTACATTTACCATATTCATATAGTTTGGGGGCATGCGTCTAACCCCTGCAGTCACAAGCCTTTTGCCAGTCACTCGACGCTTGTCGTTGGGGCGTCCCTTTTCTTGGTGCCCTCGGGACGTATACACTTTGTTATCTGACCAGCGATCACATCCGATTGTCGACCACCGAACGGGATGATCAGTAATCAGTTGCTAATTGCTATCTGCAAGGTGCAAGTGCCTGCTCGAGCGTTTTGGTGACGGAGACTGCCACATTTTCCGTTGCATCATGTGTCAATCTCATATTTTGAATTTTTTTGGATCGGCTCGTGGACGAAGGAAGGAAACTGCATAACGTGTCAAGCTTTTTTCACCACAGCAGCAGACAAGACCCGCGGAAAAATATTGTATGCCGAGCGGGCCTCCGGGCCAACTTCATCGAGTGCGCGGAGATTCGGCCCATACGTCATACTATCAAGACATTGCAACAAAGGAAAAAAAGAAGAATCACACAAAACGGCCGCGATTGGTCGCCGATGTGTAATTTGCACGGCACCATCGACCATCGTGATCCCCCACCTTGAACTAGAGGGCACGGCCGCACGGCCAGAGCTTGAGCCAAGAACAAGGCACGGAAAATGGCGGCAGCTAGGAAACTCGTCAGCACGGCACAAGCAACAGTGATCACCGATCAAATGCTATCGCATAACAAAGACGAGGAACAGGGCGCATTACCGTCCGCGACAGTATCTTGTTGCGGGTCTAAGCACGATTCCTCCTGATTATCCCGCGAAAAGCCAAATCGTGGGCGTGACTGGCCAAATGGCCATGCTTATCCAATTTTTTTTTTTGACACGATGCTTATCCAAAAATTGAATTATGCATAGGCCGAGCTAGCAAGCAACTGATCCTGTTCATACAGTCCTCTGCTCCCCACTCCGCGACGCAATCGGCCAGTCCCACACGCCAGCCTCCGCCCAGCGTCGCCGTCTCGGAGGTCGGAGTCGGAGCTCTCGGCGCAGTCCCGTGACGACACAGCCGCTCGGTGGCCGCTTAAAACCGCAGCCCATTCGAGGCAGGGGGCCAAATCGTTCGACCGAAATCACCGCCCCAGTTCCACTTCCACATTTCCACCTAACGGCTATAGACTGGACCGCGCCATGCTTCTCGCCCTCCTCTGCCTCATCGCCTTCGCCGGCGCCGCGCCGGCGGCGGCAGCGGCGGGGCGGAACGCGGGGCCGTGCGCGTCGCCGTACTCGGCGACCGCCTACGCGTTCTGCAACGGCTCGCTCTCCATCCCGGCGCGCGCGCGGGCGCTCGTGTCGCTGCTCACCCTGGACGAGAAGATCGCGCAGCTGTCCAACACGGCGGGCGGGGTGCCGCGCCTGGGCATCCCGCCCTTCCAGTGGTGGTCCGAGTCCCTCCACGGGCTCTGCGACAACGGGCCCGGGGTCAACTTCTCCTCGGGCCCCGTCCGCGCCGCCACCGCCTTCCCGCAGGTCATCCTCTCCACCGCCGCCTTCAACCGCTCGCTGTGGCGGGCGGTGGCCGGGGCCGTCGCCACGGAGGCGCTCGGGATGCACGACGCCGGACAGGCCGGGCTCGCCTACTGGGCGCCCAACATCAACATCTTCCGCGACCCGCGGTGGGGGCGCGGGCAGGAGACGTCCGGGGAGGACCCCGCCGTCGCGGCTGCCTACTCCCTCGAGTACGTCAAGGGGTTCCAGGGGGAGTACGGGGAGGAAGGTAGGATTAGGCTCTCGGCGTGCTGCAAGCACTATACGGCTTATGACTTGGAGAAATGGGAGGGCTTCACGAGGTACACCTTCAATGCCAAGGTGAAGACATTCTCTGAACCTGTAGAATCCTGTTTAGTTCCCCCTCTGTTTTGCATTCTGTGGCCATTTTGCATTCTGCACGATTCCCAATGCACTTTTTCCTCTCTGTGCACGCGGTCCAACGCGCCCCATTTTGCATTCCATTTTGCATTCTGGGAACTAAACACCCCCATAGTTTTGTAGATAGCCTGGTGGCAGTTTTCTAATATACTATTAGTCAACGCATAGAGAAACTCTGACATGTCCAGCTCAGTGTTCGGATGGGGGATCAATTTTTTGATCCCTCCTTTGACCACTAATTAGGGGAATTAAATAAAGTCAGTTTACAAAACTACCTCCACAACCCCCTGGCAAATTCGCGAGACGAATCTAATGAGGCCTTTGACCGCACGATTAGAGGATGTTTACTGTAGCATTACTGTAGCCATCATAGATTAATTAGGCTCGTTAGATTCGTCGCGCAAAGTTGCACTCATCTGTGACAAGGTTTTGTAAATAGATTTCATTTAGTACTCCATGCATGCAAGATTCCTTGGGGGACAAAAAATTGTCCCCTGGAACCGAACACTGCCGAGGTATGTTGAGATTTCAATGATGAGCTGGGTTAGGAACATATATTCAACTGAGGGACTGTTTAGTTGGGAAAGTTTGAGAAAGTTTGGAAAGAAAGTTACCATTGAGAAGCGTGTTCTGTGAGAGGAGCCACAGTTGTCAGTGTAAAGAAAGTTACCACTTTTTTTTGGTAACTTTCACCGAACTAAACAAGGCCTGAAACGTCTAAGTACAGACTTAGAATAGAATCACCATATTCTTGTGAACTTCTATCGCAAATTGTGATTGTAGTCCACTGCTGGCAGGTAACTGCACAAGATTTGGAGGACACCTACCAGCCTCCTTTCAAGACCTGCATCCAGGAGGCTCGTGCTAGCTGCCTGATGTGTTCATATAACCAGGTCAATGGTGTGCCGATGTGTGCTCGCAAAAATCTTCTGCAGAAGGCCAGGGATGAATGGGGCTTCCAGGGGTATGATGTTTGTTCTTCTGATTTGTCTGTGTTGAGCCTTGGACCATTGAATTTGAATATGTCAGGAATGACAAGGAATTTCATTATATCAAACCGGCTCCCTGGATTTGCATTATTGTTTATGTGTGTTCATGTGATTATTTGAAGGTATATTACATCTGATTGTGATGCCGTGGCAATTATTCACGAAAACCAGACATACACTAGTTCAGATGAAGATTCAGTAGCAATTGTTCTTAAGGCAGGTTGGTATCCTTAAACCTTCTCTCTTTTACTGAGAAACGAATATGAGATTTTTTTTTTTTTGTTTCTTTCAGTCGTTCTGGACTAGAATTTTAATTTTTTGGTCAACTCTAGCAAGTAGATACTAGGAGTATATAGGCAAAACGGTTGCCAAGTCCAACTAATGTAAACCTTGTTGTGGCAACCCTGAATATCGGAAAGATTATTACAGTGTTGTTCCATATTGAGGCTTCTCCTTTCTGCTTCCCGTGATTCCCTGACAACATTATTATTTAGAGATTTCAATATCTTCTCAAAACAGGTTCTGTAAAACATCATATGACCATTTTTGTCTTCAATCTATCAACTAGTCTTTTGATGAGATGTTTGGATTACTCTTTTTTTTTTTTGAAGGAATGGATCTCAACTGTGGTTCTTTCCTAGTTCGGCATACAAAGTCAGCAATTGAGAAGGGGAAGATCCAAGAACAAGATATTGACCGTGCCCTTCTTAATCTATTCTCTGTTCAATTGCGTCTTGGAATATTTGATAAGCCCAACGACAACCAAATAGGACCCAATAATGTGTGCACAAAAGAGCATAGAGAGCTTGCAGCAGAAGCTGTAAGGCAGGGTGCTGTCCTTCTGAAGAACGACAATAGTTTTTTGCCTCTGAAGAGAAACGAAGTCAGAAATGTTGCTATCATTGGACCATCTGCAAATGATGCGTATGCAATGGGCGGAGACTATACAGGTTTTAAACCACTTCCGTAATTAATATTTTTGTAACTTACTATCTTGAATAGATTTTAACATTATTCACTTTATTCAGGTGTTCCCTGCAATCCTACAACCTTCCTTAAGGGCATGCAAGCCTATGTTACACAAACAACCTTTGCTGCTGGATGCAAGGATGTTCCCTGTAACTCAACAGATCTGTTTGGTGAAGCCATTGAAGCAGCTAAAAGAGCCGATATAGTTGTTGTAGTTGCTGGGTTGAACCTGACAGAAGAGCGCGAAGACTTTGATAGAGTGAGCCTTCTCCTTCCAGGCAAGCAGATGGGCCTCGTACATACCATTGCTAGTGTAACGAAGAAGCCCCTTGTGTTGGTTCTCTTGGGTGGTGGTCCTGTTGATGTTTCTTTTGCAAAGCACGATCCACAAATTGCTAGCATTCTTTGGCTCGGATATCCTGGCGAGGTTGGTGGACAGGTCCTTCCCGAAATTCTTTTTGGAGAGTACAATCCAGGTGAGTAAACAACCTAAAAATTCTTGAACGAAAACATGAACTGCAAGTATTGCAATGAAAAATTGGGGTGACTTTAGGACTAATCTGGTGTGCTGTAATGTCAGGAGGAAAGCTGGCTATGACTTGGTACCCTGAATCCTTCGCTGCTGTTCCAATGACTGATATGAACATGAGAGCTGATCATTCACGTGGTTACCCAGGAAGAACATATCGATTTTACACCGGCGATTCAGTTTATGGTTTTGGGCATGGTTTAAGTTACTCCAAGTATTCGTATACTATCGTGTCGGCTCCAAAGAAGATCACCGTGTCACAATCATCAGTTCTGGACTTTATAAGTAGGAAGCCTGCATACATAAGGAGGGATGGGCTAGACTTCGTGAAAACCAAAGATGTTGCATCATGTGAAGCTCTAGTATTCTCTGTTCGCATCGCGGTTTCGAATCACGGAGACATGGATGGGAGCCATGCTGTCCTACTGTTTGCGAGATCGAAATCAAGCGTTCCAGGCTTTCCTATAAAACAATTGGTTGGTTTCGAGCGTGTCCACACGGCTGCTGGCAGTGCAACCAACGTGGAGATGACCATAGACCCTTGCAAGCATATGAGCGCAGCCAATCCTGAAGGCAAAAGGGTACTGCTATTGGGTGCCCATGTTCTGACGGTGGGTGATGAAGAGTTTGAATTGCTCATCGAAACTTGACAAAGATGTATAGATGTTAGCAATTCTGGAGTTCGAGTTTGGAATAATCTGATGAAATTTGTAAAGAAACATGCTGTCAAGGTTCGATCAAGTACAGTAAAACATGCTGTAAAGACTCATCATTGGATTTGATGCAAGTACAGTTGCAGCCGTTGCAGTATAAACTGCCAGAAATTGGTTTGGTCGACCTGATATATGTACCTTAGTTGCAGTGCTCTGTGTGTGTGTGGTGTGTTGTGTATGGTTCTTATACCCATTCATCTTCTTAATACAATGATGCGCAACTCTCCTGTGTTTTTTCAAGAAATAAACTGCCAGAAATACATCCAGGCATCCAGCACACCATTCTGAATCGTAATACCATTGTTTGTGATTAAACATAGGTTTGCTGGGAGGTTTTAAAATACAACTAGTGAACCAGACGTACAGAGCAACGAGGTTCTTGTGACAACTGGCAGTGCAGATGTTCGAACAGAACACGGCATCGCCTAATAGCGTGTTTGGTGCCCTGCATATGGCCTGGGGCGCCTGGCCAGGCCCACGTGTTCGGTTGCCCGCACGCCGGTCAGGGCCAGGCTGGCGGGGTGCAGATGCCATCGCTCAGCCTGGCTCGCGGGAAAGGAGTTTCATTTCCGTTTCCCGTGGGCCTGACTCGCACGGTGCATCATTAGTATAGTTAATAATATAATTTGTACACTAATTAGCATATATTAAATAATATTAATATGGTTTAGACAATTATTAAGGTCTAATAAAATAGATCAAGACCATTAGAGTTTAATTATGTGAAATAAATATTATTATGATGATGATTTAATATTTTTTTTATCTCATGCAACCTAATTCCATGCGGTCAACCAAACAACATCTCTTCTCAGCCAGCCTCAACAGATATAGTCAATCAAACATACTGTGTTGCATGCACTTAGCCTGGCTGAGATGAGCCTGTCTCACACGAGCCAGGCTAAGATAACCAAATGGACCTTAAGTAGCTTGTGTAGGCAACTTTCATCGGGCGCAGCAAGCCATGGTTCACCATTTAGGACCAGGTGCGCCGCTGCTTCTTCGCGCACCTCAGGCAGGGAGTAGGAGGAAGCCAGGGTCCCCGCTGAGCATTGCATCGATTGGGAGCGTCCCTGATGCCCTGATGGCTTGACCACACTAGTGATTGGCGCGCGCCCATGCGCGCAGAATGATGATTGTGTTATATTTTGTGTTGCATGAAATAGTAGTATGAGAATAATATAAGGGATAAGCAGGTCCATGCAAATAGATAATTAACAATAGTTAGAAAATATAAGTTATAATGGGGGAATTGAAAAAGTGAGTTTGATTTTTTAAGTTTGCTCTGCAGTATGTTTTTTTGGTTTCTAAATTTTGAGCCGCTTTCATGTTAAATATTTTTTTTAATTTGAAGATGTTTTGGTGGCCGAATCGTAGGTGCAACGGGTCTCATATAATCATTTGTGCGAATAAATTATGAAAACGCTTAGCATTTGGATACTTCTTAATTTGAGGACTTTTTTGGAATCGGAATCGTATGTACGATGGGTTGTAGATATTTGCGTGAATGGGTGGCGAAAGTGTTTCGAGTTAAAAAAATGTGTTCTAAAGCAAAGTTATAGGTTTTGAAATTGTGAGCAAATTTTATGTTGGACATATTTGGGTTTGAACGCGTTTTGGTGGTCGAATTGTACGTATAGGGTTGCTCGTATGGAAGTAACGAATAAAACGGATTATTACGTGATTTAAGTAAAATCCAAGGGGTTTTCCAAGAAATTTTTCGAGAGAGAAAAAGGATGGCGGGTTGATTATAAGAAAACTCGGAGGGTTTTTTGAAAATGGTGCTGGGCTGGTTGGGGTGGAGTGTGGGTTGATTTCGATGAAATCCGGGGGCTTATTCGCAAAAAAACATGAGAGAGGGAGGACGGCGGGTTATATTTCCATTAAACCCGATGTTTCTTTTGCAAAATGACCAAAAAAAGCACGATCTCGGCCGTCCGGCCGGCCGATCCGACGGCCGCGAAAAGCCGGCGATGTGGATGCCCTGGTTGGCCTTCCAGGCTGCCTCGAATGATAACAAGAATATAAGGGATAAGCAGGTCCATGCAAATAGATAATTAACAATAGTTAGAAAATATAAGTTATAATGGGGGAATTGAAAAAGTGAGTTCGATTTTTTAAGTTTGCTCTGCAGTATGTTTTTTGGTTTCTAAATTTTGAGCCGCTTTCATGTTAAATATTTTTTAATTTGAAGATGTTTTGGTGGCCGAATCGTAGGTGCAACGGGTCTCATATAATCATTTGTGCGAACAAATTATGAAAACGCTTAGCATTTGGAACTTTGCTGTGAAACGAAGATTAAGGTTTTCAAACTTTGTTTTTTTTGTATTGAACACTTCTTAATTTGAGGACGTTTTTTGGAATCGGAATCGTATGTACGATGGGTTGTAGATATTTGCGTGAATGGGTGGCGAAAGTGTTTCGAGTTAAAAAAATGTGTTCTAAAGCAAAGTTATAGGTTTTGAAATTGTGAGCAAATTTTATGTTGGACATATTTGGGTTTGAACGCGTTTTGGTGGTCGAATTGTACGTATAGGGTTGCTCGTATGGAAGTAACGAATAAAACGGATTATTACGTGATTTAAGTAAAATCCGAGGGGTTTTCCAAGAAATTTTTCGAGAGAGAAAAAGGATGGCGGGTTGATTATAAGAAAACTCGGAGGGTTTTTTGAAAATGGTGCTGGGCTGGTTGGGGTGGAGTGTGGGTTGATTTCGACGAAATCCGGGGGCTTATTAGCAAAAAAACATGAGAGAGGGAGGACGGCGGGTTATATTTCCATTAAACCTGAGGTTCCTTTTGCAAAATGACCGAAAAAGAACGATCTCGGCCGTCCGTCT
The DNA here is from genome assembly GCA_004135705.1 of Alloteropsis semialata. Classification (NCBI taxonomy): domain Eukaryota; kingdom Viridiplantae; phylum Streptophyta; class Magnoliopsida; order Poales; family Poaceae; genus Alloteropsis; species Alloteropsis semialata. The sequence continues at coordinate 55,266,613 of CM014276.1, forward strand.
GGCCGATCCGACGGCCGCGAAAAGCCGGCGATGTGGATGCCCTGGTTGGCCTTCCAGGCCGCCTCGAATGATAACAAGAAATATCCATGAATTGCATGTTTTGGAATTACTAGCTCTACCCGGTACCGTTCTAGTTCTAGCTATGCACACGGAACACACAAAAAAAAAACTGATCATCTATGTTTCCGTTCTTGTGTCATACCCCATGGACAAGAGGTGCGCGTAGAGGACCTCATTCCAAGTGTCCGGCACTCCCGGGAGGCACCAGTGGCTGCAATCCTCGGGCGCATCCGGCGGCGTTCCTGGCTCCCGGTGCCGAGAGGGGTGGCCGTCCGGCCTGAGCTCCGTCATCTGAGTGATATTCAAGAACCGTGCCTTCCTTCCGTGGCTCCTGATACCTTCCGTCGTCTCCGCGATCATGGCGTTGATCCATGAGTACTCTTCACCGAAATGGTCCGTAGTGGTCAGTGGATCCGCCTGGTCAGCGCACGAGCCACCCGTGTTCCAGGTCCCATTGCTGCCATTTCCAGGTAGTATAGACGATCCCGGTTAGTGTAACATGATTTGATTTTCAAAATTCGAATGCAGAATTTGAATTTGATCGGTTACACAATCCATAACATCATAAGTTTATTTCTCTTTACTCGAATATAATAGTACCTCTTTTAATCAATGGATGGAAACGAAGACACTTGCCTGTAATGTGAAGGAGAGTAACTCGTGAAGAAGAAATAGCTCTTGGAAAATTCTCCACTCCTCAACTCCCAATCCTTCACCGTTTGCAGGGACAACCGAAATGCTTCCTTGATGTCCATGATCTTGTTCAAGTGTTCGCCAACCATGAAATAGTTTCCTCTGCTCATTAGCCATGGCAAACATTCAAACAAACCCCTGTTCATAATGATGCAAAATTTCAGCACCCAAATTGTAACAGCCATGGCTTACGCTTCGACAGTCTTGTGCACGTTCCACCAGTGGCCCGTGTTGAGCACGAGCACGTCGGCGCCAGCCCATCGGTCGGCGTGCCGGGGCAGAACGTCGAGGCGAATGGCTCCCCTCACGCCGCCGCCGCTCGTCGCGTTTGCCGGGAAGCGGTCGACCATCACGACCATCGGCGCGCGGTAGTACTCGACGGAGAGGTTGTAGTCGGCGAAAACCATGGACAGGTAGCCCTTGTGCCGGCTGATCGGCTTCCCGGACTGCTCGTGCACTCTGGACGCGCCGCCGGCCGGCAATGCGCTGGCGAGCAGGCACACCATGGACTCCCACTGGTTCCGGCCGATGGAGTCCCCGGCGAACACGATCCGGCCGTTCCGGCTCCTCTCCAGCATCTCCGTCGCGTTGAACCTGAACAACTCCAGCCACAACTCGATCAAGTAGCTGCAAGATGGACGCCACGAGGGCACGAACGTCATGTCGTCATAGCGATGGCTACCTACTTAGGGAGGTGGCAGCGGCGAGGCCGCCAGCGCCAGTGCCGGAAGGAATCGTCCCTGCGGCCGTTCCGCGTGCACCGGAAGCCGGGGTCGAGGAACGGGCAGTCCTCCGTGTACGCCGCCGTCACGTCGGCGGCGGCGTCGTCCCTCACCCATCGCCCGTCCGAGTAGTCGCATTCGCTGCCGGCGCCGTCGTGCTCCGCGCCGCTTCTGCTGCTGATGGCCGTAGGCAGCCAAGGCTGGAAGAAGAACGACCGCGGCGGCGGCGACCCCGGTGGCGGCAGGAGCGAGACGAGGCCGAGCGCGAGGAGGAAGAGGAAAACGGAGGAGACGAATACGTGTCTCGCGTGCATGGGTCGATCCAGTGGTGAGCGGGCGAGGGGAGCTGCATGGAATGGTCGAGCATGCTGTGGTGGTGACGAGCGCGAGGGATGGGAGCGATTTGTGGGTCGTATACTCGTGTTGGACCGTATCAAATGCGGAACCATGCGATTTGGTGCGCTTGGCGTGTATATTCTGGTGGCGCTGGTAAGAAAGAAAGTACTACTACATAGAAGTGGACTGTATATTAATCAAGTTCGGATATGTAAATCTGGAAAAAGATCGATACGCATATCTGTCATTTGGTTCAACTTATCACTAATACACTTATCTTTTTTCTTCATAAAAACAATTGAATCGGCGGCATTACACTTCAATTGAATCGGCGGGAAGCTGTGTGTTCAAAGTATGCAATGTATATATGGAATATTCTAGAAGGTTTGAGATATATCAAGACTCTAATTTACCATGCATTTGGATAAGATCATGGTAAAATATGGGCGAGTGTAGAAGTTAAATATTTTAGGTAGCCATGCTTCATGGTGAAGTATGAAATATTCTATAATAGAGATATTTGTATATGGTGCTTTGGATGGTTGCCACTTGGCACCAATCTAACGGTCATGTAACACTATAAATAGGGGTACCCTCTATCCCAAAAAACGAAGCCATACCAAGCCACGCCACGCTAAGTAGAGGCCATTTGGGAGATAGCATAGGTAGCCACCATGGAAGAGTAGAGTGTGTAGTGTAGCCACATAAAGAGTGTAAAACCCTCGTATTTTAAACAAAGAGTTGAGTTTCACATAGTACTGGTCTCCTATGTTGGTGTAAGTTTGAAGATCTTCTCGACGTAGCGTGGGTATAGGTTCACTGCAGAAGTGTTATCACATCAGTTTGGTACCACTTCTAGAAAATCAGTGTCAAGGTTGGGACGCCGATTTCTCAACATCGTGTCTTAAAAAATGAAAAATGTCCAAACTACTCTCAAATACTTATAGCCAAAATCTAGATAATCCTATAAAATATGGTCGTGTTTGTTTCCGCTTATAATCAGTTTATTGGTCAAAATAAGCGAGAATCCCACCCAAACATCTTGATTATTTTCGTTTATTCTCGATTATCTGATAATCCATTTTAGAGATTTGAACTACAAATCTATAATAATCGAGAATCAAGAAAATTTTCGCTTATCTTAGAATCTAAGCAAGGTTGAGAGAAGCGGAAACAAACATGTCCTTAGGCCTGTTTGAAAGTCATGTAACTGTAATTATTTCCACATGTAATTGTGTTACACTTTTATTTTCTTGTGCATAAGAAAATCTCTGGACATATATCGTATTATTCCCTCGTGGATAGTCAGATATTTGCTTATTCACCACAGAATAAGCACAAGCGTTGCAGAGGCAATTGAATTCCAAAAGCTCGTACCAAATTGGAGCCTGAAAGTGAATAATTTCATATCAACGTCTAAATTGAGGCAAAAAAAAAAATGGGTCAAAGCATCGAATTCAGAAAACATGTATTAGCACTGAGCTTTGAGGTTGAAATATATGATCGAAATACAAAGGCAGAGAACGAGTTCTTCACCAACCCAATGAAAAACATTGCATCGGTAGCCAACAATGTCTGCCAAAAAAATTGCACCTTCAAAAACACATAGTAGCACAAGACTAGTCGTTCAAACGAATTAAACCAAGACATCAGATCTAAGCTGGAGGTATATGAAGCACAAGGCAGACATCTTTGAGGGAAGGCCCAACACGGAGGAAAAAACAGTGGCCTCAAAGAAAAGTTACTGACCATGTGGTGGTGAGGTTACTAGCTCTCCAACTCAAGTTAATGCTTGTATTTCATAGTGGCCTCACCATCTCTTTTCCTCTGCAAAAAGTTGCTTTGGCTTTTGTCCTTGAAGACCAGGCTTTATCAGATGAAGTTGGTACCTGCTTCAGCCAATGCGTCGCTCAAGCAAGTGCTCCACGCTTTTGTCAAGTGAAGCCATTGTGCCCTCTGCAGGCTACTCTGAGGTGCTGCAGAGCCAGCAACTTGTGTTACATGGAGTTTCGTGGCATACGTGGAAGTTGAGGCTCCCAGCCACCCTGGCGTGTGCCCTGATGCTGCCAATGATCTAACTTCCTGTGCCGGCGCTGTTGATGCGCTTGTCCAACGGAGAAAATTCTTCTTCCTTGGCTCTTTGTGGCCCTTTGATCTCACCGTCAGTTTCTTCTCGAATCAACACCACGCCAGATTGGACCCAGAAGCATGAAGAGGATGGGGCAGCTATGACATGCGGCACGAGGGCTTTGGGCGGGGCCTCATCCACTACTATCTCCCTAGATTGAGGGTGCAAAAGAAGGAAAAGAGATGAGGAGCTGCTGCTATCGCCATGGCGTCATTGGCGACTCGAGCAACAAACAACAGAGGCGGAGCGGGGCTGAGGCGAGATGAGTGCCATCCGTCATTTTTTTCTGGTCGAATTGGCTGAAAACTGAGGTCAGTTTAGTAGCCTCAACGATCATCCAGACAAACTTTTTTAGATTAGTAGCCTCAACGATCATCTAGACAAAGTTTTTTAGATCATGGTATAAAACTTTCTAGACATGTATTTTACCATGGTTTTAGCCTAAAGACAGGTCTTCCACACGCTCTTATTAGCTTAATTTATCTCCAAACTATGTCATTTGGTTCAACTTATTCTAATACAATTTTATCTTTTTAAATAAAAAGTGGGATTTTAACTTCAAATTTTGATACTCCCTCCGTCCCAAAAAGAATGCAATTCTAGCACAGTGGCACGTTTTAGTATCTCAAGTTTGACCAATTACAGATTTAAAAATATAAACATTCATGAGATGAAATAAATATCATTAGATTAATTACAAAATATATTTTTATAATAAATTTATTTAAAACCATAAATATGAATACAACTCGCTAGAAACTTGGTCAAACATGAATTACTTTAAGTGGCACGCAACACGTAGTTGCAATCTTTTTAGGACGGAGGGAGAGTAGTAGACATCACAGTGTGTGCAGATTTTGGCCTTGTTTAGATGAACCAATTCGATCGAATTTCCTGTAGAAAAAGTATATTGAAAAGCGTAAAAGTAGAGAGAGGGCACGTTTTTCAATACGTTGCTTTTGGTCGAATTGATGTCTTTTGGTGAATCTAAACAAGGTCTTCATTGTTTGGATTCGAATGAAAAACCCGCCAAACTGCATAGCAAAAACCGGAGCCACCGCCACCCACGCGAACTGGATCGGAACGGAACGAGATCCTCTAACATAGAGTAATCTACCTCAGAGTGCAGTAGTTCTTACATCTTCCGTCTGTCCGCATCCAACGCTCAAAAGCGTCCTGGCTCCTCCGGATGGCAGCGTCCTGGCTCCTCGGCTAAGTCCATGAACTGGACTGCGAGCCGCGGCTTGCTCGTGCGCACAGCCACCGCTTCTTCCTCTCTGTCTTTTCCTCGAGCACCTCCAGGGCGCCGGCGTCTCGCTCTGCTGCACCGCTTCAGTCGCCACCCCCCGCGCTGCCACAACACAAGTGGAGGCCTGCACTCACAAGAACGCGCAAAGCCGCTCTCACGCTGCTTTGCGGACTCGGCCTTGTACTTGTACCCCCGTCATTCCTAAGTTTTCGGCGAAGCTCCTCCCGACTCTGGTTTGTAATCGAGGTTCGGGCTCGCAACGCGACGCTAGCTGGTCTCTAGTTCAAGCAGGACTTGACCTCATGCCTGATCAAATAAGCTTGTGTCAATATCAAAAGCTCATATCCACAGGAAAAGTCCTTGAATGAGGTTTGAGGTGGACGACGAACTTGACGCCAGCGAGCACTGACAAGCGCACTCGATGGTCCACAGGCCGGCACTGCGAGTACGACCATGGAGGTGGACAGGTGGTGTTGAACTACGTGTGGCCAGTGGCCGCCGAGGAGCTAGCAATAACCGCCCTCGCCGACGGCGCTAGCTGCTCCCCGTCCCCAACTCCCCATCACCGTCGTCGCGGTCTTTGCACTCTGTGTCGAGGAACGAGCCGAAGAAGGCGACCAACCAAGCCCTGCCTCGACGTCTGCTTCCGAACCCGTCACGCCGCCGCCGTCCTTGGTGTCCAGTGTGGCAAGCCACTTTCGGCCGCATGAGTCGAGGTCGTAGCGCTGTGAGCCGGAGGAGCCTGGGAGTTGTGGCGGAGTTGTTGCGGACCGTCGGTTACAAACGGACGGCGCATGTGGTAGTACTGCACTCTGATGTAGATTAGAAGTATGTTAGAGGATCCTGTTCCTAGTTCAACACCACCTGTCCACCTCCATGGTCGTACTCGCAGTGCCGGCCTATGGACCATCGAGTGCGCTCGTCAGTGCTCGCCGGCGTCAAGTTCATCGTCCACCTCAGACCTCATTCAAGAACTTTTTCTGTGGATATGAGCTTTTGATATTGACACAAGCTTATTTGATCAGGCATGAGGTCAAGTCCTGCTTGAACTAGAGACCAGCTAGCATCGCGTCGCGAGCCCGAACCTTGATTACAAACCCGAGTCGGGAGGAGCTTCGCCGAAAACTTAGGAACGACGGGGGTACCAGTACAAGGCCGAGTCCGCAAAGCAGCGTGAGAGCGGCTTTGTGCGTTCTTGGTGGAGTGCAGGCCTCCACTTGTGTTGTGGCAGCGCGGGGGGTGGCGACTGAAGCGGTGCAGCAGAGCCAGACGCCGGCGCCTTGGAGGTGCTCGAGGAAAAGACAGAGAGGAAGAAGCAGTGGCTGTGCGCACGAGCAAGCCGCGGCTCGCTGTCCAGTTCATGGACTTAGGCTATTTGCAAGGGAGGCCTGGAAACGATCCTGAACCGGTACTATACCGGTCCCTCCGGCGAAACCATACATGCAACGGCACCCTCTATCCCCTCCGCCAAAGTCCCGGTCTCTCTCCCCGTCCCCCAAATTTCTGGGGCGCTTCGTCGTCCGGCAAATCTTCGTCGACACCGCCTCCCCTGGATCCCTCTCGCCGTCGCCGCCTCTGAAAGTGCATCTAGGCTCCCTTGTGGGTTTTGGTGAATTGAATGACAAAACGATTAAAGAACTAACGTGTTTGTCAAAGATAATTTGCAGGGATTAAAATTGTATAATTGATGATTCACTATTGGTCATTGATTGAATTCAATGTGAATGGCTCATGTTGACATAAATAAATTAA
>CM014276.1:55273557-55326842 GCA_004135705.1 Alloteropsis semialata
CCCGTCCCCCTCCGCCAGGACCGGCCGCCGCGCCCGCCCCCTCTGCCCCCACGGCGAGCACCCCACCACGGCGTCGTCCCTGGAGAGCACTGGATCGACCCAATCGCCTCCAAAGTGAGTAATTTTTCTGCTTGTGTTGTGACCCAATGTGATGGCGAATAGTTTTTGACCCAATCGTCCCTGGATGAGCCATTTTTGTCCTTGAACTTGCTTGTGTTGTGACCCAATGTGATGGCGAATAGTTTGTTCTTCATATTCCATTCAGAAAGAACAAGTTGTGTGTGGTCATCACTTCATGAAATTGCTTGCACTGATGGGGAATAAGTTGTGTGCTTGCTTTGTTGTGATGGTGCTATATGCAGCTCCTCGAAAGGTACAACGTAAAAGAAGACATAATTCTTGGCGTGGCTTGGATGTAGCAAAAATAACTAAGGTACAAGTCATATTGGTACAATAAATTGAGGTTTTATTCTTTTGCCTATTGTTTCTTTCTAGACCACCAAAAAATACTTCAGGTTCCTCCCAATCGAGTTGATCTAGTGCTATTTCCTTTCACTCAAATGTGCATGTATTAGGTGCAGAGGTCTCATGCATATGATGTATGTATATGCCCAATGTTTGCCAAGTGGAAGATATAGTAGTCGACGCCATCATGGCAATAAAAACCGAACATAAAGTTTTTCTAGACAAACCCAAGCATAGATTTAGTGGCGGCACAAAAAGTTGCATACAAAATCTAGGGGACAAAAGGTTAGTAAGTCTATACAGAATAGTGAATTTTCGTCAAGTCAACAAAATACAGTCACTGTTTGGCTTTTCTGCTTCAAGAAGAGAATTTTCGTCGCAAACAGTCAGAGAATTTCGACCAAACCGGTTACTTCATTTATTTTATGAGACTGACCTGCTGATGTGAAGTGTGATCTGCCCTTCAGACTCAATGAAATAATCCAAATATACTTTCAGTTCCGACTCACTGATGCTTACCAGCTTCCTGATATTATATTTGAGCACTGGCCATTCATTTATACTGATATTACTGAATTTTAGTTGTTCCTGAAAAACAAAAGTGCCTGAATTTTGTGCGCACAGTCCATTTTCAATTTTTTTTTGCATTTTCTGAATTTGCTCATCTTGCTCTTTCTTTACTATATATGTTGACTTCATTTTTCTTTGGAACAATGTAGGATGGATGATTTCTTTATCGATCTCAACGATGCAGCACCGGTTGTTGGTAGTGGAGGAGTTTCTGAATCTTCCATGAGCGGTTCCGCTTCAAAGGTGGGGGCAACAAGGAACAAGCAGACCAACTTCTCAGCGTATGAAGACAACGTGCTCTGCAAATCGTGGCTGAAAATTAGCTGCGATCCTGTTGTCAACACCGGCCAGAGGAAGGAAGCCTTTTGGGTTCGTGTCCTCAGCAGATACAACGCCAAATGTGGCAGCTATCCACAGAGGACCCAAAAATCCATTATGAGTCGTTGGGATCACATCAAGGCAGAAGTTAGCAAGTTCTCTGGATACATGGCTGAGATGATCCGCTCCAATCCTAGTGGCATGTCGGATGCAGATAAGTCAGTGACTGCTGCGGCTGATTTTGCTAGTGTGGAGAAGCACAATTTCACCTTCATGCACTGCTGGCAAATCCTGAAGGATGAGCCCAAATGGATGGAGCTCAAAAGAAAAATGGACACCCCTCAAAACAGTGCTTCCAGGGAAAACGTCCTCACTAGTGGAAAGCGCAACATATTGGATCTTGATCCCGATGATTCCTCGCCAGCTAGCTCGTCAGGAAAACGTCCCATGGGGAGGGATGCAGCAAAAGGGGCTAAGAAGAAAGCTGCTTTAGCTTCATCTGAGTATGTGTCCAAGTTGCATGACCTCTCTGTTCAGAAGATTGAGTTGTTCAAGGAAACAGAGGGTGAGCGCAAGGCCCGGCTCGATGAAATTGTTACTCTAGAGAAAGTGAAGGTAGAGGAAGCTCGTGAGCACCGCAAGATGATGCTGGACATAGAGAGGGAAAGGTTGGCTATGGATAAGCAACGACTTCACATGGAGGCTGAAAAGAAAGAGAAGGAAGAGGACGAGCGCATTTTGGCCATTAACCTTGATCAATGTCTACCCATGCAACGCATGTACTATCAAGCGCTACAAGAAGATATCATTCAGAAGTTGATGTCTCGTCGTCATGGGCCAAGTCAGTGAGGAAGTTGGAGGCAAATCATGTTGAGGCTATCTGTTTTTTCATAAGCTACATGTGTAATACCTGTGTAATACTTGTGTCTGCACCTGTGTAATAATGCCTAAACCTGTGTAATAAGTGCACTTGTGTCTGCACTTGTGTCTTGTACCTGAACTGTCCAGAAATGCCTCTGTGCTGTGCATCTGTGCTGTGTAATCTTGCATCTGTGCTGTGTAATACCTGAACTGTCCAGAAATGCCTCTGTGCTGTGCATCTGTGCTGTGTAATCTTGCATCTGTGCTGTGCATCTGTGCTGTGCTGTGCATCTGTGCTGTGCTGTGCATCTGTGCTGTGCATCTGTGTAGTGAAAGGTAAGACAGCCATTCTGTGATGAATGACTTACCAAATATTATGTGTTGAATTCACAATAGTACATCTGTGTTGAATGATCTGTGTTTCAAAATTCACATAATGATCTGTGTTTCATTCATCACATAATAAGGCTCACGGCCATTCTGTGCATCTGTGCTGTGCATCTGTGACCTGTGTTTGTCAGGCTTCAGATCCAGCTAGGAGTTAACTCTTGTTCACTTCTAAAAATATGTACTATTGTGCATTTTTCTACTATGCTTACCAAGATGAATGACCAGATATACTTCAATTTGTGGAGGCTACGGCAATGGTGGGTAAGGGTGACATGCACTTGACTGGACAGCTTGGTTATGTTATTAAGGAGTCAGCGCAGCTAGCTTTGACATGGGTATGGATCTTCTTATCATTTATCTGCACTTGACTCCATTTTTGTTTCATAACTAAGAAAAGGACCTTGATTTTTACAGGTGAGAGCAAGAGCTGCTGACCTGAACTTGTCACCTACTTCTGATATAAACTTACTGGAGAGCCGTGATATTCACATACATTTCCCTGCTGGTGCTGTGCCGAAGGATGGCCCTTCTGTAGGAGTGACATTGGTAACATCACTGGTATCACTTTTTAGTAACAGAAAAGTCAGAGCAGATACTTGTGTTACCAGTTGGTGGTGTTAAAGATAAGGTAAGCAGCCATTAATATTGCCTCCTTGGTTTCTTGTTCACTTTAAAACTGTGGAAGTTTTTAGTCATTTTTGTGTGGTACTCTTCTGCTCTATTAACATAAATTTTCAGATTGACCAGAATGAATTGTTAAAAGGTACGAGTGTCAACCACAGAATTTGGCTCATAGCACAGCACCATTTGAAAATCTTCTTTTTTTCTCCAGATGACTGCTAGTTCTGCTTGTGAATACATGTTGTATTATTTATTTTGAATATTGAACACTGCTTTCTACGAAGCATCTTCATGGTAGCATTGACAAAGGGACAGCCACTGTCTATCTTTACAAATCAGGTTATTCAAGTACAACCAACAAGCAGAATAGAGGAATGAAACCACTTTCTCACACTTTTTTTCTCATAGACACAGGAGAGCTGCTCATAATTATATTAAGAAGAAGATAAAAGTGTCTCATCATACAAGCCCATTAGGGCCGGGTTTAATACAGAATCACCATGGATAAAAGCCCATTAGAGCACATGATTACATAGGGATGGCGAACTGGAATTTAACCTTGGACATCTACCACTGTACTACCAGCAATGCCGTGCACCAAAAACTCCACTCCATTACAACTAGATTGAACCATATCGCATCCAGTTGTGCTCGATGAGATCCTTCTGAAGTTGGATATGCCGAGCTTGGTCGCGCAACTTGTGATGTGCTGCTACAAAAGCTTCCTGTTCCACTAGATTTCCATTTGATGGATTGCCTTCGTCGCCAATGTCCGCGAAGTTGGTATTGCTGGCCTCAGACTTCTCATCCTCGACAATCATGTTGTGCATGATAATACATGCTGTCATAATATCAGAAAGATGCTCTCTGTCCCATCCATTAGCCGGCCCATGGATTACTGCCCACCTAGCTTGAAGAACTCCAAAAGCTCTCTCAATATCCTTGCGTGCACCCTCTTGCACAGCAGCAAAACGTTGTGTCTTCCTCTCCATGGGATGGCGAACACTCTTGACAAAAGCAGGCCAATCAGGGTATATACCGTCGGCAAGATAGTACCCCATGTCATATGCCCGTCCGTTGACTGTGAAGTGAACAGGAGGTGACTCTCCTCGGACATATGCTGAGAAAATAGGCGACCTCTGCAACACATTGATATCATTGCAGCTGCCTGGAAGCCCAAAGTAGGCATGCCATATCCAAAGGTCATGAGATGCTACAGCCTCCAAGATCATTGATGGGTGCTTCCCGCGTTCAGTGAACATGCCCTTCCAAGCAGTAGGGCAGTTGCGCCACGTCCAGTGCATACAATCTATGCTACCAAGCATACCTGGGAAACCTCGTCTCTCACCCTCTTGCAGTAGACGAGCCACATCGGCAGGGGTTGGAGAACGCAGGTATTCCTTCCCAAAGGCAGCTATAACAGCACTGCAGAAATGGTTAAGAGCCTCACGAGCAGTTGACGTGCCAATTTGCACGTACTCATCAACGGCGTCTAACGGCAAACCATATGCAAGTATGCGCATTGCGGCTACCACCTTCTGCAAAGCACTCAATCCTAAAAGCCCAGTACAATCCTCACGTTGCTGAAAGTAGCTGTCCACAGACTGAACTGCATCAAGAATGCGGATGAACACATGACGCTTCATACGGAACCTTTCACGAAACTTCTCAGGGGTGTAAATAGGATTGGCACCAAAGTATTGGCGTAGGATCCTTGCCTCTCCATCAGCATGTTCTCTGGGGATAAGTCGTCTCACATGTATTGAGCGATGGAAGGAGCTCTCTGCATCCATGGTTGACACCAGAGTGTGTATGTCTTCGTCATCATCGAGAAACTCATAATTAGGCTGATCCTCAGCAATCAAGTAACGAATAAGGGTACAATCTTCGTCGTCCACTGTTTGGTTCAGCCGCAAAGATGGACGAGGGAGATCCATGCTGCAGCCTGTGAGGAAAAAAGAACAATTTGTCATGTATATATTTCAAAACTCAGATGAGATGTAGGTGCTAAATCCCAACTTTACTAACAGCTCAAGTGGAGAAACTCAAAAGTTACTATGAAATTTGTGCTCAAGACTTATTTCACGATTTACTCCTAAAATAAGGCTTAACCATGAGTAGACAATAAAAGCATCATAACAAATTTTTTCTCCTCAATTGAATTAACTAGAACCAACTGACATTGTTCTTATAGATACACACACAGCTTATGATTGTTCTTCTCCCAAATTATCTGCAGTAGAGATCAGAAATTGCGAGTTTCTACACCTGACATTGAGAGAGTAGTGCTCTGGTCCAGAAAGAATGCCTCACCTAGGAGTGCTCGTTCCACCGGGTGCTGCCAGGGAGGCCGGGTGCTGTGCAAGATTTTCTCCCCCTCTGGGAGAGGAGCCGGGTGCGCCTGCGGCAGAGGAGCCGGGTGCGCCAGGGAGGCCGGCCTGCGGCAGCCGCCGCGTGCCGAGGCGGCGGACGGCTTCCTCCTCGGCTCTTGACGGACGGCACAGAGCTGCGGGCGGGAGTGGAGGGAGCGGCGCAGGCGGCGCCGGAGGGCGCGGCGCGGCACGGGCGCGGCGCTGGAGGGCGCGGCGCGGGCGGAGAGCAGGGCGCGGCGCGGGCGGGATCGGAGGTCGCGGCGCGGGCGGAAGCAGAGGTCGCGGTGCGGATACAGGGCAGTTTAGGGGCCACCGTTGCAATTGGGATTAGATTTAAAGGATGAAATATTTTACAGGGTCTCTAAATTTTGATTTGAAGGGTGAAATATAGAGGCCACCATTGCGGATAGTGTTAGCCGAGGAGCCAGGACGCTGCCATACGGAGGAGCCAGGACCCTTTCGAGCGTTGGATGCGGACGGACTGCAGATGTAAGAACTACTGCACTCCGAGGTACATTACTCATAGAGGATCTCGTTCCGATCGGAACTGCCCCACTTGCATCTCTCCATCCAATTCCCCGCCGGTCCCTCTCCCGCATCGCACTCGGCGCTCGCACCCCGCACCACAACAAACGCGCCCGTCGCCCCCACCTTCCCCTTCCTTCTCGAACTCTCCCCCCATCCCTGTCGCGGATTGCGCCATGGCCGCCGGCCTCGCCGTCTCCGCCCCCATCGCCTCCCCTCCACTCGCCCGCGCATCCGCGTCCGCCTGCCCCACGCGCCGCATCTGCGCGATCCCCTCCTCCTCCGGCAGCAGCCTCAGATCCTCGCCCCTCCGCGCGACTACCGGCCTCTCCGGGAGCCGACGGGTCGCCCGCCGCGGCGTGTCTGTAGCGTGCGCCGTCCAGGGTCAGGACACGACCATCGAAGGTATCTAACTGTATCGTGTTTCGATCTGTTACGAAATTAGGTGTTGAGCTAGTGACCCGAGTGACGCAGTGTACGTGTGGGTTCCTAATCCTGGGTGCGTAGAAATGAGATCCTGCTTGTAGTGTGATTACATATTGATTTTCAGTTGGTTCCTGGAATTTGTCCAATAGGACGTTCGTCTCTTAGAATGCAACTGCTGGGATGGATTAGGGAGATCGAAGGTTATTGATTTTGGTAGCAACTCGGTGTGAGCAGTATCTGATGTCTGCACTTTTAGGTCTATATGTGAAAGGCTGCCTTCATGCACGCTTGACAATTTGGTGCGTGCCTATAGAGACAGCAAATCTAGCATGTGCTTCAAGCATAGATTTGTGGTTGTATTCTCCAGAGAACATCAGAAACATGCCAGTGTAGTGCCTGTGTTGTGTTGAATGCAGCGACCTTCATGTAGGTGGACACTTTATTGCTGGGCAAGCACCATCCTGTTTGGTGCTTCCCAAGATTTAGGGCATGTGAATGAGCGACCTGCTTTGCTTTGTAGTATATATTGCAATGTCGAATAGTGTCGTTCACCCTTTTCCGTTTGTTGAGGGGCACTATAATCGAAATATGTAAGCACATACCTGAGAAAGCTGTGCTGCTATAAGTCCTATTTTAGTAGTTAAATGTATTGATTTATGTATGCATCGCACATGGTTCATGTACACCTTGTTATCTTGTCACCTTTTGTTATGGCGGCATGTGAAACACTACTCCCTTTAATTAATTTTAACAGGATGTATCACATTAATTAATCCCTGAGATGATTGAATGCATCTCCAGTCACCCCCTTTTGTGTGACTATTTTCCCCCATAATTCTATTTAAGGTTTAACATAAAAGCTATTTCCAACATTGAAAATTTGCTAAATTTAAAGCAGCAATGCTTATTGCTTAGTCATAAATCAAAGCCCAGAAGGTTGATTGCTTCATAGTTTTTAGACTGTTTTAAAGTTAACATAAAAGCTGTTTACTGCATTGAAGTTTGCAAAGATTAAAGCAGCAATGTTTATTTTTTAGCCATGAACCAAAGCTCAGGAGGTTGATATTTTTTTTAATAACCATAGCAAAGCTGACACACTTGGTGCACAAAGAGGCATATTCTGACTGTTCAGATACACCATATTTGGTTTACTCTTTTGCAATGATCATGATGTTTTTTTTTTTTACTCTGCTAACTTCGAACGCCTTCATATTATGCCTCCATTACAAGTTCCAATATTTGGTTTACCATGTTTGTCAATTCATTAATAAACATAATATGTGCTTGGGGAAAAATATAACTAAGTTAAAAATACAGTTTCCTTAAATTTCAGTGCTTTTTTATAAACACATTAAAACTGAACTTCTCTGCAGTTTTGCATAACATTTGAAGCATTGCCAGTTAAGAATGAAAAGCTGGCATGACTAAATAAATTAATATATTTGCTGCACTTGGCACTGTAGTTAATGGAAAGGTATGAGGTAGCTACCTAAACTGCATTACTAATGATGTAGTATATTAAAAAGGTAAAATGAGAAAACTAGCTTGGTGCCATTTTGAAGGGAAATACTATCTTGGCACATTGAACTGTGTTTCAAACTTTGTGGTTTTGTAAAAGCACAACTACATTTATAAGATATCTCCGTCTGCCTGACCATCGTACACACTATGACACAATATTACTTTCCTTGAATACTTCATGCTCTCCTTCACGCTTCATGCTAATGACATTTCATTTCAATCGCTCATACAACTATTATCTTTGTTGATATATGTTGATTTTCTTTCTTGGTGCTATTCTTATGCCTGTGTCAAGTGTCATTGATTTTTCTTTATTGGTACTAAACCTATATCGCGTCAATTGTCGTTGATTCTTCTTTCTTGGTACTGCACCTGTGTTTGTGTCAACTGTTGATGATTTTTCTTTCTAGGTACTATACCTATGTTTGTGTCAATTGTGGCGTACTCACTTCTCAACTGTTCAATTTGTAGTCCCAGATGTGACAAAGGCAACATGGCAATCACTTGTGATGGAGAGTGAGCTTCCTGTCCTTGTTGAGTTCTGGGCTTCATGGTGTGGGCCATGCAAAATGATAGATCCAGTTGTTGGCAAGCTCTCGAAGGACTATGAGGGGAAGCTGAAATGCTACAAGCTCAGTACGGATGACAGCCCAGACATAGCAAGCCAGTATGGGGTCCGGAGCATCCCCACCATGATGATATTCAAGAATGGCGAGAAAAAGGATTCGGTTATCGGGGCTGTCACTGAGAGCACACTTACCACATGCATCGAGAAATTTGTTGAGAGGTAAAATGCCCATTGGATATCCTGAACGCAAGTGGCCTTTCAAAAACTGTGTTCAGATTATATCAGTGGACCAATACGCAGAACAGTTCTATATAGCTGCTTGTAGATATTGGAAGTGCATGCGATTATTGTTGGAGGAAAGTGGCATGGGTTGCTGTCCACCCTACCCTGGTTTTCTCTCCCAACCTTTGTTGGCTCTGACATGGACGGCCGAGAACCACATTCTACCTTATTAGAATAATATACATATCTCCCTATGATCATTTTCACAGTACAATATGAGCTTGAGATATACATTGTTTCCTATATTCATTTGATTATTATAAATATATATCATGCCTGAGCCCGAACTTAAGGCGTGTTTAGTTCCCTCAATTTTGCATAAAGTTTTCACCTTGAGAACGGTGTTAGTTTATTTCTTCTCTCTGTGCACGTAGCCCAATGCATAAACTTTTCACCATTTTCACCAATCTAAACGCCCCCCTAGGCCATGTTTTAGTTCGTCAAACTTTAAAAACTAGTTTGCAAATTTGCAACTTTGGAACTAAACACTTCCCTTCAACTAGTTTGCAAAGTTGCAAAAGTAACGCATTGAAAAACGTACCCTTTCTCTCACGACACGTTTTTCAATGCAACTTTGGAACTAAACACTCTCTTTCAACTAGTTTGCAAACTTTGGCACTTTTGCAAACTAGTTTCCAAAGTTTTACGAACTAAACATGCCTAGAATTGCATGCATCCAGACTGTGACACAATGGGCGTATTTAGTTCACCACATTTTGCTTAAAATTTATGCATTGGGAACCGTGTTAGTTCATTTCTTCTCTCTGTGCACGCGCTCCAATACATAAACTTTTCACCTTTTCCACCAATCTAAACACCCCCAATGACAGGTTATCACCTGATGCCGTAGCCGTACGCGGCTGCATCTCCTCCAAAATTGAACCGTTTGCTACGGAATTTCTTCACCAAGTTTTAATAAAGTAAACCACAATTGCTACTGGGACAGAGGTTGAAGATCCGGAGAAAGGATCGGTGGGGCTCCCGCACCACACCGCACGGCACGTGGAGTTGTTGGATCGGTGGAGAGCAGTGGTCGGTCGGATCAGTGAACTGCCGGCGACTGTATTCTGTAGAATTGACTTTGCGTCATCGGCCTGCTCGTCCTCGTCCCAGCGAAATTGACCCTGGGCCGCCGCTTCCTCCTCCCGGCTCCTGCGTTCGTCGCAGGGCGCCGCCGTAGGCTCGCGCCACCGCCACACCAACCCCCTCTTCTGCTGATCACGCCGCCGAACCCCGTCTTCAGTTCAGGCGAGACCTCTTCTCCCACCGGAGCGCGTCGCGTCAAATTCCTGCCTACCCCTCGTCGTCGAGTCGTCGTCAACATTCATTATCCTCGCTGGCGGTACTGGTACTGGACTTGCGTGGAGGGCAGATACATCCATCCGATCCGAGCTTGGATCGATTTCTTCCTTTGCTGGTAAAATAAGGAACCCTGACCCTGTCGTGCTTGCACGGATCGTTCTTTCTTTGTTTAGGATTTGTTTGATTGATTTGCCGTGGAGTGCCTGTCCCAGTTTATTTTCCAAAATGTTTGGTCAGCCTCTTGTTCCTGTGGTTAGAAAGTAGCGTAAGTTTGCAAATTTGTTTAGTGATAGCATTTGTATTACCTCAGCCTGAAGAAATTTCTACTGTAGGCGCGTATGTTTACTACCTATGTGAGTGTTTTCCAGCACCTGATTTGCTGGGAGCCTGGGACGCCTAAATTAGATCAGCCACCGTGGAAATGTGCTTAAAATCCATAGTATCTTATCTAATACACGTCAAACTTAGCAGCTTGTTTATTTCTGGAGTTTCACAGCTTCTGTTGGTCAACCACACCCTTCACCTTCAGTATCAATTTTTACTAGTACTGCCTATATCGATTGGGCTAAGTCATGAGCCACAAAACCAAACTACAACTGTAGGAGGATGATGTTTTTTTAGCCTCATGCGCTCATTTGTAGGTATTTTAACTTCGAAAGACTTGCTTAAGCTTCAGTATAAAAAAAATAATATTCATGGTACATATGAGGCCAGAATGATTTATAAATTTCTGCGAAGCTGTTGAGAATGTGATTCTCTGTTTCCTGATTCTAATATGGTAGCTGCAATTATCACTTGTTTATTCTTGTTTTTCATGATCACTAGATATGTTAAATGATGATCTTTTCGGCGTGTTTGGTTCCAATGAGTATGCCAAGTGTTGTGGCTACTGCATTGTCGCAGTCACTTAGTGTTGTTTTTGAATGATGCTTCTTTGGATGAAGCTCCACAACCAAAAATAAAGGAAAGCCAAACTTTTCACTGCAAGCATAATTGGAGATTCAGATGGATGCCTTTAGCCTGTCTCATGCATTTCCTTATTTATTCTACTCTGCTCTTTTGGTCTTCCCTATCTGCTTATCTGAATGTATAATTAGTTATGATAAGTGTTAATAGACTCAGGACCTGCATTGGCTTTGTCAAAGTCCACGCTTGCAGGCTGCAGACTTTAAAACTTAAATTATTTTTTATTTTTTTTGAGGCAATTTCGAGCTGGCAATGATGGCCCTTGCATTGGACATGGGGCAAAGTCTTGGAGTCAATGTTGTGCTGTTCGCGCAGATAAAGCAAGTAGTTTTATTTCCTTGCTGACATAAGTTACCAAACTTCTGATAGATAGTTTCACGGATAACTTGTGAATGGAACACAAAGTAGCACGGGATAACCATAACAATGGAACACAAAGTAGTTTTATTTCCTTGCTGACATAAGTTACCAAACTTCTGATAGATGTAGCTTCATGGATAACTTGTCAATGGAACACAAAGTAGCACGGGATAATAACCATAACAAAGGGGATAAAAACAAATGCAGCAGATGTAGGCCCAGTACTAAAATATTAGATAATCCATGACTGCTGACTCAGGCTACTAGGAGAAGTGATAGAGTCTGTAGTGAAAGCAGAACTAGCATAATTAGCAAAGTTTCTGACTTCTTAACATGTTTTGGAGATTGACTAACATTGATTCTGTTGTCACACTTGGTCACTTGTTCATGTATTCGGATAGACATAGATTATCCAGGACAGGATGATGTGATGTGGCCATGTGGGCCTAAAAGCTGCTTATTACATGCACCCTTCTGCTTAGTTTAATAGTTGTCTGTTGCCTATAGTCTGTACACCGAGCTCTGTGTCTGCTGCAGAATTGCGCATATCTTAAAAACGAGAGATTGCCATGTGGTTTGCTTCGATGCTTCCAATTTTATGTCTTGTTTCGTTGTTTCCAAGCGGCCTTGTTCCTGGCGCATGGACAGGAGCTCCCCCTTGATGTCGTTCATCTTGGACACCATCTTTTCGATGGCTTCCTCGAAGTCCTTCTCAACGAAGTTGTCGTCGCCCATGATGACAGCAGTTGCGATGGTTTTAGCGGCAGGGGCGACGATGGAAATTTTTTTTTGGCTATGGGTTGTGGAAGCGAGATGCCAAGGAAGGATCTCAGCTCATTATTGGATGAGCGTATACGGCAGGGAGACTAAACCTACTCGCCCTCCGAAGAGGCTCTGAGTTCCGGTTGTTCTCCTACTTGCCCACATGTTCCACGAGAACAAATACATATATGACTCTTTTCCTAACAACTTGCTAAACAAATATCTAGCCTGGCTGACTTATCTAAACAGACTCTGAACTAACCAAATCTAACTTAACCACTAGTTGACTCCTTGGACTTTCTTCTTGCGCTGAAATTGTCTGCCAAAGAATCCGTCCATAACATCCCTCATGGTTAGGTAGTTGTCTGTGCATTATGAACGTTTCCAACGCTTAGACTCCCATTATCATTTTGTGCTATAAACTATGGCCTAATTTATGTGTTGCTTTATAGCTGTATGTATATGTATTCTTACTAACCTCCGTTGGTTTGTTTTGTCCACTGCAGTAGTGTCAGTAACTGAACCAAAACAGTTTGCAAGAGCAAACATCTTGATTGTCATGGAATCTGCAAGAACTGAGGCACTGAAGAAAGCCAGCGGGGACATGCCTGCAACAACAGGAAGCTTCGACTGCAACATCTACCTTGATTTTGCAGCAGAACCTGTGGTTACCCTTTGTGGTCGCCTCTACTGCTGGCCTTACATATATGCATGGCACTGCTGGCCTTACATATATGCATGGCTGCGTCCTGAGGTGGAGTCAACTGCCAGTAACAACAGCAGTTCAGCAAGGCTGCAGTGTCCTGTGTGTAAGTCAACCCTAGACACGCTAGTTCCACTATGGCCCTGTTTAGTTCCAGCGAATTCGACCAAAAGTAATGCATTGAAAAACGTGCCTCCCTCTCACAGGACATGCTTCCCATTGTATTTTTTCTACAAGAAATTCGATCGATTCGACTGAACTAAACAAGGCCTATATGGCCGTGGAGGGAGCTCAAAGAAATCGCTGAATGTATAGTGCCACTGTGTGGCTATCCCGCGTTGTCCCATGGTGCACCGGGTGAATGTTGAGCGTCAGAATGCACAGGGCAACGTCGATAACCAGCACCCCACCATATGCTGCATGTCCGAGATAGAGACAGCAATTCTAGCTTGTGTTTCAAGCATAGATTTGAAGTTGTGTTACCCAGGGAAGAGCAAGCACATGCCAATGTAGTGGCTGTATTGTGTTGGAGGCAACCTTCATGTAGGTGCACTTTATTGCTGGGTAAGCACTATCCTGTTTGGCGCATCCGGAGATTTAGGCATGTGCTTGGTCAACATGCTCTGTTCCAAATACATAGCAATATGTAATACTGGCGCTCACCCTTTTCAGTTTTGTTGAAGTGCTTTATGATCCAACTATGGAAGCATATACCTGATAAAGTTGAGCTGTTATAAGTCCTAAACTGTTCCATAGACCAAAGTAGTTGAGATTACCGATTTATGTATGTATCACACATGTGGTTCATGTGTCCCTTGTTATCTTGTCACCTTCTGTGATGGCGGCGTGTGAAACACTACTTCCTTTAAGTTTATTACGAGGATGTATCACATCATTAAGGCCTGAGATGATTGAATGCATTTCCCGTCACCACCTTTTCTGTTATAAGTCCTAAACTGTTCCATAGACCAAAGTAGTTGAGATTACCGATTTATGTATGTATCACACATGTGGTTCATGTGTCCCTTGTTATCTTGTCACCTTCTGTGATGGCGGCGTGTGAAACACTACTTCCTTTAAGTTTATTACGAGGATGTATCACATCATTAAGGCCTGAGATGATTGAATGCATTTCCCGTCACCACCTTTTCTGTGACTGTTTATTTTCCCATGCTTGTTCGTACTATGCCTATGTTTATGACAATTGTCATTGGTTTTTCTTTCTATGTGCTATATGCTATATCTATGTTTGTGTTAATTGTCATGTTCTCACTTCTCAACTGTTCAATTGCATTCCCAGATTTGACAAAGGCAAACATGGCAATCACTTGTGATGGAGAGTGAGCTTCCTGTCCTTGTTGAGTTCTGGGCTTCATGGTGCAGGCCATGCAAAATGATGGATCCAGTTGTTGGCAAGCTGCCAAGGGACTAATGCTGAGCTCAACACAGAGGAGAGCCCAGACACAGCAAGCCACTACAGGGTCCGGAGCATCCCCACCTTGATGAAATTCAAGAATGGAGAGAAAAAGGATCCGGTCATCGGAGCTGCGCCTGAGAGCACACTTGAGTCACTGACCTCATGCATCGAGAAATTTGTTGAGAGTAAAAACTGTGTTCAGATCAGATCAGTGGACCCATACGCAGAACAGTTCTATATATATGTTTGTAGATATTGGAATCGCATTCGATTATTGTTGGAGGAAAGTGGCATGGGTTGCTGTCCACCATAGCCTGGATTTATTCTCTCGATCTTTGTTGTCTCCAAAGTGCGACATGGAGCGTCGAGAACCACATTCTATCTTTGTTGGAATAATATACATATCTCCTTATGATCATTTCCATAATGCAATATGGGCTCGAGATATACTGTACACATCTTGTTTCCGAGATACGTTTGATTATGTAAGCCATACGTCAGCCCAGGCTAGATGTTGCGTTCCATTCAGACTAGAAAAGAATGACAGGTTTACACCTGATGCCCTCCGCCGCTGCACCTCCGAAATTGAGCTGGTTTCTACAGAATTTCTTCGGAACGAAAAGCTTTTATAAATCTTTTTTAATAAGAATATTCTATTCTATAAATCATATACAAAATCTCGTGGGAGCATGTCAACTGTCAAGTCCTGAGGTCCTAGGACCACATGGACGTAGGAACCATCGACGGGTGGATCCATGAACGTGTAATCCACGGGCCGATGCTGCAAGCAGTGGGCGGGCTGTAGTACCACCTTTGGATCTGCGATCTTGGGCTGAAGGACACGCATGTAGTGTAGTAGTCCCCTAGATTCAATGCAGGCCTTATCCTAGGTCCCAATCATCCGCGCCGCGTCTACCGCGCCACCCGACCTGCTACAGTCCTCGAATAAAGGGCACGGAGCTGTGGAGCCAGCCCAGCCCGCTGCCCGCCATTAAACAAGAACCTCCGCGGATGCTGCTGCTTGCTACCTGCTAAACGTGCGTCGGCGCCAGGATCTGGGGGTACTTGCATTTCTTCGTTTCGGGCACATGATTCAGCTCCGGGCTCCACCACCGGTGCCTGGAAGGTGGCCTCCGCCCGCCCGCCGTCGGCATGCCACTACGCTCCGGCGCTCCGCACCTACCGGGCCCCGAATTGGGCCCCAACGATTGCTCGTGCCGTCGTGCGCGCGCAGAGACCCGTACCTTATATCACGCCATGACGGACGGAGGCCCGGCCGGATCGCGCAACCACCGTCCCGCCACTGTTCGGTGCCGGGATCCAATCGACCAGAGAGATCTGCCCGCGTCCGCCCGCATTTATCTTCAACTAAACCGGCGGAAAGCACGGGAAGAAAAGGCGCGAGCCCGTGACCTGCGAGGCACAAAGCAAGGAGCTAAGGACCGACCGCGCCGGCCCCGCGACTTTGAGGCCGCGACCGGAGCGAAGGCGCAGTCGCGCAGAGCACGAGATGGTTGACCTTCTCGAAGGCAGCTGTCCAAGGATTGTGGCCTGTGGGTGGCCACGCGGCGCCGATGCGACTTGTTTGACCATCGGGTTGGCGCGGCCGGCGCAGCAGAACGAAAAGTCCTGTCGCGATGGCGTGTGTAGGCGCTGCGGCTGTGCCGGCCACGCAAGCCGCGGATCGGCGCCCGCCCGCAGCCAGAGGCGCGAGCACATGCCCCCGCTCCGCCTAGGCCGGGACGCCGGGTCCACCACGGAAGATTGGTTTACTTCGGCTGGGCCCCTGGTTTTCAACTTGGCCGGATCTGGCCGCCCGTCCCGTGTGGTGTCAGCACACTGGTTTCTGGAAGCCGGAGACTGGTTGGTTGGGTTGGGTCAGGACGAGAGGCGCCGCGTCATCAGTGACCGCGACAGCTCACTCGCGACTCCGCTAGCCCATCTGGCCGCGCGGCCTGTATGGCTGTGTCCACCTTGCCTTTCCCTTTCTGCAATGTCACGGCCGAGGCCGATCGGCCGAAACGGCGGGCTGAAGCCGACGTCGAGTGCCTTGTTTTCTTGCGTTTACCGCGACTTCAGTTGCTACGAGTATAGTACGGAGTATGTGTCTATGTGAGGCCGCCGTCTTGGCATTTTTTGTTTAACTGCAGCTCTGTGATGGGGCCGAACGGGTTCGTGCCTGCGCTCGAGTGGCAATTGGCAGCCAGCCACACTCGCTGAGAACGATATGACTACAGGAACGATTTAACAACAAGAGGCTCCATGATTGCATGTACGGGCGCATGATTTTATGGCACCAATAATGGCAAAATAAATCTCCAAATAGATTATTTATGTCCTTCCCATCCTCGATCTCCGGGTTTGGCGATCGCAAAAAGTCGGGCAGTGGTGGGCCCGCCGCCTCAGCGCAAGGCATCTTAAAACTTTGGTGTCGCCCAGCGCTCGAAAAGCGGCAATGGTGAGTAGAGATGCGAGGGCAAAAAGCGGGGGAACGGATAGGCCTTATTTATCTCCATGGCTCCATCCGAAGAGTACGGACGGAGAGCGGCTCCATCGCTCCGGAAATCTAGTACAGGCAGTGCCTCTTCTGTGGACGTGGATCATGGACGATGGCACAGGAACGCACGCGCCGTGATTGCTTTCTGTTACCACGGTGAATGCTCACGAAGCTGGCCTCAGCTCTTTTACGCATCCTCCCTAAGATATATGAAATAGCTTATTTATTATAAATACCGTATATTTAAAAAATAACTAGCACGACAGCGCTCTATGCTCATCCTAAATATCTACACCTGTGGACATTCTAAATATCATATATTTTAAAATACAGTTCCAAGTCGTTGCGGCGATATATAGGTTGCAAGAAATAGCCTGTGGCCAGGGCGAGTTGTGCGGTGACAGTGAGTGTGTGGGATGTTTGTTCCACAAGATAGTCTACAGTCATAAAGTCTACGGAATTGTATGCTAAGATATACGGAGTAATTTATTATAAATACCGTTTATTTACAAAAAGATGTAGCATTACCGGGTCCTGTGGTCGTTCTAAATATCTTGTATTTAGGGGGTGTTTAGTTCACCCCCTCTCTCCCCCATTTTACATAATACGCGCTTCCAATGCATTTTTTCTCTCTGTGGCACGCGATCTAATGCATAAAAACATTATGCATAACAACATCTAAACACCCGCTTAAAAATACAGTTCTAAGTCGCTGTGGAAGGTGCGAGATGTATGTTGCACGGGAATAGCCTGTGGCTAGGGCGATTTGTGCATCGTAGCCAAATAAGTGTCGTGATGGTGAGAGTGTAGGATATTTGTTCCACGAGATAGTCCACTGCCATAAAAGTCTCTGGAATTGTATGCTAAGATATATGAAGGAGTTGATTATAAATGTCGTACATCTAGAAAAGTACTACGTCTGGACGGGTTCGTTCTAGATATTATATATTTAAAAATTAAGTTTCAAGTCGCTATAGAAGGTGCGAGATGTACGTTGCACGAAATAGCCTGCGCCCCTGAAGATCTGTGTGTATCATACCCAAACAAGTGTCGTGACAGTGAAAGTGTGAGCTGTTTGTTCCACAAGATAGTCCACGCCGGCCTATTTAGACTAGGCTAGTGCATGCGCCGTATGCCATTATTGCACTCTTTGATTTTGTTGGAGCAAGAGCATCTCCAACAACGTATCTAAAATTAGAGATCTAAAATTTGCTTTAGGTACATGGGAGAAAAAAATTTAGGTACATAAAACTTGCTCTTTTCAACAGCATACCTAAAACTGGAGACCTATTTTCTAGATATAAGACACTGACGAATGAGACCAGTGCCCCTCTCCTTTCTTGTCCATTCTCCTCTAATGAGGGAAATAGGTATCCATCCTTTGGATTGCTATATTTTGGTTCAGGAGAGAGAAATTTAGGTTGAGACCTAAAAATTTTAGGTATAGGTATCTATATAGGTATGCTATTGAAGCAAATTTTTATTGGTTCTTAGATATTCTGTCAATTTTTAGATATAAGTATCCTCTTTAGATATACTGTTGGAGATGCTCTAAGCCGATGATCCATGATACTATGGTAGTAGTGTAGTACTCCGTATGCCATACATAACCTAAGTTCGCGCAGCATGCCTCGACGTGTTGGAGTGACCGAGTGAGCCATGCTTTAAATGGTCTCAAGATTTTTTGAAGTAAATAAATGCTCTCAAGATAAAAGGCAACGATTTTACCAGTGCACGGGCGCTTAATTAATTTTCCAAAGCACGGGCGGATCAGCCGGAGGCGACGGATCAGTTTTAAAGCCCATCCCCACCGTCTATTCGCCCACCGAATTCCCCAACCCATTATATATCTCCTGACGGAGGCCCTCCCTCCTCCTCCTCCTCCTCCTGAACTTGGTCTTCTCATCCCGTCATCGTTCTGCTCCTCCCCCTTATCCCAACCAAATTGGCCCCCATCGCCTGCCGTCCAGCAGCATCCTCTCCTCCCCCGCTCCCGAGTTCGTCGTAGAGCGCCTCCGCGGGCTCGCGCCACCGCCACACCAGCCCTCCCCCGCCTCTTCTACCGACCGCGCCGCCGTCGCCGACCCCCGTCCACAGGCCTCTCCCACCGGAGCGCGTCGCGTCAAATTCCTGCCTAATCCTCCTCCTCGTCGTCGTTAACATCGTTTATCCTCAGCTGGTGGTACTGGACCTGCGTGGCGGGCAGATCCATCCCAGCTCGGATTGATTCCTTCCTCCGCTGGTAAGGCGCCCTGCCTTTGCTTGCACGGCTTGTTGTTTCCTCGTTTGGTAATGATTTGTTGGATTTGCTCCGTGAGTTAGTTTTGTTGTGCTCTGCTCTTGCCCTTTTCTTGTATTCGAAGAAATCAAATCTCAACCTTCCTTCCCGGGACGGATTCTCAAATCCGTACAGTTTGCGGTTGTGGCGGATTGATTTGCTGTGGAGTGCCTGTCCCAGTTTATTTTCCAAAATGTTCTGGTCATATGGTTAGTAAGTAGCGCTAATTTTGCAAATTTGTTTGGTGATAGCATTAATTACTTGAGCCTGAAGAAATTTCTCCTATATAGGTGCGTGTGTTTCGTGCCCGTATGATTGTTTTTTAGCACCTGATTTGCTGGGACGCCTAAATTAGATCAACCACCGTGGAAATGCGCTTGAAATCCATAGTATGGTATCTGATACACCTCAAACTTAGCAGGTTGTTTATTTCTAGACTTTTACAGCTTCTGTTGGTCAAACACACCCTTCAACTTCAGTATCAGCTTCTATTGATCAAACATACCCTTCAACTGATGCTTTTTGAGCTTCTCTAGGTGTTTGATGTAATTAAGGCGTGTTTTAACTTAGAAAAGACTTTCTTAATATTTATTAGTATAAAAAATAATATTCTTGGTACATATGGGGCCAGAGTGATTTAGAAATTTCCGAGAAGTTGTTGGGTATGTGATTCTCTGTTTCCTGATCCTAATACAGTAGGTGCAATTATCACTGTTTTATTCTTATTTTCCATGATCCGTAGATATGTTAAATGATGATATTTTCGGCGTGTTTGGTTCCATTGAATATGCCAAGCGTTGTAGCTACTCCATCATTGTTGCAGTCCACATCAGCACCCCACTTGTTTGTTTTTCAATGATGCTCCTTTGGATGAAGCTCCACAACCAAAAAAAGAAAAAAGGAAAAGAAAACGAATCAACTTGTCACCGCAAGCATATATTAGAGATCAGAACAGATGCCGTTAACCTATCTCATACATACATTCCTTTGTTTATTCAAATCTGCTCTTTTGGTCTTCCCCATCTGCTTATCTCAATATATAATTTGTTTGGGTCTAATCCGCTCAGGACCTCTCAGCCTTGTCAAAGCCACATTTGCAAGCTGCAGGATATGCTTTTAAAACTTAAATTGTTTTCTATTTTCTTTCCAAGGCAATTTCGAGCTGGCAATGATGGCCCTTGCATCCAACATGGGGCTAAGTCTTGAACTCATATTTTGCTGCTGCGCTCATTGGAGATAAAGCAACTAGTGTCATTTCCTTACTGACATAAGTTTCCTAACTTCTGACAGATAGGTTCACAGATAACTTGTCAATAGAACACAAAGTAGCAGGGGGGGTAACCATAACAAAGGGGATAAAAACAGTGCAGCAGATGTAGTCCCACCCAGTACTAAAATTTTGGAGAATCCATGACTGCTGGCTCAGGCTACTAGGAAAGATGATGGATTCTTCAGTGCAAGCATAACTAGCTTAAGTGGCAAAGTTTCTGGCTTCTCAGCATGTTTGGAGATTTACCTAACATTTGCTTCAGCTGTCACACTTGTTCAATGTCTTCGGATAGGCTCAGGACAGGATGATGTGGTGTGGGCCTAAAAGCTGATTATGGCATGAACCCATCTGTTTATTTAATTATTATGTCTGTTGTCTGTACACCTAGCA
The DNA here is from genome assembly GCA_004135705.1 of Alloteropsis semialata. Classification (NCBI taxonomy): domain Eukaryota; kingdom Viridiplantae; phylum Streptophyta; class Magnoliopsida; order Poales; family Poaceae; genus Alloteropsis; species Alloteropsis semialata. Next base: position 55,294,422 of record CM014276.1, read on the forward strand.
CCGTGTCTGCTGCAGAATTGCGTATATCTTAAAAACTAGAGATTGCCATGTGGGGTTTGCTTGTTACTTCCAATCTTATTTCTTGTATCTATAGTCCTGCATGTTTACGTAGGTGTCTGCGCTTTATGAATGTTTCCAATGCTTAGACCGCCTTTCTTTTTTGTGCAATAAGATATGGCCTAATCTATGTGTTGTTTTAACAATTGTATGTATTCTTACTACCCTCCTGTGGTTTCTTTTGTCTACTGCAGTAGTGTCAGTAAGTGAACCAAAGCAGTTCGGCAAGAGCAAGTATCTTGATTGTCATGGAAGCTGGGAGCATTGATCAGCCTTACGTGGCTGCTATGAATAGCCAACCTTTGGTGGCTGATGTTGAGGTAGTGAAGAAAGCCAGTGGGGACATGCCTGCGACAACTGGAAGTGGATGCTTTGACTGCAACATCTGCCTTGATTTTGCAGCAGAACCTGTGGTTACCCTCTGTGGTCACCTCTATTGCTGGCCTTGCATCTATGAGTGGCTGCGCCCTGGGGTGGAGTCAACTGCCAGTGACAACAGCAGTTCAACAAGGCGGCAATGTCCTGTATGTAAGGCAACACTCTCCCCGGACACAGTTGTGCCACTATATGGCCGCGGAGGGAGCTCGAAGAAATCGCTGAATGGCGTGGCCATTCCCCGCCGTCCCATGGTGCAGCGGGAGACTGTTGAGCATCAGAATGCACAGGGCAACGTCAATGACCAGCTGCACCACCAGAGCATGGAAGCCAACCCTCCGCACCAGCCATTGCAGCATGCACACTACCATCCCAGTCCCACTGGGTTCGACTTCATCTACCCTCCTGCACCACTAGGACGTGGGTTGATCCACTCAACTGCTGGAGGGGTGCTTGGAGGGATGGCGGAGGCCGTGCTCCCATTGGTCCTCCGTGGCCAGTTGCCAACAAACTTGTACTACACAAGCCCTTACCATGTTGCCGCACAGAACGTGAACCCGAGGCTGAGGCGGCATCAGATAGAGATCGAGAGGTCACTGCACCAGATCTGGTTCTTCCTCTTTGTGTTCGTGGTGCTGTGCTTGCTCTTGTTCTGAGACAAGAATGTTCTGTGCACTTCTCTGTAGATATATCGGAAGTGGGATGTGGGATACTGATGGATGATGCGTATAGTAAAGAGCGGAATGGTCAGTGTTGACAAGCATGTGAGGATAAGCATGCTGATATAGAGTTGTAATAGGATGAGACATGGAGGTGAAGTGCGGATTTCATGCTTCTGGTCTATGTCTTGTCCGGAGCTGTTCCCTTTTCTTGTTTGCCTGGCCTACCAGTGTCGTATCGGCTTTGTTAGGTTGCCTACCAGACCGATTGGCATTGGTTGCTGTCACTTTGATTTGTACATAGTTCGAAATGATGCTTAGCTACTACTGCCTGTCCTGTGTCCACTTCATATTCCAAAACGCATCCTACATTTTTGTTCGATACGTGATTTTTTAAAGAAAGGTTCCCCTAAAACAGTATTCAAGCTAAAAGAAAAAGTCTTACTCCTACTAGTTCGAGTTCAAGCTAATAGAAAGTCTTACTACTAGTTCAAGTTCATGCGTATTCTAGGCGCACCTGCTTCTTTATGTGATGCATACATGATGTCGCTCCCCTCCACCCACTCGACTGTGCCCCTTCTCTAGGTCCTCGCCAGACCTAGCTATCCAAGCCACAGTCGGACCAAGCACCATCTGTATCCAGGTACATGTTCAAAGATGTCTAATCTCTCTCCCTGTCCAACGAATTTCCAAGCTTTGAAAAAACGCTAGGCGCTAGGCAGGCGCTGGACCGCCGCCAAACGCCTAGAACGCGTAATCGTTGATTAAACGCGCTTAGTCGTTACTCATATATTAATAAAATAATAACAAAAAACATTTATGTGTGACTTCTATTCTGTTTTCAGCCCATTGTACAAAGAAAGGTCCATCTGTTCCCTCTATATCCACAATATGGGCTGAGGCTGAAATTGTTGGCCCATATACACGATATGGGCTGAAATTGCTGGCCCATTGCCCTGTTCGGCTGTTCCTCGAAGACCAGAACTAACCCTACGACACATGAGCCGCCGCCGGTCATCTCTCCCCAATCTCTTCGTCTTCCTCCTTCTGCGCGTGCGCGTGGTGGCGTGGCAGGAGGATTGCGTGGGTTGGCGGGGCAGGGCAGGATGGGCCGCTATCATCTCTCTCCCCAATCATCTCTATCCCAAATCATCTCATCGCGCTGCTTCCTCCGTGGTGAAGAGGACGAGCATGGGGTGACAGGGAGGGGTTGCGCCGGCGGCGACGCGAGGAGGAGCGGCAGCCGACGGATTCCTTCTGGTAAAACTAGTTGTCGCCCCTAATCTACAGCTCTCTCTCTGTTTTTTATCCTCTTGCCCATGCTCGTAGCCTCCACGAGCTTCTTTTTCCGATTTCCCTGCCCGCCGGCGCGTACCTCCACGTTTAATTGAACGTTTATGGCCTAAACGACGCGCTGGGGCTCCGATTCACGCTTAAGCGCGCCTAAACGTACGTTTAATAACGTTTTTTCGAACACTGCGAATTTCTGCTTCACTGCTTCAAATCTGAGTTTTTCTGCAAGAGGAACAAGAAACTGGTAGTTCTTGAGGTCCTCAGTTACTTGCTATTAGCATGGAAAAAATCTAGAGGCAGTTGTTTTTTTTCCGAGTTCAGATGAATCAGGGGCTGGACAGAGGCGATTGATTTTGCCTATCGGATGTCTAGTTTATGCATTTGGCCATCAAACCATTTTTCCTTCCTGCTGAATTGCATCAGGTTTCAAATTAGCACCCTGCGTTGGCATTTCTCTGTTTTTGCAGCTGTCCTAGCAGAGGCATTTCTCCTAAATTGCATCCAATTTTGAGTTAGCATTTGCCCCTGTTTTGCCAATTCCCTGTATTACCTTGCAGTATAGCTAGCTAACATCACACTTAATCTGTTGTTTGAGTTAGCTCAGCACTTTTGTGAGATTGTAGTGAATGCTGGTGTACATTAGTAGTGATTACATGATTTCATTAATTTGTTTCCATATCTGAATGTTTGTGATGGCTGATTGAATAATTACATTGTAGGCTGCACACACCATGGAGAGATCTCCTATGGCTACTTCTCCAGAAGCTGAGCAAGGCTTATCAAGCGGTTCACCTTCTGCAAGAACTCCAGTGGTTGAGGTGGTGATGCCGATGCCGAGGGTTTCACCAACAGCAAACCGGACTCGAGATTCCACTACAGATCTAACAAGCGAGCGACGGAAGCGGCGAAGGAAGGAGAAGGTCCAGAAGGATCGCCGGCGCCGGCGCCGGAGCCGCAGCGAGAGCTCGGGCTCGTCGTCGGAATCCGAGTCCGAGTCGTCGTACTCGGGGTCCAGCGCGGAGTCAGAGAGCGAGTCCGAGTTGGATTCGGAGGAGGAAAGGCGGAGGCGACGGCGGAAGAGGAGGAAGGAGAAGGAAGAGGAGGAGAGGAGGCGGAGGAGGAAGGAGAAGGAGAGGCGGAAGAGGAAGGAAAAGGAGAAGGAGAAGGAGAGGGAGAGGAGGAGGAAGGAGAAGAAGAAGAAGAGGAAGGATGAGAAGAAGGATTTGGGGAAGAAGGGCGCCGTGACCAACTCGTGGGGGAAGTATGGTATAATCCGAGAGGTGGATATGTGGTGAGTGGTTTAATTCGAAATTTCAGGGTTTGGTATATCAAGACATGAATTTGCATTAAGTTTTTCAGTTATACTTTGTTATGTGTGGCACTGTATGATTCAGTTTGAAATATGCAAATGTTGTCTCCAATTCGTATAGCTTACTGAAAGTGAAGATGAGATTATTCAGTATTCAATACTTACTGAGTGCTCCTTGGTATCTTTGGAGATTATAAAGCTCCTAGTCTACTAGTTTTGCAGAGTTTGCAAACTCACCTCTCAAAGGTTCATACGAATGACACATTAGGAAATTTTGAAATGTTTACAGCATCCAATTTTCTTATAAACAGTTCTATGCTACTATTGAATATATGTTACATGGTACTCTGCTAGATATGGAGTACCAACATTATTTCTACTGCATTTCTATGAATTAATTGTACGATGTTTTTTGTAGGAGCAAGCGGCCAGAGTTCACTGCATGGTTATCAGAAGTCAAGCAGGTATATTTCTTTCTGTCATTCTTTACATGTTGATACACAAAGTGAATAAGGGATGGGGGTCTATATTAAAATTCAAGACCAAAGTGATCCAGTTGTTTCAATCTAGTCTTCTTGTTGATGTGGCCATAGGTTAATTTGGAGGCATTGTCAAATTGGGAAGAGAAGCAAATGTTTAAGGAGTAAGTTGCTCTATTGTCATGAAGTTACTTGAATAATTATGATGCTCTGATGCATCGAGAAAAATTTTTCATACCGTCTCATTGATTTTCCATTATTAATGTATGGTGCTTGTATCTCAGATTCATGGAGGATCACAATACCGCCACTTTTCCTTCGAAAAAGTAAGGCTTTCTTCTTGGTATAAATCTGATTAGATGATAAGATCAGGATAGATTTACCATTACTCTCCTTATGTTATCTTTCAGATATTATAATTTAGATGCCTATCATCGCAAAGCAATGGAGAAAGAGAAAAAGAAGGGTCTAAAGACCTCAGTGACAGAACGTACAGTATTTAATGATGAGGAACAACGACGGTATGTAAACATGAAGTTGTTTTGACCTTTCTTTATTTATACAATATAGGCCATATACTTTCTGTAAAACATGTAACACCAATGATCAGTTTGTGGTCTGTTATCTATACACAAACCTTTTGCATGTTCTAAGCAGGGAAAATTATGATCCCTTGTATTTTAATTGGACTTGGAGCTTATTATGAGTTGAATAGTTCCTTTTAACTTTATTTTTGTGAAAAAAACAATGCAGGTTAGAATTGTTGAAGGAACGTGAACGACGAAAGGAGGAAGAAGTGGAAGCTTTAAAACGCTCCATGCAAGCTGGACTGGTTAGATTATTTTTTGTGTATCTTTTGGCATCTTGATTTATCCTTGAAATATAAAAAAATACTATAATGGTCATGAAGAGTTTTGCTATTAGTTGTTTTTAAGATCATAATCCAGCATTAAATGGATATACGCCTATAAACAATTATGTTACTGTCATTCGTAATTTGTCCATAGAGAATAACTATTCATAATCAATCTACACTGTATGACCGAAGCGATCAAATAACTTGTCAGCACTTACAGCCGTTTCTCTGAATAGTAGATGAACACTTTGCATCTATTAATTGTGTCCAATGAACCAAGTTTGGTTGCAAAGCCATCCCAATCCAGTGTGTACAAATGTACTTGTAAGATCATCCATTGTATTGTAGTCTCCTAGATGTGTCCATTTATTTCCTGAAATAGATGTAGTGGCAAGTAGTGCTTTATTGTTGGAATACTAGATTCCAAGGCAGGACGACTTTATTCCCCTTGCCTTAATCAATCCGTGTGTGTGTTATAATGCATGTTCTAGTAAGTAACACATTATTTAACTATATGTGGATTTATAATATCTCTAGCAGGGTGTTGTTGTGGAAACATTACAGTAGGGTTATCTTATAGTAACTGATAGCAAGGCTTTTCTTTGCTGTCGTCTAAGCTATGTTTATCTGGTGTGTTTTGCTTACTCTTAGGCACAAGACATGAAGGAACAGGCCCGTCTACGTGAAGAAATGAACTACCAATACAGGTTGGGCAACTTTCAGGTATGCTCTTTCATCCTCAACTTGGAGGCCTTCAGTTACAATTTAGTGGGTAAATATACTCATATAACTTGAGCAATCTTTTTTTTTCGATATCAGGCCGCAGCTGCAATCCAAAAAAGATTGGATCCTGATGCTCCTTTGCAGTAGAGTGGCCTGTGGAGAGCTGGCCCAATTCCTTGAGTTTAATCCTCCCCGGCCTTCATGAACACTGTAGGACAAGCATACCCAGCATATTGAACTGCTGTCTGTTACTACAAAGTTTTTGTCCGTAGCTAGCGTGTCACATGGTGCTATTTGTATCGGCAGAATTTTGAATTCCAGCTACTCTCGCTCAGTTTTCACATGCTCTGCCCTACCGCCCTGGATTTTTTTTCTTGCTTATTACTAGTTTGTTTGTGTCACATGCTGTTCCAACTCCCATCGTCATCCTTCACATGATGTGTGCTCTTCTGTGACATTATTTTTGGACCTGCCCGTCAGCCTGTTCGCTTGGCTTATCAGCCACCAGCCAGTAGTACTTCAGTCTCACAACAAATCAGCACCAGCCAGCAGTACTTCAGTCTCACAACAAATCAGCACCAGCCACCAGCCAACCGAACAGGCTGAATCGTTGTGCACGGGCAGACATACATAAACGCTACCAGGTGTCAGCATGAACGCATCAGGATCCATCTGGACTGCCATATTCTTTCTTGAAACATTGGGTAAACTGGTAACCGAACCATTGGGTAAACTGGTAACCGAACCGTTCTCTCTTAACGCTCTTGTGTTCGAGGCATGGTGACATCCGCTGTCCCCAATTGCACGATTATCGTTTAAACTTCGGACGCCTAGGCATCCATCCTTTCGTGTTTGTGTTCCCTTGTATATAATTTTGGAGCAGCGGCGGATGCGATCGTCCGTGACAGATCTTAGTTCTGTTTGTTTCAGCGCTGCCATTAGCGATTAGTGGTAGTGGTTAGATATGGACATCATGATCTTAGAGACCTGATAGTGTCGGAGGAAGGTTAAGCGATTATCATCGTGTGATATGGACCATCGACTGCAACGTGTCTATTGCAAAAGACGTTGAAAAATAGAGAATTCATTTGCGGCAACAGATCTATCGCCAACTGCATAGTTTAACACCGGAAGAACTGAAGAAGTGAAGAAGAGCGAGACGAAAATATTTATGGCACACAAGGGACGCGCAAATAAAAGATGAATACACAGACGATTTTTACATCGAGTTGCTCAAATATAGAGAATCCATCAATACCAAAACCACAATCAAAACCCAGAAGATAAAAAAAGCGAAATCTTAGCGTGACCGAGACGCCTAGCGCTTGATGCTGCTCCTGACCTTGCTCCACGCCTTCTTGCACGACTCGTCGGCCGCCTTGATGCCCTTCATGGCCTTGTTCTTGAGGTGCTTCAGCTCCTTGGTCCGCTCCTTCACCTGCTGGTCGAACCCGCCCATCCTCTCCTCCCGATCAAAAGGAATCCGCCGCTGCTGCCTGTGCTGGCTGGCTCTCCCTCCCTCTCTCTCTCTCTCTCTCTCTCTCTCTCTCTCTCTCTCTCTCTCTCTCTCTCTCTCTCTCTCTCTCTCTCTCTCTCTCGCGGAGAAAGACGAAGAAGAGGAAGAAAACGAGAGGCGGCGGTTGCCGACTTGTCGTGCGTCTGGAGGGGAGGGGAGGGAGGAAGAAGAGGATATAAAAGTAGCCGCCGGTGGGGGTGGTGTGGACGCGAGCTCGGAGAGCTGATCTGTAAAGCTTTGAAAATGAGTTGTTCCGCCGCGTCGGGGATCAAGGAACGGTCGAGAGCTGGCGGTTGGAGTTTGAACCACGCGATTGGAGGGTCTCTTTCTCCGCATAATTTTACCTACCCGTCGCTTACATGTGGGTCCGCCGGTGAACGGAGTCCAGAGGACCCATCTGTCAGTCCGTGGTGCGAATTGTCCCTTCGGAGTTTTCTGTTGGGAGATCGAAAAGATCATTGTGAATTGTGATTGTGCATCGAAAAAAAAAAGGCAGAGAGGTTTGCTGCCGATGCTTTGTTTTGGTGAGGCTGAAGGAAGCGCGTACACCGGCACCGGCGGTCCTGTGAGAGAGAGACTTTCGGCGGATCCGGTGGTCCGGGCGGTTCGGTTTCAGCTGTGGCAGCGAATCCATTCTCCAAGGAACACACTGGCAAAGGAAGAAGGTATCGAGAATCCTAGAGTTTCCTAGGTGCCGGTACGGTGGTGGGAGTGGGTTCTCGTGGACTCGTGTGTATCTGATCACGCTAGTCCTCTGGAACAACGGCTCGGGTGTCAATGCGCCGTTTTGACCGCTCGTGCGCGCTGATTTGGGTGCGGTGCTCGGGGTCGGGGTTGCTGGTTCGGCACGAAACCGCGCCGCCGGTCACGGCCCGCAGCCACCGCCAGTCCGCCAGAAGAAGAAGGGTGCCGCGTCCCGGCCCTCGCGTTCGCGGCGGGAGCTCTGGGCTCTGGGGTCTCGAACGCGACAGCATAGCCCAGCTGCCCCAGCACGTGCGTTTGGTTTGCTCGCTCCCGTGTCGTCGTCCGCTGCCGCTGGCCATATTGCAACGTGTCGTGGAGCTCACGATCGGGGGCGTGGGCCAGCGCAACGGCATGATTGATTCGCCGTGTGCCCTCGTGGATTCACCGGTTCCTGCGCTCGACCGGCGCAACAAAACGTCGCGATCAGCAGGTTGCGCGCAGTTGAGTTCACGGGGCGGCGCGAGCGAAAGGAACACACGAGAGATCATGTTATAATGCACCGATTGACAATCAGAAAGGAACCAGATTGTTGGATACAGTCTTGGAACGTCAAAAATTAGTCGCAAAACTATTGATGTCACGGTTCCCACGAATCGGAGCAAAGTTTACACCAGCGGAGCAGGATCGATCGTGTGCAAGAGTTCATTCATACATGACCAAAAAAAAATACACCCCACAGACAGGATGGGAACTACGAGTCTTTCTTTTTTTTTTTGTGAAAACAACTACAAGTCTTTCTTGGGCGCCTTCCTCTTCATCCGGCTGAAAGGCCCCACAGTCTGGTCCATGATGTACATGTAGATCACCTGGCTCCAGGACCTGTACGACTTGAGGCTCTCGTAGTACTCGGGCGCGATCTCCTTCACCCTGTGCAGCCTGGTGCCGGAGATCCTCGGGAAGTCGTGGTGCTCGTTGTGGTACCCCACGTGCCACGTCATCAGGTTCAGGGGCCCGTAGTACGAGTAGGTCTCCTGCTCGGGGCTGAAGACGTAGTGCTCCGAGATGAAGTGGCCCGCCATCGGGTGCATGCCGCCGCCCACGAACGTCGAGAGTATCAGATAGGCCAGCGATTTCCAGCCGGAGAGGTAGACCAGGCCGGCGTCGAGCGCGACCTGGATGGCCAGGTTGGTGAACTCCCACAGGCCTGGGGGCTTGGGCTTCAGGAACAGCGGCCTGAGCGCGTAGAAGAAGAGCTGGAGCACCACCCACACGGACTTGCTGATGGCGTTCTTGACGGCGTGCGCCTCCGCTTGGCTGGGGATGTCCATGTCGATGCCGTCCACACCTTGGAACCGGTGGTGCTCCAGGTGGTACTTTTGGAATGTTATGGACATGGGGACGCCGATGGGGAGGTTTGCAAAGATGCCTAGCCAGCGATTGAGGGATGGGGTTGCGAAGGCCAGGTTGTGGCTGAGCTCATGGATAGCAAGGAACAGGTTGTGGTTTAGAAAGGAGCCGAAGAAGTAGGCCACTGTCAGTAGCTTCAACCAGCTCGCGTCTCGGAGGAATGTAGCAGTCCACAGCTGAAGTGAAACAACCACGGCAATCTGCAGATAAAGTTGAGAATGCCATCAGAAAATATTACTAGTAAAACGTGATGAAAAATGAGCTACTTTTTTGCAGTGGTGTCTGTCTAATGAAATCGAATGCCAAAGTTTTCTATATTTATAAATTATATCCCCTAGAAATTCCATTGACAATTGGGATCATACTGCCTAATACAGGTGTGCACAAACCACTGGTTTGTGCACACCTGAAACCACTTCCAGCACAACAAAACAAACCAAATACAGCTTATGGACAGGATGGCAAGTCCCCTGATTTTTCAAGCAAAGGTCATGAGATTGCTTCCTTGCCAAAGTTCAATGGCCAGCGCAACAGCCGTTGGTGAAAGGGATACATGGACACCACTTTTGCATGTGAATCCGAAATTTCTTACTAGCAAGGACAGAGAACATGGAACTCTGTTTCAAACAGCTGTAGAGCCATGGTGGTGCAGGGCATAGCAACTTCAGTGAGTTTGTATCTATGTGCTTACAAATTCAGATAGTGTTGAAATCTATAGTTATAGATCGTCTGAGATATAGACGTTCAAGTGTTAGCAAGGAAGTCTGAGTGGATTTGTATTTCTCGCAAATCACCTTCTGTACAGGAATTATACTTTTCTGAAAGGCTTCCTATAGTTGTTGCCAGAGTGTCACCATGAGACAGAACCAAAGATATGTTTGCATCTTAGGGTTGATATAAGAGAAGTACATCCCAAATTGGTCAGTGGGCATGCAAAAAAAGAAGGTGCAGCAGGTTTGGCAGCCAGATATACCGATCTGGCCAAAGTCTCATAATTCAAGGAAAAAGTAGTTAGGGCTTTCCAAAAATATGTATCTTTCGGTGCCCAAATTCAAATAGAAGAATCGACTGGAGTGGAAGTGTGAAACTGTAGGTAAGCAGAGATTAGAGTTACAGGAGCCGCTTTAATGGAATGGACCTTTAACATTTGTTAGAAGATCCTGATGTTATATTCTTGAAATAACACCATAGGTTAAATCCATGCCTTCAAAGGAAGTGCCTGGTAGCTAATTGGAAGAAGCAACTGCCATTCAGGCATGAAAGTTACTGGTGGAACCGTGGAAGTGTGGAACTGATCAAAGACCCACAAGAAAGGTTGGGCAGAAGTGTCCGGCCAATAAAGTTCCCAGCTGATGGTGCCTAAAGCCCTAAATAAAATCGTTTAGGGGGCTTTAGGCTCCTTATGATAGGATAGGACTGTTAAATGAAAGAAGCTACTACATTAAATGTATTGCTTAATTACTACTTCATCCATTTTGCACCGTAGTAAATCCCAAGCCTAACAGTTTCCAAGCGCATCAAATTTGCAGGTTAAAGACATGGGTAGCAGTTAACTGTTACGAAGCAAGAAATTAACAAAAGAAAATGGCTGCAATCTTCCCTTTAGAAAGGAAGTATAGCTGGCTGCAATCGCTTTTGTCACAGTGGAGATTCTTGAGAATAACTATAGCAACGTATAAGGACTAGAAGCTGAACAATGCCAAACTAACCCCCTATTGAAAGAGTAAAGATTAAAGAGCCGTATACTGATTCTGAATTCAGATGTGGCAACTAGAGATCTGGCCTTTTAAAGGTACCCAACTTGCACATCATCGCAAACACCAAGCTTCGTAGAAGAAACAGCATGAATTATACTTTCCGGAAGCTCAATCCGCAATTCCCCATTGCAAGCACAAAAGGAGCACACGAGAAAGTAAGAAGATACGCATAGAGCAGAGCGAAAAAAGGGGGCAGATCACGGCACCTTGAGGAAGGCCAGCGGATCCGGGCCGAAGAGCTCCTTGATCTGCGGGTACTTGGCTAGGATCTCCCGGCGGCGCGACGCGTGCGGCTCGTCCGTGTACGACCAGAAGAAGTCCGTCGCCATCACCCCCTCGTCCGCCTCCACCCCCGCGCCCATTGCTCCCTCCCTCCCTCTGCCTCCGCGAATGGCGGCGGTCCGCGGACGCAGCGGCAATGGCACGGGGTAGTGGCGCCCGAATGCGGATGCGGTTGGGCGGGTGGATTCGTCGCCTCCTTTTCCCACGGGCGGCGCGAATCCTGTGTGCTATCTTTGATGAAAGTATCTCCCCCACTCCGGTCCGGGCGATGGGTGGAGCCGTGCAGCGGCGGAGGGGGTGTGCGAGATTTGTCTATTTCAGGGAGTCCAGGGCGTGACGACGAGCATGAACGTGCCCCCCCTGGCTCTGGCTGGAAGAGAACGTGACGCGGTCGCGGACTCGCGGGTGATGTTGAGCTGGCACTGTGGGGTCGGCATGTCATTGACAGCGATGACCGTGTGCCTCAGGTGTTGTTTGGGCCTTTGGGCCTCATCACAGGTGGGGTGAGGTTGGCTCTATATTTGGGCCATGTGAGGCCCATAAAGAGAGGGAAATCAGTCACGGGCCTTGTGGACAGAACTAGGTCAATTTTTTCTACTTTTCGTGACATCCAGTCAAATCAATGGGACTTCGCGTGTGAAATCGCACATTGTGATAGTTTGTCAATTTGCCGAACTAAACTAGCCATTTAGTATTCGCAACAAAAAAAACTAGCCATTTAGCCTAAATGTCACATCTACTTAGTTCAAATCTATGTTCTACTTATTGATCAATGTCGGTCATTTTCATAATGTCATTGTGCTTAAATAATGGCATAGCAATATTACATCTGCCCTTGGCACTGACGATGAACAATGATCGCATTTTTCAATTTATGAGTGGTGGTAGTGGGTCATGAGCTCATGCCGTGATGCTCTTTCACAATCCAACAAAGCTCTTAATCATTTTAGCTAACAAACGTGTAAAATTTCTAGACTACATTTTTTTAGGCCCTTACTGTCCCTCTTTGCGAGCCAAAAGAAACAGATCCGAGCTCATTTTATAGCCATCGCCTCATCATCCCTGTGAACGAGAGTCGCCATTGTAGAAAATATTGGAACGGGATGAAACCCTAATAATCTGTTGTGTTCTGTTGTGTTCATTGCATTGACCCTCGGAGGTATATTTGAGTACATATAAGGGAGAGACTTGGAGTACAAGACAAGTTGTGCTAGGTTTAAACCTATTCTATCTCTAGGACTCTATCTTTATCTCTAAAGTTTGTTCATGACTCTTTTATCTCTAACCAAACATATTTTATACTTCTAACCGCCATTGGTCATATTACTCATGTCATGTCGTTGTACTGAATCCCTGACCCTCATCAGGTGCCCCTGCTCAGCATCGTTGCCAGCATTAAGCATTAGGGCCTGTTTAGTTCAGGAAAAAAGTTTGCGAATTTTACTGTAGCAATTCTAAACCTAAGATTAGGAGGACTAAACATGATCTAATTATAAACTAATTACATGGATGGACGGGAAATCGCGAGACGAATCTATTAAGCCTAATTAATCTGTCATTAGAGATTATTTACTGTAGCACGCCGTTGTCTAATCATGGCCAAATTAGGCTCATTAGATTCGTCTCGCAAAGTTACCGGAGGGTTATGGAATGGGTTTTGTCATTAACACACGTTTAATACTCCATGCATGTAAGATTCCCTTTGATGAATAGTGAAGTTTGATGAATAGTGAAGTGTGGGGTGGGAACTAAACAGGGCCCACCCTGAAGAAAACAGTCACATCTTTGACTGACATGGCAGCAAGGGATGGACACACCAACATTCTGGCCTTGTTTGGTTTTCTAGCATCTAGCATTGCTAGGAGAGAATTTTTCTTGCATGGAGTACTAAATAAAGTCTATTTGCAAAACCTCTTCACGGATGAGGGTAACTTTTCGAGACGAATCTAATGAGCCTAATTAATCGATGATTGGCTAGAGTGATGCTACAGTAACCATCCTCTAATCATGCGGTCAAAGGCCTCATTAGATTCTTCAGGGTTTCTAGTGCAGGGGTTCTGGAGTTAGTTTTGTAAAATACTTTTATTTAATACTTTTAATTAGTGGTCAAAGTTGTGAACCGTATCTGGCGCTGAAAAACCAAACGGGGAGGCAAGGCCGTTCTGAGCGCCACACACATTCCTCATTGCGGACAGATAAGATTCTGACATTGCTACGAACCCTGAATTTCAGTCAGCGCAAACACAGAACACACATCGACGCCAAAACAAAGCACACACGAGCGAACACAAGACGCCACGAGCCCACGACCCAGCACGAGGGATCCAAAACCCTCGCGGTCCAGCCAACATCCGAACGCTTCCACATCGGATTCCTGGCCTCCAACATCTGAAGCCGAGCAAGCAGGGCAAGCAACGAGCGCTCTCTCTCCTTTGGAGACGGCGGCTGCTTGGTCCCTGGGGAGCCAGCACCTGAATTCAGCCTCTCTAGTCGCAACCAAAACTACTAGCACCACACACACACCCCTCTGATGCATATGCATCAGCATACACTAGCTATACTACGATCGGGCCAAGCTGCCTGCATACAGGAAAAAAAAATACACAATCTGCCGATCCATCCAAACCAAATAGGAGTAGGATTCCTGCCTGGCTACCTGCCAAGTGGGCCACCGGCCTTTGCGGGCCCACGAGGCAGTGTCCGGGGCCGATAAAACGTGGGCCCCGGGCGCCGCGCCCCTCGGGCTCCTTCGGAGCCTAGAGCCCTAGAGGGAGGGACGGCTCGAAGTTGAGGCGCGAGGTGTAGGTGGCCTTGGGCGTCCAGTTCCTGGGGATGACGTCGCGGGCCGTGAGCGTCTTCTTGGCGGACAGCGTGGCCAGCCTCACGGAGAAGGGCCCCACCAGCGGGCCCCGCACCAGGCACCACGTGGCCCCCCACACGTGCTTCATGTCCAGCCACTGCACCGAGTTCGCCTGCAAGCACGGCAATTGCCACGGTAGAATGTATAAGATCAGTCAGCACAACTGTAGTTCTCTGCATTATTCAGCTCGAGCTGTTACTGAAAACCCCACTAGACAAAGCACAGCACAGCAGCATCAACAAAACTTTACAAAGGCAACAAAAGCCAGACAGCTCGGCTCCAAGTTGCATGGGATTCCTTCTCCTCTTTGGATTCCCCAGCCCATAAGACCACACGAGCCCACAACTCACAACAAGCGTGCCACCGGATGGCTGTCAGTTTTCACTGAACGCCGGCCACCGTGAAAGCACTCACTAGTGCAACGCAAAAGCAGAGCGTGCGAGACCAATCAGTGCAAGTGCCGTGGATTCTTTAGTCGTCGTGGCCGTCTTACGCAAGAGAGACTGGGCTGAAGAAAAAGACAGCATCATGGGGGGCAAAGCACAGGGCAGTGGGTTACAGAGAGAGTCCTCAATGGAGCAGCAGCATCGGCCGGGCCTCACGTGCCGCTTTCCCAACACATTCAGAACGGGAATCATTCGGCCAACAAGATCGGGTGCACATGTCTGTCTTTACGCAAAGCTTTGACTAATGACTATGACTAAAGGTTTGTGGTGGTGGTAGATAGTGCGAGTGCGAGGAAGTGGTGGCATTGGCACGCCTTCTTGGCAGGCCACGCGTGGTCTGGTTGTGCCTGTTCATGGTAAGATGTTGCTGCCTTTTCCTTGTGTTGTGTAACCCTATGTTTGGCAAAGAATGTGGAGAGATTTTCACTGGCAGGTCTTTTGGCCTCACTTCTTCAGGCTGATGATTATCTACAAGGACAGGATCGATGCCAAACAGCAATGGCAATGCTAGCAAGAGTACTAAAAGCAAGCAACGTTACAGCACGCGCGTCTCCGGCATGCTCGGTAAGGGCAAGGCAATGCCCTGTGGGGCTGTGGCCCTCTCTTTCGTCCGGTGCATCTCGAGGCATGGCCTAGCAATAAAGTTTGTTTAAGGACAAGACATAGCCTGTTAGCCTCCTTTACCCTATAGCTTTGTTGCGTGCAGCCAAAAGGGCCGTGCAAGAAAGGGAAGAGGCCAAGAAGCGCGCTAGGGTAAGATCTGAAACTCTGAATGAGAATGACTGAATCTGATCTGCATGAGGGAAATGCCATGGTTACCTGCTTTATCTGCATGGACCCGATGTCGCCTTCGCCGTCCTCGAACTCGACGAGCAGCGAGAGCCAGAAGTTGGTCGAGCCCTCGTTCACACGGAATGCAATGTTCTTCCCGCCGTACTTGCAGGCCGTCCTGGCGAACGCACAGGCCAAACGACAGTGCACCGGTCAGTTTCTGAAAGAAAACGAAACGGGGAATCTCCATACTAGCTAACTGAATCTTGATCACTTGTCCTTTTCTCTCTGAATAGATTGATCAGGAGATGCTCAAAGTGATTTCTTTCAAAAAAAACAAATGTTCAGAGTGAGGATTAAATACTATTCTGGCAGACCTGGGACTGACAGACAGCTGGGCTGCATTCTCTCCCATATTTAACCCTGGACGATTAACGCCTCTGGATGACAGGATCATAGTACTACTCCTACAGAGGAAATCACAGCACCACTGCACCCGCGTCCAGCGATCAACTGACCATTTTTCAGCACGACAACACGATAACGAGACACTGTTTCTACTGCTATGCAATGCAGCAGCTGATTCTGAAATCTGAACTGACAAGTAGGACCAGGGGTGGGGAAGTGGGCAGAGCTGCGTGCGGCTCACCTTCTATAGACGACGGACAGCGGGCCCCGGTCGCGGAGGCGTCCGCCGGCGCCGGCGACGGCCATCCTGCTGAAGGCGGCGCCGCTGAGGTCGAAGTGGGTGCGGCCGAACGCGCAGAGCCCGCCGGGGCACTCGTCCGTGACGATCACCGTCACCGCCCGGCGCGAGCAGATGCCGCGGTCCAGGCACTTGACCTTGTAGCAGGCGCCGCAGCCCTCGCCGTCCTTGAACAGCACGGGGCTCACCGACCCCACCCGCGCCTTCATCGGCACCACGTCCACCAGCGTCCCGTACCCGCACGCGCCGCCTGCAAAATCGAGGGTAAAAAACAAATCAGATACTCAGATGGTCTTGCTGCTGCCATTAGGATGGAACGGAACGCAAGAGTCCAACGCTAATCACGGTGTCAGTGGCAGTAAAATACTTCGTGTCACGGAGGGGAACAGCCGGGGACAGAGCGTCGAGGTGCAAGTTGGCGCGAAGCCGTGAACAGGGCCTGTGACTGTGATGATGGACAAGTCGCGGGCTCACGGAGTCACGGGAGTGGCATTGTTTCCGTTGGTAGAGCGAGACGGGTCAAAAGGGCGACAAAACTGAAGGTCATCTACTGCACACGGGCGTACCATCAGTACAGTGCTCAGGGCGGTGTAAATGCAAGCAGTGACAACGGCGTCAGGGTATTGGTGCCTCGCCGGATTAAAACTTATTCGAGTACTCCCTCTTATTCGAGTACTTCCTCCGTTCCATAGTATAAGCATTTATCGATTTTCATGAATCATGTTTAACCATTTATCTTATTCAAAAAATTTATAAAAATATAAAAACAATTATGATATACTTGAAATATATACGATGATAAAACATGTCATAACAAAATAAATAATGTTTTCATAATTTTTTTGAATAAGACGAATGGTTAAACGTAAACAGCAGAAATCAACAAATGTTTATATTGTGGTATGGAGGGAGTACCACTGATGGTAGAATCAAGGTTACCAGAAGTGTCGGTGGCGAGTGGTGGGTGAGTGGCGAACTGACCGTGGCAGGTGAGTGCAATGCTCTGCATTTCTTCATGGACGGTACCGTGAATCCGTGACGGCATGGAGCTGTTGGGAGGTTCGCCGCCGGACGCCGGGACGAAGGACCGCGGCCGGTGGCGGCGCGGCGCGAATCGTAAAGCGACGGAGCGCCTGGCCGCATGACACGCGTACCGGACCCACGCGGGGCCCACCGAAATTCGCTCCGCGATTCATGGGATCCGCAGAGGTCCCGCCAAGAAAAATGTCGCGACGGGAGGAATTGTTCAGCTTCTTTTACCACCCCCAAAATAACAATTTTTGTCTATTCTATCCACAGTAAAGGAAATTCTGCCTGCTGATGCTAATCCGGCGGCCACTGCAGAGTAATCAACTCGGTGAACGAATTAAGAAAGACGAGTGGTGCTGCTGCTGTGCGGCACTCTCCGAAGCACTGGTTCTAAGTTCTGCGTATTCTACTCGTATGGTAATGGTGTAGTGGTAGTATACTACTGTGTGCTGTGCTGTGCTCCCAGTAGACGCTAGGCTAAGACCGGTGCGGTGAGGTTCGGAGCTGAGATGAGATGAGAGAGAGAGCTTACCGTCGCTGCCGTCGCCCTCGGCCTCGCCGTACCACGTCGCGGTGGCCGGGCGCCACTCCATGTCCAGGTCCGCCGCCTTCCCCGCCGCCGCACCGCCCGATTTCCCGCCGCCGAACAGCAATGCGGCCGAGACGGGAGGCGTGGGGAGCAGAATGCAGAGCAGGGAGAGGGCGAGAGCGCGCGAGGAAGCCATTGGGGGCTGCGGTTGGGTCGGCTTGTAGCCCCCTTCTTCCCCACTGCGCTCTTCCCTTTGCTGGACTGGTGGTACTGCGGCTGCTGCTCGGAGAGGGTGGTGGTGGTACTTGGTAGGCTTCTTATCGGGGCTCGCTCTTTTATGGCTTCGAGGATGTTGGCTTGGTTTTTCTTTCGTGCATGGTTAAGCGCTTAAACTAGCCTGCAATTTGTAAAGCGTGGCCATTTGGCGCTCCCACTTTTTCTCTCCCCGTTTTGCCCCGCGCCTGGCCCCCATGTGCGGCCGCCGGAATGTGAAATCACTGAAGCGCCCCTCGGGCCTCGGGGCTCGAGAGACCGTTGACGCTGGCGTCGCCCGCCGCCGCACCGCACTGCCTGCCCCCGGGCCGGGCTCGCTTGACCGTTGCCGTTGCACAGTGACAAAAAGTTCCCACAGCCCGGAGGCAATCCGCACCTACCGGTCCTAACGGAAACACTTCAGGCAGGGTCGCCAGTCACGTGGTGGCTCGGCTGTGTGGGCTGGCCGTTAGGTCTGGCCGCCTTTGATGTCTGTCTGTGTCTGTGTCTGTGTGACTGTGTTGGTGTTGTTGAGCCGAGTCCCGCTGTTCCGGGGAGCCTGGAGATTGGTGGATCGAAATCATGGCCTCATGGGCGCCATCGCCATGTTATAGGCTGATTGGTTTGCTGGTCCAACTTAGCCTGCTCGTACCAGAGAACAGGCTCTAACCGGCCAGGCGCAGTGGATACACGGCCATTTGATTGGTTGCCTGTTTGAGTGTGGCCAGGACGTGTAGAGAAACTGATTGGATGGTCTGTTCAACAATTTTTTCTGCACCGTTGCTCTCTTGCCTCATGCAGCTCAGAAGCTCACGCCAGCTAGGCTCGGCAGATACGAGAAAAAATTCTGCATCCACAGAGCCAGGCTTGGAGGCATGATTTGGACCATGGGGCCAGGCTCAGTTGATGATTCAGCTATCCAATCAAACGCAGTCGCCTCTCGGGAGCCTGGATGAGCTGAGAACCAGCCAACCAATCACGCCATTACTAAACCCCCGAGCGACCTATCTTGAACGTGAGCGCCAACGCTGCGAAGAGATGTGGGCGCAAGCGCGGTGCATCATTTGTGTTCTTACAATGCTGCACAAGACAAAAGAGCGTACCAGAGCAGTACCATCGAAGCGAGCATGGGGCACAGGCACGTGAGCGGATACTGCCCCTCGGGGGTAGGTACCTGCGTGCACCATATGTTCTGGCTCTGGATCGTGGAAGATGGCAGATTGGCAGTACACACACACGGCCGTCTTCGGTTGGAGCGACAAATTTTTTGTCCTTTCATTAAATGTTAATTAAGGATATTAAATAAAGTCAGTTTACAAAACTATCTCCACAACCCCTGGTAAATTCACGAGACGAATCTAATGAGGCCTTTGACCGCGCGATTAGAGGATGGTTACTGTAGCAAATCATGAATTAATTAGGCTCATTAGATTCGTCGCGCAAAGTTGCACTCATCTGTGAAAAAATTTTGTAAATAAACTTCGTTTAGAGCTCCATGCATGCGACAGTATTTGGGGACAAAAAATTGTCCCCAACTACCGAACACGGCCGAACGCTTTTCCTGGCTTCCAGATTCCGGCCACAAGCTGGAAAGCCGAGGCTGCGATCCTACAGAGACATGAGCTCTGACCCTGAGGGGGTGTTCAATTCCCCCAAAAAATTTTCATCAAAATTTTTCCCAAGAGAATCTTATATGTATGGAGTAGTAAATGTGTGTTAATGATAAAACCCATTCCATAACCCCTAGTTAACTTTTCGAGACGAATCTAATGAGCCTAATTAGGTCATTATTTGCAACAGTGATGCTACAGTAACCATCCGTTAAATATCCACTAATCATGGATTAATTACCATCATTAGATTCATCTCGCGATTTCCAGGCGAGATCTATAATTAGTTTTATTATTAGTCTACATTTAGTACTCCTAAATGGTAAGATTCTCTTGCAAAAATTTTCACCAAAATTTTTTCACCCAACTGAACACCCCCTGAGTTCCTGACCTCCCTCCCTTTGTTTCTGTTCTTGCAGCGTTCCTCGTTTCGTTTCGTGCGTCGTGTAAACAAAATGACAGCAGGTGAACCAGCGAATAAATATGACAAAGGGGCCCCTTGAGGAGCATAACTCCCTTTGCAACGAAGTGTTCCACTGCTACATCCCATAAGAAGAGCAGCTGCACAATTTTCTAGCTTCTCAATTTCCTTCCCAGAAATATACTGCGATCCTGCAGCGATTTTTTAGGCTAGTTAGATCACAGCTAATTATGTTCATCCCACCAGCCAGTGTTGTTATTGTCCGCATTTGTATAGGGGTATCTGAACAATACATATGTGAAAAAAAGTGCATCTGAATAGTACCACCTAATAGGCCTGCCACTAGGGAGGGTATGGACATACCCNCGCACGCGCCGCCTGCAAAATCGAGGGTAAAAAACAAATCAGATACTCAGATGGTCTTGCTGCTGCCATTAGGATGGAACGGAACGCAAGAGTCCAACGCTAATCACGGTGTCAGTGGCAGTAAAATACTTCGTGTTACGGAGGGGAACAGCCGGGGACAGAGCGTCGAGGTGCAAGTTGGCGCGAAGCCGTGAACAGGGCCTGTGACTGTGATGATGGACAAGTCGCGGGCTCACGGAGTCACGGGAGTGGCATTGTTTCCGTTGGTAGAGCGAGACGGGTCAAAAGGGCGACAAAACTGAAGGTCATCTACTGCACACGGGCGTACCATCAGTACAGTGCTCAGGGCGGTGTAAATGCAAGCAGTGACAACGGGGTCAGGGTATTGGTGCCTCGCCGGATTAAAACTTATTCGAGTACTCCCTCTTATTCGAGTACTCCCTCCGTTCCACGGTATAAGCATTTATCGATTTTCATGAATCATGTTTAACCAATCATCTTATTTAAAAAATTTATAAAAATATAAAAACAATTATGATATACTTGAAATATATACGATGATAAAACATGTCATAACAAAATAAATAATATTTTCATAATTTTTTTGAATAAGACGAATAGTTAAACATAAACAGCAGAAATCAACAAATGCTTATATTATGGTACGGAGGGAGTAGCACTGATGGTAGAATCAAGGTTACCAGAAGTGTCGGTGGCGAGTGGTGGGTGAGTGGCGAACTGACCGTGGCAGGTGAGTGCAATGCTCTGCATTTCTTCATGGACGGTACCGTGAATCCGTGACGGCATGGAGCTGTTGGGAGGTTCGCCGCCGGACGCCGGGACGAAGGACCGCGGCCGGTGGCGGCGCGGCGCGAATCGTAAAGCGACGGAGCGCCTGGCCGCATGACACGCGTACCGGACCCACGCGGGGCCCACCGAAATTCGCTCCGCGATTCATGGGATCCGCAGAGGTCCCGCCAAGAAAAATGTCGCGACGGGAGGAATTGTTCAGCTTCTTTTACCACCCCCAAAATAACATTTTTTGTCTATTCTATCCACAGTAAAGGAAATTCTGCCTGCTGATGCTAATCCGGCGGCCACTGCAGAGTAATCAACTCGGTGAACGAATTAAGAAAGACGAGTGGTGCTGCTGCTGTGCGGCACTCTCCGAAGCACTGGTTCTAAGTTCTGCGTATTCTACTCGTATGGTAATGGTGTAGTGGTAGTATACTACTGTGTGCTGTGCTGTGCTCCCAGTAGACGCTAGGCTAAGACCGGTGCGGTGAGGTTCGGAGCTGAGATGAGATGAGAGAGAGAGCTTACCGTCGCTGCCGTCGCCCTCGGCCTCGCCGTACCACGTCGCGGTGGCCGGGCGCCACTCCATGTCCAGGTCCGCCGCCTTCCCCGCCGCCGCACCGCCCGATTTCCCGCCGCCGAACAGCAATGCGGCCGAGACGGGAGGCGTGGGGAGCAGAATGCAGAGCAGGGAGAGGGCGAGAGCGCGCGAGGAAGCCATTGGGGGCTGCGGTTGGGTCGGCTTGTAGCCCCCTTCTTCCCCACTGCGCTCTTCCCTTTGCTGGACTGGTGGTACTGCGGCTGCTGCTCGGAGAGGGTGGTGGTGGTACTTGGTAGGCTTCTTTTCGGGGCTCGCTCTTTTATGGCTTCGAGGATGTTGGCTTGGTTTTTCTTTCGTGCATGGTTAAGCGCTTAAACTAGCCTGCAATTTGTAAAGCGTGGCCATTTGGCGCTCCCACTTTTTCTCTCCCCGTTTTGCCCCGCGCCTGGCCCCCATGTGCGGCCGCCGGAATGTGAAATCACTGAAGCGCCCCTCGGGCCTCGGGGCTCGAGAGACCGTTGACGCTGGCGTCGCCCGCCGCCGCACCGCACTGCCTGCCCCCGGGCCGGGCTCGCTTGACCGTTGCCGTTGCACAGTGACAAAAAGTTCCCACAGCCCGGAGGCAATCCGCACCTACCGGTCCTAACGGAAACACTTCAGGCAGGGTCGCCAGTCACGTGGTGGCTCGGCTGTGTGGGCTGGCCGTTAGGTCTGGCCGCCTGTCTGTGTCTGTGTGACTGTGTTGGTGTTGTTGAGCCGAGTCCCGCTGTTCCGGGGAGCCTGGAGATTGGTGGATCGAAATCATGGCCTCATGGGCGCCATCGCCATGTTATAGGCTGATTGGTTTGCTGGTCCAACTTTGTCTGTTTGAGTGTGGCCAGGACGTGTAGAGAAACTGATTGGATGGTCTGTTCAACAATTTTTTCTGCACCGTTGCTCTCTTGCCTCATGCAGCTCAGAAGCTCACGCCAGCTAGGCTCGGCAGATACGAGAAAAAATTCTGCATCCACAGAGCCAGGCTTGGAGGCATGATTTGGACCATGGGGCCAGGCTCAGTTGATGATTCAGCTATCCAATCAAACGCAGTCGCCTCTCGGGAGCCTGGATGAGCTGAGAACCAGCCAACCAATCACGCCATTACTAAACCCCCGAGCGACCTATCTTGAACGTGAGCGCCAACGCTGCGAAGAGATGTGGGCGCAAGCGCGGTGCATCATTTGTGTTCTTACAATGCTGCACAAGACAAAAGAGCGTACCAGAGCAGTACCATCGAAGCGAGCATGGGGCACAGGCACGTGAGCGGATACTGCCCCTCGGGGGTAGGTACCTGCGTGCACCATATGTTCTGGCTCTGGATCGTGGAAGATGGCAGATTGGCAGTACACACACGGCCGTGTTCGGTTGGAGCGACAAATTTTTTGTCCCTTCATTAAATGTTACTTTGACCACTAATTAGGGATATTAAATAAAGTCAGTTTACAAAACTATCTCCACAACCCCCTGGTAAATTCGCGAGACGAATCTAATGAGGCCTTTGACCGCGCGATTAGAGGATGGTTACTGTAGCAAATCATGAATTAATTAGGTTCATTAGATTCGTCGCGCAAAGTTGCACTCATCTGTGAAAAAATTTTGTAAATAAACTTCGTTTAGAGCTCCATGCATGCGACAGTATTTGGAGACAAAAAATTGTCCCCAACTACCGAACACGGCCGAACGCTTTTCCTGGCTTCCAGATTCCGGCCACAAGCTGGAAAGCCGAGGCTGCGATCCTACAGAGACATGAGCTCTGACCCTGAGGGGGTGTTCAATTCCCCCAAAAAATTTTCATCAAAATTTTTCCCAAGAGAATCTTATATGTATGGAGTAGTAAATGTGTGTTAATGATAAAACCCATTCCGTAACCCCCAGTTAACTTTTCGAGACGAATCTAATGAGCCTAATTAGGTCATTATTTGCAACAGTGATGCTACAGTAACCATCCGTTAAATATCCACTAATCATGGATTAATTACCATCATTAGATTCATCTCGCGATTTCCAGGCGAGATCTATAATTAGTTTTATTATTAGTCTACATTTAGTACTCCTAAATGGTAAGATTCTCTTGCAAAAATTTTCACCAAAATTTTTTCACCCAACTGAACACCCCCTGAGTTCCTGACCTCCCTCCCTTTGTTTCTGTTCTTGCAGCGTTCCTCGTTTCGTTTCGTGCGTCGTGTAAACAAAACATAGGATCCGGCGAATCTCGAGAACCGCCTGACGCCGGAGTGCCGGGGGCGTGGCGGCGTCGATCATGGCTGCACGGTGGTCGATGGTCAAAGGGCAGCTGGAGACCGTTCCGAACAAAAGCATGGGGCGTCCAGGACAAACAGAAACAGATGGGGGTGCCCGCCCCGTGGGAGCGAGAGCGAGGGGTGTGTGCCGCTTGGGCTTCAACCGCGGCATTGGGCCCTGGTTGGAAGTTCTTCGGGTCGATTCTTACCTATTTCCGGGTGGCCCGCCAGTCCCATAGAACAAAAAACCGGACCGGTCATTGAACCGGTAGAGCTGCTGGTTCAATGGTTCACTGGTCTGACCAGCGGTTTGACCGGTTCAACCCCGGTTCAATATTCTTTATATTCAGTGTATACTCGATGTATTCCACAAGAGATTCACAGTCGAGATGGATAGTGCAGCTGAGTTTCAGTGCCCCGACCAGGGTTCGAAGGCCCTCCCTTCCTCTTTTCTCTTGTTTTTCGGTGAATTTGTGCTTTGGGCCGGATGCAGGCGCTATTTCAGCCCAGTACTCATACAATAGGCAGCCCAATACGCATGGAATATACTAGTTAGATCCGGTTTTTTGCCCCACCGGTCTTTTAGGTGAACCGAACCGGCAAAGCTACCGGTTCACGGTTTTTCCGGTCGGACCACTGGTCCGGTCCGGTTTTTTTCTTCTATGGCCAGTCCATGGCCCAGCCCACTTGGTCCCCAGTTTATCCAGGGGCCAAGATCTCCATAATCCACACATGCGCAACACCGCGGCCTGCCAGGAATACGAAGATGCCCAGCCTGGTATAAGAAACGGCCCAACTTCGTAGTCGTAGCACTGTGCACAACTCATGTTCCAGGCCCAGCCGCCGCCCACGGTGCGCTCGAACAGCCACAGCGGACAGCTTGCCTGCGTCACTGCGTGCATCACAGGTCGCCGGCGACGCCATTGGATTGGCTACGCCTTGCCGGCTTGCCGCCCAGCACAGCCACACCGTCCGCGGGACCGCGGTTCTACGCCAGCATCGGCGAGGACGAGGATAACTGCCGGCTGCCGAAAGCCTACGCGCACGCAGCCGCAGAGCCAATCTTATCTCTCCCTATTCCTGAAACCTAGACACTCCTCGATCCGGACCAGGTGCCGCAGCCAGGAGAGGCCCACTGTTCGACGCCTATCCTCGCCCTGTCCATCGAATCCAGCTACTCAACTCACTCGGTGGCCACCGGCCGCTCGCCGTCCTGTAGTCCTCACTCCGGTCTGCAGGCCCGGCTCTAAGTTTTCAAGGGCCCTAGGGCGAGCTAAGACACTGTGGGCCTTTTAGACCAACTATTTTTCATTTGAGATGGTAAGTAAAAGAAAGATAAAAATTTTAGTAATATGCATAATTCATGAAGAACAATGTCAATATTACAAACTAAAATGACAGAAAAATTAAAATAATATTACGATGATATGAATTATGATTATCTCAAATAAGAACCAAACTCCAATTATACCACGTATAATAATCTTTCAGTTCTTCATAAAGGAATTTTTACGGGTATTTCTTAATGCAAAATCATTAAGGACAACATCAAGATCAATATTGTTCAAGACCTTCTTCTCATTGGAGCACATAGCACATATTCAATTAATACTTTGAATTAGAAAATAGAAATTTATAAATGCTAGCTCTACAAACAGATAAAAAAGAAGTAGCTGTACCGTAGCAGTCTAGCACATCGTTACTGAATGTCTGAAACGGTGGTCTAGCAAATAAATTTATAAATTCAATTAAAGTAGTAGAATGTAGACATGCTCACGTAAACGTAGCTCATGTCCTCACCTTAGCAGATGGCCAGATACTCGCATGCGCCTCGCGGTATCGCCGTGCCGGTGAGTCGACCGCGACGGCAAGTCGACGACCAGGCATCAGGCGATCGAGACAGACGGTGGCGGGCGTGACTTAAGGCGTCGGCGAGGGCGAGTCCGCGATTGCGAGTTCATCAATCGCCGAATCAGCGAAGCCTCGATTAGGCCTGCTCTATAGTCGAACTGTCGCAGTCTCACAGAATCGAAGCATTGCGTCGCTGGTCGCTAGCGCCTCGCGGTTGCGGTCATAGGCCTACTATAGACTCTATGGTTATGGGCCCCCCGACTTCGTGGGCCCCGGGCCATCGCCCTGGCTGCCCTCCCCTCTAAGCCGGGCCTGCCGGTCTGCCGCCTTCTACCGAGGTCCTTGCTAGGCACATGCAATGTTTGTTGCAATTTACCATTGATTCGATTCAGTTTCATTGCAGACTAGCCCCAGTTCTGTCTTCCGTAAATTAACACTCTAGGTCCACTCTATTTCTAGATTGCCCCCCAGAAACAAATGTTATTTTCGGGAGAGTGCACACTGATATGAGAACACTGAAAATTAATACTGAATTACTGAAACTGATATTAGAACGCCAGGAATGACTACACTGTCCCTCTTCTTACTTGTGTTGGTTCCTGCTCAATAGGACTGATTTGCTGATACGGAGTTTCCTGCCTGCTCAATAGGACTGAACAATTGTGTTGGTGGTCCAATTGGAGATGTCAGAAAGACACGAGAAAGATAAGCATATTGAAGAGGAAGAGAAAGAGGAGGTGTAAGAAGAAGAGTATGTCTTGCTAGAGTTGAATGATTGTCTTTATTCAGACATATCACCAGGTGCTCCGTTTGTACTCTCTGTAAGTTGATTCTTCTCTGAATCTACAACTTGATGCAAAGAACCTATATAGTTCTTTCTTCTCTGGTCATTGATGTGTTGGCTCGTATATTGTAAACACTGGATCGACTAGCAGTAAGATCTAATGGGATTCTTGTATGTAAAACATGTGTGTATGACGGATCTGTATGAAGAACGAGAGGGGAAAAAGAGGCATACCTTCTCCTGCGTTGGCCGCCATCACGTTCGTTGGTGGAGGCTGCGCACGGGCAGCGACGGTCGGGGAAGATGGTGGAAGTCGCGGCCGGGGCTGTCGCAGGTACTGCTCGCGGGCGGGGTAGCGCCGGCCTTCGGGTCTCCACCTGCACTGCCCGGGGACGGCGGCGGCGGAGTACGGGGACGACGTGGTGGCGGCGGCGAAGCTTCCCGCCGCTGGCTGCGCTCCCCTCTAGATCGGTTAGGGTTTAGGTGTCGGTGGGGTTGTAGGTCTCAGATCAACCTCGTGAAGAGAGCCGCCAGCCCCCCACCTCTTTATATAGCGCAGTGCGACAGGGGCCCGCCAGCCATAATGGGCTGGGCGCCCCCGATCAGGGCACAGATCAAGGCCCATAGGCCTTTGGGCCTTTTGGGGCTGGAGAGATCATCCTAACAATCTCCCCCTTGATCTCCTCTTGTATCTTTTCTTTTACTTTCACATCTGTCTCGTTTCATCATAGATTTGTGTATAGAGCATGCCTCATCGTCACGGTCAACTGCCGATGGATTTAACAGCTACAATACACGCTTCCATTCAGAAACAGATTCTCTAATCTTGTGGGCCCTTACAGTCCAGAGATCATAGGCTATCCCTCATCCCCATGCCGGCTACGTGCTCCTTGAACACGTTGGGTGGTAAGCCTTTCGTTAGCGGATCCGCGAGCATCTTTACTGTGCTTATATGCTCGAGACTTATGATTTGATCTCGGACTTTATCTTTCACAACATAATACTTTATGTCAATGTGTTTAGCAGCACCACTTGACTTATTGTTGTGTGCATACATTACTGCAGGCTCATTGTCGCAGTATAACTTTAGTGGTCTAGAGATGTCGTCAACCACTCTTAAACCGGGTATGAACTTTTTAAGCCAGTTCACCTGCCCTGTGGCCTCATAACATGCAACAAACTCGGCATACATTGTGGATGATGTAGTGACAGTTTGTTTGCAACTTTTCCACGATATGGCTCCTCCCGCGAGAGTGAACACATATCCAGTCGTGGATTTTCTGTCATCTCCTGCATAATCAGAGTCTGAGTATCCTATGACACGCAGAGCATCTGATTTTCTATATGTCAACATGAGGCCTTTTGTTCCTTGCAAATAGCACAGAACTTTCTTTATCAATTTCCAATGTTCTAGTCCTGGATTACTCTGGAATCTGCCAAGCAACCCGGTAACAAAAGCTAAGTCAGGGCGCGTGCACACCTGTGCATACTGTAAGCTTCCGACAGCTAAAGCGTATGGTACCGATTTCATCTGATCAATTTCATATTGATTCTTGGGACACTGGAAATCCCCATATCTGTCGCCCTTGACTATAGGAGCAGGTGAGGGACTGCATTTATGCATACTATATTTCTTCAGGACCTTTTCTATATATGCCTTTTGCGATAGTCCTAATACCCCCTTTGATCTGTCTCGGTGAATCTCGATCCCCAAAACAAATCTCGTTTCACCGAGGTCTTTCATTTCAAAGTGTGAGGACAAAAACTTCTTTGTTTCCAGTAGTAGACTGACATCACTGCTTGCAAGCAAGATGTCATCCACGTACAGGACTAGAAAGATATACTTTCCATTCTTGAACTTTGCGTAAACGCAATTGTCCTCCACATTTTCTTTAAACCCGAAACCTTTAATAGTATGGTCAAACTTCAAGTACCACTGTCTCGAAGCCTGCTTTAACCCATAAATCGATTTCTTTAGGCGGCATCCCATCTTTTCTTTTCCTTCCATGACAAAACCTTTCGGCTGTGCCATGTAAACATTTTCCTCCAGATCCCCATTTAGAAATGCCGTCTTAACGTCCATCTGATGTAATTCTAGATCATAATGAGCCACAAGGGCCATTATAATTCTGAAGGAATCTTTACACGAGACTGGAGAAAAAGTCTCATTGTAATCAATCCCCTCTCTTTGTGTGAAACCTTTTGCCACAAGTCGCGCTTTAAATTTGTCTATGTTCCCTTGGGAGTCATATTTAATCTTGTAGACCCATTTACAACCTACTGTCTTGGCTCCTTTAGGAATTATCTCTAAGTCCCAAACACCATTGGTACTCATCGATCTCATTTCATCTTCCATGGCTTCAAGCCACTTGGATGAATGTTCGCTTCTCATGGCTTCTTCAAATGAGGTGGGATCATCCTCCATTTGAAATTCTTCAGTGTTATACACTTCGTAATCATCGGGAATTGCAGACCTTCTTACTCTTTGAGACCTTCTAGGGGCCTCATTATCTTGAACATTTTCTGTTTGAGGCTGCTGCTGCTCCCCCTGATCTGTGGCAATTGCCTCTATAGGATCCTGAGGGACAGGTTCCACATCTTCGTTCATTGTTACCACAGGAGGAACCACCATAGGGGCAGGTGTCACAGTGTCTTGCACTGCTGGCCCAGCCACAACGGGCAGTGTAAAGAAAGGTTCTTGAATCATAGGATTGGGTGCATACACCCGCTTCTCCTCAAGATCAATCTTTCGAACTGCCACCCTCCCCTTGATCATCTCTTCCTCAAGGAAGGCAGCGTGTCTCATTTCCACAAACTTTGTGAATCTGTCTGGACAGTAGAAACGATATCCCTTTGATTTTTCTGGGTAGCCAATAAAATGGCAAGTCACTGTTTTGGAATCTAGTTTCCCAATGGTCGGGTTAAACACTTTCGCTTCAGCAGGACTCCCCCACACCCGTAGGTGATTTAATGAGGGTACTCTTCCTGTCCACAACTCATACGGTGTTTTTGGCACCGCTTTACTGGGTACTCTGTTGAGAATATAGATAGCGGTTTTTAACGCCTCCATCCATAAACTCACTGGCAATGTAGAGAAGCTGATCATGCTTCGCACCATATCCATCAGGGTACGGTTGCGTCTTTCAGCCACTCCGTTCTACTGAGGGTCGCCCGGCATGGAATACTGGGCTACTATGCCTTGTTCCTGAAGGTAC
This sequence comes from Alloteropsis semialata, assembly GCA_004135705.1. NCBI lineage: Eukaryota > Viridiplantae > Streptophyta > Magnoliopsida > Poales > Poaceae > Alloteropsis > Alloteropsis semialata. The sequence continues at coordinate 55,324,271 of CM014276.1, forward strand.
TTTGCAAAAGGACCTGGAACTTGGCCATATGGGGTATGCCGACCATAGTATTCCCCTCCACGGTCGGATCTGACTATCTTTATCTTTATACTGTGTTGATTTTCAACTTCTGCCTTAAATATCTTGAATTTATCCAATGCCTCTGATTTTTCTTTAATTGGATAAATATAACCATAGCGGGAATAATCATCTGTGAATGTTATGAACGAGTCAAAACCATCCACACTCTTAACTGGGAATGGGCCACAGATGTCTGTGTGAATTATATCTAAGACACCTGTGCTATGCTGAGCATTTTTCTTTACTATCTTTACATATTTTCCTTTTATGCACTCAATGCATTGTTCTGAGTCTGAGAACTCTAATGAAGGAAGAATTTCATTCTTGATTAATCTTTCTATTCTCCCTCTCGAAATATGGCCTAAACGACAGTGCCACAATTTCGACGACGTGTCATGAGTTCTCTTTCGTTTTCTATTCTCAACTTGAGATGAAGATACAATCGCATTCACATCACATACGGAATTCACACTTTCACGTAGCGATAACAAATAAAGATCATTTCTTTTGAATGCAATAGTAACAACTGTATCATTATGCTCTAGCACACATCTGCCATTTCCAAAATGACAATCAAATCCGTCATCATCTAGACGAGACACACTTATTAAGTTTCTCTGTAATGTGGGTACATAAAACACATCTCTAAGAATGAAAATAAATCCAGTGTCGATTTCTAAATGAAGATCTCCAACTGCCTCGACATCCGCCTGGACTCCATTGGCAACTTTAATTTGCCTTTCGTTTCTTTGTGTGGCTCTCGTCGATCTGAATCCCTGTAAAGAATTTGCAACATGAATAGTTGCTCCTGAGTCAATCCACCAAGTAGATTTCGAATATTCTATATACAATGCTTCATTTACAAATGAAATAATGTTCTCACCTCTCTTTGCTATTATCATCTTTAGGTATTGAGGACAATCTTTCTTGTAATGCCCCCCTTTCTTTGCAGTAGAGACACTGATCTTGGTCCACTACAAACTGTCCTTCTTGAGGCCTGTGCTGAAACTGAGGCTTAGACTGATACTGAGACTGAGGCTTAGTCTGAGACTGAGACTGAGGCTTAGTCTGAGACTGAGACTGAGGACCTTTTCCCTTAAAGGAGGAGGGATTGCCTTTAGGGTTGGTATTCTTTTTCTTGTTAACATAGTTGATAGAGCCGCCACCGGCAGACTTTATCCTTTCCTCCTCTTGAACACACATCGCAATGGTCTTTTCTATGTCCCATTTGTCGGGCTGCATGTTGTAGTTCACTATGAAAGTGTCAAACTCCTTTGGCAATGAAGCAAAAACCAAATGGATAATGTGATCCTCTTTAAAGGCAAGATCCAATGATTTGAGCTTATTGTTCTTATTAACCATGCGATGTATGTGTTCTCCAATGCCCCCGCCTGTGTACCTCTCTGAAACCAGTTGTTTTATTAACTGGGTAGCATAAGTCTTTGAAGAGCCAGTATACTGACTCTTTATCTTGTCAAGGTACTCTATGACAGTGGGGCAATCTGGGATTGAGCCCATAATGGCAGCTGCAATCGTTATCTTTGCCACTGCTAAACATTTCTTGTTGGCGGAGAACCATTTAGCATGATCTTCATCATACTTCTGTTTGCTTTCCGTGTAGGAATGCTCTCTTTGCTGCCAAGCAGCATCTGTTTCATTTTCTGCTCTCTCTGGCACCGGTGGCTCAATAGGAACCGGTGCAGAGAGAACCCAGTCCAGATCAGTCCAAGTGTAGAAAAAACACAACTCTTTGTGCCATTCATGGTAATTATCTCCTTTCAGCACTGGGATGTCCTTAATGGAGATATTCACGGAGCATCCACCTTTAAACAATTTAGATCAAGTGAGAACATTGAATATAATAACAAATTTAACTGCATGCCTTAAAATCAACATTGGTCAAAAATAAAACATACAGTACTCTGTGCATTAAAACTATATCACCTTTGGGCAGAAAATGAGATAATGCATGAAACAATCTATCAAATTATAACATTGTCATTAACAACTTTGGTCAGAAAAATAACAATATTACAATTAATCTGAAAAGAATAATCTATTGACTTGAAAATAAATTCTCCCGTTGGTTCGAATTTAAAACAAGTCAAAATGTCAATTATCTGTGCAGCGGAAACATGCATAAAATACTTTATTCAGAGGCATCTATAACTTTTCTAACTCTCCAAAATATTTATCCCGTTGGTTCAAAATAAATTGAAGGGAAACTCATTCAAAATTCAATGAAATTCAATATATAAATGCCTCTAAAATGAATAAAACTTGATAAAACCGGTTACTGTGCAGGCGCCCCCTGCCCAGGCCGCAACCTGGGCCTGGGCCGGGATTTCGCCATCCCACTTGGGCCGGATTTGGCCCAGTTCGGCTCCCCACTCTCTCTTTTGATCTGGACCGTCGACTGAGATCAACGGTTGAGAGTGAAACTCGGAGGTATATAAACTCGTGAGAGTGGAGATGTGAAACCCTAACCCTATCAGTTTTCCTTTCTTCCACC